>CM062813.1:196839440-197439440 GCA_031772625.1 Pinus tabuliformis
TGTAGCATTCCCTTCTGAGTTTATAATCTTCAACTTCATCTGTATCTCATAACTTTTTCTTCTAACCGTCTGTACATAACCTCTAGAGTTAGCACCTTTTTAACCATGAGGATGGCTCTGTTCTGTTGTGATTCCAACGGCCCAGCTCCTCTTTGTCTTGCCTGTTCAAAAATTCTATCAATTGGCTAGCTTGCTCAGTTTGTTTCCTAACACTGTCTTGGCCCTCTGGACATCTGTCTGGGCTTACAATTAAATCCATATGCTCATGGATTGTTTTAATGGATTTCCACTGTTTGATAATGGCTTGGGTAATTTTATTCCACAAATTCTTTTGATTTCTGCCATAGTATTTTCCAGATTGAGCTCCTTCTCCAGGCCTTTATTTTATCTTTTGAGCCTTAATCTGTCTGCCCTGTTCTGCTACCGTTATCTTTGATTGATCATATTTGGCATCTATCTCTGCCAGTTTTTCTTTTGCTTTCTTTATTTCATCCGCCTGTAGCTCCATTGCCTTGACAGCTTTGGTCAATTCTTCTACACTGGGGTGGGCATCTGGAGCTGCTGTTGTACCTGCTGTTCTGTTGTGGGGCCACTGCTGCCCCAGAAGTTGTTGCTGTTGTGGAATCTGTTGGAGGAGCTTGGAGTGTAGATTCTCCCTTTTGTCTTGTAATGCTCCTTCCAGCTCTTTCTCTAGTTCTTGGATCCTTTGATCTTGCTGTAATAAGAGGTCAAGTTGTTCATTAACTTGCTTTTCTTTTTGCAATTCAGCTGTCTGAGGGTGTTCTGTAGGTAACAGCTTCAACCTCTTCTTCATGGCATTTAGATCATCATCCTTTTTCTTCATGAGGGCTTTTACCCCGGTTGGATCACTAGGGTCATGCCCTAGATCAACAATAATCTCCTCAAGAGATTTTATCCTATTGTCCTTGGCCTTAGAGGACATCCTCTCAAAATCTAGTTGAGTGTTTGTGTTCTTCAAAGATTCTTTCAGCTCATGCTAATGTGGCCTTCTCTACCAAAGTGGCATAGACCATCTCCCCAGTCTGCTTGTGGAGTTCAATTTGGTCCATAGGATGTATGTCTTTGGCCAGGACCTCCACCCTTGTTTTGATGAAATCTGCAGTTGTCATTGGCTGCGGCCCCTTGGGTTTGAAATGGCTGAATATTATTTTTTCTTCTTTGAAGTTCGTAGACCGACATCAACCTTTCCTGCTGGGCTGGAGTGGCATCTATAAACTGTTTGTAAACCTCAGCCCTCAATAACTCATTTGCTGCCTTGATTTGTTTGAAGGAAGCCTTAGCACCTTTAAGCTTCTGGCTTTGCTGAGAAGAGGATGACACCTCCAAACCAAGCTGTAAATTCTGCTCCTGCTGAAAGGAGCTTGTCCCTGTATGTTGGCTGCCCTCCCTGTCCTTTGCTGTGTTGTTCAAGACATCTTCAGTAATGTCTTCCACCTCTGGGGAATCTGCCCTTTGCCTTTTGGCTTCTGGCTGGTGGGAGGATCCACTGAGGGAGTGGACTCTTCTCTTTGCCTTTTAGTACCCCTCTCTTCATGTGCTGGGGTCTGCAAAACTGAGGTAGTTAATGGCTCAGTTTGAGGTGGCGGTGTTTGCATTAGGGGGTTTCTGGCAGCCCAGTTGTGGCAGAACAGTTTGTCCTTGTTGCTGCTCTGTTTGTTGTTCTGTTTGCTGATCTTTTTGCTGTGACTGTTGCTCTGACTGTTCCTTTTTGCTTCATCCTCTGCATCCATTTTTCCTTTTCCTTTATCTAAGCCTGGTGCTGCTGTAGAGAGTGTCTGCGGCGCTGTCCTGGTAACTGAGGTCCCTTCTCCCACTGATTGAGGCAGTCTGAAAGGTACCTGGAGCACATAGTCCAGGTCAATAGTCTTCTCAAGTTCTTTCATATTTTTAAGCATTCTTTCTTCTTCAGTTAAGCTCTCAACTAGAGTGTCCAGCTGCCATTCTTGTAAGTTGGCATACTTTTCTATGTGTGGGTAGTGGCAGTGTTTAATCCCTAGGAGTCTGTACTTAGTTCTCCTAGCAGTGATGAAACCTTGAGGGTCATAAGGGACCCATCGAAAACTGTATGACAATTTATATTTGTCCTTGAGGATCAGGTCTGCAGATTCCCATCCTTCCTTCTTGTTCATGATGAAAGGGCCCAACTCATTTTTGAAGTTAAGGTGTGCCTTTTTCTTGGAGCTGTGGAAATGGGTAAGGTCTGACTGAATCAATTGCCTGTAATACTCCAAGGCAAATAATCTCATAGGAACATACTTGGGTAGCCTGTATGGACAGAGCTCACAGCCATATACTCTGAACACAGTATGGTGTTCATATAGGTACCAATCACCTATTTTGTACTTCTTAGATAGCTGCAAAGCTTTCTTGATCTCATTAGATATTCTAGGTGGAGGGGACTTCATAAGCATGCAGGAGACTGGGTAACAAACTGGTCAACAAATTCACAGTAGGTATAGGGTGAATTTGTGATTTTATGATAGACTGAGGTCCAGAAGATGACAGATCTCCTCTCTCCTTTATTATCCAGCCTTCTGATGTAGCATGGGAAAGCTTCAGAATGATAAAACATGAACAGGTGGTAGATGTAAGCTGAGTATCTGAAGACCCCCTGTCTGTCCATTTTGCTCAATTGATCATGAATCCTATTGGCTATGAACTTAGCAAAGTTATACTTTCGGGCAGGGGTTGACGTGGGCTGTAAGCAGACAGCAATACGAGCATGGCTTGATCCACATGCTCACTGTTTTGGTAACCTAACACATAGGCTATCATGTCCAGTAGCAGCCTGCCTGAGTCATTGAAATGTTCATGCAGATAAGGGGGTGGCCCTGTAGGCTGGCACTCAGTTCTCATGTAGTTCCTGGTGACCTTTTGCAGCTCCTCACTGGTCATCTTGTCACCAGCTTCCAGCAAATACCTCATGGAGAATGGGATTAGCAACTCCGTTTGATCAAACTGTAACATCTTGTTGATGGACTCAGCATTTATATAAAAAAGGATCCTCCCTGATGGAGTATTGACAGCTCTGTGCTCCAGATCATAGTTTTGAGCACATAAGTGAATGATTTCAGGGAAAACATTCACAGCTGGGAGACAGTAATAGGGCAGGTTTGACTCCCATATTCCATCTGTACCAAGTCCATCCTTATGGTCTTCCCTCAGTGTAGTGAAGGTCTTCAAAAAGTCCCTGTCTCCCTCAAAGTCATCAATGAGACAATCCTTGTCAATAAATGGCAAGGCCTCCAGTTCCTTATTGGTTTGATTTAGTGGAGTAACACTGAGGGAAGAGGATGCAGAGGCTGCCATGATATAATCTGTATGTGTGCAGGGAGAGGTAATAGTTTGATAAGTCTTTAAAGACTTAAGCAGCAGGTAAACTGTACACAGTGTGATGTCCTCTTCTAGTGTAAAATTGTAAGCAAGTTGGTAAATTGCTGCAAATTCTCAGGGATGTGGATTGCCTAAGGGGACGTTGCAGAGACAGTGATAATTCTTTAGGAAGAGTGCAGGTGGCCTGTACTTGGCAAAAGGGAACAATGCCGAGTACCTCGGGGGCAATTTTGCAGTTTTAACCCGCGAACTGATTGCTCCAATGTCAAATTGTGGCTTAGGGATGGGGCAGGTTGCTTGGGTTTGGTTTAGGTGATCAGGTGGAGCTGAATTAAGTGAATTTACCAGTCTTTAATGGTGAATTCTACAGAGAATTGGAATTCATGGGCAAAGTGGAAGGAAATGGCAAAATACCTGGAAAATCGACTTGGAAGCTCGCGGCCGGGTTGTGGAGACTTAGTGCCGTCGAATTCTGAACTTTGAATGGTCGAATTGTCGAATTTGATGGCTGAGTGAGAGGTTTCGCAGCAGCTGTTGGCAACGGCTAGTTTCTCTTTCGCATGAAAATGAGCGAAAACAACTCATTTAGTCGTTTAAATCGTTAAATTTGGCAAAAGTGTGCATTTGGCGCTTTTCCGCCGATGACGTCAGCATGACGTCATGGCGGGGCCCAGATACGGAGGTGACGTGGCGGCTGAGGTGTTTGCCAGGGTGGCAGGACACGGTGGCGGGCGGGTACAGTGGCGGGTCCGCGTGGAGGGCCACGGGACGCTGGGGCGGGCACTGGCGAGGTGACGTCAGGGTGACGTGCAAATGACGTGGGAGGAGAGTGGTATTAGGGGTGGCGGTAAGCGGGTTCCCCGCACCACCTTTGGGCAAAGGCGGTAACGGGGAGGGGGGCTCCGAACAACCCCACCGCCTGCCACGCGTCCCCTGTACGGGATGGCCAAAACCACTTTCCCCGGACGCTAAAGGTCGGCAGGTCGGGGAGTGAAAATGACCGCCCACCTTTAGATCCGGGCGACGGAGATCTGACGGCTGGCGGGCCTTCCGACTGGTCGAGCATGTTTGGGGGGGGGGGTCCCGCCAGCGCAATAAAATATTCAATTCAATGATTGGGCGGAGGACTATAGGAAAGTGGGTTTTTTCGCAGTTTTTGGGTTTTTGGGCTTTTTCAAGGGTTTATATAGGAAAACGGGGTTTTTGTGCGTTTTCAGCAGAGAGACGGTGAGGGTTGAGGGACAGGATTTCTGCTCATAACCAGAGGTCAGAGCACATCCAAGACAAGGTTGACCACAGTCCCAGGTGGACTGAAGTCCCCTTAGACCATTTACTTGGCTATAATGCCAAAAGGAGAATATGTAGATAATGCTGGGATTTATACACCATGGTGTTTAATATTAGTAGGGGAAAAGGTAATATAGGGGATTTACATAGTAGAATTAGAGTTAATATGGATGAGAGGGTGAGTGGAGGGGGAAACCATTTTTTTAGTTTATGTGAAACAAACTTGGTTTTGAGAGTAGATCAAAATGAAAAGATTTTTAGACAAGAAATGTGGCTTTTAAAGATTAAGAACCACCATGAAAACTTAGTCATTTTCATGAATCTAAGCTGATGGGGAATGCTAGAGATGAAATTGGAAGGGAATGAGGGAAATTAGTCATGTAGTCATGCTTCCACTGCAAATCGATGAAGAAGAACACCTTTGTCAATTAATTGACTTTGCTTTGATACCCACAGTTACCATCTCTGCAATGGTAGGTATAACTTTCTGCAACCCCAACTACTTACCCAGCTACTTGCCTAGCATTTTTATTTCTTCTTGGAGGGTGCACTTGGACTTGCAGACCCTTACTTGCCTTTTCTTTTCTTTGGCTTTTTCTTTTGCTTTTTCTATCTACTTCTAGCCTTATTTCTTCCAAGGTCCCAGATTAAGCTGTTGAGAGCCCTTTCTTCTCTACCTGAACTAGTTGTCTGCCAAGATTAAGCAGTTTGGACAGACTTCTTTCTCTATTCTATAACTCAAAATTGAAACATGGCATGATCCAGGTTAAACTGTTGGATCATCCACCAAAATTGAAATAAGGTGATCAACATTTGAAACACTTTACACACCTCTTGTTCTCTAGGAAATATGGGATCTTTGTGATATCAAAGCAGAGCATATTTGGACTTTCCCTTGCCAATCATGAAATATGAAACCTATTGGTATAGGTATCCAACAGTGGCTCCACATGGGGATGGTTTTTCTTTTGAAAGACCAAGAACAGCAGGTCAGATTGCCTTGTTCTTTGACTGCCCATCTCAATCTTGAAATTCGCTGCTTTGATGTGTCAAAACTGTGTGCTTCCTTTTGAAAGACCTCTGATCCTATTTGCCTTTTGCTGTTTGGTGAATCACTTAGGAAACTGCATTTTTACAATCTAAATAGAAATAATATGTACATCTGCATATATACAAGGGAACCTGATGTTGCAATCATGGGAAATAGTCAAAATAATGCTTCAGCATCCTGCCATTGACAGGACCTTCATCCAAGTCAGTTTCAGTCAGACTTTTGAGGAAGTAAGTGTTGTTACCTTGCACTGCTTGGACAGCAAATGGTCCTCTCCAAAGGGAATCAAATTTCCCATGTTTTCCTTTTTCTTCTCTCCTTGCATCCCATTTAAGGACTTTATCACCAATGCTGAAATCCTCTGCCTTAGTTCTTCTATCAAAGGCCCTTTTTAATTTTTCTTGTAATATCTGCACTCTGCTGAAAACTTGTTCTCTTGTTTGCTGTAAACAGATTATCTGATTGATCCTCCTTTGCATATCATTTGGCTCTGCTTGACTTTCTTGCAGAAGCTTCATAACAGGCACTCCTAGTGATGATGGAAACTTGGCCTCTAGTCCATAGACCAACTCATATGGGCTGGTCCCAATTGATCTTTTTGTTGTTAGTCTATCTGCCCATAAAGCATTGACTAGTTTCTTATGCCAGTTCTTTTTGTTCTCTTCCAGCACCTTCTTTATGATATTTATTAAGCTTTTGTTTGATGATTCAGCGAGGCCATTTCCTTGGGGATAGTATGCAGTAGAATGGCCCAAAGTGATGTGAAATTTATGGCAGAAGTTCACCATTTTTTTGGATCTGAAAGCAGCAGCATTGTCTGTTATTATTTTGTCTGGACAGCCAAATCTAGCCAGTATGTTGTTTTCCAAAAACTGAATGATTACTGAGTCATTTGCTTGTCTGCATGGGGCAGCTTCAATCCATTTGGTGAAGTAGTCTGTGGCTGTTAAAATCCATCTGTGTTGGCCTGAAGATGAAGGATGAATTTCCCCAATGAAATCCAAGCCCCATTGTTGGAAAGGTCTCTCTGTTGCAATGGGTCTTAAGGGAAGTGGCAGCAACTGTCTTTTGCCCTCAAAGAGTTGGCATTTGTGGCATGAGGCTGTGAATTTCTTCACATCAGAGAACATGGTGGGCCAGTAATAACCAGCCCTCAGTATCTTGTCCACAGTGGACTTCCAGTACAAATGTCCACCACAGTCTCCTGCATGGAAGTCTTGCATGATATTGTTAGTTTCATTCTCCATTAGACAGTGCAGCAATATCCCTTCATGGTTTTTCCAAAGTAAATTTCCGTCCATCACACAAAATCTAGATGTTTTCATTTTTAGGAACCTACACTTAGTTCTGGACAGTCCTGGGGGAGCACACAGGTTTTGTAACACATAACAGATATCAGAGTACCAAGGAGATTGTTCAAAGGCTACATTGATCTTTGGAGTCGCCAGCTCTGTTTCACTGTCCAGTTGATTGATATCTAAGGCTTGGAAATTTGCTTCTGTCATTAATTTGGCCAAACCTTGCCCTTTTATTAGCTTTGTAGGTTTTATTTCAATGTCAAATTCTAGTATGTTTGCAATCCATTTTCCTCTTCTGCCCTCTAAGTTTTCTTGGGTGAGAATGTCTTTGACAATAGGACTTGGTACATAAGCCACAACATGGGAATAAAGGATGTAAATCCTAAAGTCTTTAATGGCTTTGACCAAAGCATAAGCTTGTTTCTCCATAATTTGATACTTTAGAGGGGCATCTCTAAGAGTTCTGCTGAAGAAGGCAATAGGCTTCTCATTCCCTTGGTCATCTTTCTGTAATAAAACAGCAGCAATAGTATGCTGGGAGGCAAAAGAGAAAATGATAAAGTCTCTGTCAAACTGAGGATTGGTTAACACTGGGGTTTGAGTCAAGGCCAATTTTATACTTTCAAAGGCTTGTTTTGCTTCAACAGTCCATTTTACCTTTGAATCTTTCTTTAGCATATTGTTTAATAATCTGATTAGTTCTGCTAAGTTTGGGATAAACCTTCTTAAAAAGTTAATTTTTCCTAAGAATCCCTGCAACTCCTTGACATTCCTTGGGTGAGGCATTTGTAGGATAGCTTGTATCCTGTCTGGATCAATTCTTATGCCATCTTTTGAAATGATGTGCCCTAAGAGTTTCCCTTCTTCCAAGCCAAATAATGACTTCTTGGGATTTAGAGAAATACCATATTTCCTGCATGTTAGGAAAATCTGTCTCAAATGTTTCAGATGTTCTTGGTCGGATTTTGAAAAGGGTGTAAGATCATCTAAGTAAATGACTAGGAAGTCATGAATCTCTTTTGCAAAAGCAATGTCCATTGCTCTTTGAAAAGTTGCCCCTGCGTTTTTCAATCCAAAGGGCATTTTTACATACTTGAAAGTTCCCCATGGGGTTGTAAATGCAGTTTTGTCTTGATCATCAGGGTGTACTAGGATTTGATTAAAGCCTGAGAATCCATCAAGCAATGACATCCTTGAAGCCCCCACCACTCTTTGGAGAATGTGATCCATTTTGGGTAAAGGGTAGTTATCTTTGAGTGATACTTGATTCAGATTCCTTAAGTCTACACAAAGTCTAATCTCACCAGTCTTTTTTCTTGTAGGGACTAAGTTGGAAATCCATTCAGAGAATCTGATTGGTGCTATGATGCCAGCTTTGAACATTTTTTGCAATTCCTTTTCAATGGAAGGAAGGAGTACAGGATTGATCCTTCTCAATTTCTGTTTGAATGGTTTTTGATTAGGCTTGAGGGGAATGGTATGCTGGATGACAGAAGTATCATAGGACTTTAGATCCTCATAACCCCATGCAAAAACATCTTGAAATTCTTTAAAGAGGTCAATGTATTTGGGTTTTTGATCAGGGGGCAAAGAAGCAGATAGCTTTATTATTTTGGGCTTGTGACTAGTACCAATATTGCATTCTTCAATCGCTGCATCTAATGGCTGCATCTTTGGTTTCCTGGGGACGTCATTTGAATAAAAAATGTCCTCTAGTGGGGTAAGGCCTGCTGGAAGGAAGTTGTCTTTGAGTTGTATGATTTCAGCTTCAGCGTTGCTCACCTCTTCACAGTCGATTTGGTGAATTTGCTGAATGTTTTGATTATTGAAAATGGTTGGATTCAGCAATTGTTTTGCTGTTCTAGGTGATATTGGCTGAGCAGTCTGTTGGAACTGTATTTGTGATTGACTTGCTTCATCAAGTATTTGTGATTGACTTGCTGATTCAGTGTCAATATTTAATCCTGCAAACTCTTGTTGTGAGGTTAGAAAATTGTTTATTTGTATATCATTCTCAAATACTTGCCATTCTTTGACATTGTTTGGAATAGAGGGTCTGTATCTGACCTCGGCTGTGAAACAGTTATTGGGTTCTAGTGGGAATTTGAAGGTGCTGGCAAATGTTGCCAAACTGTGTGCGTGGAGATTGTGGCCCCTTGAAATTTTTGTGATAAAGAACTCAGAGAAAGTCTCCAATATTTCAATTACAGCAGACCTGTAAGATCTCAACCTTTTGTCATTGGTGACAAAACTTCCTTTCACTTGTTGAATTACTAGATCAGAATCTCCCATGATGGAAAGCCTAGGAGCTTGTAATGACTTTGCTAGTTTGAGACCTAGTAACAGAGCTTCATATTCTGCCATGTTATTAGTGCATCTAAAATTTAATCTATAAGCCCTGCCTTCTGCATGGTCTTTCCCTTTGTTATGTATCCAAACTCCAGCTCCTGCCCCTAACTTGTTAACTGAGCCATCAAATTCTAGGACCCACAGGATATCTTGCTGAAAAGGAGGTTTAAAAATCTGTTCATGGGATGGCCATGTAAGCAGGAGTTGGGGTTTCTTTTCCCGCTTGTTTTCTAGGACAGTTTCATCACTTGTTTGACAATCTTTGACAACTAGAGGAGGGATAATGTCTATTGTTGGACTGATTGATGTTTTATGGGTGCTACTTGCTTGATTAATGTTTTGTTCTTGCAAGAGTTTCTTAGTTCCAATATCATTGTTTGAGAGGCTTGCACTGTCATTGAAGAGAATGAAGGAGTCTATGTCTGAATGGACAGCATATATTGGAAAATTTTGAGGCTTTTCTTCACTGCTGACCATGTACTTCATGAGTGTCTCCCTGTAAAGTCTTTTTGGTTGCCCAAAGACAGAGATGGTGGCATATGACATATCTAATTGCAGGGAGCCTTGGAGTTTGGCTCCCCATGATCTTGATAACAGCATCCCATATTTAGGTGGGATATCAGCGACTACAACATCCATTAGAATGGTTTTATTAGGGTATTGAACCAGGGATACACATAAATCTTTTATTAGGCCTAAACATTTGACTTGGCTAGAATCAAAGGAAAACAGGTCTTTGTATGGTCTTGTTATATCCAAGTTCAATCTTTCCATGACTGCTTTTGGCATAAGGTTGTGAGAGGCGCCTGAGTCGAACATTGCATTATGCAGTATTTTATCATGAACATGCAAGCTGACATAAAAAGGTAATATCCCTGTGACCATTGTTTTTCCATCTACCTCTGGGCCAAACAGTAATTCCGGAGTGTCATCTAGCACATTTACATCATCTTTACTATTAGTGAATTGAAGAGATTTCTTGATCTGTTGCTTATAGATGTCATGCTGGCTAGCTCTGAAAGGGGAATTGCTATCTTTAGCTTGCCAATCTCTGTGCTTAGGTCAAAAGGTTTATCAGCTTGGGTTTTGGAGTTGTGGATAGCAGCCCTTTCTTTGCTCATTAGATCTTCTTGTTGGTTTTCATCTTGACTTTGAGACCTGCCCCTTTTGCTCATGTCTGGAGGGGTGATATCTAAGTCAGGGTGAGAGGACGAGGTTGCCATAGGCCGTTGTAGTGGTGACAAAAGTGTGGTGACCTCTTCAACCACCACTTCTTCTGTAGGCAAGTTTGTTTTGTCATTAGGTTCTGTGACTATGGTTCCTTTAGACTGCTGTTTATCTTTTATCTTTTCAGGCTGATTTACATTTACAGTCCTACTCCTTAGCTTGTACTGTTTGTGAACTTCATAGACAGCACTATCATATCCTTGTTTAAAATCAAAGGATTCTCCTGATTTAGTTTGGAATATTTTGATTTCATCATCCTCATGGTCCTCTTGTGTTAAGAAGACCTGGCTTTTACCATCTAGACCCATTAGATTAATCTCAGGGTCTTCATTAGGTTCAGTTGATGTTGAAGTTTCTGCATAATTTTCTTGGAAAGGGGGTCTAATGTCTTGGTCAGCACTTGTTCTACCAATGTTTTGGTTTTGGGTTCTCCTAAAATTCGGATTTCTAGGAGGGTTGTTTTGTGGTGCTTCCCATGATGACTTTCTTTCGACTGATTCCACTCTTTCACCCAATCTCTTCATGCTATTTAGTATTGCATCCAGCTTTTGATCAAAGCCCGAAGTTTCTTCTTTGAAGGCAGTCCTTTTCTCCAATTTTGCCCTGTTTCTTTTGGCAATTAGGTTAGCTTCCACTGTGACAGCAACCCTTTGAGCTTCTTCAAGGGTTGGAGGATTTCTTTCCTTCAACTGATAGGCCATATCAGGGTCAAAACCATCAGGGAATTTATACAGGGCTAAATCAGGAGGAGGCCTTAAGTTCTGTGGAATAGCATTATATACATTGTTAAACCTAGCACAATATTCCAAAACTGTCTCCTGGGGACCTCTCTTAATAGTGTCATATTCACCAAGTACGTGGAGAGGATCTTTCTTCTTCTCCCATCTCTCAGTAAAAGCTTCGTAAAGCTGATCTGGTGTTGTAATGGAGTTTGCATTGAGGGATCTGAACCAAGTTCTAACATCCCCAGTTAAACTTTGAACAAAAATTCTCATTCTGACAGTGTCATCATCTATTTCATAGGTCTCAAAGTGGTCTTGCATCTTCTTGGCATGCTGGATAGCTGTTAGAGAGCCATTTGAGTCAAAATATGAGATTTTACTTTGATAATCTTGAGGTAAGGCCACAGCATTAGCTGGTATCTGCAGAGGTGCATACCTGTTAGCCATATTTATGAGGTTTAGAGGGTTAATAGGAACAAATGGGACAGCAGGGATCAGTGGTATAACAGGGTTAATGGGATGAGTAGCTAGTGGGAGACTGGTCAAAGGAGTATGTGCAGTGGGTGAAAATGTGAGAGGAGGACTTTGAGGTGTTGATGATGAACTAGGGGAACTAGGGGTGGACCGGAAAAGAACTTTGCAGGGAGTGGGAATGAGGATAGGTTGATCTGAACTTATATCTGAATCAGCAGGCTTATCCTGCTTTTGCTGTCTCCTAATGTTTTTTGGAATGGTATTTGGATTATCAACAATGATGGGTGGATTAGGGTCAGGATTTGCCCTAGTGTGCCGAGGATTTTTCTTAGGAGCCAGCTTCCAACCTGTTTTTGGGATTTTGTAGGAAGTTTTTTTATGTATACAAGGACTGGATAAAGATTTTGAAATGGCTATATATGTTTCAAAGTTTAAGATGAAGATTCCCTATCTAGCTCTTCCCTAAAGCTGTGACTGTGGTACAGAAACAATTCTAAGGCCTCTTGGCTGGTTTCGGGCTTGATGATGGCTTTGGAAGATAGATAGTAATAACAAAATCTAAAGATCCCCAGTGGAGTCGCCAATTATGTTAACACCCAGGTTGTTCCCTATGACTCCCAAGGGAATACGGCCGGGGTAACCACTAACCAATCTTTGGATCACTGTTTCTAGCCAAACTGTGATCAGAGAGGGCTCTCTCTTTATGATTTGTCTCTGTTATGATGGTGTTTTAGGCTAGCTATTAAGTTTAATCTTGTTTCAATTGTTTGGTTGGAAAAGTTTCAGTCAAACGTGTATGCTCTTCCCAGCATATTATATAACATTGGGCAATGGAGTCAGTGGTCCTTTGGTTTGGTGTGCTATGTTGATACATTAATGAAAGCTGCAGAGCAAGGTGATTGTCCGGGGAACAAAGCTTTGAAATTGAGTTTGTGTGTAACATGTCCAGGATAAGAAAGGCAATTAAGGATCTTTCTATAAACTGGTATGAAAGGAGAAACAATTGTTACCTGGAAGCATTTAAGAATTTCTAGATAACATTCACAGCATGGAATTAAATGTAACATGAGCATTTAAGAATTCATGTCTGTTTTAATCCTGAAGAAAACATTTACAGCAACATAAGATTGAGCACAGGGTGTTAAGAAACATGTCCTGAACTATTCTTTTTCTTTATTGCTAGATATGACGAAATATGAAAACGAAATAACATAGGGAAACGAAACAGAGTTTAAAGAAGACATATCATTCCACCAGACAACGCAAGGTTTCTGCAACAGCTCTTAGATTATCAACAAGACACCAGAGTTCCAGGAAATCACTGAGCTGAAATTGCTCTTTGTATTAAACTTTTCTGAAAATACAGAGTATACATGCCTCAGAGTAAAATTTACCAACCCCTTATGCGTTACTAAGGGGGGTATATATACAAATTTACATTTGGAAAATATCTGAATGAAGAGTAAATGCTCCATAAATGTCCTACCAACTGCTGGAGTGCAGCAGCTGAAAGAGTAAATGTTGTAATAACTTTTAGTCCCTTAGCTGTCAAAAATGGTCAGAGACTGTTGACTTGGTGGCAATTGGAGTCGGTTGGAGACGTGCTGTTCAAAATGTGGCTAGCTGTCATCGTTAGTGATGAATCACTTTTTGGATGCTTTTCAAACATTAACCCTTTTACACTTGTCTTCTGGTGACCTGAGCTGGCAGTGGCCGAATGTCTTGAAACTACCGTGGCAGAATTTGGAGCATGGCCTGCCACCAGTCCTCCTTAGGCATTTGATGCCTCCGAATTTTAATTAGAGTCTCATCAAGCTCTGTATATCTGAAAAAACTAGGAGGAGTTTCAAATAAATGATTTACCTCATTTTCAATAAAAAATGAGCCTTCGAGCTTAGTGTACAAGCTCTGTCCTGTTGGAGGAACTGTTTCCTCAGAAGTACTGCTGGATGCAGTGATTTGATTTTCAATGTAAGTGGCCATCCTGTTTGTAAATTGATCTCTGCTGATCAATTTTCCTGTGCTGCTCAACAGGCTAGGCAGTCCTCTTGCTTGTAGCATTCCCATTCTGAGTTTATAATCTTCAACTTCAGTCTGTATCTCATAACTTTTTCTTTCTACCGTCTGTACATAACCTCTGAGAGTTAGCACCTTTTTAGCCATGAGGATGGCCTCTGTTCTGTTGGTGATTCCAACGGCTGCCAGCTCCTCTTTGTCTTGCCTGTTCAAAAATTCTATCAATTGGCTAGCTTGCTCAGGTCTGTTTCCTAACACTGTCTTGGCCCTCTGGACATCTGTCTGGGCTTGTACAATTAAATCCATATGCTCATGGATTGTTTTAATGGATTTCCACTGTTTGATAATGGCTTGGGTAATTTTATTCCACAAGATTCTTTTGATTTCTGCCATAGTATTTTCCAGATTGAGCTCCTTCTCCAGGGCCTTTATTTTATCTTTTTGAGCCTTAATCTGTCTGCCCTGTTCTGCTACCGTTATCTTTGATTGATCATATTTGGCATCTATCTCTGCCAGTTTTTCTTTTGCTTTCTTTATTTCATCCGCCTGTAGCTCCATTGCCTTGACAGCTTTGGTCAATTCTTCTACACTGGGGTGAGCATCTGGAGCTGCTGTTGTACCTGCTGCTTCTGTTGTGGGGGCCACTGCTGCCCCAGAAGTTGTTGCTGTTGTGGAATCTGTTGGAGGAGCTTGGAGTGTAGATTCTCCCTGTTTGTCTTGTAATGCTCCTTCCAGCTCTTTCTCTAGTTCTTGGATCCTTTGATCTTGCTGTAATAAGAGGTCAAGTTGTTCATTAACTTGCTTTTCTTTTTGCAATTCAGCTGTCTGAGGGTGTTCTGTAGGTAACAGCTTCAACCTCTTCTTCATGGCATTTAGATCATCATCCTTTTTCTTCATGAGGGCTTTTACCCCGGTTGGATCACTAGGGTCATGCCCTAGATCAACAATAATCTCCTCAAGAGATTTTATCCTATTGTCCTTGGCCTTAGAGGACATCCTCTCAAAATCTAGTTGAGTGTTTGTGTTCTTCAAAGATTCTTTCAGCTCATGAGCTAATGTGGCCTTCTCTACCAAAGTGGCATAGACCATCTCCCCAGTCTGCTTGTGGAGTTCAATTTGGTCCATAGGATGTATGTCTTTGGCCAGGACCTCCACCCTTGTTTTGATGAAATCTGCAGTTGTCATTGGCTGCGGCCCCTTGGGTTTGAAATGGCTGAATATTATTTTTTCTTCTTTGAAGTCGTAGACCGACATCAACCTTTCCTGCTGGGCTGGAGTGGCATCTATAAACTGTTTGTAAACCTCAGCCCTCAATAACTCATTTGCTGCCTTGATTTGTTTGAAGGAAGCCTTAGCACCTTTAAGCTTCTGGCTTTGCTGAGAAGAGGATGACACCTCCAAACCAAGCTGTAAATTCTGCTCCTGCTGAAAGGAGCTTGTCCCTGTATGTTGGCTGCCCTCCCTGTCCTTTGCTGTGTTGTTCAAGACATCTTCAGTAATGTCTTCCACCTCTGGGGAATCTGCCCTTTGCCTTTTGGCTTCTGGCTGGTGGGAGGATCCACTGAGGGGAGTGGACTCTTCTCTTTGCCTTTTAGTACCCCTCTCTTCATGTGCTGGGGTCTGCAAAACTGAGGTAGTTAATGGCTCAGTTTGAGGTGGCGGTGTTTGCATTAGGGGGGTTTCTGGCAGCCCAGTTTGTGGCAGAACAGTTTGTCCTTGTTGCTGCTCTGTTTGTTGTTCTGTTTGCTGATCTTTTTGCTGTGACTGTTGCTCTGACTGTTCCTTTTTTGCTTCATCCTCTGCATCCATTTTTCCTTTTCCTTTATCTAAGCCTGGTGCTGCTGTAGAGAGTGTCTGCGGCGCTGTCCTGGTAACTGAGGTCCCTTCTCCCACTGATTGAGGCAGTCTGAAAGGTACCTGGAGCACATAGTCCAGGTCAATAGTCTTCTCAAGTTCTTTCATATTTTTAAGCATTCTTTCTTCTTCAGTTAAGCTCTCAACTAGAGTGTCCAGCTGCCATTCTTGTAAGTTGGCATACTTTTCTATGTGTGGGTAGTGGCAGTGTTTAATCCCTAGGAGTCTGTACTTAGTTCTCCTAGCAGTGATGAAACCTTGAGGGTCATAAGGGACCCATCGAAAACTGTATGACAATTTATATTTGTCCTTGAGGATCAGGTCTGCAGATTCCCATCCTTCCTTCTTGTTCATGATGAAAGGGCCCAACTCATTTTTGAAGTTAAGGTGTGCCTTTTTCTTGGAGCTGTGGAAATGGGTAAGGTCTGACTGAATCAATTGCCTGTAATACTCCAAGGCAAATAATCTCATAGGAACATACTTGGGTAGCCTGTATGGACAGAGCTCACAGCCATATACTCTGAACACAGTATGGTGTTCATATAGGTACCAATCACCTATTTTGTACTTCTTAGATAGCTGCAAAGCTTTCTTGATCTCATTAGATATTCTAGGTGGAGGGGACTTCATAAGCATGCAGGAGACTGGGTACACAAACTGGTCAACAAATTCACAGTAGGTATAGGGTGAATTTGTGATTTTATGATAGACTGAGGTCCAGAAGATGACAGATCTCCTCTCTCCTTTATTATCCAGCCTTCTGATGTAGCATGGGAAAGCTTCAGAATGATAAAACATGAACAGGTGGTAGATGTAAGCTGAGTATCTGAAGACCCCCTGTCTGTCCATTTTGCTCAATTGATCATGAATCCTATTGGCTATGAACTTAGCAAAGTTATACTTTCGGGCAGGGGGTTGACGTGGGCTGTAAGCAGACAGCAATACGAGCATGGCTTGATCCACATGCTCACTGTTTTGGTAACCTAACACATAGGCTATCATGTCCAGTAGCAGCCTGCCTGAGTCATTGAAATGTTCATGCAGATAAGGGGGTGGCCCTGTAGGCTGGCACTCAGTTCTCATGTAGTTCCTGGTGACCTTTTGCAGCTCCTCACTGGTCATCTTGTCACCAGCTTCCAGCAAATACCTCATGGAGAATGGGATTAGCAACTCCGTTTGATCAAACTGTAACATCTTGTTGATGGACTCAGCATTTATATAAAAAAGGATCCTCCCTGATGGAGTATTGACAGCTCTGTGCTCCAGATCATAGTTTTGAGCACATAAGTGAATGATTTCAGGGAAAACATTCACAGCTGGGAGACAGTAATAGGGCAGGTTTGACTCCCATATTCCATCTGTACCAAGTCCATCCTTATGGTCTTCCCTCAGTGTAGTGAAGGTCTTCAAAAAGTCCCTGTCTCCCTCAAAGTCATCAATGAGACAATCCTTGTCAATAAATGGCAAGGCCTCCAGTTCCTTATTGGTTTGATTTAGTGGAGTAACACTGAGGGAAGAGGATGCAGAGGCTGCCATGATATAATCTGTATGTGTGCAGGGAGAGGTAATAGTTTGATAAGTCTTTAAAGACTTAAGCAGCAGGTAAACTGTACACAGTGTGATGTCCTCTTCTAGTGTAAAATTGTAAGCAAGTTGGTAAATTGCTGCAAATTCTCAGGGATGTGGATTGCCTAAGGGGACGTTGCAGAGACAGTGATAATTCTTTAGGAAGAGTGCAGGTGGCCTGTACTTGGCAAAAGGGAACAATGCCGAGTACCTCGGGGGCAATTTTGCAGTTTTAACCCGCGAACTGATTGCTCCAATGTCAAATTGTGGCTTAGGGATGGGGCAGGTTGCTTGGGTTTGGTTTAGGTGATCAGGTGGAGCTGAATTAAGTGAATTTACCAGTCTTTAATGGTGAATTCTACAGAGAATTGGAATTCATGGGCAAAGTGGAAGGAAATGGCAAAATACCTGGAAAATCGACTTGGAAGCTCGCGGGCCGGGTTGTGGAGACTTAGTGCCGTCGAATTCTGAACTTTGAATGGTCGAATTGTCGAATTTGATGGCTGAGTGAGAGGTTTCGCAGCAGCTGTTGGCAACGGCTAGTTTCTCTTTCGCATGAAAATGAGCGAAAACAACTCATTTAGTCGTTTAAATCGTTAAATTTGGCAAAAGTGTGCATTTGGCGCTTTTCCGCCGATGACGTCAGCATGACGTCATGGCGGGGCCCAGATACGGAGGTGACGTGGCGGCTGAGGTGTTTGCCAGGGTGGCAGGACACGGTGGCGGGCGGGTACAGTGGCGGGTCCGCGTGGAGGGCCACGGGACGCTGGGGCGGGCACTGGCGAGGTGACGTCAGGGTGACGTGCAAATGACGTGGGAGGAGAGTGGTATTAGGGGTGGCGGTAAGCGGGTTCCCCGCACCACCTTTGGGCAAAGGCGGTAACGGGGAGGGGGGCTCCGAACAACCCCACCGCCTGCCACGCGTCCCCTGTACGGGATGGCCAAAACCACTTTCCCCGGACGCTAAAGGTCGGCAGGTCGGGGAGTGAAAATGACCGCCCACCTTTAGATCCGGGCGACGGAGATCTGACGGCTGGCGGGCCTTCCGACTGGTCGAGCATGTTTGGGGGGGGGTCCCGCCAGCGCAATAAAATATTCAATTCAATGATTGGGCGGAGGACTATAGGAAAGTGGGTTTTTTTCGCAGTTTTTGGGTTTTTTGGGCTTTTTCAAGGGTTTATATAGGAAAACGGGGTTTTTGTGCGTTTTCAGCAGAGAGACGGTGAGGGTTGAGGGACAGGATTTCTGCTCATAACCAGAGGTCAGAGCACATCCAAGACAAGGTTGACCACAGTCCCAGGTGGACTGAAGTCCCCTTAGACCATTTACTTGGCTATAATGCCAAAAGGAGAATATGTAGATAATGCTGGGATTTATACACCATGGTGTTTAATACTAGTAGGGGAAAAGGTAATATAGGGGATTTACATAGTAGAATTAGAGTTAATATGGATGAGAGGGTGAGTGGAGGGGGAAACCATTTTAGTTTATGTGAAACAAACTTGGTTTTGAGAGTAGATCAAAATGAAAAGATTTTTAGACAAGAAATGTGGCTTTTAAAGATTAAGAACCACCATGAAAACTTAGTCATTTTCATGAATCTTAGCTGATGGGGAATGCTAGAGATGAAATTGGAAGGGAATGAGGAAATGAGGGAAATTAGTCATGCTTCCAGCTGCAAATCGATGAAGAAGAACACCTTTGTCAATTAATTGACTTTGCTTTGATACCCACAGTTACCATCTCTGCAATGGTAGGTATAACTTTCTGCAACCCCAACTACTTACCCAGCTACTTGCCTAGCATTTTTATTTCTTCTTGGAGGGTGCACTTGGACTTGCAGACCCTTACTTGCCTTTTCTTTTCTTTGGCTTTTTCTTTTGCTTTTTCTATCTACTTCTAGCCTTATTTCTTCCAAGGTCCCAGATTAAGCTGTTGAGAGCCCTTTCTTCTCTACCTGAACTAGTTGTCTGCCAAGATTAAGCAGTTTGGACAGACTTCTTTCTCTATTCTATAACTCAAAATTGAAACATGGCATGATCCAGGTTAAACTGTTGGATCATCCACCAAAATTGAAATAAGGTGATCAACATTTGAAACACTTTACACACCTCTTGTTCTCTAGGAAATATGGGATCTTTGTGATATCAAAGCAGAGCATATTTGGACTTTCCCTTGCCAATCATGAAATATGAAACCTATTGGTATAGGTATCCAACAGTGGCTCCACATGGGGATGGTTTTTCTTTTGAAAGACCAAGAACAGCAGGTCAGATTGCCTTGTTCTTTGACTGCCCATCTCAATCTTGAAATTCGCTGCTTTGATGTGTCAAAACTGTGTGCTTCCTTTTGAAAGACCTCTGATCCTATTTGCCTTTTGCTGTTTGGTGAATCACTTAGGAAACTGCATTTTTACAATCTAAATAGAAATAATATGTACATCTGCATATATACAAGGGAACCTGATGTTGCAATCATGGGAAATAGTCAAAATAATGCTTCAGCATCCTGCCATTGACAGGACCTTCATCCAAGTCAGTTTCAGTCAGACTTTTGAGGAAGTAAGTGTTGTTACCTTGCACTGCTTGGACAGCAAATGGTCCTCTCCAAAGGGAATCAAATTTCCCATGTTTTCCTTTTTCTTCTCTCCTTGCATCCCATTTAAGGACTTTATCACCAATGCTGAAATCCTCTGCCTTAGTTCTTCTATCAAAGGCCCTTTTTAATTTTTCTTGTAATATCTGCACTCTGCTGAAAACTTGTTCTCTTGTTTGCTGTAAACAGATTATCTGATTGATCCTCCTTTGCATATCATTTGGCTCTGCTTGACTTTCTTGCAGAAGCTTCATAACAGGCACTCCTAGTGATGATGGAAACTTGGCCTCTAGTCCATAGACCAACTCATATGGGCTGGTCCCAATTGATCTTTTTGTTGTTAGTCTATCTGCCCATAAAGCATTGACTAGTTTCTTATGCCAGTTCTTTTTGTTCTCTTCCAGCACCTTCTTTATGATATTTATTAAGCTTTTGTTTGATGATTCAGCGAGGCCATTTCCTTGGGGATAGTATGCAGTAGAATGGCCCAAAGTGATGTGAAATTTATGGCAGAAGTTCACCATTTTTTTGGATCTGAAAGCAGCAGCATTGTCTGTTATTATTTTGTCTGGACAGCCAAATCTAGCCAGTATGTTGTTTTCCAAAAACTGAATGATTACTGAGTCATTTGCTTGTCTGCATGGGGCAGCTTCAATCCATTTGGTGAAGTAGTCTGTGGCTGTTAAAATCCATCTGTGTTGGCCTGAAGATGAAGGATGAATTTCCCCAATGAAATCCAAGCCCCATTGTTGGAAAGGTCTCTCTGTTGCAATGGGTCTTAAGGGAAGTGGCAGCAACTGTCTTTTGCCCTCAAAGAGTTGGCATTTGTGGCATGAGGCTGTGAATTTCTTCACATCAGAGAACATGGTGGGCCAGTAATAACCAGCCCTCAGTATCTTGTCCACAGTGGACTTCCAGTACAAATGTCCACCACAGTCTCCTGCATGGAAGTCTTGCATGATATTGTTAGTTTCATTCTCCATTAGACAGTGCAGCAATATCCCTTCATGGTTTTTCCAAAGTAAATTTCCGTCCATCACACAAAATCTAGATGTTTTCATTTTTAGGAACCTACACTTAGTTCTGGACAGTCCTGGGGGAGCACACAGGTTTTGTAACACATAACAGATATCAGAGTACCAAGGAGATTGTTCAAAGGCTACATTGATCTTTGGAGTCGCCAGCTCTGTTTCACTGTCCAGTTGATTGATATCTAAGGCTTGGAAATTTGCTTCTGTCATTAATTTGGCCAAACCTTGCCCTTTTATTAGCTTTGTAGGTTTTATTTCAATGTCAAATTCTAGTATGTTTGCAATCCATTTTCCTCTTCTGCCCTCTAAGTTTTCTTGGGTGAGAATGTCTTTGACAATAGGACTTGGTACATAAGCCACAACATGGGAATAAAGGATGTAAATCCTAAAGTCTTTAATGGCTTTGACCAAAGCATAAGCTTGTTTCTCCATAATTTGATACTTTAGAGGGGCATCTCTAAGAGTTCTGCTGAAGAAGGCAATAGGCTTCTCATTCCCTTGGTCATCTTTCTGTAATAAAACAGCAGCAATAGTATGCTGGGAGGCAAAAGAGAAAATGATAAAGTCTCTGTCAAACTGAGGATTGGTTAACACTGGGGTTTGAGTCAAGGCCAATTTTATACTTTCAAAGGCTTGTTTTGCTTCAACAGTCCATTTTACCTTTGAATCTTTCTTTAGCATATTGTTTAATAATCTGATTAGTTCTGCTAAGTTTGGGATAAACCTTCTTAAAAAGTTAATTTTTCCTAAGAATCCCTGCAACTCCTTGACATTCCTTGGGTGAGGCATTTGTAGGATAGCTTGTATCCTGTCTGGATCAATTCTTATGCCATCTTTTGAAATGATGTGCCCTAAGAGTTTCCCTTCTTCCAAGCCAAATAATGACTTCTTGGGATTTAGAGAAATACCATATTTCCTGCATGTTAGGAAAATCTGTCTCAAATGTTTCAGATGTTCTTGGTCGGATTTTGAAAAGGGTGTAAGATCATCTAAGTAAATGACTAGGAAGTCATGAATCTCTTTTGCAAAAGCAATGTCCATTGCTCTTTGAAAAGTTGCCCCTGCGTTTTTCAATCCAAAGGGCATTTTTACATACTTGAAAGTTCCCCATGGGGTTGTAAATGCAGTTTTGTCTTGATCATCAGGGTGTACTAGGATTTGATTAAAGCCTGAGAATCCATCAAGCAATGACATCCTTGAAGCCCCCACCACTCTTTGGAGAATGTGATCCATTTTGGGTAAAGGGTAGTTATCTTTGAGTGATACTTGATTTAGATTCCTTAAATCTACACAAAGTCTAATCTCACCAGTCTTTTTTCTTGTAGGGACTAAGTTGGAAATCCATTCAGAGAATCTGATTGGTGCTATGATGCCAGCTTTGAACATTTTTTGCAATTCCTTTTCAATGGAAGGAAGGAGTACAGGATTGATCCTTCTCAATTTCTGTTTGAATGGTTTTTGATTAGGCTTGAGGGGAATGGTATGCTGGATGACAGAAGTATCATAGGACTTTAGATCCTCATAACCCCATGCAAAAACATCTTGAAATTCTTTAAAGAGGTCAATGTATTTGGGTTTTTGATCAGGGGGCAAAGAAGCAGATAGCTTTATTATTTTGGGCTTGTGACTAGTACCAATATTGCATTCTTCAATCGCTGCATCTAATGGCTGCATCTTTGGTTTCCTGGGGACGTCATTTGAATCAAAAATGTCCTCTAGTGGGGTAAGGCCTGCTGGAAGGAAGTTGTCTTTGAGTTGTATGATTTCAGCTTCAGCGTTGCTCACCTCTTCACAGTCGATTTGGTGAATTTGCTGAATGTTTTGATTATTGAAAATGGTTGGATTCAGCAATTGTTTTTCTGTTCTAGGTGATATTGGCTGAGCAGTCTGTTGGAACTGTATTTGTGATTGACTTGCTTCATCAAGTATTTGTGATTGACTTGCTGATTCAGTGTCAATATTTAATCCTGCAAACTCTTGTTGTGAGGTTAGAAAATTGTTTATTTGTATATCATTCTCAAATACTTGCCATTCTTTGACATTGTTTGGAATAGAGGGTCTGTATCTGACCTCGGCTGTGAAACAGTTATTGGGTTCTAGTGGGAATTTGAAGGTGCTGGCAAATGTTGCCAAACTGTGTGCGTGGAGATTGTGGCCCCTTGAAATTTTTGTGATAAAGAACTCAGAGAAAGTCTCCAATATTTCAATTACAGCAGACCTGTAAGATCTCAACCTTTTGTCATTGGTGACAAAACTTCCTTTCACTTGTTGAATTACTAGATCAGAATCTCCCATGATGGAAAGCCTAGGAGCTTGTAATGACTTTGCTAGTTTGAGACCTAGTAACAGAGCTTCATATTCTGCCATGTTATTAGTGCATCTAAAATTTAATCTATAAGCCCTGCCTTCTGCATGGTCTTTCCCTTTGTTATGTATCCAAACTCCAGCTCCTGCCCCTAACTTGTTAACCGAGCCATCAAATTCTAGGACCCACAGGATATCTTGTTGAAAAGGAGGTTTAAAAATCTGTTCATGGGATGGCCATGTAAGCAGGAGTTGGGGTTTCTTTTCCCGCTTGTTTTCTAGGACAGTTTCATCACTTGTTTGACAATCTTTGACAATTAGAGGAGGGATAATGTCTATTGTTGGACTGATTAATGTTTTATGGGTGCTACTTGCTTGATTAATGTTTTGTTCTTGCAAGAGTTTCTTAGTTCCAATATCATTGTTTGAGAGGCTTGCACTGTCATTGAAGAGAATGAAGGAGTCTATGTCTGAATGAACAGCATATATTGGAAAATTTTGAGGCTTTTCTTCACTGCTGACCATGTACTTCATGAGTGTCTCCCTGTAAAGTCTTTTTGGTTGTCCAAAGACAGAGATGGTGGCATATGACATATCTAATTGCAGGGAGCCTTGGAGTTTGGCTCCCCATGATCTTGATAACAGCATCCCATATTTAGGTGGGATATCAGCGACTACAACATCCATTAGAATGGTTTTATTAGGGTATTGAACCAGGGATACACATAAATCTTTTATTAGGCCTAAACATTTGACTTGGCTAGAATCAAAGGAAAACAGGTCTTTGTATGGTCTTGTTATATCCAAGTTCAATCTTTCCATGACTGCTTTTGGCATAAGGTTGTGAGAGGCGCCTGAGTCGAACATTGCATTATGCAGTATTTTATCATGAACATGCAAGCTGACATAAAAAGGTAATATCCCTGTGACCATTGTTTTTCCATCTACCTCTGGGCCAAACAGTAATTCTGGAGTGTCATCTAGCACATTTACATCATCTTTACTATTAGTGAATTGAAGAGATTTCTTGATCTGTTGCTTATAGATGTCATGCCTGGCTAGCTCTGAAAGGGGAATTGCTATCTTTAGCTTGCCAATCTCTGTGCTTAGGTCAAAAGGTTTATCAGCTTGGGTTTTGGAGTTGTGGATAGCAGCCCTTTCTTTGCTCATTAGATCTTCTTGTTGGTTTTCATCTTGACTTTGAGACCTGCCCCTTTTGCTCATGTCTGGAGGGGTGATATCTAAGTCAGGGTGAGAGGACGAGGTTGCCATAGGCCGTTGTAGTGGTGACAAAAGTGTGGTGACCTCTTCAACCACCACTTCTTCTGTAGTCAAGTTTGTTTTGTCATTAGGTTCTGTGACTATGGTTCCTTTAGACTACTGTTTATCTTTTATCTTTTCAGGCTGATTTACATTTACAGTCCTACTCCTTAGCTTGTACTGTTTGTGAACTTCATAGACAGCACTATCATATCCTTGTTTAAAATCAAAGGATTCTCCTGATTTAGTTTGGAATATTTTGATTTCATCATCCTCATGGTCCTCTTGTGTTAAGAAGACCTGGCTTTTAACATCTAGACCCATTAGATTAATCTCAGGGTCTTCATTAGGTTCAGTTGATGTTGAAGTTTCTGCATAATTTTCTTGGAAAGGGGGTCTAATGTCTTGGTCAGCACTTGTTCTACCAATGTTTTGGTTTTGGGTTCTCCTAAAATTCGGATTTCTAGGAGGGTTGTTTTGTGGTGCTTCCCATGATGACTTTCTTTCGACTGATTCCACTCTTTCACCCAATCTCTTCATGCTATTTAGTATTGCATCCAGCTTTTGATCAAAGCCCGAAGTTTCTTCTTTGAAGGCAGTCCTTTTCTCCAATTTTGCCCTGTTTCTTTTGGCAATTAGGTTAGCTTCCACTGTGACAGCAACCCTTTGAGCTTCTTCAAGGGTTGGAGGATTTCTTTCCTTCAACTGATAGGCCATATCAGGGTCAAAACCATCAGGGAATTTATACAGGGCTAAATCAGGAGGAGGCCTTAAGTTCTGTGGAATAGCATTATATACATTGTTAAACCTAGCACAATATTCCAAAACTGTCTCCTGGGGACCTCTCTTAATAGTGTCATATTCACCAAGTATGTGGAGAGGATCTTTCTTCTTCTCCCATCTCTCAGTAAAAGCTTCGTAAAGCTGATCTGGTGTTGTAATGGAGTTTGCATTGAGGGATCTGAACCAAGTTCTAACATCCCCAGTTAAACTTTGAACAAAAATTCTCATTCTGACAGTGTCATCATCTATTTCATAGGTCTCAAAGTGGTCTTGCATCTTCTTGGCATGCTGGATAGCTGTTAGAGAGCCATTTGAGTCAAAATATGAGATTTTACTTTGATAATCTTGAGGTAAGGCCACAGCATTAGCTGGTATCTGCAGAGGTGCATACCTGTTAGCCATATTTATGAGGTTTAGAGGGTTAATAGGAACAAATGGGACAGTAGGGATCAGTGGTATAACAGGGTTAATGGGATGAGTAGCTAGTGGGAGACTGGTCAAAGGAGTATGTGCAGTGGGTGAAAATGTGAGAGGAGGACTTTGAGGTGTTGATGATAAACTAGGGGAACTAGGGGTGGACCGGAAAAGAACTTTGCAGGGAGTGGGAATGAGGATAGGTTGATCTGAACTTATATCTGAATCAGCAGGCTTATCCTGCTTTTGCTGTCTCCTAATGTTTTTTGGAATGGTATTTGGATTATCAACAATGATGGGTGGATTAGGGTCAGGATTTGCCCTAGTGTGCCGATGATTTTTCTTAGGAGCCAGCTTCCAACCTGTTTTTGGGATTTTGTAGGAAGTTTTTTTTATGTATACAAGGACTGGATAAAGATTTTGAAATGGCTATATATGTTTCAA
The DNA here is from genome assembly GCA_031772625.1 of Pinus tabuliformis. Taxonomy (NCBI): domain Eukaryota; kingdom Viridiplantae; phylum Streptophyta; class Pinopsida; order Pinales; family Pinaceae; genus Pinus; species Pinus tabuliformis. The sequence goes on from CM062813.1 coordinate 196,865,470, forward strand.
AGTTTAAGATGAAGATTCCCTATCTAGCTCTTCCCTAAAGCTGTGACTGTGGTACAGAAACAATTCTAAGGTCTCTTGGTTGGTTTCAGGCTTGATGATGGCTTTGGAAGATAGATAGTAATAACAAAATCTAAAGCTCCCCAGTGGAGTCGCCAATTATGTTAACACCCAGGTTGTTCCCTATGACTCCCAAGGGAATACGGCCGGGGTAACCACTAACCAATCTTTGGATCACTGTTTCTAGCCAAACTGTGATCAGAGAGGGCTCTCTCTTTATGATTTGTCTCTGTTATGATGGTGTTTTAGGCTAGCTATTAAGTTTAATCTTGTTTCAATTGTTTGGTTGGAAAAGTTTCAGTCAAACGAGTATGCTATTCCCAGCATATTATATAACATTGGGCAATGGAGTCAGTGGTCCTTTGGTTTGGTGTGCTATGTTGATACATTAATGAAAGCTGCAGAGCAAGGTGATTGTCCGGGGAACAAAGCTTTGAAATTGAGTTTGTGTGTAACATGTCCAGGATAAGAAAGGCAATTAAGGATCTTTCTATAAACTGGTATGAAAGGAGAAACAATTGTTACCTGGAAGCATTTAAGAATTTCTAGATAACATTCACAGCATGGAATTAAATGTAACATGAGCATTTAAGAATTCATGTCTGTTTTAATCCTGAAGAAAACATTTACAACAACATAAGATTGAGCACAGGGTGTTAAGAAACATGTCCTGAACTATTCTTTTTCTTTATTGCTAGATATGACGGAAATATGAAAACGAAATAACATAGGGAAACGAAACAGAGTTTAAAGAAGACATATCATTCCACCAGACAACGCAAGGTTTCTGCAACAGCTCTTAGATTATCAACAAGACACCAGAGTTCCAGGAAATCACTGAGCTGAAATTGCTATTTGTATTAAACTTTTCTGAAAATACAGAGTATACATGCCTCAGAGTAAAATTTACCAACCCCTTATGCGTTACTAAGGGGGGTATATATACAAATTTACATTTGGAAAATATCTGAATGAAGAGTAAATGCTCCATAAATGTCCTACCAACTGCTGGAGTGCAGCAGCTGAAAGAGTAAATGTTGTAATAACTTTTAGTCCCTTAGCTGTCAAAAATGGTCAGAGACTGTTGACTTGGTGGCAATTGGAGTCGGTTGGAGACGTGCTGTTCAAAATGTGGCTAGCTGTCATCGTTAGTGATGAATCACTTTTTGGATGCTTTTCAAACATTAACCCTTTTACACTTGTCTTCTGGTGACCTGAGCTGGCAGTGGCCGAATGTCTTGAAACTACCGTGGCAGAATTTGGAGCATGGCCTGCCACCAGTCCTCCTTAGGCATTTGATGCCTCCGAATTTTAATTAGAGTCTCATCAAGCTCTGTATATCTGAAAAAACTAGGAGGAGTTTCAAATAAATGATTTACCTCATTTTCAATAAAAAATGAGCCTTCGAGCTTAGTGTACAAGCTCTGTCTTGTTGGAGGAACTGTTTCCTCAGAAGTACTGCTGGATGCAGTGATTTGATTTTCAATGTGAGTGGCCATCCTGTTTGTAAATTGATCTCTGCTAATCAATTTTCCTGTGCTGCTCAACAGGCTAGGCAGTCCTCTTGCTTGTAGCATTCCCATTCTGAGTTTATAATCTTCAACTTCAGTCTGTATCTCATAACTTTTTCTTTCTACCGTCTGTACATAACCTCTGAGAGTTAGCACCTTTTTAGCCATGAGGATGGCCTCTATTCTGTTGGTGATTCCAATGGCTGCCAGCTCCTCTTTGTCTTGCCTGTTTAAAAATTCTATCAATTGGCTAGCTTGCTCAGGTCTGTTTCCTAACACTGTCTTGGCCCTCTGGACATCTGTCTGGGCTTGTACAATTAAATCCATATGCTCATGGATTGTTTTAATGGATTTCCACTGTTTGATAATGGCTTGGGTAATTTTATTCCACAAGATTCTTTTGATTTCTGCCATATTATTTTCCAGATTGAGCTCCTTCTCCAGGGCCTTTATTTTATCTTTTTGAGCCTTAATCTGTCTGCCCTGTTCTGCTACTGTTACCTTTGATTGATCATATTTGGCATCTATCTCTGCCAGTTTTTCTTTTGCTTTCTTTATTTCATCCGCCTGTAGCTCCATTGCCTTGACAGCTTTGGTCAATTCTTCTACACTGGGGTGAGCATCTGGAGCTGCTGTTGTACCTGCTGCTTCTGTTGTGGGGGCCACTGCTGCCCCAGAAGTTGTTGCTGTTGTGGAATCTGTTGGAGGAGCTTGGAGTGTAGATTCTCCCTTTTTGTCTTGTAATGCTCCTTCCAGCTCTTTCTCTAGTTCTTGGATCCTTTGATCTTGCTGTAATAAGAGGTCAAGTTGTTCATTAACTTGCTTTTCTTTTTGCAATTCAGCTGTCTGAGGGTGTTCTGTAGGTAACAGCTTCAACCTCTTCTTCATGGCATTTAGATCATCATCCTTTTTCTTCATGAGGGCTTTTACCCCGGTTGGATCACTAGGGTCATGCCCTAGATCAACAATAATCTCCTCAAGAGATTTTATCCTATTGTCCTTGGCCTTAGAGGACATCCTCTCAAAATCTAGTTGAGTGTTTGTGTTCTTCAAAGATTCTTTCAGCTCATGAGCTAATGTGGCCTTCTCTACCAAAGTGGCATAGACCATCTCCCCAGTCTGCTTGTGGAGTTCAATTTGGTCCATAGGATGTATGTCTTTGGCCAGGACCTCCACCCTTGTTTTGATGAAATCTGCAGTTGTCATTGGCTGCGGCCCCTTGGGTTTGAAATGGTTGAATATTATTTTTTCTTCTTTGAAGTCGTAGACCGACATCAACCTTTCCTGCTGGGCTGGAGTGGCATCTATAAACTGTTTGTAAACCTCAGCCCTCAATAACTCATTTGCTGCCTTGATTTGTTTGAAGGAAGCCTTAGCACCTTTAAGCTTCTGGCTTTGCTGAGAAGAGGATGACACCTCCAAACCAAGCTGTAAATTCTGCTCCTGCTGAAAGGAGCTTGTCCCTGTATGTTGGCTGCCCTCCCTGTCCTTTGCTGTGTTGTTCAAGACATCTTCAGTAATGTCTTCCACCTCTGGGGAATCTGCCCTTTGCCTTTTGGCTTCTGGCTGGTGGGAGGATCCACTGAGGGGAGTGGACTCTTCTCTTTGCCTTTTAGTACCCCTCTCTTCATGTTCTGGGGTCTGCAAAACTGAGGTAGTTAATGGCTCAGTTTGAGGTGGCGGTGTTTGCATTAGGGGGGTTTCTGGCAGCCCAGTTTGTGGCAGAACAGTTTGTCCTTGTTGCTGCTCTGTTTGTTGTTCTGTTTGCTGATCTTTTTGCTGTGACTGTTGCTCTGACTGTTCCTTTTTTGCTTCATCCTCTGCATCCATTTTTCCTTTTCCTTTATCTAAGCCTGGTGCTGTTGTAGAGAGTGTCTGCGGCGCTGTCCTGGTAACTGAGGTCCCTTCTCCCACTGATTGAGGCAGTCTGAAAGGTACCTGGAGCACATAGTCCAGGTCAATAGTCTTCTCAAGTTCTTTCATATTTTTAAGCATTCTTTCTTCTTCAGTTAAGCTCTCAACTAGAGTGTCCAGCTGCCATTCTTGTAAGTTGGCATACTTTTCTATGTGTGGGTAGTGGCAGTGTTTAATCCCTAGGAGTCTGTACTTAGTTCTCCTAGCAGTGATGAAACCTTGAGGGTCATAAGGGACCCATCGAAAACTGTATGACAATTTATATTTGTCCTTGAGGATCAGGTCTGCAGATTCCCATCCTTCCTTCTTGTTCATGATGAAAGGGCCCAACTCATTTTTGAAGTTAAGGTGTGCCTTTTTCTTGGAGCTGTGGAAATGGGTAAGGTCTGACTGAATCAATTGCCTGTAATACTCCAAGGCAAATAATCTCATAGGAACATACTTGGGTAGCCTGTATGGACAGAGCTCACAGCCATATACTCTGAACACAGTATGGTGTTCATATAGGTACCAATCACCTATTTTGTACTTCTTAGATAGCTGCAAAGCTTTCTTGATCTCATTAGATATTCTAGGTGGAGGGGACTTCATAAGCATGCAGGAGACTGGGTACACAAACTGGTCAACAAATTCACAGTAGGTATAGGGTGAATTTGTGATTTTATGATAGACTGAGGTCCAGAAGATGACAGATCTCCTCTCTCCTTTATTATCCAGCCTTCTGATGTAGCATGGGAAAGCTTCAGAATGATAAAACATGAACAGGTGGTAGATGTAAGCTGAGTATCTGAAGACCCCCTGTCTGTCCATTTTGCTCAATTGATCATGAATCCTATTGGCTATGAACTTAGCAAAGTTATACTTTCGGGCAGGGGGTTGACGTGGGCTGTAAGCAAACAGCAATACGAGCATGGCTTGATCCACATGCTCACTGTTTTGGTAACCTAACACATAGGCTATCATGTCCAGTAGCAGCCTGCCTGAGTCATTGAAATGTTCATGCAGATAAGGGGGTGGCCCTGTAGGCTGGCACTCAGTTCTCATGTAGTTCCTGGTGACCTTTTGCAGCTCCTCACTGGTCATCTTGTCACCAGCTTCCAGCAAATACCTCATGGAGAATGGGATTAGCAACTCCGTTTGATCAAACTGTAACATCTTGTTGATGGACTCAGCATTTATATAAAAAAGGATCCTCCCTGATGGAGTATTGACAGCTCTGTGCTCCAGATCATAGTTTTGAGCACATAAGTGAATGATTTCAGGGAAAACATTCACAGCTGGGAGACAGTAATAGGGCAGGTTTGACTCCCATATTCCATCTGTACCAAGTCCATCCTTATGGTCTTCCCTCAGTGTAGTGAAGGTCTTCAAAAAGTCCCTGTCTCCCTCAAAGTCATCAATGAGACAATCCTTGTCAATAAATGGCAAGGCCTCCAGTTCCTTATTGGTTTGATTTAGTGGAGTAACACTGAGGGAAGAGGATGCAGAGGCTGCCATGATATAATCTGTATGTGTGCAGGGAGAGGTAATAGTTTGATAAGTCTTTAAAGACTTAAGCAGTAGGTAAACTGTACACAATGTGATGTCCTCTTCTAGTGTAAAATTGTAAGCAAGTTGGTAAATTGCTGCAAATTCTCAGGGATGTGGATTGCCTAAGGGGACGTTGCAGAGACAGTGATAATTCTTTAGGAAGACTGCAGGTGGCCTGTACTTGGAAAAAGGGAACAATGCCGAGTACCTCGGGGGCAATTTTGCAGTTTTAACCCGCGAACTGATTGCTCCAATGTCAAATTGTGGCTTAGGGATGGGGCAGGTTGCTTGGGTTTGGTTTAGGTGATCAGGTGGAGCTGAATTAAGTGAATTTACCAGTCTTTAATGGTGAATTCTACAGAGAATTGGAATTCATGGACAAAGTGGAAGGAAATGGCAAAATACCTGGAAAATCGACTTGGAAGCTCGCGGGCCGGGTTGTGGAGACTTAGTGCCGTCGAATTCTGAACTTTGAATGGTCGAATTGTCGAATTTGATGGCTGAGTGAGAGGTTTCGCAGCAGCTGTTGGCAACAGCTAGTTTCTCTTTCGCATGAAAATGAGCGAAGACAACTCATTTAGTCGTTTAAATCGTTAAATTTGGCAAAAGTGTGCATTTGGCGCTTTTCCGCCGATGACGTCAGCATGACGTCATGGCGGGGCCTAGATACGGAGGTGACGTGGCGGCTGAGGTGTTTGCCAGGGTGACAGGACACGGTGGCGGGCGGGTACAGTGGCGGGTCCGCGTGGAGGGCCACGGGACGCTGGGGCGGGCACTGGCGAGGTGACGTCAGGGTGACGTGCAAATGACGTGGGAGGAGAGTGGTATTAGGGGTGGCGGTAAGCGGGTTCCCCGCACCACCTTTGGGAAAAAGCGGTAACGGGGAGGGGGGCTCCGAACAACCCCACCGCCTGCCACGCGTCCCCTGTACGGGATGGCCAAAACCACTTTCCCCGGACGCTAAAGGTCGGCATGTCGGGGAGTGAAAATGACCGCCCACCTTTAGATCCGGGCGACGGAGATCTGACGGCTGGCGGGCCTTCCGACTGGTCGAGCATGTTTGGGGGGGGGGTCCCGCCAGCGCAATAAAATATTCAATTCAATGATTGGGCGGAGGACTATAGGAAAGTGGGTTTTTTCGCAGTTTTTGGGTTTTTTGGGCTTTTTCAAGGGTTTATATAGGAAAACGGGGTTTTTGTGCGTTTTCAGCAGAGAGACGGTGAGGGTTGAGGGACAGGATTTCTGCTCATAACCAGAGGTCAGAGCACATCCAAGACAAGGTTGACCACAGTCCCAGGTGGATTGAAGTCCCCTTAGATCGTTTACTTGGCTATAATGCCAAAAGGAGAATATGTAGATAATGCTGAGATTTATACACCATGGTGTTTAATACTAGTAGGGGAAAAGGTAATATAGGGGATTTACATAGTAGAATTAGAGTTAATATGGATGAGAGGGTGAGTGGAGGGGGAAACCATTTTAGTTTATGTGAAACAAACTTGGTTTTGAGAGTAGATCAAAATGAAAAGATTTTTAGACAAGAAATGTGGCTTTAAAAGATTAAGAACCACCATGAAAACTTAGTCATTTTCATGAATCTTAGCTGATGGGGAATGCTAGAGATGAAATTGGAAGGGAATGAGGGAAATTAGTCAGGGAAATTAGTCATGCTTCCAGCTGCAAATCGATGAAGAAGAACACCTTTGTCAATTAATTGACTTTGCTTTGATACCCACAGTTACCATCTCTGCAATGGTAGGTATAACTTTCTGCAACCCCAACTACTTACCCAGCTACTTGCCTAGCATTTTTATTTCTTCTTGGAGGGTGCACTTGGACTTGCAGACCCTTACTTGCCTTTTCTTTTCTTTGGCTTTTTCTTTTGCTTTTTCTATCTACTTCTAGCCTTATTTCTTCCAAGGTCCCAGATTAAGCTGTTGAGAGCCCTTTCTTCTCTACCTGAACTAGTTGTCTGCCAAGATTAAGCAGTTTGGACAGACTTCTTTCTCTATTCTATAACTCAAAATTGAAACATGGCATGATCCAGGTTAAACTGTTGGATCATCCACCAAAATTGAAATAAGGTGATCAACATTTGAAACACTTTACACACCTCTTGTTCTCTAGGAAATATGGGATCTTTGTGATATCAAAGCAGAGCATATTTGGACTTTCCCTTGCCAATCATGAAATATGAAACCTATTGGTATAGGTATCCAACACTGTCCACTCCTCTCCAGTCATAATGACTGTATCAATTTTCTAAACATGATGACTTTTGATTGATGTAGAAAAATTTGATGAAAAATCTGTTTGTTCACAGCAATGTCTGTATCATGCTTGTCCACCATTCCTGAGTAGGCAACTGATGTCTCAAAATTGTGCCTAATGTTTCATCTGCCTCAGTATATTTGTAGTAATTTGGAGGCACTTCAAATAGATGTCTAATTTCATTCATGATAAAAAAAAAAATTTATATTCTGTCATAGAGACTTTGCCCAGATGCAGGCCCTGTTTCCTCTGGGGTACTTGATGCTGCAGTGATCTGATTGGTGGCAAATGTATTTACCCTCTTGGCATAGTTTTCATGGGATAGTAGCCTTCCTGCACTGTTTAGTAAGCTGGGAAGGCCTCTGTTATGCAATGCTGTAAATTTCTCCATGAATTTGTTCACCTCTGTCTGCATTTCCTGGCACCTTCTATCTAATGTTTGCACAAGATTTCTCAAAGTGAGCACCCTCTTCACCAGTAAAATGGTATCAGTTCTGTTTGAGATACCCATTGCTGCCAGCTGAGGGCCTGTGCGGTTGTTCAGGACATTGATCATCCTATTGGCTATCTCAGGCATATTGCCTAGAGATGCCCTTGCTCTTTGGCTTTCCTTTTGGGCCCTGCCTATGAGATCTATGTGCTCATGGATGGTCTCAATATATTGCCATTGATCTGTTATTGACTGACCAATATTGGCCCACAGGACTTTCTTGATTTCAGCCACCACTTTGTCAAGAGAGAGCTCTTTCTCCAGTTCTTTTATCCTTTTCTCAAGAGCCTTCACCTCTCTTGTTCTTTCAGCTACACTTTGCTTTGATTTATCATATTTTTCATTAACTATGGCCAATTTTCCTTTAGTCTGATTCAGTTCTGCCATCTGTGCTTCTAAAGCTTCAATCGCTTTCATCATCTTCTGCATGCTTAGGCTCGGTCCCTGATCTGGTGTTGTTGCTGGTGCTGATGTTGATGGGCCTGCCTCTGGTGTTTGTTCTGTGGGAGGACTTATAATTTGAGGAGGTTCCTCAAGGTTAATCACTGGCTGAGGGGGCTGAGATGTCTGCCCTCCTTCTTTCTGTTTCAGGGCTGCCTGTAGTGCACCCTCTGTTGCTATCAATCTCCCTTCTGTTTCCACTAATTGCTTGTGTAAAGTTAGCAGCATGGCTGCTACATCTTGGTCCTTTCTCTGCTGAGCAACATCTTCTGTTTGAGGGTGAAGGGTTGTTGGAATTTTGACCATCTTCCTCAAAGCTGCTATATCTGCCTCTTTTTCCTTTAGTAATGCCTACACAGCTTTGGGATCACTTGGGTCATGCCCAAGCTCTATGAAGATATCTTCCAAAGACCTAATCCTGTTGTCTTTGGCTTGAGAAGATGATTTCTCCAATTCTAATTGGGTAGTAGTATTATGGAGACTATTTTGCAGTTTGTGTGCTAGAAAGGTTTTGTCTGCAAGAGAGGAGTAGACCATCTCACCCGTTTGCTTATGTAGCTCAATTTGGTCCATTGGGTGGATGTCCTTTGCAAATACCTCAAGGTTGGTTCTTATGTAATCTGCAGCTAACTGTGGCTGCAACATAGTAGGCATGAAATGACTCATAGTCATCTTCCCCTCTGTTATGTCATATGCTGACATAAGCCTCTGTTGGTTTGTGGGAGCCATTTTGAGCAAGTGATTGTAAAGCTGAAGTCTGACTGGCTCATTCCTCTTCTTGATATCAATAAATTTCTGCTTTATGCTGGATTCTACCCTTCTTTGCTGGCTAGAGGAGCTGACCTCTCCTCCAAGTGGTCTTTCTTGTTCCTGTTGGAAGGAACTGGCTGACGCTTCCATGCTGGGGGGGCCCATACCTATGGATGGCCCAATAGGCATCTCTTCTTCAGAGAAAGGATTTAATCTTTGCCTTTTCTCCCCTTGTTGGCTTGCTGATGTAGTGAGGGGAGTTTCTTGCTATCTGTCCCTCTTCCTAGTTCTCTCTTCATTCAACGGGGTTTGGAGCACCGAGGTATCCACTACTGTTTCCTGCCTTGGAGGCACACTCTCTTGAGCCTGTTGCTCTGTAGATACAGGGACCTCAGCCATTTCTTCTTGCTGTTTGGTCTGCTCCTTCTGCTGTTGGGAGCGGCTGATCCTGCTCCATTTCTTTCCCTTTATCTGTGCTGGCTGCCTGAGGAGTAGTTTGAGCTGCTTGCTGAGGAGCTGTAGAAGATGAGGCAGCTGCTCCAAGTTGAGTATGAGAAAGAGAAAAAACCTGCCCACAATATTCCAGGTCAGCTTCCTTCTCAAGATTCTTGGCTTCTTTTAATGCTATTTCTTCTTTAGTACTTGCCTCTTCTAGAGTGCCCTCTTTCCATCTTAATAGATTTGCATACTTTTCAATATGAGGCAACCTGACATGATCATAGCTAGCCAACTTATATTTGACCCTTCTAAGACTAATGAAATGATTGGGATCATAGGGTATCCAGAGGAAACTGGTTTGCAACCCGAGGCGCTGCAGGATCTTATCTGCTTCTTGCCATGCCTCTTCTCTTTTATTGTAAATAAATGGGCCTAGCTGGTTCCTGACTTTGAGTTGTACCTTCTTATTTTTGCTGTGGAAATGGACCATGTCTGCATTTCCAAATTGTGTGAAATACTCTAAGGCAAAGAGTCTCATAGGGACATATCTTGGTAGCCTATATGGGGCTAACTCACAACCATATATTCTGATCACTGTGTGGTGTTGGTAGAAGTACCAATCCCCAATGCTGTTTTCCTTTGAGAGCTGGAGGATTCTTTGCATCTCATCTGTCAATCTTGGAGGAGGGGCACTCAACAGCAAGGACATGGCTGGATGGATAAACAGGTCTATGAATTCACAGTAGTTATATGGTGAAAACGATATGTGATGGAAGACTGAAGACCAAAATACTACAGACCTTTGGTTCCCTTGGGTATCAAACTTTTTGAGAGTAATAGGGAAGCTATCAGGCTGATAGAATAGAAGCAAGTGATAGATATAAGAAGTGTATCTAAATATCCTTTCCCTCTCTAGATTCATCAATTGCTCATGAATTTTATTGGCAATGTATGCAGCATAATCATAGTGAACAGAAGGAGGCTTCCCAGGGGAGAAGATAGACAACATGGCCAGAATGGTTTCATCAACATCCTCAGATGATCTGTATCCCAGGACATAACTGATCATATCCACAAGCATTTTGCCCAACTCATTGAGATATACATTTCCTATAGGAGGGGTCCTCACAGTTTGAGAGCCTGATTGAATGAATAATTGATTGATCTTTATAATCTGGGCACTGGACAGCTTGCCTCCTTGTTTTATCAAATCCATCATGGAGATAGGAGTCAATGGCTTTGTAGTATGAAAGTGCAGCATTTGATTTATGGCCTCAGGGGTGACATGGAACAAAACTGAGCCTGAGGAACTGAGGACAGCTCTCTGACATGGGTCATAGTTGGCACTGCATCGATGTATCAAATCTGGGAGGATATTGACTTGAGGGAGATTGAAAATAGGCAAATTGGAGTCCCAAATCCCTAGGATATCATTTCCACTGAGATGTTTGGCTTTGAGATCATTGAGTACATGAATGTGGTACTTGCTGTAATCTGGGATTCCCTCTGCCATTTGGTAGTCTCTGTCAGCCAGGGGCAGCCATTCTAGCTCTCTTTGTGGGGCATTTAAAGGTGTAATATTCAATGCAACTCGAGTTTCCATGGTTTTTAAGTGTTTTAAGCAGAATTTTAGCGAATTGCGGGCAAATGCAATGCTTGCGCAGTAGGTTGATATAAACTTGGAGGATTTGCAGTGACAACAGGGTAACTGAGGTACAACTGGGCACAATTGGCTGATATGAGGGCAATTGACTTAGTTGCAGGGCAATGCAGCTTAAATTCTCGGTGAAATTGGCAGTTTTACAGTGTTTTAATAGTGCAGAACGGAATAGACCAGGCGCAGGAAGAATGTAGTAAATACCTGGTCACAGTACAATGGCGAAGGCTTGGTTCGAGTTGACTTGTAGGCAGCCACGACTCTGGAATGAGTTTCAGCAGGTTGGCGGCGAAATGGTCGTGAAATTGCATGCAGGGAGCACAGTGGTCTTTTGTCGAAAAGTGCGAAAAAACCATGATTTTTTTCCAAATATGGACATTTTGGGCTTTGGCGCGTTTTTTGGATGACATCAGCATGACGTCATCGGGTGGGGTCGGGTACAGAAAGGTGACATGGCGGCCTGTGAGTGGTCCACGGGAATTGATGAGGTTGCGGACAGAGTGGAGCAATGGCGGGCCAGGCGCTGATGTGGGGTCGACTTGGCATGACGTGGGCAGGCGGTATACGGAGGGCGGTAAGCGGTATTATCGGACCGCTTAAGGTACGGGCGCGGTTTTGGCAGGAGGCCGCCCGATACAACGTAGGAGCGACGCGTGGCCGAGCCCTGACGTCACCCTCTGACACTTTTCGGGAGGTAACGTACCGCCATCGGGAGCGGTCCGAAATCACAGGGAGCCGTCGGATGGGAGGGCCCAGATCCGACGGTCGACGGGGCACTGATGTGATCGGGCGATACGGCGGGGCGCTGATATTAAATAAATGATTTTTATCGAAAAGCGCGCCTGGGCGGGACTTTGGAGATCAAGAAAATATGGGTTTTTGCGGCGTTTTATAGGCAAAATGGGTTTTTGGCATTTATTCGCAAAAATGGGTTAAGGCTATTAAACCAAGCAGATCTTGGTTTAATCCCAAGATTTCGCCTTTGGCGCTTTTTTGCAACTTGCGCCTAAATCTCTTGGTGCTCCATCCTTTGAAACTATAAGGCTATATTGCCTAAGGGAAAGGGAATATACATATTTTTGGGGTTTTTATACACAATAGTGCTATAGTGATAGGGAAAGGGGAACATAGGGAGTTAAGTTTAGATAGAGTTAGTAGTTAGTAATGGATGGGAGATATAGAAGAGAGGAAGCAAAGACTAAGTTTTTTAGGAAACAAACTTAGTTAGGAGAGTGGATCAAAATGAAAAGATTTTTTCATAAGAAATGTGGCTCTTTATGAAACAAGAATCAACAAAAGAGTTTGACTTCTCTTATGCACAAAGGTGGTATTGGGATGCTAGCAAGGAGTTTGATGGGGGATGATTGGGAAGTTAGACATGCTTCACTTTGTTGCTACGAAACTGCTGAATAGGAAGATCTGCACTGGCCACCATGTGTTTCCTTTGCTTAGGCCAGTGATATGAAAGAAATCATGCTTCTGCAACCCCATCTACCTACCCATTCTATTGCCTAACATTTTTTTATTACTTCAAGGAGGGTGCACTTAGACTAGCAAACCCTCAATGTGCCCTTTTCTTTTCCTTTGGCATTTTCTTTTGATTTTCTATCTAAGGCTAGCCTTATTACTTCCAAGGCCCTAGATTAAGCAGTTGGTAACCTTCATTCTCTACCTAACTACTCATCTGCCAAGATTGAACAGTTTGGACAGATTTCTTTCTCTAATCTATAACAATAATTGAAATATGGCATGACCCAGCTTAGACTGTTGGATCACCCATTCAGAAGTAGGACAACATCAAACAATTGCAGATAGGTGTTTTCCACACAAATATGAGATCTTTGCACCATCAAAGTAGGGCATATTTGGAACTTCCCCTGTCAATCATGAAAAATGAAACCTATTGGTATAGGTAGCTAATAAGTACAATTTACAAGTTAATATCATATACAAGTTGAGGTTTAAAAATTATTTTCCTTTTTGTCATTAGAGATAGCTTCTGAATTTCACCTTCAGTAGTTAATTTTCTTCTAATCCAGTAGAGAGAATGGTCTTGGAGAAATAATGATCAAATGTCTTAGTTGAGGGTGGCATGAGTAGAATCCCATATACTATGTATATAGCACCATCACCTCGAAGTTTGAATGAACCCCAGGTTGATAAATAGATTTGTGGAGCCCTTGGGAGTTGAAACACTCTTGGTACAATACCAAGGCTCACCACTTTGGTCAAATTTCTGGTTTAGAACTTCAACCATAACTACTCCACGGGAGTTTTTAAGATTTCTTTTTTCATTAGCAAGATACAATCGGTTCTACAACTAAATTTTTGTTGGGTAATGACTCCTTTCACTATTTAAAAGTATCTATTATTATTTTCTTTTCTCATAATTAAAACACCAGGGTTTTAACTCTAATTGTTTCAATATAGGAGATTCCAAATTCCATTGGCTGCTTCCATAGCTAGCTTGGCTTACATTTTCGAGAAGCTGTTTCTTTCTCAAATTTCTTAGAGAACAACATATCCTCTATTTAAGTACATTTTCCCTTACCTATATCTATATATATTACCAAGTTAAGTTTTTCAAAGAGTTTTACTTTCACTCTAGCACTATTATGGTTAGTATATTCAACATATTAACCCTAACCCCACAGATGGTATCTTTTATTCTTAGTTCATTTAGACCCCATTAAAGGTCCCAACCACTCATATATATAGATGAAAATATATGTGAAATTTTCTCTTCTTAGAATATATTTATATAGGACTTTGTTACTTTTAAATTAGGTTTTTAACCTTGCAACACTTTTTATGTACATAGTTTTTGCATTCGTTTTTCTCTGAAAGTTGATATAAGTTTATTGTGTAGTTATAAACCCTAACCAATATTTAGTTGATTTTCCATAAAGTTCCTTTTTTTGTGTTTTCTAAGTTTTAACCAAGACTATGAATTTTGATTCATACTAAGATAGAGTTATTTTCAATTGGTATGCTAATGGCATGACGTTATGTTTAAAAGGTCTCTCTTTAGGTTAAAATCCTTTAGATTTTTTTCTTTACTTCTTGCACTATTTTCAATTCACTTATACTTTAAAATATATAATGACATCTGTGTATGATTTGTATTCACAAGCAACTTATATGTTCAAGATTAATTTTTCACGCTTTTTCTTTGATGGTGTAATTTGAAACCTTCTCATGGCTCATGGGGACTTCGACTTCCTCCTTTGTTATAGACATTTTTGGGCACTACAACCCCAAGCATGAAATGTCCATAAACCAAGGGCTCCTAAGTCCCTAAAAGTGTTGTTCTAACCCCTAAAGGAACAAGGTCAATAGATTACAGCTTCTCCGAGAAGTTCTCCACGAAAAACTACTCAGAATTGGTCAAAACAGGATGATTTCAGCTGCTCCACTGGCCAAGTGCGTTTCATCTCACCTAAATACACTGTTTGGGTGCATTGCAATTCAAAAATCCCTTCTATGGGGTGCGATGGGCAAGAAATGACAAATGGCAGTGTCATTCCGCAAGGTGGAGAGGCAATGGAAGCTTCCAGAATCTTCTCCTATGACACTTGCCTCTCTGAATTCGACCAAGGATGAGTAAGAGATCATCAATCTCTAAGTGGAAGCAAGAAATATCAGAGGGAAGACACTAATCAAATCATAAGCTGACTCATCTCCATTACAAATATCTATATATGGATCCTTCATCCCAGAGATCCAGAGGATGGAATTTTGCATATTGTAAGGAATTGCTATTGGTTTCTTGAGACAAACATCAGATTGTTGGGTGATCTAAGCTTTGTATGAGGTGAAGAGGGGATTCCTTGCTGAGAGGTTGATGCTGGGTCAGAACAACTAGTTGTAACTCCTCTTGGCTCTTTCTTGTTTATCAATAAAAGCTATTCAAGTTTTCCTCCATGCTCTTGTGTCATTGACGTTTGCTACATTTGTATGGTCAATTTACATCTAATCCTAGATTGTTTATGATTATAGATCCATGTCTTTGTATAGTGCTATGCTACTGCGATCTCACAGGTACTTTGTGAAGCTGGGCGTGCAAGGGAGCAAGTAGCTAAAGACTATCAAAGAAGAGAGGAATCAAATCAGGAGATTAGCGCAAGACAGAGGTTGGTCTTTCTGTTCCTCTCTATCTATAATTCATAAAGGAAAAACGAAAGTAGCTTTTCTTTGTTTGTTTCTAAGGCAGCTGTCACACCTTAGTGGGATAGAGCAGTTCTATATAGACACTTTTCCCTGTAACAAAAGTGCGACTCCGCTGGCAATGAATTAGTTTGTTTGTTTATCATTCTTTGTTGTCTGTTTCATAAACTTACAGGTAGTATTCGAATTGCATTTGCCATAACAAATGCAAAGTAGATAAATGCTACTTCAATCCATCTACTGGATCTGTTTATGATTTAAACAACTGATTCACAAACTATCTGATTGCCCTTGTGATAGCTCTTAGATCCTCCTTAGATCTACCCCTGATTGTTGCATTACTAATTGCTTTTTGCTCGGTCAAAACCCAAGAACTGAAATGCAAACTGTGACTCAGAACCCAAACAGAATCTTGTTTGTGGCCCAGCGCAGGTACTGTTCAAAGAATCTGAACTTCAGCGCACTTCCCGAGTGGACAAGGTGCACTGCATTTCAAATTCTCTATGTTACAGGTGCGCTGATCAGACTAGGCTCTGTGCAGTTTTGGTTTCTGTGATTCATTCTTTCCAGTTCTATTCCTGAATTTTGCTGCCTGTGATCAATATATGTCTGTTTGAAACCCCTTTTCCTTGCTGTTATTCCGCCTCCTTTGTACAAAAGAAATGTAGATGTTTTTGTGTGTTTTTTGAGTCATTTTCAATTCTCCTTTGCAAAAGTAGCATAATCGTACTGTCGTCCTTTGATTTGAAATTGTCGCAAGTGTCGATTTCAATCGTAGGAAAGAGTTTGATTGCTGTTGATGGTCGATTATCCTGTTACTATTATTTTTGGTCTGAATTTGTATTTTTCTAGTGTCAAGAACAAGTATTCATTTCAAAATCGTAAGGTGTTGTGATCATCTCCATTTTTGATTTCGAAAAGAACTTGTTGATATTTGTCGCTTGAAAAGAAATTCAGATTTGTACATCAACTTTCTTTTTAGCATTCATATACTAAGAAAGTTGAAAACAAATACATGCATGTGCATTTGCATATAGACAGTCTGATTGGCTTGATTTAGGAAAGTGCATTTAGAGTGTGCTCTTTTCTCTTTATGAAAATATTTTGTCTTTCTTTCCTTAGTAGCTAGGATTTTCATTGCACAAAGAAGATAGAAATTGTTTATCATCTTAGATTGCATTTTAGGAATTACATCTACATCTCGTGGTGAACCTGAAAGGAAAACTTCATAAACAAGATCAACTATAAAATAAATTCAATGAATCTAACAACGCTTTGGAACTTAACGCACAACATTTAGAAGTCTAGGCTAGAGACGTATTCTGGCTTCGTAAAGCCTGGTAACTGTTGTTCTCACTGATGGTTGGGTGATTCCTCCACTTTGAGGCGATAAGTGACAGTACGGACTTGTGCTCCCACATACCGTCGAGTATATTTTGGGAGACCCCAATAGGCTTAATCCTTTATCCATAGGAAGCTGTGTCTGCCACCCTATCGATCGCAATGCACTGAACACAACATTCAGGAAGATTGACTGTCGTACCGTAAAAAGTATTTTGCAGTTTTGCGATTGGTTTGGTAATCCCTCTACCTAGATTTCCAGAGCAGTCCCTTTTGTTCCTTTTTAGACTCCTTAACAGAAAAGGTCCATCTGAGCACTTGTCACTTCAGGCTCATTAAAAATCGAGGGAGACTAGAGTCATCTTTTGTTTTTTCTCGACTCTTAAAAATTGAAAAAACAAGTTGTGTCAAAGCGTCTAAAATTCATTTAATTCGGAAACATACTTCCCCTTTATTTGAGTTGATCGAGTAATCCGTAATCGTGGAAGAAAGTCAATTGAAACCCCGTCGTTCGCGGAGGCTTACGAGTCAACCGTCTTTGTCTCCAGAATCGAAAATATTACGGACAAAGCGAACTCGTTTAACTGGTTCCAAATCTCCTGTTAAAGTTAGAACAAGTGTTCCAACAACATCAGAGACTCTGGTTACTCCAAGCATTTCTGGAATCCCTACCTCTACAGAAGAAGTTCAGCAGCCACAGAAGGACAGTAGTACTGATCCTAGTCTGAGAGTAAACACTTGTGTTACCGAACCAGTTCCATTTACAACCGGTTCGGAGAGTCTTGCTCCTCAAACATCTGTCGCTGTCGATTCCATACCTTCTTCGGCACCAGAAATATTCTACGGACCTGACGGTCTCCCCCTTCCACCTGGTCTGATTGCCATAGAAGAGATTGTGGAAGATCCTCCAACTAGTACTCCATCGAAATTTGGAGTCGGGATCACTCTATATCCTTCTTCATCAGAAGTTAGTCGACCGCCAGCGGAAGCTCCTATTGAATCGCTAGGTAATCTTTTGGATAGACTAGAAATGTCTGAACAACCGTCAACATCTAGGGCTGTGTCGTCTGACACGGTGACGGCAGAACTCCCTGCTATCACTCCAACAATGTTCGCCAGTACACCATCTGTCCCAACTAGCTCTCAACCGCTAGAAGGAGCCCACTCAGGGGCCATTTCGACAGTATGGTCTGTT
Source organism: Pinus tabuliformis (assembly GCA_031772625.1). Classification (NCBI taxonomy): domain Eukaryota; kingdom Viridiplantae; phylum Streptophyta; class Pinopsida; order Pinales; family Pinaceae; genus Pinus; species Pinus tabuliformis. The sequence goes on from CM062813.1 coordinate 196,883,232, forward strand.
CCTGTTTGTTCAGCCGAAATAATATCTAGAAACTCTTATGTTGAGTCTCAACAAATTGATCCATTTGGAGGTCAATTTGGGCAGTCCAGCCCTCAAGGGAAAACCATTCCCTTGAGTTCTGGATTACCACCGTATGGGGGGCACTATGCCCTTTCATTATCCCCTCAGGGAGGACAACCATACGGGAGTTCACAACAAAATTCGGGTTATGTTGGAATTACCTCTAGCGGTTGGGTATCGATACTACCTCAACAACCAAGAGTTGTATACTCGATGCAACAATGCTTACCTATGTAAAATATACCAACAACGCCAGCTATTATGATAGTGTCGCAAGTTCAAGCGCTGCCTGTTGTATGTCAACCTCAGGTTTCTCAGGTTGTGATGCAACAGCCCCTTGACCTTGCGACTCAACCACAATCGTCGACTGGTGGAACGACACAGGTTTAGACGGGTACAATTACCCCTCATCTTGGTCAAACTGTTAGTATCGGGCAACATCACATGGTTTCACAGCCATGGCTAGTACAATATCAACAACCGCAATTCCAACAAGTATACCAAGGTTCTGAGCAACAAATCTTTGCAAATAGTGGGTAGCCGTATATTCAAAATGGTCAAAATCAACCATTTTACAATGGTCATGCCCACCAACCTTACCAAAGTTACTAGCATCAAATGCATTATGCCGGTATGCAAAGACCAACTGCTCAGGAAATCCCATCTTATCCTGGGTATGCTTCACCTAACCTGAATCAACAGTTACCCTTTGTGGCAACTTTAGAGTTACCTGATTTAAATCGGTTAACAAATGATCCAATCGCTTACGCCCCTTGGTGGCCAGCGGTTCCGCATAAACTTCCATCAGATATTCCTAAATTTAATGGAAATCTGGGTGAATATCCATCGAATCATGTGATGACCTTTCATCTGTGGTGTTCATCAAACACCCTAAATGATGATTCGATAAGGCTTTGCCTTTTTCAGAGGACGTTAACTGGTCCAACAACAAAATGGTACATCGAATTGCATAGAGCTTCATTCGACAACTTCAGTACCTTAGCCACAACCTTTTTAACCCATTTTCAATTACCAATAAGGTATGAAACAGGAATGGAACTCCTTACCAACTTCAAACAGATGACGGCCAGTCACATATCTGATCATATACATGAGTGCTGACATCGTCGTAGAATGGTAAAAACGTATGTTCCCGATCAGCTCTTACCTGAATGGTTTATCAAGTCATTACTACCTTCCATCACGGAAGAAGTGGCAAAGGGGGGAGTCGTAACAGAAGAGAAAGTTATCGCTCGTGCGCAATATTTGGACTTGATTTACACTCAGTCCAGCACGCTCTACGATAAAATACCTGACGCCCCTAGACTGGAATTCTCAGTTCCTCCTCCTCCTAAATCAAACAATGACTCTCATGCCGGCGATGGCGTGATTGGCACAACATACACGAAATTGACAAAGGCTACATCCAAAAAGGCCAGTAAGATTTCAGGTCAAAATGCAAAAGATGAAATTCTTGCCTCGGAGGTAAATGTCGTATCGACCGATAAAGGCAAAGAAACCAAACAACCAGGGGGCAAGAAGAAAGGAAAAGGGAAGAAGAAGAAACAGGAAGAATCATCTCCTGAAAAATCTTCTGCAAACCCTCCTGGAGATAGGAAACCAAAAAATCCATGCTTTATATGCGATGAGGATCATTGGACCGCAAATTGTCCACACAGAGCTGAGCTTAAAAAATTCTTCAAGAATTCAAAAACCTCCGTAGTGTTAACTGATCCGTTTCCAAATCCAGGAACAAATCTGGTTGAAAGTGGAAATGCTTCCCCGTCTCAAGTGCTAATGTTGTCGGTTTCAAAACAGCAAAATGATGCTTTGATATCGACAAGGAACAAAGATTATGGGAATCCACAGCTGTCGAACAACAAGGATAAAGATCAACCAAGTAGTTCGACAACAACTTCGAAAGAAGTTGCACCGCCCATCATTCCTGAATTGACAATAAAACTACCGAAGGGAGTAGTACACAAGTCGATGTTTAATCCCTGTGCTAGAGCAGCACAGCATTATAATATAGTGGAAGATTTGGCCCAATCGCCATCCGCTATGTCGACTCTTGAGGTACTACAAAATTGCCCATCCCAAAATCAGGCTTTATTATCAGCCATTGGTGGGATAGACCCAAAGGATTCCAATCTTGTATCCTTCGATCATAAAGGATACGATCCTCAATTACTAGCTCAACTAGCTTTCCTTGTTCAAGTGAAAGCCCTCAACAAAACTGTTCGTCGAACAATTATTGATGAGGGGGCATCTACATGCATTATGTCGATGAGTTGCTGGAAAAATTTAGGATCTCCAACCTTGTCGCGATCTTCGATGACATTAAAAGAATTCGACGGAACGACATATACCCCATATGGTATTCTAAGTAACTTGAAAGTTGAACTAGGAGGGAAAACAATAGAAATAGATGTTGAAGTAATCGATGGAAATCTTGATTACAACATCCTACTAGGAAGACCATGGATATATGCTATGGCTGCTGTTGTGTTGACCTATTTTAGGAAGATTGCATTTCCTTTTCAAGGAGGGATTACAATCGTCGATCAACAAAACTTCCTCCCCAATGGTTCTCAAGTTACAGGAAGCATTCCTATGATCCATGGAAGCCCCCATTCGCTTCAAAATATCGGAGTAGGCCTACTAAAAGACCCTATATTAATGGGAAATTTTTCCCTTCCACCTCCAATCAATCTGGCGGAAGTAGCGTCGGTAGGAACCTGCAATATGATATCTTCTAAAAAGATATCGGAAAACGTTATCATGGATCATGCAATGGTTTTTCCCCTAAGCCCAACAGAAATATTGTAGCAATCAATGTTCCTAGCCTGGATGGCAAACCCAAATCAACGCTCATCAAACGTTTGGATAGATAGGTCTAAAGAATATGGTACCCCTTCAGATCCTTGGTCGCAAGTGCATGTCATCGACGAAGGAATTGTCCAATCAATGGTAATTGAAGGGGCACCATGGAATGATTCCCACCATCGTTCCCTTCTTCCAGATTGTGGAGAAGATACTCCTGATGACCTTTATCATCCTTCAGTTTTTGATTTTCTATCAAATACTGTAAACACGGTGGATTCTGAGTGAAACTTGTCCAACATTGAAGAGACTATCGCCATAAATATCTCGACCAAAACAGATGTTGTAGAGAATATTTATGTTGGCAAATGTTGTTCTCCTTCAGAACTGGAAATATATGACGCTCTTTTTCACGAATTCAAAGATGTCTTTGCTTGGTCATATAGTGAAATGCCAGGAATTGACTCGAGTATCGTTGAACACGAAATTAAGATGTATCCAGATGTCAAACCAGTACGACAACGGCTACGGCAGGTGCACCCCAAGAAAGCCGCTGCCATTAAGGCAGAAGTTGAGAAACTTCTCCATGCTGGTTTCATTTACCCGGTTCCTCTAACCGATTGGGTATCGAATATTGTCCCTGTTATGAAAAAACAAGGAACAATTAGAGTGTGCGTCGATTATAGGGATGTAAATCAAGCTTGTCCAAAAGACAACTACCCTACACCCTTCATCGACCAAATAATTGATGAATGCGCTGGATGCGAAATCTTTTCATTCATGGATGGATTCTCTGGGTATAATCAAATAAATATCCGCCCACAGGACCAGTCAAAGACCGCATTTATTTGTCCGTGGGGCACATTCACATATCGAAAATTACCCTTTGGTTTAAAGAACGCAAGGGCGACGTTTTAGAGGGAAATGAATTATGCCTTCCATGACATCAAAAACATCGTTCAACCATACCTCGACAACCTTCCAGCTCATTCACGAAATAGGACTGATCACCCGCAGCATTTAAGAGTGATATTTCTATGTTGTCGACACTACAAGATACGACTCAATCCACACAAATGTGTATTTTCCGTCAGTTCTGGTCGTTTGCTTGGCTTTGTAGTCTCAAAGGACGGGATTCGTCTCGACCCATGTAAGGTCCAAGCAATCATAAATTTGCCTCCACCTTCGAATTTGCTTCAGATTCAGAAACTCCAAGGGAAAGCAAACTTTCTGAGGAGGTTCATTCCAAATTACGCCGAACTTGCTAAAGGTTATATGCGTCTTTTGAAAAAGGGAGTACCCTTTGTCTGGGATTAGGTTGTGCAAGCTTCTTTTGATGCTTTAAAAGAATCCCTAATGAAAGCATCATTAATGTACGCTCCTGATTATCAAAAATATTTTAACATGTATTTGGCTGCAGCGGATACGACCATCGCAATGGTTTTAGTTCAAGAAGTCAACAGAATTGAACATCCTATATATTATTTAAGTAAAAACTTAAATGATACAGAAAGCAAATATTCTTATGTTGAAAAGCTAGCGCTCGCAGCTGTTCAAGCGATACAGAGATTTCGACACTATGTCCTCTTTCGAAAAACTACCATTCTGTCAGATTGCAACCCCATGACTTATATATTGTCGCGACAGTTGCTGGGGGGAAAATATTCAAAATGGATAGCAATCCTACAAGAGTTTGATCTGGAATTTGTAAAATCCAAGTCAAAGAAAGCTCTGGTTTTCGCAGAATTATTATGCGATCTCCCATCGTCGTCCAACGATGAAACATCCAATGAAACAATCATGGACGAAAGTTTGTTTCTGATATCTTCAAGAAATCAGTGGTATGGGGATATAATCATTTATCTCCAAACCCAAAAATATAGTCCAAATACCTCTTGCTCCAAACAAAAACATATTCAATACCAAGCAAAAGACTACATGATCGTCGGTGATACACTTTACCGTCGCGGTATCGATACAGTTCTGAGAAGGTGCCTCACCCATGAGGAGGCCGAAAAATTCCTGAATGATTGCCATTCGGACGCGTGTGGGGGGCATCAATCCGGTTATGCTACAGCGCAAAAATATTACGAGCAGGATACTTCTGGCCAACAATGTTCAAAGATTGCATAACCGCAGTCAGAAGTTGCCATGCTTGTCAATTTTTCGATAGCAAAACCAGAAGACCACCCGCGCCTCTGCAGCAAATAGTTGCTGTCGGGCCATTCGCCAAATGGGGCATCGATTTCATGACATGTAACCCCACCTCGACCGGGGGGCATGGGTATATCATAGTCGCAGTTGACTATTTTACCAAATGGGCCGAGGCGATGCCTACATTTGATAATACTGGTGAAACAACTGCCCTCTTCTTTTTCAATCATGTAGTCGCCAGATTCGGCGTACCACAAGCTATAGTCACAGATCATGGATCGCATTTTCGCAATCACATGATGGTTGAATTAGCTGCCAAACTAGGGTTGTCTCACAACAGCTCTACTCCATATTACCCGCAAGCCAACGGACAAGTTGAAGCAATCAACAAAGTCCTGAAACACATGCTGCAAAGGATGATTGGAGTTCACAAAAGAAGATGGCACCTAATCCTATACTCAGCTTTGTGGGCTTACCAAACATCAGTAAGGAATACAACTGGGTTTACACCTTTCCAACTAGTATACGGCCTGGAAGCAGTCTTACCAATCCAGTGCGAAATCTCGTTCCTCAAACTCGCAATTGATCTCCTCCTCGGAACTTTAGAAGAAGAAGCTCATTTCGTGGAACTAATCCAATTGGATGAAACCCGTCGTGATGCCACTTTGGCTAACGAAGCCCATAAGAAATGAGTCAAAACACAATTCGACAAAAATGTCAAACCCCGTGTCTTCTCAAAAGGTGACTTGGTCTTGCTTTATGACCAAGAATCCGATAAATTGGGAGCAGGTAAATTTAAGTCTTTATGGATGGGCCCCTATATTGTTAAGCGGGTGTTAGCAAAAGGAGCCTACGAGTTAATGGATTATGACGGAATTCCACTGGCGCAACCTTGTAACGGGTTGTACCTCAAGCGTTACTATGCGTAATGGTAACCTGTATGCTTTTGTTATGTTTTTGTTTTCGCTAAAGTGTTTATTTTGGTCAAGTAATCCACTTTTTACATTTGTTGCAGATGTCAAACCTATTGGAGTCATGTGTTGGATATGCCGACGGAGCGAGTTGTAGTTCGCAGAACCTATCTTCCGCAGCCTGGGCCATTTTTTATCCAAGCGGTGAGTTAGTAAGTTTCAGAGGGGTATGTATTGGTCGATCAACAAATAACATCACTGAATATAGCGCTTTGATAGAACTTCTCTCTGATGCCATCACACATGGTATACGCCGACTGATTGTCAGGCTAGACTCACAACTCGTAATACTACAACTCATTGGTATCTATTTTGTCTGAAATCCAGCTATTTATCGCATGTTCCTAAGGGTTAAGATTTTGGAAAGACAATTTGATTTTATTCTATATCAACATATTTCCAGAAACTTAAACACATTAACTGACTCATTGGAACATTCTGTGTTAGATAGACATTTGCATATAAAAAGAAACATACCATCAATGTTTGCATTTGGATCATGTAACTTAACCAAAATAAAACTCCGAAAATAAAAAATATATATAACTGTTTATGGTTTACACATAATGTTCTGTAACCAAGACAAAATTGGTCAAAGGACCAAAAAACTCAAAATGCTAGGAAACACCCTAGTCTAATGATGATCGTGATAGCAAGTCACAGCCTGTGCGATCATGCGTAAGAGACGAGTCCATCGTCTTGGCACACCAGTAGTATGCCGATGTAACCTCAAAGGTAGCTCGTCAGTCCTCACATCTGGAATACCAAGAGTGAGGCCCTCAACCTGCTCCTGTAATGCTGTGAGAGTCTCGGCCACATCGAGGTTGCGAAGGATAGCCCTTCCAACAGCCTCTCCTGCTGGGGCGGCAGCTGGCACTCTCAGGCGTGCTACGGGCTGAACAGGACCAACATCTGCATGTACACATGAGTTTGATTAAAGTCTTGATAGAATAAAGCACAAGGACATTATAAATGAAAAATGATAAACAAGAATATGGTCAAAGAATTTACCAATGGCGCCCCATTGTTCGCCATCTGGTAGTACTAAATCTGGATCACCCCGGAAGTCCATGCCAATGTATGGATACTCGGAATAAACCATCTCCTGACGATCGAACCACCTGAAGAAGGTATCAGAAAATGAAATCTGAGACTGACCAGCATGCCGAGACATATGGTCAACCCATCTCTGCATACGTGGTTCAGTAGGTGATGGTAAATCGAGTGCAATATACTACGGCTGCATCAATGGTATCTTTTCCAAGGCAAAAGCGGTCAAAATAGAACCATATCCAAATTTATTCAACCTCCCGCTCTTTACCTTGGACAACTGTTCTTTCATCACAAGAAGTAATGCGTCGCACTAATTGAACACCTTCGGTTGGAGGCATTCCAAGGCATACTGCATATAAGATCGGTTGGCTACATGAAGAGCCGCACCACCAGCCATCCTACCAAAAGTAAACAAAATAGTCCTGAGGGACCTGTCAGTGACATCACGGATGATGATCTTGCCATATTTACTCGGCTGAGATCCCTCTCTGCAATACCGGCGAACATAATCTCTCACAGATTCACCTCCTCGGGCTGAACCTGATAAAGAGATGGGGGCACCCCGCCTCGACAAGCCAGTCAAGAAATAGATGTCTACTACATTCAAGGGGATGGATTTTCCCCTGATCTGGAAAACCTGGTTGGTAGGATCCCAAGCATTGAGAAAATACTGCAGTAAGTTGATCTGTTGTCTCATGCTAGAAATGTGGAAAAACTTCAGCAAGCCACAGTTCCGCAGTGCGTTTACTGTAACTGGATCATGTAGGGCAAGCATGTCCTCTTTTTCATGCTCACGCTCTCACCATGTAATGGTCATCTTACCCAAAGATCTCTAAAAAACAAACAAGAGAAGAGTTAGATCCTAATTTTGGTAAGAAACAAGCAAAATTTCCATCAAAAACTGTGCATAAAATTCCTTCTCTTTGCCCATCGCACCTACAGTAGTGCTCTGGGTGCGTTGCATGTCAGATGGCCATTAGACAGGCCAACATCCAATGCACCTTTCGATACACAGAGGGTGCGCTGAAGGCAGAACAAGTTTTTCAAACCCCAGAGGCTCATAAAAACTAGGAATTAAGCTCAGAATGCAAAATGTAAAGCATGAAATGAAAGAGCTCAAGTTTATCTCCTACCTGGTCCAGACGGCGCCAAGAATCGTCCACAGAATCTCCCGAAATCAGCTGATGAAAATCAAAGGGGGAAAAGCACCTCCAAAGCTCCACCCAAAGTTCAAATGAAATGGTAAAATGAGAGGTAAAAACACTTTTTCATTACTTTTTACGTAGTTCAAAGTAAAATATTAGTGTTCTAACTCGTTTTTCAAGCATATATTGTTCATTTCTGACTAGTTTCATGAAGCATTTGAAAATACAGTACAATCTTTGAAAGAACAAAGCTATTTATGGTAAAGTCAAAAAGAGACCATTCAATCGAGCAGTTTTAGCACATAGTTCAAGCTCGTTAAAAAATAGACATAAGACATGAGCAAATGTTTCCCCCCGCGTTTAAGCTCATTAAAAAATGAACTATTCACCGGTAAATAACCATCGTGAATGTAGTACTTCAGCCATTAAAGCCTTGGTCGTGTTTGTGGTGGGCTCCAGTATTGTAGCAATAATGCTACAACTCCTGGAGCTTCCTATCTCTAATTTTATCAACCCGGTAGTTCGTACAAACTTGGAAGAGACGGTGCTGTATGCACAAGTACAAGCTCTTGTCGCAGCTGTCACTTGGTCAGCTGGCACAAGTCCGCTAGGGCTCAAGCCAACTTCTATATGCTCACAGAAGAAGCTTTATGAGTGACGGACGAAAGCTAACTTAAAGGAGACTAATCTAGTTGCAGAAAGAAACTGAAAGTCAACAAAGCATGAAAACCCTAGGAAACCCTAATTTGACTAGCTAGGCCCTTACAATGCAAAACTGTAAATGAAACTTCTACCAATGATGCCATTACTTGCAGTGAGCTGAAATACATGCATCTAAGCTGCTTGCATCTGAAAAGACATGTTTTTGTATTTTTTCATTAAGTGGTTGGATTTATTGTGATTGTGCTTTTGATTAGGGTTTGACTGTGCAGGAGCGGTTCGAATGGAAGGAAAGCATGGGCAAGGTCAGGATGGCTAGGGGAGGTCTTAGAGGGTCTCTAGCATCAGTCAACAGAAGTCTACCACATTCGGATGCTCAGAAACCGAGTTTGCAGGCTTCTACAGGAAGTTTGCAGGGGATCCTACAGGAAACTCAGGGATTCTACAGGAAGTCTGTGCAATTCTACAGGATGTTTGATCGTGGGAGTTTTGGGAGATGGTGAAGTGATGGAGTGGTGTGGGAGGATAGGTGAGATGGAGATGGAACTGGTGATCGCTCAGGAGCAGTGAAGTCAGATGGAGAACGAGTGCATGCAGTGGGTTGATGGCTGGAAGGATGGGATCAACGAAAGGTTAAGTACATGGAGCTATGTGAGTATTGAGAGAGCTGGAAGGTAAATGAGCTGAACAGAGGTCAGTTGAGTGGCTTCAGGTATGTTTGAAAAGACGAGGAAGGTAATGGAATGGTGTGGAGCAGTGTAGATGAAACAAATTGTCTATGAATGTCACCAAAACGAGAACTCTTTAACCTATGTTAACTGTGCTATTTTGAACCAATGAACAGCAGTGCAATTTGTGAAATAAACTCGTGCATGGAAGTAGAATGAAGAAGTAATGATCAAGACCAAAGTGCATGGATGGATCTACGACTAAAGTAACTGTTGCAGCTTGCATGGACGTGGAAATAACTGCGTTTCTTTTTGGTGGTTGATATGGACTGCACCCTAATCCCTAAACAGAGATGGCAGTGATCTCTAACAACCTTTTTCTGGAGCTCCAATGAATTATAGCTATCCTCTTCTAGCCTAAGCAACTGGAAGCAAATTCACCATAAACTAATCCTATTCAATCTCATAAAAAAACTAAATCAGCAGATTGTAAATTCGAATTGCATGGCAAAGTAAAGAAACGAAGTGCTGGAACGAAAGGCAAATAACATTACAACACCAAGGAGATCTATTGCTCTCAGGTTGGGCCCTAACCTGAGAGCTATAACTCCCTTAGAAACTCAGAATGAGATCAAAATCCGCCTGCCTTTATTCATAACCAAAAATCTGATGTCATGCCAAAACTGGCTTACAAAAAGAACCAACACCGACCTGTAGCTCATACTTCGAAATTACAAGAGTAATGCAAAAGTTCAAAAAGCTCCTATCAAAGGCTACGGCCTCAGTATTTATGCAAAATGATGATCCAACAGGTCTCCTTGATTTGTGTAGCTTGGCTGTCCAACTGAAGGTTAAACTACTGATCCTGTAGAACAGTTGTAACTGTTGTTCCTGTAGAACGGTTGGCTGCCTCTAAGCTCGGTGGGGAGATTGGTTGGAGCTAGGAGCTATGGTGGGAATCACGAGGAAGGTCCCCAAGACTGTGGACATCCTCTCCTAAAAACTAGCAGTGCCACCTTATTGTCTCCTTGTCTCCTTTCTCGTGGTCTTTGCTCCCTTTTAATGCCAAAAACCTGAAATCATCATGTATTAGTCACGTAGATAGAATTCCTACCCTTCTTCCTACAAACAACACGAATAAACCAAGAAATGAATGCATAAGCAATAAAAAATGAATGGTTTGAGCAAAGCAATTAGGCCAAATGAGCCCAAATTGTACCAAAAATTGGGGCTCATCATCACCCCCCAGCTAAACTATTTGCTCATCCTTGAGCAACTTTGCTCTGGCTCCTCGTCTTTGGCCGAGAATTAGAGCCCGGAGCATGCTTTTCCTTTCCTGTTTTTGGCGGCCCTGCCTTTGCTGCCCCTGGTGGTGATGAAGGTGGCGCTTCTTCCCCCTTTTCCATTTCCTTGAGCCGGGCTTCGGAAGGCGATTGGCCTATTTTTCGTGTCCAGGAAGTTATTTTTAGGCTTCCCCTCTCGGGGGTGGCCGATGTTTTAGAGGGGGTTCTTGCACTGGGTGAAGTAGGGACATCCCCCAAGATGGTTTGGCTGCTGGGCGGTGGCTGTGGTTTGCCCGTGTTTATCCTCTTACTTCTCCTGGCTTCAGATGGTAGAGGGGTCTCCCTCTCTTTCTTCTCCTTCGGCTTTGGAGGTGTACTGAGGGCGGCCAGCGCCGCTGCTGCCTCCTTTTCGAGAATACCAGCCTTCTCCTTCTTGCGTTTTGCTCTCTCAGAGCTCCTTGTAGAGGGCCCCTCCTTTTCAGATTTCAGGCTTCCTGTAGAAGACCCTGCTTTGCCCACTTCCGGGCCTCCTGTAGAAGATCCTTTCTTTCCCGATTTTGGGATTCCTGTAGAAGACCCGGTTTTAGCCACTCTCGGGCTTCCTGTAGAAGCCCCTGCTTTGGTAATCTTCGGGCTTCCTGTAGAAGACCCTTTCTCTGTCTTCAGGCTTCCTGTAGGAGCCTGTTTTTCAATGATTTTTGGGCTTCCTGTAGAAGCCCCTTTTTCCAATTTCGGGCTTCCTGTAGAAGCCCTTGTCTCTGTCTTCGGGCTTCCTATAGAAGCCTGTTTCTGCTTTTTCGGGCTTCCTGTAGAAGCCTTTGTCTCTGTTTTCGGGCTTCCTGTAGAAGCCTGTTTCTGCTTTCTTGTAGACACAGCTGTCCCCACCTTTGCTTGCTTGCCTGTCTGAGTTTTGCTTTTTGCTTCGGTTGCAGGTGCTGTTGAGGTACTTGGGCTGACGTGCACCACCTCAGCTTTGTCCATTCTGCTCTTCATCCTCTTTTCTCTTGCTGACAAGATAGGTGTGCCACCTTTTTCTTTGTCCTCCTTTTCCTCATGCTTCTTCCTTTGTTCTTTCTTCTGTACTGTGGTCGGGGTCGTCTGCCCTTCTTCTCTCTGTCCCTCGGCCACTGCTTCTTGTTCCTCACTGCTGGAGGAACCCGTTTCTTCGATCAACATTTTAATGTCTCCATCTTTTGTCAAATTCCGGAAGGATTCCCATGAGAGGGGAACCTTATATGAATGCAGTGCATCCTCCACAAGAAGCTTGATCAACCCATGGTGGGCTATCTGATCTGGTATGCCCTCTTTTAGCTTTGTGGCACACTCCATTAGAGACTGCAATAGGAAATAGGGGATGCTCAATTTTTGTTCTACAGGAAGATCAATCCGGTGCCTCAATTCAGTGAGCAGCCGAAAGTGATATGCATACACGATGCTAAAACGGCCTTCACAAGTGATATATTTCATGATTTGCAAACTGACTTCATTCCATGGTGGCAACAGGCTCGTTCTTCGCACCCCATTTTTGTCCTCCGAGAATTCTTCCTCAGGTGGAAAGAATTATTTCTTTGCCTACTGGCTTAGCTTTCTTTCTTCCTTATCCCACGGCAGACCCATAGGAAGTTCTGTGATCCGACTGATATGTTGCGGGGTGAGCTTGAGGCTTAGACCTCTGAAGTTCACTATGGCTAGTGTCTGGGATTTCAGCCTCAGAGCCTGCAAGAATTCTTCGGCCACTTCATCATCGTAACCCTGCAGCTTATCACAAAAAGACATCCACTGTGCTCGTGTGAAGAGCTCTACCACTGCCTGGTTTTCCCTTAATTTGGTTGAATCAGTGGGTTCCCGTCTTATAAACCCACCCGGCATGATGAACACAGTTGTTTTAACTAAAGGTGGCAAATGCGAAAGAGATTTGGTCTATTGAGACAGAGCATGCACATAATCCACAAAATTCACACAGTCTAATTATACTGACATCCTGTAGAACGACAATATAGGCACAACAAACAACAATTTCACCGATATCTTTATGACCAGACTGTGGACGATGGTCTTGCCACTCTTACTAACCAGTTGCATGAAGAGTTCAGGGTTACCTCTTTAATTGCCCACCTTTTTCGTGAGGCACCCGCTTCCCTGTAGAAGACTGCGTTCCTGTAGAGACTGCGTTCCTGTAGAGATTGCGTTCCTGTAGAAACTGTGTTCCTGTAGGAGCAGTGCGCAAATTTCGGGGAGGACTGTAGTTGGCCTGCGCTCGAGGTGTGCTTCACCGGCGTTCTGGTAGCCAAAAGCTCGGCGTATCAAAGTGCAGAGGAGATCAGAATAGCCACTCGAGTTTGAAGTGGTGGTTGATAAATGCATTCGCATAATCTAGCTGATTAGATTTTGAATTGGCGCAATCCGTGGCGCGGGGGTGAGCTGTCCCCGCCGGACCGTTGGGCGACGTCTTCCATCATTCGCCTGCGTATTCACTTGCTGCCGCATCCATTCCCACAGATTTGTCGCCGCCTTTTTCTGTTAAACTCATTGCTTCCGACGAGAGTGTTCTCAAGTGCGTGCTGCTCATTCCCTTTGTCGTGGCCACCACCCAAACATCCAATTACACCATAACTAGCCGACGTGGCCAGTCAACTGGCCATACGGCCGCTCAACCATTCACTTTTATGTTGTGCAAACAATTCAAAGTAAAATTCATGCGATTTGATGGAAGGAAGGGTCGAGACACTTACCTGCGTGGCTGCACACGATTTTTCCAGTTTTTGGACGATGGAGAGTGGATCTACCTGCTGCATGCGAACTTACACAGACCCGGAGGCTCGTGGTTACAGGCTGCCGACGATGGAGTGGATGCTTTGGTTGCATGCGCCCGCGTTTCATTGCAGATGGCGGTGCTGTGAATGGTATCCACTCTAGCAGGTTTAACTGTTACAGGATCCCCGCGAGGTGTCTCGTAACAGTTCTTCCTCCTTGGGTGCATGCTGCACGACGGAGGATCTGGCCTTTCGATCACGTTCCCAGAGCTTCTGATGCCTGTGGTATGAGATCTCAACACTTGTTTATCTTCGAAAATGGTTTTTCCCGCTAGAACTCATCGATCTGCTTTGTTGGTGCAGGGAACTTGGTTTCATGTCGACAAGGATGGTGGAGCAAGGTAACAACAATGTGCAAGGGTGCCAACAGAGGCTTGCATGCGTCTGAACCAATCCGTAGTCGCTAAATCTCCTTTTAAGATGAGTTCTGGGCCGTCCCAAACTTCTACAGGAAGTTTCCTGTAGAACACAGAGCTTCCTGTAGAAAGTTCGGGCTTCCTGTAGAAAGTCTGCACTTTCCTGTAGAAAATTCGCGTCTTCCTGTAGAAAGACTGCATCTTCCTGTAGAAAGACTGCATCTTCCTGTAGAGGACTCAAACCATGATAAAATTGCACATACCTTGAAAAAAACATGGGTATCCTTGGAGGAGGTGCTGGTGAGGTCTCTTGACAGCATGATAAGGACCCTTGGCTTTGAGTGGAAGGGCTTCCTCTCCTCCATAGAACATCTGCAACCTGCATGCAATTTTACCATATTTTGCTTATTGCTTTTTTCTCTTTTTTTTTTTTTTTTTTTTTTTGAAAGATAACAGGGGCGCCTCAAAGAGGTTTTCACCCGTGCCATCTGCCCTGAGCGCCTCAGAGAGGTTTTCACTCAAGGATCTTTTTCAAACCTTTTCTCTTTTTTTTTTTTGAAAGACAATAGGGGCGCCTCAATGAGGTTTTCACCCCTACCACCTGCCTTGGGCGCCTCAGAGAGGTTTTCACCCAAGGATCTTTATTATTTTTTCTCTTTTTTTTTTTTTTTTTATTATCCTTCAGGGTATGCCAAAAGCAGAGGCAAAACCCTTCTCTATGACCAATACAGATTTCTCCATAGTTTTGATGAACTCTTGTCTTGAGAGAGGTCTCCTGTAGATCTTCAATCGATGCCCATTGACAAGCATGGGAATGGCTTCCTCATCAATGGTTCGAATAAGGACAGATCCATTGTCATGGCATTTTTCCACTACATATGGTCCTAGCCATCTGGTTCTCAGCTTCCCCTTGAAATCTTTGTATCTGGAGTCATACAACAAAACCCAATCTCCCGGCTGAAATTGCTTGTCATGGAGATGTTGGTCATGCCACACCTTTCTCTGAAGTTGAACCACTTCTGAGTGAAGGAGGGCTTGCATTCGGTGCTCATCCAGGCCATTCAGCCGCAATAGCCTTTCTTGTTGTGCATGGCTGAGATCTAGGTCCAACTGAGCTGCCATCCTCAAAGTGTTGTATTCAAACTCAATGGACAGCAAAGCTTTCTTCCCATAGACCAGCTCATACGGTGTGAAGCTGGTGGTGGTCTTCCAAGTGGTGTTGTAAGCCCATGTGGCTTCAACCAGGCGATCTGCCCAGTCCTTTCTGCTGTTGCTCACCACCTTAGTCAAGATCCCTTCTAATGCTCTATTGGTGACTTCCACCTGCCCATTTGCTTGAGGGTGATAAGGGGTGGAAGTCCTATGCTGGATCTTGTGATGGGCTAGTAGATCTTCAACCAGGTTGGAGGTGAACTGGCTCCCTTGATCGGTGACCAGCTCTCTTGGATAGCCAAACTTATAGAAGATGTTTTCTCTTAGGACCTCGGCCTCCTTTTCTTCTGTTGCTGCTTTGATTACTTTGGTCTCTGCCCACTTTGTCAAATAGTCAGTACACACAATGATGTAAGACCTTTGCCTCGAAGAGGGGTTGATTGGGCCCACAAAGTCCATGCCCCACTTCTCAAATGGCTCAAGAGTCACTTGAGGTTGGAGAGGCATCTCATCCCTTTGGGTCGGTTTCCCCATTCTTTGGCATTGGTCACACTGACTGACATATCTTCTGACATCTTGGTGAAGTGTGGGCCAATAGTAGCCTGCCTGCAGGATTTTGAAGGCAGTTCTCTTTGCTGCAAAATGTCCTCCACAAGGCCCATCATGACAAGTGAGGAGGATATCAAAGACTTCCTCCTCCCTTACACAACGCCTTAAGATCTGATCGGGGCCAAGCTTGAACAGATTGCCCCCGATCCAAGTAAATGAGGCACTTTTTCTGATGATTCTGCTCTTCTCTTTGGAAGATAGGTGCGGAGGGAACTGTGCTGAAATAAGATAGTTTGCTATATCAGTAAACCATGGAGAGAGTACTAAAATAGCAAACAGATGTTCATCGGGCATCTGGTCATCCACTGTTCCATCCTCATCTGCAGACAAATCCAATCTAGATAAAAAGTCAGCAACAACATTTTCTCTACCTGGTTTGTCAACAATGGTCAAATCAAACTGCTGCAATAAAAGTAACCATCTAATAATACGAGCATTCACATCTGGTTTATTCATTAATATATAATTGCAGCATGGTCAGTATGTACAAAGGTCTGGTAACCAGTAATATAATGTCGGAACTTGTTCAGTGCATGGACCACAGCCAAGAATTCTTTCTCGGTTACAGTGTAATTCAGCTCAGCTTTGGACAAGTTTTTGCTAACGAAGTAAATGGCATATGGAAGTTTTTGCTCAACTTGTCCTAAAGCTGCACCTATGGCTTTGTTCGAGGCATCAGTGTGGATGTGGAAAGGTAGGGCCCAGTTTGGACCTCTCAGGATTGGGGCTGACACAAACTTGTCCTTCAATTCATTTAAAGCCCTCTGACAATCGTCAGTCCAATTAAACTCCACATCTTTTGCCAACAGACCAAACAATGGCGAGGCTAGCTTGCTGAAATCTTTAATGAATCTCCGGTAGTATCCTGCTAATCTCAAGAAACTCTGGACATCCCTTACCTTTTGAGGAGGTGGAACCCTCTTGATGAGAGCAATTTTGTTAGGATCCACTTGCAACCCTTGGCAAGAAATGGTATGGCCTAGCACGGTCCCTTCAGTCATTAGGAATTCACATTTTTTAGGACTAAGGGACAAGTTCATCTCGGTGCATTTGGTTAGGACTTTTCCCAGGTTGGACAATGCTTCCTGGAAGTTGGCCCCATACGGAGTAAAGTCATCCATATAGATTTCTACTGCATCATGGACCATCTCCAAGAAGATGCTCAAGACAGCCCTCTGGAAGGTAGCAGGATCATTGCATAGCCCAAAGGGAAGGACTCGATAGGCAAAGGTACCCCAAGGACAAGTGAAGGTGGTCTTATCTTGGTCTTCCGGGCTGATTTGGATTTGGTTGTACCCGCTAAACCCATCCAGGAAAGAGAAGAACTTCTTTCCTGCCAGTCCATCCAACACTTGATCTATGAAAGGTAGAGGGAAATGGTCTTTCTTGGTAGCTTTGTTCAATTCTCGGTAGTCCACACAGATTCTCCATTTCCCATTTTTCTTGGGAACCAACACTAGAGGGGACACCCATTCACTATCTGAGATGGGGTAGATGAACCCGACATCCAACAGTTTTTGCAATTCTTCCTTGACAATGTCCTTAAGGGCTGGATTCATTCTCCTCTGAGGTTGCCTAACCGGTTTACAATCCTCTTTGATGTATATATGATGGGTACAGACCGAAGGATGGACTCCTTTCATTTCCTTATAGCTCCAAGCAAAAGCATCTAGGTGGTTGGCCAACAGACTACACAGCTCCTTTTCCTGGGAAGGAGATAGGGAGGAGCTGATCTTTAATGTTTTCTCAGGGCCGAACTCCACATTCTTGACTCTGGGAGTAACAGGGTTGGTTGTACAAAGATCCACTAAGGTGCTAGCTTGGGCATCCTCCACCAATTTCTCTAAGGGTAGTGCACTGGAAGGTGGATTCTGGATCAAGGTCTCGATCAAGTCATCCTCGGTTGGGGGGTCTCTTCTAGTGGTATCTAAGGTGCACAGAGGTGCTGAGTACACCTCGTCTTCTTCTCCTTCTTCCAACCAGAGTGGTAAGTCATGCTCTAAGGAGGGTTGGGCAGGAGGGTATAGGACTAGCCGCTTGGACATGGGACCATTTTTGATGGTCATGTTTCCTGCACGACAACTTATGTAAGCATCTGCAGTAGCTAACCAAGGCCTTCCCAAAATGAGAGGATATCCAGTAAGCTTTGCCTTTGGTTGCAGAACCAGGAAGTCTGCAGGGTATTCCCAAGAGTCAATAGAGACCAAGACATCCTCCACAATCCCTTCGAGAGTCACGGTGGAGCGATCTGCTAATTGCAGTACTGTCGAGGTCTTCCTCAAGGAACCCTGAAGATTAAGTTTAAGCATGGTATCCCTGGTCATCACATTAATGGCAGCCCCCAGATCAATCAAGGTGTGAGGTATAATGGTGCCATTGATGTGAACATCTACTACAGGACTTCCAGGATCTAGGTACTTTGGGCAGATGACTTGTCCTAACATAAGGTCAGACAGTTGTCCTATGACATTGATAGTTGAAGCATCTTTCTCTCTCTGCCTGGGTGTTTGAAACACTTCTCCTTAACCAGTTTGTTGTATATTGGCACATCCTTGATGGCTTGGAGAAGTGGTATTTTTACACACAACTGCTTGAGCTCACCCAGAAGCTCATCCTCCTCTGGGTTGGGTTGTGTGGTGGCTGTTAGTCTCTCAGAAAAGGGTGGAATAGCCTTTGGTTCACTTTCCTATTTATCTCCCTCATCCTCTGGGGGAGGAGGTTGGCGATCTGGTAGAGTTTTTCCAGATCGAAGATTGATCTCCTGGATCTCCACAGCATAGGTAGGGCATGAGGTTTCCCCAGTGTATACCTGCTGGGCCTGTCTATTGTTGGGGTTCGGGTTCGGTTGAGCAGGCATTTGAGGTTGCCTTGGAGGAGCAGGAGGTAATGGCTGAGGTTGAACTGGTGGTGGAGGCAAGATGGCAGGAGGAGTGTTGTATTGGGGCCTCCACCCCGATTGAGGTGCACTCCATTGAGGCTGTGGCTGGGCATGTGAGTGATATGAATGAGAAGTAGGTTGAGTGGGTTACTGAGGTGGATAAGACCATGGAGGAGGCATGGACCATGAAGGATGAGCAGGGGGACCCCAGGAAGGCATAGGGGTCGATTGGTTGGGGCTGTAATAAGCTTGAGATGCCCCTTGCATCCCCTGTTGATAAGGTCTAGATCCTTGTGGCCTCCTTTGGTTGAGGTAATAGAGAGGTTCTGTGGGAGCTTCTGTCCCTTGGTACATGGCTTTAAACCCAGGTAAGGTTGGACACTGGTTTGTGGGATGGTCCTCCTCACAAACGAAACACACTTCCACCGAATGCAGTGGACATTCGTTCTTAGGGTGTCTCCTTGCGCACCTAGGGCAGAAGACAGCCAAGGCTCTCTCAGCTTCTTCTTTCTTTTGCTGAATCCTGAATGTGTCAAGCTGCATAGCAATGGTCTGTCTCACCTCACTCTTAAGATCTTCTAATTGATTTCCAAGCTCCTGTTTGGAGAAAGGGACACTAGCTGAGAGGTGGTTTCCTCTACCTCGTTTCCAAGCTGCCCTGGAGTGGTTTCTAAACACAGTCTTGATGTCCTCATAAGGCAGTTGGTAAATGTCCCCCCCAACTAACATGTGAAGGGTATCTAAGAGGTCTTCAGGGACTCCTCGGAGCAGGACCAACTTGAGGGATTCAGGGTCAAGTGTGCACCTGGCCCGCTTATAGCTTAGTTGGAACCTCTCCTCATAATCCTCTAAGGACTCATCATTTCCCATGGTCATCCGAAAGATTTCCCCCTTTGTTTCCTTGGACCTACAGTAATCCCGGTACTTGGTATTGAAAGCTTGCTGCATCTGAGCCCAAGTGGTGATACTATTCCCAAGTAAGCCCATGAACCAGCGTAATGCTGCATCCTTAAGAGTGGAAGGGAAAAGTTTCAGCTTTTGCTCATCTTCAGTATAGTCATAGGTTCTACAAAGGACAACAAACTCAAACAGGAAGGTATCCGGATCTTCAGTAGTCAGCCCATGGAAGTGAGGTAAGGCGGAGGGGCTAATGTTCTTCATTTTCATCTCTCCATTGGTCTCTCGGATGGGGAAGGCACCTTCTATTCTCTCATCTTCTCTTCTATTGTCAACCATAGCTTCAGATGGAGTGGTCTCTAACTCTTCTTCTACTATAGGATCTTTGTATATCTCAGGATGTTCACCTATAGGTTCCTCTGGGTCACTGTCACCAAAGAAGAGAGAAGGGTGACTCAGTGATGTGGTGGGGGTGTTTGGTAGGAATTTGCCTGATCTATCTTGGTTCCTACGAGGCATGAAATGGAAAAGACTTTCTTTTTCTTTTGATTTTTTTTTCTTTGCTTTTCTTTTGGTACCTGCAAAACCAAAACATATTGATCTACAACTAACTATGAAAGATGCAGAATTAAACTGAAAGCAGGAAAGAACTAATCTACTTTGCTCAAATGAAATTGTAAGAATGGAAATGCTAGTCTACGCTTGCAGAAAGGAAATGCTAATCTATGAAAGCAGGAAATGTCTATGCTACTTTTGCAGAATGGAAATGAAGTAAACTACTTAGCAGAAGGCAAGAGTAAGAAAGTAGAAGAAAAGCAACAATTACTAATACTCTGACGCTTCCCCGGAAACGGCGCCAAAAAGATGGTGGGCTCCAGTATTGTAGCAATAATGCTACAACTCCTCGAGCTTCCTATCTCTAATTTTATCAACCCGGTAGTTCGTACAAACTTGGAAGCGACGGTGCTGTATGCACAAGTACTAGCTCTTGTCGCAGCTGTCACATGGTCAGCTGGCACAAGTCCGCTAGGGCTCAAGCCAACTTCTATATGCTCACAGAAGAAGCTTTATGAGTGATGGACGAAAGCTAACTTAAAGGAGACTAATCTAGTTGCAGAAAGAAACTGAAAGTCAACAAAGCATGAAAACCCTAGGAAACCCTAATTTGACTAGCTAGGCCCTTACAATGCAAAACTGTAAATGAAACTTCTACCAATGATGCCATTACTTGCAGTGAGCTGAAATACATGCATCTAAGCTACTTGCATCTGAAAAGACATGTTTTTGTATTTTTTCATTAAGTGGTTGGATTTATTGTGATGGTGCTTTTGATTAGGGTTTGACTGTGCAGGAGCGGTTCGAATGGAAGGAAAGCATGGGCAAGGTCAGGATGGCTAGGGGAGGTCCCATAGGGTCTCTAGCATCAGTCCACAGAAGTCTACCACATTCGGATGCTCAGCAACCGATTTTGCAGGCTTCTACAGGAAGTCTGCAGGGGATCCTACAGGAAACTCAGGGATTCTACAGGAAGTCTGTGCAATTTTACAGGATGTTCGATCGTGGGAGTTTTGGGAGATGGTGAAGTGATGGAGTGGTGTGGGAGGATAAGTGAGATGGAGATGGAACTGGTGATGGCTCAGGAGCAGAGAAGTCAGATGGAGAACGAGTGCATGCAGTGGGTTGATGGCTGGAAGGATGGGATCAAGGAAAGGTTAAGTACATGGAGCTATGTGAGTATTGAGAGAGCTGGAAGGTAAACGAGCTGAACAGAGGTCAGTTGAGTGGCTTCAAGTATGTTTGACAAGACGAGGAAGGTAATGGAATGGTGTGGAGCAGTGTAGATGAATAAAATTGTCTATGAATGTCACCAAAACGAGAACTCTTTAACCTATGTTAACTGTGCTATTTTGAACCAATGAACAACAATGCAATTTGTGAAAGAAACTCGTGCATGGAAGTAGAATGAAGAAGTAATGATCAAGACCAAAGTGCATGGATGGATCTACGACTAAAGTAACTGTTGCAGCTTGCATGGACGTGGAAATAACTGCGTTTCTTTTTGGTGGTTGATATGGACTGCACCCCAATCCCTAAACAGAGATGGCAGTGATCTCTAACAACCTTTTTCTGGAGCTCCAATGAATTATAGCTATCCTCTTCTAGCCTAAGCAACTGGAAGAAAATTCACCATAAACTAATCCTATTCAATCTCATAAAAAAACTAAATCAGCAGACTGTAAATTCGAATTGCATGGCAAAGTAAAGAAACGAAGTGCTGGAACGAAAAGCAAATAACATTACAACACCGAGGAGATCTATTGCTCTCAGGTTGGGCCCTAACCTGAGAGCTATAGCTCCCTTAGAAACTCAAAATGAGATCAAAATCTGCCTGCCTTTATTCATAACAAAAAATCTGATGTCATGCCAAAACTGGCTTACAAAAAGAACCAACACCGAGCTGTAGCTCGTACTTCGAAATTACAAGAGTAATGCAAAAGTTCAAAAAGCTCCTATCAAAGGCTACGGCCTCAGTATTTATGCAAAATGATGATCCAACAGGTCTCCTTGATTTGTGGAGCTCGGCTGTCCAACTGAAGGTTAAACTGTTGATCCTGTAGAACAGTTGTAACTGCTGTTCTTGTAGAACGGTTGGCTGCCTCTAAGCTCGGTGGGGAGATTGGTTGGAGCTCGGAGCTATGGTGGGAATCACGAGGAAGGTCCCCAAGACCGTGGACATCCTCTCCTAAAAACCAGCAGTGCCACCTTATTGTCTCCTTGTCTCTTTTCTCGTGGTCTTTGCTCCCTTTTAATGCCAAAAACCTGAAATCATCATGTATTAGTCACGTAGATAGAATGCCTACCCTTCTTCCTACAAACAACATGAATAAACCAAGAAATGAATGCATAAGCAATAAAAAATGAATGGTTTGAGCAAATCAAGTAGGCCAAATGAGCCCAAATTGTACCAAAAATTGGGGCTCATCAGTTTGCACCATCACCTCCACTTTTGCATTGGCCGATCATTCACCTCCATTTGATTGTTTACCATTTTGAGGAACAGCTGCGAAGAGTGATTTCACTAGCCATCCTTGTAACACTTCCTTGATTGGAAAATTCCAAACCTTACCTGGAATTAGTTGTTATCCATTTTATCACTCGTTCCTCAAAAGATGAGTCTCCTTTAAGCTCTTTTCAACTGACTCGTAAAATATGAAAAGATTGCCGAGCCATTGGCCTCTCCAGCTCGTTAAAGGGACCGGAAGTGCTACTTCTCCTCTAAATTTTAATATTTTTGGACCTGAGAGATTATTACACAAAAAGATCGAGCGCTTGTTTTGTTCGGCTCGTTATAAGTATCGAAAATTCATCCCTTCTGTATTGTTTTATACTTTTTTGGAGTTAAGGGATTAAATGAAGAAAAAGGAATTTTGGAGTTACCTTTATGTTCCTTTTCAGACTCTCTAAAATTGAAAAGGACCAAGTTATCTTTGTTGTTAAGCTCGTTAAAAGTTTAATAGCGACAAACTTGTCTATAGACGAGAATGAGTTTCACTATCGTTAGGCTCGTTAAAACATAGCGATGGGTTTGCCCGAAGGGAAAATTATAGAACAAGCATATGTTATCCTCCTCAAGCTTGACAAAAATAAAGAGGTACTGGTCAGCAATGACTGGGGAAAATTGGGAAGAAAACTTGAAGAAACTTTGTTGGTAGCAAGTCGCTCTTGAACATGACACTTCCACTCTGCGTCCGAGTCGGGTTGGGTTGTTTCATTCACCGGTCACATCACCATGGTCCCACCATACCATCCACATTTGGGGTTAATGGTTCCAATCCATCACATCAGTGTCGCCGATATGTTCAAGAGAAGTCATTCAGAGAATTCACCTGTGTCTCACCCACTACCATACATTTATACTCCATTCCTTCATGACTGCCACCCTGAACCTTATATCACCAGATCATTTTCACCTTCATTAAAATCATTTGCTCCGTTCCGTTTCACTGATGTGGGATTCATTAAGGCCCTCCTGTGATGGATCGCTTCTTGTCGACATCAGCTCATTATCCAAGAAGTTGATCTAGGAACACCCCATTCAGTACTTTGAAGCTTGCATGCCCCAATGGCAAGTTTCTCACTTCCGGCGACAGGTTCACATCAATGGCCTTCGACCGAAAGATTTTGCGTGGTGTTCGCTGCCAATTCCTTTATTCACACCACGTGAATTGTACTGCAGTACCTTGAGGGTCATTATCATTATCGGTGATTCCTCTCGCACTTGTTAACAACTTACATCATTAGCTGGTAATCAGGCAATGTCTTTCCATGTTCGACTCTAGAACATCTTTCACATGGATCGACTTGTACTTCGAGTGAAGATCGAACGAGATTGAAGACCCTGGATCTAGTTTCATCCATCCGGGCTGCGATATATATTCAGGGAAATAAAGACATCAAATTTACATCATTGCTGCACAGATAATAATCCAATCAAAAGGATGATGGCTCTATCAGAATCATCAGTCTACACTCAGACGATTGTCTGTCCTATGTACATGAAAATGAATTTATAAAGCTAAGCATGGGAATGCCTGCCTCAGCTAGATCATGAAAACATTATGAAGATAATTTATTGTATTGTATCTTATTACAGGTCTCCTCCCAGCTTGAAAGAACTTCGGATCCTCATAATAAAGCATTTCACCCGACATCAAAAGATTAACGACCTCATGCTTTAGGGGGCAACTGTTATAGAAATTTTTGGGCACTACAACCCCAAGCATGAAATGTCCATAAACCAAGGGCTCCTAAGTCCCTAAAAGTGTTGTTATAACCCCTAAAGGAACAAGGTCAACAGACTACAGCTTCTCCCAGAAGTTCTTCACAAAAAATTGCTTAGAATTGGTCAAAACAGGATCATTTCAGCTGCTCCACTGGCCAAGTGCATTGCATCTCACCTAAATACACTATGTGGGTGCGTTGCATTTCAAAACGCCCTTCTATGGGGTGCGATGGGCAAGAAATGACAAATGGCAGTGTCATTCCGCGAGGTGGAGAGGCAATGGAAGCTTCCAGAATCTTCTCCTGTGACACTTGCCTCTCTGAATTCGACCAAGGATGAGTAAGAGATCATCAATCTCCAAGTGGAAGCAAGAACTATCAGAGGGAAGACACTAATCAAATCATAAGCTGACTCATCTCCATTACAGATATCTATATATGGATCCCTCATCCCAGAGATCCAGAGGCTGGAATTTTGCATATTGTAAGGAATTGTTGTTGGTTTCTTGAGACAAACATCAGATTGTTGGGTGATCTAAGCTTTGTATGAGGTGAAGAGGGGCTTCCTTGCTGAGAGGTTGATGTTGGGTCAGAACAACTGGTTGTAACTCCTCTTGGCTCTTTCTTGTTTATCAATAAAAGCTATTCAAGTTTTCCTCCATGCTCTTGTGTCATTGATGTTTGCTACATTTGTATGGTCAATTTACATCTGATCCTAGATTGTTTATGATTATAGATCCATGTCTTTGTATAGTGCTATGCTACTGTGATCTTACAGGTACTTTGTGAAGCTGGGCGTGCAAGGGAGCAGGTAGCTAAAGACTATCAAAGAAGAGAGGAATCAAATCAGGAGATTAGCACAAGACAGAGGTTGGTATTTCTATTCCTCTCTATCTATAATTCATAAAGGAAAAACGAAAGTAGCTTTTCTTTGTTTGTTTCTAAGGCAGTTGTCACACCTTAGTGGGATAGAGTAGTTCTATATAGACACTTTTCCCTGTAACATCCTTTGAGGTCAGATGATCTTGAAACCCCTGGATTGTTTTCTCTACATGTGCATGATTCTATGTTCAAGTAAAAATACCATGGTATTCTATCACTTTTTCTCAGTTCTTAAACTAATGCTTTCAGTTATTCTTCCTTTTAGGAAGATTTAGTGTCTATAGGAATTTTATGTCTGGAACTGTATATTTCCTAAGGGTATTTTTTTACCCAAAACATTTGATATTTGTAGATACTATTGTGTTTCTTTACCTCACTACAAATGTAGTAGAATATGCACTACAATTTAAAATTATTACGTGTTTAACTTTTGAATTACATGACTATATTTGTTCTTCTTATATATTTATGTATTTTTGTCTTTGTACTAATAAATTTGAAGAATCAACTATTCTTCAACTGGTTGTGTAGAAGTAGTTAAGTCTTTACATCTAGTAATTATTTCTCCAGAGAAACAATACATGTATATTTATTCTCAACTTCTGTTAAATATTAAATTTCTTAGGCTTGCTTATGTAATACAATAGTATCTTATTTTCCTTCACTTGACCATCCTCAGGAGTAAATTCATTTTTGAACCTAAATACTTAAAAATTATGGTGTAGGTTTACACTATTGCAGGTGTTTGTAATATATATATATATATATATCTTTATGTGTGTGTATTCTGGGTTTTCCTTAGAAATGATTTCTCTTGAGTTTGAACACTAATAGTCTTACAATATTATTTAAACTACAATATTATAGTGTATACTTACTATTCACTAGAGTCTACACTATTTAGTTTATTTAAATAGCATAATCCTTATAATTATAATGAAAATAAAAACGTTTAAGAACCTAATCAAATCATAATTTATTCAACATCATATCACTTGTTATTTTTGTGTCTAATCACATTCTAAATCTTGAAAAACATGCATTCACTATATGTATATATTTTTCGAGGAATGATTCTTTAAAAAAAATATTAAAGCTTTTTGTACTAAAAAAATTCGAATACGAATATATATGCATGTTTACTGTAAGAAATTTAAGATAAGAACTGAAAAAATCTTTGTGCCTCCCATTAGCTTACTCTTTTCGATTTATTATGCTAATAGTCTTACAATATCATTTAAACTACAATATTACAGTGCATACTTACTATTCACTAGGTTATACACTATTTAGTTTATTAAACTACCATAATCCTTATAGATATAATGCAAATAAAAATACTTGAGAACATAATCAAATAATAATTTATTCGACACCATATCAATTGTTCTTTTTGTGCATAATCACATTCTAAATCTTGAAAAACATGCATTCAATATATATTTTTCGAGGAATAAATATTTAAAAAATATTATTGAA
The DNA here is from genome assembly GCA_031772625.1 of Pinus tabuliformis. Taxonomy (NCBI): domain Eukaryota; kingdom Viridiplantae; phylum Streptophyta; class Pinopsida; order Pinales; family Pinaceae; genus Pinus; species Pinus tabuliformis. The sequence continues at coordinate 196,909,897 of CM062813.1, forward strand.
GCTTTTGTACTAAACAATTCGAATACAAATATATATGTTTAGTATAAAAAATTTAAGATAAGAATTGAATAAATCTTTGTGCCTCTCATTATCCATCTTTTTTCGAGTTATGCTATTGTACAAATTTACAAATACCAAACTTCATACTATTTCACTTCATTAAACATTCACATAATAAAAGTTTAGCTTATTGACTTGAAATTATGAGGTTGGAAAATAAAACTAGATCTAACCAACTCCTCCCATCCTTGATACTTTTGCACAAAAAGGGGTCCCCATGAGCACAGGTCTGCAAGTCCTTCTTGTCACTATTTTTGTCCTTTTCTTGCTTCTCACCAATTCAAATCTTTGTGATTCGTTTTTCTAGCAAGAAATAAAAAAAGGTTTACTCACCTACTAACTCAATTGGTAGTTGGTAACTTTCGCCACCTTACCCAATATGTGGCATGTAGTTACTAGCCCAATTATGAGCTCTACTTCCCACTTTCAAAGACAACATCTTGTCTTTAAGGGAAGTTATGTTTTAATGAATATGGTAATTAATGTCAATCATTAACTTGCAACCTTATCTCTTTTAGCCAGGTCTAGCTTCAACATTAATTTCTAGATTCCTTTATTTCATTAGAAACATAATAATTACAAATTCACATTCAATATTTATCAACAATAAAATATTGATAAACTAGTTTCCAAATAGGTTCTCAAAATACAAGAAACATTCAAACTTAACCATATACAAATTTACATTATAAACTCAAAGTTTGGGGATATCACATTGGTAATCATTATATTTCATAATCTCTTTCAGAAATTCATATTTTTGTTTTGTAAATCAAGATCCTATTCATTATTCCAAAAAGAGTACATTAGTAGTAGAGCGCAAGTAGTCTCACCTTGAATAGGTTTGTTAACTACCACTGTAGGCTTATGATAAAGAAACAAAAAACATCAATAGACATAGTCCACAACTTGAGAGGCCAGAAGCACTAGTAAACAAACAAAACAATTAAAACACGTGTAACCATGCTAGTCCTCAGAAGTGGTGGAGGATGGGTTGTTTGGATTTGTTCCTAGAGGAGGAGGAGGACGGAAGGATCATTAACTGTGCTCTTCAAAATGGGCCATTCAGGCCTCCATCTTTTCTACTTTATTGGATAACATCTTTTGGCCCTGTCAAACCACCACTACGTGCTCTCGGACATGACACTGAAAATAATGCATTTTGTTTAAAGTAGCCATTAACGCATCATGTTCCTCCAGCCTCACCCACTTCGAGGTTTTGAGGCATTCAAGAACTGATTGAATAAAATCCCGACAACGCTCAACACAACAGGTCTTCCACTGTCCATGTCCCACATGACAAGTCATCCCTTGTCTCCCCAAACCGTTGTGACAAGATGAACCACCGTGTTGCTGACCCCATAGTGTGCAACCCTCATGTCTAGTTATCGAGCCACCTCGACTGCTACTACCACAAAATTCAGAACCCACCTGACCAAAGGGGCCAGCCTTGCCACCACCTCGACCACCAACGATTTCCTTTTCAGAGTGGCCACATCTATTACCTCCTCGCTTAGAGCTATTGGGATGGGATGCCAATTCTAATAGTGAGAAAATTTGACTAGCTAGAGAGCTCCCTGAATTGGCCTTAATTTGGGACAAGGAGCGTGCCAAATGGGGAACCAGATTCATGATGATTAGCACAGCACTAGAGGGTGAACAAAGGCTGACCAATGACAAGATTTCAAAACCATAACTATCATTGAGGAAAAATACACCACCCCCACTAGTGTGACCATAGTTAAATGGTCTAGAATGAACGAAAAGGACCAAAATTTTACCACAACCACAAGTAATCCACCATCCCGCTCCCTGGGAAGAACACATGCAAACCAGACCACCCAGAAACTAGTGTATCTTCTCTACAAACACTGCTAAGCCCAACAAGACCCCGAGAAAGGACTATGAGAGGATGCGTATCCAATTCCACTCCAACACGAAAGAGATAACACCATACCCAAATAGGACCAACACATCACCACCAGAATTAAACAAAGAGGTATTTTCCTATGTGAAAAAACCTTAAATCAAGAACTAAACTAGAATTTGCCAAGAATGTACACTGGTAGTAGAGGAGGGGACATCGACGACTCAGACACCACCTCTCCTAGATAGGGTGACCATAGAAATAACCACTTCCATGTTCATAACTTGCATTACAAATTCCATACCACAACCAAACTTCGAATGTCTGAGAGCAGACCACACCACCCTCCATAAATATCCAATGGATGCCACCTCCAGCGAAATCCAAGACATAATGAAATTTCACACAAGGTTCAATATACGCTCCCGTACACAAGATGCATGGAGAGGACAAGGAGGCTGGTCCTTGCACCTGTAGCCACGCACCCCTCATGAATGCCCATGCATTCCTTTGGGAACAATATCCACTTGGTTAATCACCCCCATGAGGGATATTTTAGAAATTCATATTGAAATTTTATTAATAAACACATAAAAACTTAATACTTAGAAATAAACAAATTAGAATTGTGATATTATTTATATTAAATTTAAATATGAAGTTTTGATTATAATCATTTGTACCATAGTAATTTTTTTAAAAATGTCAACGGAAAATGCGAAGTACACATATATGTAATAATATATATTATCAAGATTTTAATAAAATTGAAAATAAGAATATTTCTATCTAGAGAGAGATATGAAATTTGTATAAATATAAATAATATTATTAAGAATCAACATAAATCCATATTAACTTTTGAATTATGTAGTCATATAATGAAGCAACACCTTTAGACTTAGTCAAGTCGAGGATTTCTACCACTGAACTTGCCATTGGATTATCCACTCTGACTTCTCTTGTCGATGCATTTCTCATACCTTATTCATGTCTTGATCATTGTTATCAAATAGTTGTCTAATCTCGTGAGACCTTTCACCCTTTATGTCCTCCAGTCATTCTTGATAATGTTATGGTTCTAGGCCATTCTTGGAATCATCAACCTTTAGGAATATGGAATTTTAACTATATGTGGCATGCTCCCATGATGGTGTGACATATGTTTCCAAACAATGCACATTAGTTCATACATTGGAATCCTTGGCCTGTGATTGGAAGTGGGAACTCCTATTAGACTATGTCATGCTTTGTACGAATGTATATAATATTTTCAAAAAGAAAAAATAGTAGTTCCATCACTCTTCACTATTTCTCTAAGGTATATCAGTGACACTGGCATGCAACACTAAGATCCACTGATTTTGTCACTGTGTTATTGGCATTTTTTGTTACCGTTTCAATTTTCCTTAGGGCCCATTCCACTAGGTTGCAACCTTAACTAATCCATTTTTGTTGATTTTTCCTTAGCACTTCAGGATTGGGTTTATGTATAAGACATGACCACAAACACACTAAAATGCCACAACACAAGAACTTTTCATAGCAGAAATGTACAAAAATGAATCAATGTCGTACAAAAGACAAATTTTCTACCAAAAACATCTTATATTATAAAATTTAATCCAAAAAAATAGGGTTGTTGTACTAGGGATCATATCCTTTACAATTAGCCTTGATACAAGAACAGCTAGGGATTGATGTCAACAACTTATGACTATCAAAATTCCCTTGAGCAAGACACACTTGAATTACTTGTTGTTGTAGCTCTTCCACAAACCTTTTATTCCACATAGCTTGAGCACTTGGTAGCTCTGTTGGCACCTCTTTTGTTGCTCACAAGTACCTCTTAACTTCCATATACTTGCATTTTCAGCTGACCAGTTTTCTCTCTAACAATGACTAGATGTTCCTTATATCACTTTTCATAGGCTCTTCCAATTATCCCCTCTATCAACATTCTAGTTTCTCCTAGAATGTCGAACTTAGGGCTTCTAACAAACTGCGATATTATCACTTATTTCATTGAACTAGGGTACACTAACTAGCCCTCACAACTCAATTTTTCTACTTCAAAATTTTAGTCCTTTAGGGCACACACTACCCTCTATTCATCACTTTGATGCTCCAAATATGATAGATCAGGGTGCACAAGAAAAACCCACTAAATATTTAATTAACACAAAAAATTCACTGTCCATAGGGCCCACCAAAGTCTACTACAACATAGCTAATATTCACACACAAAATCACTATCTACTTCAGCAACAAATGTGATTTTGTTTTCTCCAATTCAGTGTACACACACTACAGTTAGAACCTCCACACAGAATAGGATTCTACTAGGTAACCACCTCTGTAACATCACCATAGGATATCCAACCAAAACCTTTTCAAGGCTCATATAGTCTTAAAAATATCTACCCTAAGCACTCAACTCACTAAGATTTTTGACCCTCTTTTACGGTCTCTGAGGCTCCTTCAGAGATTCCCTACGTTGGCCATATCAGTCCATTAAAAACTTGTATTTTTCTCTCCTTTGGGTTCTCAAACCTCCTGTGCATATACTTGATCCGAAATTGATCAATGGATGACTAAGGATCTAGAAAAGGCCAAAAATTCCAACACAACTTCAATGGGTGAAAATCGAGTCTGTATGTGAAAGAAATTGAAAGTCAAAGATTTTAGGGCAAGCTCCAGAAAGTCAAAGTCAATGGTAAAAAGTCAACATTAATGTGGAAGCTGACTAGTGATGACTAAGTGCTGACATGGGACTGCTTACTGTATGATGATGTGGCAATGACGTGGAAGTTGACTGTATTGGGCATGTGGTCATATCTGCAAGCACCACATGGTGCATCGGGATTTGTCAAAATTTTGTAAAGGGATCTCAACAGAGCTAATGGGATTCGAACCCATGACCTATCCAATACAAACTCCACAACTTTACCAATACACCATCGGCATGCTTTGGTATAAGGGTGGCGCATATATTATATTTATTGTTGTGTATTATGGCAAGTGGGAGTAAGGTTGGCAGAGCCTGCCACATCCGACGACCCCACCAACCCAAATGTATGTTTAATTGGCGCTAACCAAAATGGTGGAGTTCTAAACAAAATGCCACTGAACCACCGCTACCGGGGGTTAGTGCCATGGGTCGGGTAACTGCCAGGCCTGTGGGATATACATATAACATTTATTATAACCAACCACTGCTGGTCCAATAGAACGATACCATATATGTTATATGTTTATCACATAATTAAAACCATTCGCTATGTTTGTCATTAGGAGTTTACCCTAAACATTCTAAATATGTAATGTAATTCCAAGGAGGGGGATAGAGGTGAGAGAATATTTTTGGAGCAACTTTGAAGTATTGAAGGCGAAACTTTGATGGCACTTTTTTGGATATTCGGGAAGTCGTTTTCAAAACCCAAAGTTGCTACATGATCTTGAGACAGAGCAGATTGCAACTAGATTGTGCAATATTGTATTTGAAGTAATATTATTTTATATATTTATGGTTTTGAATATTTTAATATAAAGGCATCCCCATTGAAGACCAAGGCTCGAAGATGTAGGCTTGAAGATAACTGAACTCCGTTAAAAAACTCTCGTGTCACTATTCTTTGCATGTTTGTTGTTCTTATTTTATGCAAATTTCTTATGAGTTCTTCATGCTTAAAAGTTTATGTTCTTTAAATGATGTTTTTCAATGTCATGCATTAACACTTTTTAAAATTTAATAAATCAAATTTCAATAAAAGATCAGATCTGGGATGATTTGGTATCAGAGCGAGTTATTGATAATTATGATTTGTAAGTGTGCATGATCACCAGGAGAAAATCAAATCTTGGTGAAAAACTTGTTGAAGGAGATCTAAAAGTTGGCTTGAGAATAAGGACAACTCGAGGAGAAGAGATGGATGATGAAGGAAGCAGTGACCATCCGTTTGGATCTAATGTAGGCTTCATGGATGCTTTCATGACCTTGTGGGCCATGGTCGAAGAAATGTATCGAGAGTTTAAGAAAGTAAAAGGTGAAGATGAAAAACCTAAAGACGAAGAAGGACAACCATCACAATCTGGAAAAGAAGATGAAAGTGATCAAACAGACCAGGTCACTTCTCTCTTGACTCCATCTACAACTTGAAACCATTGTTGAAGCTCAATGTTAAGTTCAAGTTACCCATGTACAATGGAGAAGTTGATGCTGAGAAGCCTGACATCTGGGTTAGGCAAATGGAGGTTTACTATAGCGTGCAATGAATCACTGAAGATGAAGTCAAAATCAGACTAGCATCGCTTCGTTTAGTAGGCACAACATTGATCCGGTGGCAGAGTAAGTTACAGAAGGCTACTTAGCATATCAGTAAGTTTTTTCCATCATGGTTTGATTTTATTATTGCACTAGAAATAAATTCTATCCATTGGGATATAAGGAAAAATATTTAATAAGATGGCAAGGACTAAAAGCTAGGAAAGGTCATTCAGTGCAAGAATATACATATGAGTTTCGTAAGAAGGCGTTGATGCTAGATATTCCTTTGTATACTCAAGAAACTCTAGTGAAATACATAGGAGGATTACCTGAGTATGTTCGCAATACTATATTTATGTTCAGTCCTACTAACCTGGATGAAGTGGAAGTACAAGAAACTTACATTGAACCTGTTGGGAATAATACTTAGAGGGGGGGTGAATCGGTATTTATAAATCAATAACTTTTTCATTTCCATAATCAAATTTATATACGCTACTTTAGTGAAGGGAACTTGCGTGTGCACGCAACTGTTCTTAAGGCAACCAACTTATATCCAGTGAACTTATGATTCATTTAATTCATCATATGTTGATATTTTTAATCAGTGTGTCAGTACTTTATTAAACATTAAACAGTAACCATGCGTAGTAATAACAGTATAAACCATCACACATAAGCCACACACATGAACACCAAGATTTTAGGTGGAAACCCAATGCAGGAGAAAAACCACTTGCTTTTGTTGTCTCTGTCTTCTTTTAATATAAAGAACAATTTGTTTACAATATTGTATTGGTGCATACTCATACCAGTACACAAGCACCCACCTGAAGAAGGCTACAACCTTCTCCCATTCTCTAGCTTCTATTGGAAGGGAGCTACAACCCCCAATCTCTTATACTAGCTTATATGTTACTAGTTCGTAGGCGCCAACCTATAGAAGGATACAACCTTCACTCATTCTCCAGCTGCTACTGGAAGGGAGCTCCAACCCCCTCATCAAATCACCAGCCACTACTGTAGGAAGCTTCGACTTCCTTACTGAAGGCTCCAACCCTCAGTATCCTCCAGTGACCACGTTTCATAAATTTTCATACTGGGTACTCCTGGTACACAACAACATAATATGAAGGCCACGTTTCATAAAATTTTCATACTGAACCCATCAGTAACATTGAAGCTCAAAATCAATAACTACTAAAATACACCTAGAAAATATATTTTCATCAACCAATCACTGAAACCCAATCATCAATCTCTGAATCAACCATAACTGAATCACTCAATTACTGAAACCTCTGACTTACTGAATCAAACAATCATTGAAACCTCTGACATACTAAATCAAACAATCAATGAACCTATATCACACCTAAATCAACCATTAATTCAAACTTAGTCAAATTCAACCAATCAAGTGGAACAGGCATATCACCAGTACACAAATATGAACCCAGAACACTGCATCAACAACTAGAACCAATTGTAACCTAAAAAATCATGTGTCAGAATGTATATGCTACTTTAATGAAAACATCATGCATGTATATGCTACTTCCTTTAACCCAACCTGTGTATACCTCTAAAAATATTGAATCATAAAAACCTATGAATCAAATCTATACCAACCAATAATATTCTTAACATCTGCTAACAGATATCTAGATAGTCAACAACAAATATCACCCTTCTCACTTAATCAATCAATCAATCGGACTCAATCTCCTTATGCATTCTTTCTACTTTTAGATCTAGGAAGACATCATTGACAAACAATAGTAAACTAATAGCACTAATCAGATAGACCAATCATTTATGAATAATAGGCTTTTATTTTGTATACTCTACTTGGAAGCTTCGAATCAACGTGTATACGTGCCTTTACCAAGGCGAACTAGCGTATAGTTCTGTATATACAAACTTACAACTTTTCTGCTACTCCAAACATCAGACATACCCAGATCATAACATGTAAAGGACAAAACATTTGTTAGCACTTAGATCTAGCCTATCCATTATCAGATCACATAATAATAAGTCATTATGATCCTGATCCATCATTAGATCTCAACCATCATCAAACACTCAGGGGCATACTTAGTCCAGATCAAGCAAAGCATTAGAGACCCATAAGATGCATATTTTTTTTTGATCTCACACTTCATAAGGTAGTCATTACTTGTAGAATTATCTCTTTGATCTTCTCCTCCTTATATAGTTTAGCCTTTCTCAATACCTCGAACCAAAACAACACTTAGAGCCTGTGGTATTCTTAGACGGGATCAAATAATCGTTACCCCGCTCAATATTATGGGCTAATACCATGGTATTGACCCTTGGTATTGTTTCACCTAAATTTCCTTGATTTTCCAACCCATACGTGCTTTTCCTCTTGTGAAAGTGTGTGCATACATATATGCTCTTTTTGTACAGTGAACTAGCATGTATACGCTCTTTTTGTATAGTGAACCCACATATACAACTTAACATACCTTAAAATGTCCTTTTCTTCAACTTCATGATTTTGATCTGTAGTCCTTTGTTCCTTCATCCTATTCTTTTGTACCATTACTTTGTTCCCTCTGAATAGACCCGTTATAATGTGATTTGCCACTGTACATTACTTCTGAACTGATTCCTTTGAACTGCCCTACATTTTTTCACATCTATAAGGACAACTTCCATGCATTCTATCACATCTAATATCTTTCTTGTAGATTCATCTAGTTACATAGATTCATATAGTTACCATATACAAGTAATTTGTTCTGCTACAAGTGGGTTGGCATCAAGGACAACACATGCATCATAATTCCAACAATCTCCCCCTTTGGACTTGATGGCAACCATATTTGTATTGATTACTTCAAGATGTAAAACCTGTTAGATGTATCAAGCAACATCAAGATACTCTCCCCCTTTCGCATCAAGGGAAAAGGGAAAACCAAGATATCTCTCCCTTTGAGATCAAGGGAAAAGGGCTGACCAAAATGAAGACTTCCATATATGAACAACTAAATATTAACATTGATCATGCTCCCCCTAGGCACATGCTGAATTCTCTGATTAAACTCCCCCTTTGTACATTATGAGATGCACTAATCCATCCATGCACTCTATAACTCAACTATGTGACTATGACCTTCCTATCACCAAGGACTCATACATACATCAATCACCCAACCAAGTGGGAATACACCAAATTGTTTATACATGACTGAAATATAATAATTATTACATCATCCTTCCCATGCATAGTGGGGGTACAAATTATATCATATGACCAAAAAGGACTCATTAAAATAGTATGACAAATAGATACATATTATTACATCATGGGCCTTTATATGACCTTTACATCAAATGATATACATGACATTTATAACGAATACCAAAGATCTAAACAAGATCATGATAGTCATCAACAACTATCATACACCATATATGATCTGCACCTTAAGCATCTGTCAGCACCATCCAGATCAGTAACCTATATATGTCCATCATCAGTTCCCAAGATATGACAATGTAAATATCATCAACTTGTGACAAAGTATGCCACATATAGATATCAACTCATCCTCTTGATTTCATCAAGATCAACTTGCTCTATTTCCTTAGTGGAAAGAGCCTTATCATAACCTTCCATGAATCAACTAAGCATATGTCATATCTCCAAGTAGTAACACAAAATCATTCACATCATATCATATGCATGTGAAAACACCATAGTCATCATCTATGGTCATAACATCATCATCAAGAACTACATGATCTTTTCGCAAGAACCCTCAATAAATCAACTATGTATCATCACAAGGGAACATCCCACATCTAATAAGCATCAACCATGATAATCAACATATGTGAGTATCAAACCTATTATCATAAAGTAAGAAATCATCATCATTATTTGATTAAGTAAGCCATGTCTCCGAATATCCATGTATTCAAATAGCTATGTCTTCATGAGACCTGCAATAACTCCATTCTCTTGGACAACCAACAATATTTATCAATATGAAACTTAAGTAATCATCCATGTATCCAACATAATGTGTATCCAACAAAGAGATATCAATATGTAGATAGCAAACCATGAGCTCATAGTCATTTGTTAAGCTTTGTTGATGCCATCGATAACAACAATCCTTAACCATGTGAGAGCCAAGAACTATATGAATCCTCATCCATAACTGCCTCATATGAATTTTATGCATCTTTGAAGGCATGATGACAACAACATAAAAGAAATGACACTTATCAAATAATGAAGTTGTGTACTCAAGCTTTGTTCTTCTCTTTGTCCTTATGAAGATCACCATGTAAGCAACATACCATATGTACTGTATGCATCATCAAAAGAGTCATCCACAATCATCCATAAATCTGATCTAAATAACAACTATGTGGCTCAAGCAATATAAGTATCATCTGAGATTTCACCATAAGAAACTCATTATTGCAACATAGCATGATGTATCATTTAAACACTTCATCAACATAAGCATCCTCACCATTGATAAGAATTTTTATGTACCAAAGAATTCTAAACATAATGCCAACAATGCATTATTAGAAGCATAATATATTCTCACCTTGAACCTATGCTAGTTGTTCACTGTCAGATCTGAGCATTCCATATATAAGTAAGAATCATCAAGGTATCATCATCAACTAGTAATACATCAAGTCATCAACCATTTATGAGGATCAAAAGAACTTCCAAATAACATCCATAGACTATAATCATCAATAATCAAGATATAAAATACAATTGATAACTGATTGAGCCATATCAGACCCCTTTTCTAAGTCTGTCCCACAGATTCTTCATTAATCCAAAATATACAAGACTATGTAGCTTCTAACTTGTGTATATACGTGACTTGTCTTCATGATAACTGCGTATGAGAATTAGAATACTAAAATTTCATACTTTCAGTTCCTCCTGAGTCTGTTTTGTCTGTATATTGAGCTATGCCACATCTTTTTGACTATGATTCATTCTTCTTCCATAACTTGGAGTGTGATGATGTCTGCTCCTTTTGGCATGTTGGCTGAAATTTGCTCCTACATTCTTTTGCTATATGCCCAAACTTGTTACAAACCTAACATATTATATGTTTCATATTCCTTCTAAATAAATCAATGGATTTGTGTCCAAACATATTGTAAGAAAAACAATATCCCTTAAAGTACCTGGAATTTGATGATTTTTCTATGTTACGGTTATTAGCTTGAACCATTCTATTTCTGCATATTGTTGCAACATGTCCAAAATTATGACATATAAAACATTCAACATTATTCATCATAGGAAGTAACCAATTGTCACTTCCAGAGTTAGGAGTAAATAATTTTATTTGAAGTCTTTCTTTCCTTGGTTGTTGATGGGTTTGACATCTTATCTCCTTGTTAAGTATTTCAGAATTTGCATTAGAGTTCCTTGCCTCATCTTGTGAGCTAGATTCACCTTCAACAGTTTCATGAAAACCATGACCAGATTTGATGATAGGAGACCTTTTACTACTAAGAATATTATCCAAAATCTTAGTACTATCTTGAAATATCAAAAGTTTATCCTTTTCTTCTAATTTGCCTTTTAGGATATTTACCTCAACTTGATATTTCTCTTCCTTTTCTAGATGCTGCTTCTTCATGATTTCTTAAGCTTTTCTTCCTTCTTCCACTTGTTGTTTCAATTTCAGAATCTCATTTTCTTGTTCTTCATTTGCTTGAGGTAGTTCTTCATTCTGCTTATTTTAATTTTCAAGTTCTTCTTTTAGAGAGACTATCTCATCTTCAAGAATTTTATAGTAACTTGATCTTTCTATAAGTTACTTGATTGTTGTATCCGTCTCATTTACTTAATTTCTTAATGATGTCACTTCATCCTACAACCTTTGACAGTGATCTTCCTTTTCCTTGTACTGCTTCCTTACCTTGTTTCCTTCCTCCAATTGAGCTTTTAATGTGGTAACTTCTTCTTTGTAGGCATATTCCCTTTTGTCTATTAGAGAATAATTGTGTCTGTGAGATTTTTAAATTCTACCTCTATTTGATTTCTTTCTCTTTCACCCATAAGAGAAAATTCAGTTGTTTCGTTGTCACATTCATTATCTTCAAATGAACAAAAAAATGTATCACCAGAGGAGAACAAATTCGTACCTGATAATTATTTTGGTTGTTCATCTTCATTCTGAGGTGATTCTAAATATGAAGAGTTGCTTCCACATAATAGCCAATCATCTCTCCCATTGTCATAGTTCATTTGAGATGTCTTTTTCTTTTGAGGTGCTTTCTTCTTTTGCTTCTTTCCCATTGTTACTATGGATATCCTTCAAGCGATCAAGCTTCTGCCAAAGGACCTGATCTGATACCAATTGTTGGGAATAATAATGAGAGGAGGGGTGAATTAGTATTTACAAATCAATAACTTTTTCATTTCCATAATCATATTTATATAGGCTAATTTAGTGAAGGGAACTCGCATGTGCACGCAACTATTCTTAAGGAAACCAACGTATATTCAGTGAACTTATGATTCAATTAATTCATCATATGTTGATATTTAATCAATGCATCAGTACTTTATTAAACATTAAACAGTAACCATGCATAGTAATAGTAGTATAAACCATCACACATAAGCCACACACATGAAAACCAAGATTTAAGGTGGAAAATCAGTGCGGGAGAAAAACCACCTACTACTGTTGTCTTTGTCTTCTTTTAATATAAATAACAATTTGTTTACAATCTTGTACTAGTGTAGATTCATACCAGTATGAAGGAACCCACTTGTAGAAGGCTACAACCTTCTCTCGTTTTCCAGCCTCTACTGGAAGGGAGCTACAACCCCCTAGCTCTTGTACTAGCTGATATGTTTACTAGTACGTAGGTGTCGCCTACAGAAGGCTACAACCTTCACTTGTTCTCCAGTTACTACTAGAAGGGAGCTCCAACCCACTCATCAAATCACCAGCCACTACTGCAAGAAGCTTTGAATTCCTTACTAAAGGCTCCAACACTTAGTATCCTCCAGGGACCAAGTTTCATAAATTTTCATACTTGATACTCCTCATACACACCAACACAAGGTTTGAGTAATTGAGTGATTCAGTGATACTGTCTCCTTGAATCTCAAAATCAATCACTACTAAAATACACCTAGCAAATATATTTGCATCAACCAATCACTGAAACCCAATCATCAATCTCTGATACAACTAAAACCCAATCATCAATCTCTAAATCAACCATAACTAAATCACTCAATTACTCAAACCTCTGACATACTGAATCAAACAATCACTGAAACCTTGACCAGAGAGCATAATTCTATCTCTTTTTTGAACTTTGTTAAACATCGAAAAAGGAACTCCGTTGGAGTCCTCTTTAAGCTCTTTTCAGACTCTCGAAATATGAAAAGATTGTCAAACTCTTGTCCTTTTCAGCTCGTTAACAGATTGGAAATGACATCTACTTAGTATAAGTTTAACCCTTTTCTAGACCGAGATAGATTACTTATGAGAAAGGAACACGTTGATCAAACATGGTCAATAGGTTCTCTCTTGTATTGTTTTATACTTTTCTAGACTTGAGAGACAAATATATGAAAAATAACTTGTGGAGTTTTCTTTTTGTCCCTTTTCAAACTCTCTAAACATGAAAAGGATTGAGTTATCATTTTTGTTGGACTTGTTAAAACATCAAATAGCAACAAACTTGTCCATCATGACAAGACTGAGTTTCACCTTCACTAGAATCGTTAAAACATCACATAGAGATGGATTCACTAAAAGGGTGGAATTATACAACAAGCATATGTTATCCTCCTCAAGCTTGATAAAAAGAAAGAGGTACTGTTCAACAATGACTGGGTAAAATGGGAAAAGGGGTAAAACACTTTATAGCAGCAGGTTGCTCTTGAACATGACACTTTCACTACATCACTATGACTATTTGGGTTGGGTTATTTTCTTGATGGTCATCATACCTTGGTCTATCATTACTTTGGTTTTGGGTCAATACTGCCAATCCATTCAGTGTCACCGACACTTTCAAGAGAAGCCACTCAGTTAAAATTCATCCTTTGCAATACTCGTAAACCTTTATTTTCATGACCGCCATTCCTAAACCTTGTGTTAGTAGTCAAATTCCGTCTCCAAAATAATTACACTTGTTTCTTGTTGTTGATTTGGGATACATCAAGGCCCTCCTGTGATGAGTCATTTCTTGTCGAAATTAGCACATTATCCAAGAAGTTGACTTATAAAAACCCTTCCAGTACCTTGAGGCTTGCATACATCAATGGCAGGTTTCTCGCTTCCAGCGATAGGTTGACATCACTGGCTTTCGACCGAAAGACTTTGTATGGTGTTTGACATCAAAACATCCATTAACACAATGCAGAATGTACTGCAGTACCTTGAGGATCATTATCATTATCGGTGATTTATCTCGCATCTGTTAATGACTTACATCATTGCCTAGTAATCAGACGATGTCTTCCCATGTTCGACTTCAGATCACATATTTACATGGTTAGGCTCGTACTTGAGCGAATGTTTGAACGAGATTGAAGACCCCAGATCTAGTTTCATCCATCTGGGCTATGATTTTAGGAAATGTACCAAATCATTTGTACAATGGCTTTACATTGATGGTCATCCTATCATGGGTCTATATCTGTAGACGACTATCTATGTACTTGTAATGAAAGTTTATATGCTGAGCATGGGCATGCCTTCCCTCAACAATTCATGAGAAAAAATCAAAATATCAAGATATTATGTATTATAATCGATGTAGGTCATCATCCACTTTAGAACTTCCTCATCACATCGTAAAGCATATCACTCGACATTAAAATTTTTTCGACTTCATGCTTTAGGGGGTGGCTATTATAGATCCATTTGGGCACATCACTCCCATCATTCAGATCAGTACTTTTGGGGCTCATCAAACCCTAATTCAATTGCTACATGACCTAGACAAGTAAACACTTTGAATGCCTCCTTCCTTGAGAGTTTCTTGTCCTGAAGCCCTCCAAAAATACCTCCTTGAGGGCCTAGCGCATCCTTGGTTAGGGGTAAGTGTGCTTCAATGGAGGTAGGCCATTAACAGGGTGCTTTCCAGAGCACTTAGGCCCACTTTTACTTGTGCTGGGCAAGATTGAGAGAAATCATCATAGAGTTCTGGGAATATTCTTATCTTTTGGAGCCATCTAGAATATTCTCGCACTTATCATCTCCTATGAGCTCAAAATTGGATAGGGAATGAGTTAAGTAACCTCCTATCCTCTCATCCCTTCCTCCATGGAAACTAACTCTAAGTTTGGAAGGCGATTCAATACCCTCATTTATGAGCAAACCACCATTATTTTCCTATAAATTGAGCACTTATATAAGTGATTACGGGCTGGACTTTGAGAATTTGTAAGGAGATACTATTGGTGTGAGGTTTGAGATTGTAAGAAAGTATTTTTATGCTACCGAAGTGTTGTGCTTTTGATGTGATGTTGGTTAGAACCCAAGCTGGAAGACTGGCAATGGATCAGAATTCATGGTTGTACTTCTTCCTTCTACTTAATAAATTAGTTTACACCTTTTCCCATATTCTTGTCTTTATGTATGATGATTATATGTGTAAATGCTTTCAATTCCATTTGCTTATAGTAGATAGATCTCTTGCTTTGACTGGTTTTTGTCCTTTGTTTATGATCGAAGGTGCTTGTTGAGCGGATTAAGTTCAAGAAGGAGCAACGAGAATCAAGCAAAGGAGACAAAGGGAAGCGAAAGATAACAAGTAGGTCCCTTGTCTTATTTATCTTCTATAGAAAAATGTTAAGCGCTCTAAATATGTTGTTCTAGGTGTAGTTACCCACCTAGGAAAATTGTGTTTATTTGTAGATGCAAAAATATACATGACACATACTGAATCAAACAATCAATGAACCTCTTACACAATTAAATCAACAATTCATTCAAACTAAGTCAAATCCAACCAATCAACTGGAACAAACATATCACCAGTATGCAAATCCAAACCCATAACACTGCATCAAGAACCAGAACCAACTGCAACCTCAAAAATCATGTGTTAGAATGTATATGCTACTTCAATGAAGCCATCATGCATGTATACGCTACTTCCTTTAACCCAACCTACATATACCTCTAAAAATAATGAATCATAAAAATCTTCGAATAAAATCTGTACCAACCAGTAATATTCTAAACATCTACTAATAGAGATCTAGACAATCAACAACAAAGATCACCCTTCTCACTTAATCAATCAATAAATCAGACTCAATCTCCTTATGCATTCAATTCTACTTTTAGATCTAAGAAGACAACATTGAAAGACAACAGTAAACTAGCAACATTGATCAAATAGACCAGTCATTTTTGAATAATTTGATTTTTCTTTTGAATATGCTACTTGGAAGCTTCGAACTAGTGTGTATACGTGCCTTTACCAATGCGAACCAGCGCATAGGTTTGTAAATACAAACTTACAAGTTCGATGCTACTCCAGACTTCAGACGTACCCAGATCATAACATATAAAGGACAAAACATTTGTTAGCACTTAGATCTAGCCTATCCATTATCCGATCACATAATGATAAGTAATTATGATCCTAATCCATCATTAGATCTCAACCTTTATCAAACACTCAGGTGCATACTTAGTCCAGATCAAGAAAAGCATCAGAAACCCATAACATGCATATTTTCTTTTTATCTCACACTTCATAAGATATTCATTACTTGTAAAATAATCCCTTTGATCTTCTCCTCCTTATATAGTTTTAGCCTTTCCCAATACCTCATACCAAAACAACACTTAGAGTCGATGGTATTCTTAGACGAGATCAAATAATCATTACTCCACTCAATATTGTGGGCTAATACCATGGTATTGACCCTTGATATTCTTTCAACTTAATTTCCTTGATTTTCCAACCCATACACGCTTTTCCTCTTCTGAAAGTGTGTGCATACGTATATGCTCTTTTTGTACAATGAACCCGCATATACAACTTGACATACCTGAATAGACCTATTATAATGTGATTTTCCATTGTACATTACTTCTGCACTGATTCCTTTGAACTGACCTACATTTTGTCACATCTGTGAACACAACTGCAATGCATTCTGTCACATTCGATATCTTTCTTGTAGATTCATCAAGTTACATAGATTCATCTAGTTACCATGTACAAGTGAGTTGTTCTGCTACAAGTGGTTTTCCATCAAGTACAACACATGCATCATAATGCCAATAGAAGCAAGTAAATTAGGAGTTGGGGTATCATTAGAATTGATTGCCAGAAAGGAGAGCAAGGGAAAAGGAAAAGTGAAGAATTAAAACTTCAGTAAGATGGAGGTTGAAAATATCTCTTGTAAACATTGAAAGAAAGAGGTCCATGATGAAGACCATTGTTGGCAATTGCATCATGAAATCAATTTAACTGAAGTGGATCAAAAATGTGAACTGAAAGGTTTTGGCAATAGTGAAACTGGTGGACTTAGGGTCAAATTCAGGCGACAAGGCGCAAATCGCATAATTGATTATGACTGATAAATCTAATGAAGGTAATGATTCTAACAATTCTAGATGCAAGTTATTTCACATAAGGATTGTTATGAAAGATAAAAATATCAACACATTACTAGATAGTGGATCTCAAGCTAACCTAGTTTCAGAAAAAGTGGTTAAGAAATTGGGATTGAAAACCATAAAGCATCGTAAACCTTATACTTTAATTTGGATGAGAAGAAACCAAAAATTGCGAGTTACTAGGAAATGTATGTTACCATTTGCAATAACTTGTCAAGTTAAGGATAAGGTGATGTGCGATATGGTAAAACTAGATACATGTGGGATGGTCTTGGGTAGCCTGTATTTATATCATCAGAAAGCGATATTTTTCAGGGAACCGAATCAATATCACTTTTTCAATAGAGGAATTGAATATATTGTACATTCTCACCCCATAAAAGAAGATAACTCTATTTTCACAATGAAACTATTAAAACAAGCAGCTTATGCCAGTAAAAATGTTGTTGTACAACCTAAAATACCTAAGCATGAAATCATTAAATTTAATCACAAATAGAGAGAAATGTTTAAGGGATAAAAAATTATACATCAACAAGAGTTGCAACATGATAAGTTGAATTTTGTTTCAGCTATGAAGAAAAAGCAGGGTATGGTTCCATCAATGTCAATAATTTCAATGTTGTTAATGGGTTTATTACTGTTTAGTGGTGGTTGGATATTGGCAACAAAGATGAATGTAGATGTAGGTGAAAAGGGACTTGATATACTTTGCATTTTGTGTCTTTTACTGAAGGCTGTATGGATGAGTAAAGTGTACAGATTCATAACAGGGTGGACAGATACTGGCTAAGTGGGAAAACGATACCCACATTTGTTTTATGGAATTTAAGACTTTTGGTGGTCTAAAAGGTCTCTGTGGCGAGGAAATGATCCGTAATTGATCAATGGATGACCAAGGATCTAGAAAAGGCCAAAACTTCAAAGTTATTAGATTTGTACGAAAGAAACACCATCGTGTAGAGATCAAAAAAGTGATTCCAAGACAACTTGAATGGGCAAAAACTGAGTTCGTATCTGAAAGATATTCAAAGTCAAAGTTTTCAAGGAAAACTCAAAAAAGTCAAATTCAATTTTTGCATATAATTGTTTCTCCTCCAATAGTTGTAGCACCCTGTCAACATGTTCAACATGATCCTTCCAAGACTTGCTGTAGATTAGTATATCATCAAAAAATACTAACACAAATTTTCTAAGGAATGGTTTGAAAATTGAATTCATCAAACCTTGAAATGTTGAAGGTGCATTGGTAAGGCCAAAAGGCATGACAAAAAATTCATAATGACCGTCATGAGTTCTAAATGCCGTTTTCGGAATGTCTTCAATCTTCATTCTGATTTGATGATATCCCGAACGAAGATCCAACTTGCTGAAGTAAATTGATCCATGCAATTCATCCAGTAATTCATCAATAACAGGAATGGGGAACTTATCTTTAATAGTGAGCTTGTTGAGCTCCCTATAATCCAAACACATGCGCCATGATCCATCCTTCTTGTGCACCAATACTACTGGAGCTGAGAAAGAACTTTGACTCGGTTGAATTATACCAGCCTCTAGCATTTCTGCAACCATACGTTCAATTTCACTTTTTTGGACATAGGGATATCTGTACGGCCTGATGTTTGGAGGAACACTTCCTGGAATCAGATGAATAGCATGATCATGACTACGCATAGGTGGGAGACCTTTTGGAGTCTCAAATACCTTGGAATGATTTTCCAGGACTTTTTGGAGATCTGGAGAAATAGATGATTCCAATGTGGAAACATCTAGCGAACATAATTGTGCAATTACACCTCTTTGCTCCTTTTTTAGAAGCTTTGTCATGCTATTAGAGCTGATTATCTTTCCTGGTTTCCCTGCAATACCCCTTAATTCAACTTCCTTTCCTTCCGTAGAAAATTTGATGAAAAGATCTTGAAAATTAAAAGCTATTGTACCCAAGGATTGTAGCCATTGGACTCCTAGTACAACATCAGCACCTCCCATTGGAATGGAAAGCATTGGGCTAGTCAATACATATTCTCCCATGGATAGCTCGATATTATGGCACTTCCCAGAGCAATTTATTGTTCCTCCATTTGCAATCATCACTTGAAACTCTGGTGCTGGATATAGGAAACAATTCAATTCTTTTGCTACCCTACAATGAATAAAATTTTGGGTGCTTCCTGAATCAATCAACACTATTACCTTTTTCTTCTTGATTTGTCCTTCTATCTTGATGGTTTGAGGAGTGGTAATTCCACCAATGCATTACAAGATATGGTCGGATTTATTTGTTCTTCATCTAGGCTTTGTTCCTGGAGTATATCTTCTTCTTTTTACCTTTCTTGCTCCTTTTCTTCTTCCTCTTCACAATCTATGTAGAATAATTTCTTCTCAGCACACTTATGACCTTTAGTATATTTTTTATCACAACTGTAACAAATCCCTTTTGCTCTTTTTTCTTCCAATTGTTGTGGTGTCAACCTTATAGGTTGTGGAAGACTAGGGGCAACAACACTTCCATCTTTATAGTTGTGAGTGGTATGCTTCCTTGTTGCCATAATTTTGCTTTCCATTTTTCTTGCTAACCTGAATGCCTTCTCTAATGAATCAGGTTCCCAAAGGCGAACATCATGTTGGATATTATCCTTTAAAGACCCTATGAACACATCAATCCTATGCTCCTCTGGAATATCTTTTACCCTTACGTTCAATTTTTGGAACTCCTCAATGTGCTCCATTACTGAACCCTTTTGTTTGAGACTTATCAATTGGCTAAAAGAAGTGTTGCTTTCTGTATCTTCATAATGTGCTATCAATTCTTCCATAAAAATTGCCCAAGTGATAAATTGTTTACGAGAGCAAAGCCATTGATACCATACAAACTGATTTGGTTCTAAATATACAGTTGCCATACGTAACTTTTGTGCGTTTTGCACATTATTGAGATCGAAGAATTGCTCCATCTGTAATATCCATGTGGCGGGATCCTTGCCATCAAACTTCCTCATATTGATTTTTGGAATACGGTGATTCTTCGATCCAACATTAGCGTCTATGGAATCATGATTAACATTTCTTTTGTTCTCATCATGAGTTTCCTTTACTACCTTTTCACCATTAGTGACCCTTTCTTGTAGCAACTTCTTCAATTCTTCCATGTCTGTCTTCAAATCTATCTTCAAATCATCCATCTTAGCTTCCATGCCCTTTATCTTAGATTCCACGCCATTTACCTTAGATTCCACACCACTTATCCTAGCTTCTGTTAGCTTTTGTGAGCGTGACATTTGTTGCACTTGTTCTTGTAATTTTGATATATCATGTAGCATTTCTTCCTCTTCTTCATGAGTCATGCTAGAGCTTTCAGGTTCCTTACTAGGTGTTTGCATTTTCTTTCCTCGGGGCATCAGTTACCGATAATAATGCTTTACTATGCCCTTTGAATTCCGTTAAACCAAGCTTACACAAAAATTTAAAAAAAAACTACACACCTTTTTTCACTTTATAGAAGCATGATATTGAATCTGATGTATCTCTGTAATTTCGGATCATCCAGTTCTAAAATTACTATCTATAGTAGCCTTCTGCGTTCTCTTTCCAATGCCACAAGTCTGAGCCAAATTGGATTCTCCAAGGAAGAGTTATGTGAAATCTCCCACAGTGACTTGCTTTTAGACTGGTTCAGCAGAGCGAACTTGTACGACGTGCCACGAGTCACTGTTTCAACCTTTGAATCTGAAACACACACACAAGAAACTAAAGTCTGTTCTCTTTCTGTACCTTCTTACGAAATTTCAATCCGATCCCCAGAGAGAAAGTTATGATGATTTTCCCCAGGTCACTTGTTTTGAATGTAATTCAGGAGTCTGCAAAAAGACCAACTTCCTCAGATCATATCTCCGCAAATATCGCGCGAAAAGCTCTGAAATTTGGACCCAAGGTTCAGCGTGATTTCTTCTCAAATGGGTGTTTTTTGCGACTTCTAAAACGTCACAGAAAAAAAGTTATAGCGAAAATGCCACGATGACCTGTTTGGAGCAACAAAACCCTAGAATCCAAAGCTCTGATACCAAATGTTATGAAACCAGCTCAAGAAAAGATAGAAAAGATAGATCAATGCCTTAGAATTTAGCCTCTTTGAGGGGGAAACCTCATTTACATTACATAAATGAACAATTCTTGGATGATACAAATGACAAAACCTTCTTTCTATATATATAGGAGTCTAAGGAGTCACAATATAATCCAGCCGACCTAACAGTAATAATATAAAGCCACAAAAATAACAATAGAGGGATTCTATGGGGCACAGAAATAACAATATGGGGGTAATAGGGGCACAACAATATAAATAAGGGGTATAACTACAATAGTAATGGGGTAATCACTAGTATTATAGGGACCCAACAAAAGTGGAGATAGATGCAAGTGGGTATGTTATGGGAGTGGTCTTGATACAAGGAGGAAGGCATGTATTCTACAATTCTAAAGTATTTCATAGCTTGTTCCTTAACTACCCTAAATATGAAAAGGAGCTCTATGCCCTAGTGCAAGATGTGAAAGGGTGGAAGAACTATCTGATGGGAAAGGAGATAGTAACCCACCCAAATCACCAACCCCTATAGTACTTGTAGTCCTATAGTGAGCTACAACAAACTAGGCATTACAAGTTGATGGGTTTCTACAACAATTTCATTTAGTGATAAAGTATAAGAAGGGAAACACAAAGAAGTTGTTCGACCTTCTTTCAAGGCCACCCACATTATTGATCACATCTTTGGGAAATTTGATGTATGTTGAGCCATTCACCCATTATTCATACAAAGATGCATATTCAAAGGATAAGGACTTTAGGCAGGCGTTTTAGTAGTTGCAAAGTCAGATTCATGTGCAAAATGGAAATAAGAACATTAACTACCATCTCTAGCATGGGTTACTCTACAGGTTGGATAAGTTATGTCTTCCTAAAGGTGTGTGATTGTAAATGATTCGAGAGGCCCATACCTCCAAGATTACATGACACTTTGGTGTAGGGAATACAGGGGCCAACTTGTGAACCTACGTGTATTAGCCTAAGATGAAAGAATAGGTAGTTAGGTTCACAACATGATGCATGTTTTATTGTATCAGAAATCCTAGTAATAGAAAATAGGGTCTATATCATCCCTTACCTGTATGTGCTCTTCCCTGGAAAAAAAATTCCATGGACTTTATGGGAGGTTTACCAAAATCAAAGAAGGGACATGACATGACTACCTATTTGTGGAAATTGATACCTTCAACAAGATATGTGTTCTGATTCCCTAGAAAAACACCATTAGTGGGAAAGAAGCAACAAACTTTTTCTTTGGACAGATCTGGGTGACACTTTGGGATACTAAGGAGAAATGTTTCAGAAAGGCACATGAGATTTGTCAATGCATTTTGGACTACACTATGGGAGAATATAAACAAAAATTTGATGAGGTCTACAACATTCCATCCATAGATAGATGGGTCGACAGAGGTAGTCAACAATAATTTGGTGCAACTTTTGAGGGGATACAATTAGAAGCATCCAAAGACCTAGTATAGGAATCTACTATATACACAACACTCTTATAATAAATAATTACACATTTATACTCATAAGTCCCTTTTGAAACAAGGAGGAGAGGGGGAAGATATTATAAGAGATACCTTAAGGGATGGAAAATTTGTAGAGAATATTAGGTAGATCCATATACAAGCACAAGGGACACTTCAGAAATCACAAAAAAAATATAATGCCAAGCATGATCAACAAAAAACAAAGAATTCATTCAAGGTGGGAGACAAAGTATGCCTATTATTGAACAAGAAGAGGCTCCAAGGTCCTAGTAATAAAATCAAGGCTCTATAGTATGGTCCCTTTTATATACTATAAAATGTGGGTGATAATGCTTATTTACTTAGTTTACCACCACACATGCACATTTACTCATTTGTGAATGTGGATAATATGAAGATCTATGAGCCTTCCATGCTAGATTAGGAATAAGAATGGGTCTTACCTTATGTGGAGGATTTGGTACTAGATGCTCAGGTAGAGTTGATAAAAGATATAGTTTTGTAGAAAAGGTCAAGAATTATGATACAGTGGTAGCATGACCTTTGGAAAATTGGGTTTAAAGAACAAATTCCAGGCGAAGCTAAACAATACACTCGAGAAAAGGTAGAGAAAAAATTTCCTCACCTAATTCAGTAGAAGATTTTTGAGACCAAATTTCTCCAAAAATGGGGAATTATGATAAATATTGGATCATTATTTTCTTTTTCATCCATATTAATCATTTAAGAGTGGAACAAGTGGAGGAATCAACTCCTAGGCCCATTTCTAGTAGTGGGATCAAGTTTGGAAATTTGGGGTATGAAACCTTATGAAAGCATTTTGAGGCATCAAATAATGCTTTTTGGGGTTAAAAAATTCCACTTTAGCATGAAAACTTATTTTCATATTCTACACATAGAGACCTTTCCAACGGCATAAGAATCACATCAATCGAATCCTGTATGCAAAAGTTATGCCACTCCAAAGTTGACCTTCTTGTTTTCATCGACATAATTTGAGAGGATGCCATATAAGTCCCCATTATTCATGAAAAAGGGGTTATCCATGTGATTATTAGGAAGAATAATTTGGAAGAGTCTATATTGTAATTCTGGTTAAGGGTTGAGGTAGTCAAGATTAACCACTATTAGGCTATCAGGTTATGTTATAATTGGGCTACTAGAAGGAAAAGGGGTTCCATTATTTTCAAGTGGACTTGTTCCATATATGAGAAAATATAGAAAAAAGAGATAGTGCTACACATAATTTTATCACATCCAAGAAAATGATTCCAAATCTAGACCTTTTTACATCCAAAGAACTATTTTCATCAATCCCTGAGAAATATGGAAGAAATACCTCTCCACAAAATATATGAATCTTGGATTACATACATTAAGAACTCTATTTTTGGAGATCGTCACAGGTACCAATATTACAAAATGCGACATAGAAACGTGCATAGATAACATCTTGTGACATCATCGCAACTTACATTCACAAAAAGTGAGTCGATCTTCAAACACAAATAAAAAATAAAAAATTGTTACAAATCTTCCATTTTAGAAGCCACATGAAAGTATATTTCCAAGCGATGAGGATATGGCTTCAAATTCCTACCATAATGGCTCTCATGTCTATCATAGTGGATCCCATCCCCTCCATTATGTGTTGAAAATGTAAGACAAAAAATCCTGCTTTAATTTTCTCTTGTATTAAGTTAGGAGAAAAATTGTAATTCCACATCACAAGACAACTTGTAAAAGTTAATTAAGTTAATTTGGCTCAGTTGGCTTAGCTAATTCGAGTTGAGGGTATAACTTGAGTCATTTAGAGTGTCTCATACTTTATATGAGCCTTGGTTGGGTATATTTTGAGTTGTAATTAAGTTAATCTAGTTTAACTGAGTTAAAGTCAGTTAAACTAGTTCCAACTGATGGAGGAACTAGTAGGAGGTATGACAATGGTGTGTGGCTCAATTTTTTCAACTAGTTAACCAATGATTCAATCATAAATAACTCATTCATGTCATATCTAAGAGTTACACAATTTAGACTGGATTTCAATGGAAGTTTACTATCAATTGTATAATCATCCAAACTATAAAGGTGGTGCATGCAGTTAGAGGAAGGCCTATGAGGATTGTACAATTCCAACTAAGGAATTTCCCTAATTAATAGGGGCTAATTCCTAAAGAAACAACGCAAGGAAATAGGGACTTGGGAAAGTAGAAATTTGGTTAAGTATTGGCCTAGCCTTGTCTAGGAAGTTGTGAGACAGATAGAGATAGTGTAAAGGTTGCTCAGGCTTGAGCAAAGCATTGTAATTTTCTCATATTTCCTGACTAATGCAATATACAAATAACAAGGGTTTTTAGTTGTGGTTTTCCCTAAGAAATCATTGTGCAACGTGTTGATTGAATTATTTCTCTTCTATGCTTCTTGATTTCTCAATTGATTAATTTTTTCCATTGATAAGTGGTGAGCACCAGTATTGCAGCAAGAATGTTGCAACTCTTGGGCTAACAACTTTACTTTTATCAACCAGTTAGTTTGTAACAAACTTGGAAGCGTCGGTGCTATATGCACAAGTACTAGTTCTCACTGCAAGTTATCACTTGGTCAGCCGGCGCGAGATCACTAGGAGCTCAAGCCAACTTCTATAGATTTCAAAAGAAGCTCTATGTATGATGAAAGGAAAGAAAGATTACTCTACAGATGCTATTCTAACTACATAAAGGAGAAAGACTAGAATGTAAAGCAAAACCTAGTAAACCCTAATTAACAAGCTAATTCTACTTTTGCCAAAAACACTACGGAAACAATGAAAGAAATGCAATTACCTACTTAAGGAAGTAAACAACATCTAACCATGCTATTTCTAGAAGTAACTAAGAAAAAAACATATTTTTGGATTTTTAAGTGTTTTTATGTGAATTTAACATGCATCTAATTTATTGTGTGTGAGTGTGGCAGCGAATAGGTGGTGTTAGAGGGCGGTTTTGGAGCTTGGGAGGATGTAGGATGGTGTGGATGGGTCCTAGGAGGTCTTAGGTGGCCTTCTGGAGGATTTTCCCACACTTGACCTTCAAAAGAAAGCCTACAAGAAAAACTACGGGAGGACATAGGAAAACTATAGGAGGAAAACAGGGAAACCACTGGAGGCCTACAGGAGGAGGCCGAGAGATTTTTTCACTATTTTGAGGGTGTGAGAGCGGGTGGAAAAGGCAGATGAAGGTTGGAATGAGGTGTTAGGGTGCCTAAGGTCTACCATGAATCAACAGGAGAGGGAAAGATGATTGGGTTTGCTCAAGGAGAGAGGAAGAATTTCTATGAAAAATGAAGGAAACTAGGGTGGAACGGAGGTGAGGTTTTGGAGACCTATAGGGCATGGATCAGATGGAGGTGTGATTTTTGGTAAGGTGGCCTACTGTTGGAAGAGATCTGCTGCATAGAAACTCACAGTCAACCAAGAAAATCAAGCAACCAATGAGATGAGTGCATCCTAGGAAAAATAGAGTTTTGCATTAAAATGACCTAAACTATGATGTATAGAAGGAAATTCTGGGAAACATTGTAAGAAATGAAAGTATGCAAAAGTAATATTGCAAATAAGGAAGTGAACATGATAAAGAAGATTTAAAGAAAAGAAAAACTGGACTATCAACCTACTAGAGAGCTGCAAACACTAGAAGTCCTAGGAGTGAGGAAAATCTATGCTTTTGGGACAACAAGAGAGTCTTTGCCTCAAGTCATGGTCCCAGAGGGAGGAAGATAGGCCAAGGCATTGTTTCTAGCCTTTTGAATCTTCTCCGATCACTGCCTAAACTACTATAGAGAGAACAAATAGAAGAAAGCTACAAAATCATCAAAAGAAACATATTCTTAACCATAAACGAAATACATCTAACAGCAAACTAATCTACAAACTGAAGTAAAGCATACAAATACAAGTAAAGAGAATCTTGGCTACTTGGATTGGGCCCTGACCCAAGATATTCAGCCCTCTGAGGTAACTCAGTGCTAGCTCAAAAGGGATTCCATCTTCATTATAAAAAATAGCAAGATTACATAAAACTGTCATAAAATAGTAAGCTCGAAATTTGGGTAGAGTTTACACAAGAAAAAAGTCGACCCTAGTGAGGCCCTAGGCCTCTCTACATATACATATGAAGCTACCAACAGCTTTCTTAAAATCAAGGAGGCTTTGCTCCCAAAACATGAGATAACTATCAATCATCTTCCACTTGCTTGGCTACCTTCTAGTGCATGATTTGACTACTTATACTCCGATTTGAATGAATGGGAATTCAAAGTGAGGAGAAATAAATGAGGGGGATTCCCTCCTATAAGTCTGCTCCTCTATCTACTTCGATTTATTGCTGCAGTTTGACCACTAGATCCTTTATTTTGACCTCGAAATCCATCAATAATCTGCATTAAATACATGTTAGACCACATGGCATAATAACTAACTCAGCTCACCCTATAAGCATAAATATAATAAAAAAATCATAAAATAAGCTAAGAGAATGGCTGGTTTGACTAGGTTAGGAGGTAAAATGGTCCCATATAATTACCCATTTATGAGTTTCATCATCACCCCCATACTGAAGGTGTTGCTTATCCTCTGAGAAATGGTGGCCTCCCTAGCATTCTAGGCTTCTGATGCGGTCTTTTGATGTTCTCCATAAAATCCTACCTTTTTGTCTATGTCCTTCCACTGCTCCTCCTCTTCTTCTTCTCTTCTGCCTTCCAACATGCCTAATAGGAGTGGAGGACTTAGTTTGAGGCCAATCCAGTTGACCTTCATCCTTTGCATGGAGTGCTTGAACATTGGCACTCTTTTCAATGCCTCCTTCAGCCTCATGGGGGAATGGTATTCTCTGATTTGCAAGCTCTGGGGTAGGGTGTTCCATATTCTCATGCATGCATGAACACAGTCATCCCCAAGTAGCCTAAGCATATCTTCAAAGTGTGCAATGGCTTGTTCCTAATTTGATAGATATTTAGGGAAAATCTGAGGGTCATTGGAAAGCAGGTTTTGTGTGCTGATGAGTGCCATAGGATCTGATGGTTCAACTCTTATCATCAGTGGTTCATTCTACTCTTTTATTAACAATATTTTCATTTTTGTTGCCCTCAATTCTTCATGGTTCATCCATGATTCCATGGCCATTAATTGCAGATCCCCTAGCTTGGCATTGGGGTCCCACACATTCAAGTCTGTGAGGGCCATGTTGTGTAGATAAAACTTTTCCATCTTTGCTTTGTCCTTGGAGGTGCTTTGGTCACACAAATCCATGAACTTCCTGTAGTCTTGGAAAGGCATTATGCCTCTTTGTGCCAAATTTTTTATTTGGAACTGAAGCCATTGATCCTTCAAATAGAGGTCATAATATTTGGCTGGTGTTCTGCATTGTAATGCTTTTATGGATAAGCTAGCCATGTATGCCAAATGAGTCTCTTTATCCTGTAGCTACCTCCTTAGTAATCCATTCGCATTTTTAATGTGGCTTCTTTTAATGTCTTCTCTGTCTCTGAGAGCACTCAATTCCCTACCCATTTCCTTGAGTTTGTTTTCCATGTGGAAAATATCCTCAACTCCTTTAGACTTGGCTACATGCATCCACCTATGCGTTCTCACTCTCTCTTTTTCCAATTCAAAAAATAGTGGAATATCAAATTTTTGTGGGATTATCTTGCCTACCTCAAGTATTCTGTAATAGGAGTCAAGATTAGGCTGGGGGTTAGGTTCTTGTAGCTCTTGTGCTTCCTCTTTCACCTCTAGCTGTCCTCCTATCCTTTCCTCAAGTTTTTGTGTCCCCTGTAGTTTGGACAGTGTCTCTTGGAGGACTGTTTTAGCCTCCTGTAGGTATGTTTTGGGGTCCTGTAGAATTTCCTTCCCCTTCCATGTAGAAGATCTTGTAGTCCCCCTTTCATAGGTTATGGATGTCTTGGAAGGATATTGTTTCACCTTGGCAGATGGTGAATCTTCAATGTTGATGGGAGTCTTTGATGGGGGCTGAGGTTTGCCTATTTTAATTTTGGTACTCTTCCTTTCCCTGAAATACATGGAGGCTTTTATTTTCCTCTTCTACTTCTACTTGCTTGGTGTACTGAGGGCAATGAGGGTAGTCGTTTCTTCTCTTTCCAAGATTTCAAGGAACTCTTCTCTTTTCTCTACCCTCTCTGCCTCCTTTTCTCCCTCTTCTATCTCTTTTTCCTGCTCCTGCTCTATCTCTTTTCCTACCTCCTTCCTCTCTTAATCTGTGATGTCATCATTGGCTTCATCTTCTCCTCCATGATGTTCTCCCTCCTCACTGACAGTAGGCCTGACATCATAGGTTAATGCCTTGATATCATCCTCAACTGTCGTATTTCTGAAAACCTCCCATGCTATAGGGATTGTAAGGGTATGGAGGGCTTCTTCTACTAGGATCTTGATTAGACCATGGTGAGCTAGCTACAGTGAATTTCCTTCTTGTACCTTGGTGCTAGAGTCAATGAGGACTGAAGGAGAAATTAAGGTATACTGAGCTTTTAATGTGCTGGGGTATTCATGTCATATCTCAATTCTTGGAAGATTCTGAAATGATATCCATAAACAATGTTGTGCCTCCCCTCACAAGAAATGTATTTGATCACTTGATTGCTAACCTCATCCCAGGGATATGGTACACTAGCCCTTCTAATTCTATTTTTGTCTTTAACATGGGTTTCATTATCTTCGAAAAATTTCCTCTTGGTAGCTTGGCCAATTGGTTTCTCATCCTTACTCCAAGGTAGCCCAAGAGGAAGGGTAGTGACCCTACTAATGAATTTAGGGGTTATTTAAATGGATAGGCCTCTAATGGTTACAGTAGCATGATTTCTTGTGTGAGGGACCAGAGAGAGAGCAAATTCATGGGCAATTTCATCATCAAACCCTCTAAACTTCTCAAAGAAATTCATCTAGTTTGCCCTTGTAAATATTTCCACCACTTGAGGATGTGCATGGAGTCTAGTGGAGTTAGTGGGCTCTTTTCTCATAAACCCCCCTGTCATATTGCCTGTACCTTTTTTCAAAAACTAGATATGGAGGTGGAGACAAAGAATTTTGAGTAAAATAGAAAAACAGAGGGGGTTGTACCCCTCTGCTTTCATCTTCAATTTCTACCCTCTTAAAGACTCATTTAATCCTCAATTTGAGACCAACTCATTCACATTTTGATATTCAACAGAGGGAATTCATGAACCCTACCTCTTCAGACTAAAATTCGTGCCAAAAATCACGTTTCCTCCCTTCAAAATGACTCACTACCCCTCCTGTAGAAGCCCACTGTCCCTCCTATAGATTTCCTGTAGGTGCTCCTGTAGAAAATGCCGAGAGCAAAAATATGGAGGAAGTCGATGGAGGATGGTGGTTACAAGACTGTGGGGGCATAAGAAGACTAATTTGTGGCTAAGTTACGAGGAGAAACTGAAGAAAAGGTGGTGAGAATGCAGAGGGAGGAGTGCTCATTACCTTTTATGGCTATTTTTGGTTATGAGTGCTAAGCGGCAAGGTGTAAGTTGCCCAGATTAGGATCGTTGGTCCCACCTACTTGGTCATCATGACCCCTCATCATCATCATCCCTCATTATTGCCTCAGAGTTAACTCTTCCTTCCACTACTTGTCATTTGCATCTTTTGCTCGAGTTGACTGTGCGCACGTGTGGGTGATATCTTGGGTAAGTGGAGTCAACTAAATGAAGGTGGCCAAGTTAACTGGCCAGCTTTCCCTCTTTCGATTTCAACCATCTCATTGCCTTTGTATGATTCCTAATTACACAAATGCAGATAGAGGAGTGACTTAGCTACTTACTTTTAATCCAAATGTATTTGTTGCCTTCGACTGTGAGGTGATGTGACTTTCTCTATTGCATTCCTTCATTTTCCTTCATGCAGGCTATCTCTGCTTGCTGATGTGTGGTTCTATGCTTTTGCAGGTTCTTATTTTTCTTGAGCTAAGATGCATGTACCTTTTCAACCTTCAGATGTGTTTTCCCTTGCTGCTGGTGTTGGACTTCTATGGGATCAGCTACTACAAGAATTCCTATAGGAGCTCTTATAGCTACTTCTCCCCTTGAAACTTCAGCTATTTACCTGTGCTTGGAGCTCGAAAATGGTGCCAGAGGTGGAGATGAATGATGGAGGGATAATTGGTAAGATTTAGGTAAAGTTAATGGTGCCTTTTCCTCCTTTTATTTTTGGTTTTTTTCAAAACTGAAAAACTGTTTTCCTGTGTTTTTTTCTTGGAAAGGAAAAAAAAAAATAATGATTCTTCGAGTGTGATGTAAGCTTGGAAATGATGGAAAGAAGGTTTGAAGATGGTAAGATGGATTATATTTTCCTCATGAAGCTTTTCTTGTCCCTCAAACTGCCTCCGATAGACACTATTGGCTCCCTGTAATTCCTATAGGAGCCTCATGTAGAAAACACAAAGCCATGTAGAAAACAAAGTTTTGGAAAAAGAGGTACAGTGGGGTGAAAGAGATGCCAAAAATTATGGAGGAAGGTGTGAAGAAGATGAGATGGATGCTCGTATGAATGTCAGGCTCCCCTTGGCACCTTCTTCTTCTCCCTGTAGTCCTCCTACAAACCGACAATGCAATAAAAATTCATTTTTTCTTTCTCCTTTTTTTTTGAAAACAACTAGGGTGCCTTAGAGAGGTTTTCACCTTAGTTGCCTACTTTAGGTGCCTCCAAGGGAGGCTTTCACCCAGGGATCTTATTTTTTTCCCCTCTTTTTTTTTGTTTTTGTTTTGACATCACTAGGCTGCATCATAAGAGGTTTTGAACCCAATGATGGGACTCAAGCGCCTCATGGAGGTTTTCACTTGAGTCCTTATTTTTTCTCTTTTTTCTTCAGTGAGTGGGTGAAGTGGAGGCTAAGACATGCTCCACTACCATCACTATTTTATTCAAACCTTCAATAAACTCTTGCTTGGAGAGGGGTTTCTTGTAGACTTTCAATTGAAGTCCATTGACAAGCATGGGGATGGATTCATCATCAATGGTTCTGATCATAACTGAACCATTGTCATTGCATTTCTCCACAGTGTATGGTCCCATCCATCTTGTCCTTAGCTTGCCTTTCAAATCCTTGTATCTTGAATCATAGAGTAGTGCCCAATCTCCCTCTTGGAATTGCTTCTCCCTGACATTTCTATTATGCCACATCTTTCTCTGAAGTTGAACTACCTTTGTATGGAGAAGGTCTTGCAATTTGTATTCATCCAATCCATTGAGCTGAAGTAATATCTCCTTCTATGCATGGTTGAGGTCTAGTTCCAGCTGAGCGGCCATCCTTAGGGTATTGAATTCAAACTCTATTGATAGCAAATTAGACTAGTTCATAAACCTCTTCCATGTTATGTTGTAGTGGCCTCAACTAATCTGTCTGCCCAGTCTCTTCTATTGTTACTCACTACCTTGGTTAGGATCCCTTCCAATGCTCTGTTAGTGACCTCCACTTGTCCATTGGCTTGTGGATGGGAAGGGGTGGAAGTCTTGTGCTTGATCATATGATGTGTGAGTTGGTCTTCAATCAGGTTGGAAGTGAACTGACTGCCTTGGTCTGTGACCAACTCTCTCGGATACATGAACTTGTAGAATATGTTTCCCTCAAAAACTCAGCTATTTTTTCCTCTGTCGTTGCTTTAATTGCTTTTTTCTCTGCCCACTTTGTCAGGTAGTTAGTGCACACAATGATGTACGTCTTCTGCTTTGAAGGGGGTTGACAGACCCAACAAAGTCCATGCCCCACTTCTCAAATGGCTCAAAGGTCACTTGAGGTTGCATGGGAATTTCATCCTTTGGAGTGGGTCTCCCCATCCTCTGACATCGATCACACTAGCTTGTGTATCTCCTCATGTCCTAATGAAGAGTGGGCTAGTAGTAGCCTTCTTGCAATATCTTGAAGGCGGTTCTTTTTGCTACAAAATGACCTCCACAAGGCCCGTCATGACAGGTAAGGAGGATGTCAAAGACTTCCTCCTCCTTGACACATCTTCTCAAGATCTGATCTGGGTCAAGTTTGAAGAGATTTCCTCCAATTCAGGTGAAAGGGGCACTTTTCCTTACTATCTTGCTCTTCTCTTTCAAGGATAGGTGTGGTGGGAACTCTGTTGAAACCAAGTAGTTTGCTATATCATCAAACCATGGAGAGAGTACTGATATAGAAAATAGATGTTCATATGGCATTTGGTCATCAACCATTCCTTCTTCACCTATAGGCAAATTTACTCTAGACAAAAAATCAACAATAACATTCTCTCTACCAGGCTTATCAATAATGGTCAGATCAAACTGCTGCAGTAAAAGCAACCATCTAATAATACAAGCATACATCTGGTTTGTTCATTAAATATATAATTGCAGCATGATCAGTGTGCACAAAATTTTGATATCCTATGATATAATGTCTGAATTTGTTTAAGGAATGCATGACAGCTAGGAGTTCCTTCTCGGTCACTGTATAGTTTAACTCTACCTTTGACAAGTTTTTCCTTATAAAGTATATGGCATAAGGTAGCTTTTCATCAATTTGTCCTACGACTGCTCCTATTTCTTTGTTCGAGGCATCTGCGTGAATGTGAAATGGTAGGGCCCAGTTTGGGCCTCTGAGAATTGGGGCAGTCACTAGCTTGCTCTTAAAGATATCTAGGGCTTCTTGACATTTTTCTGACCATATGAACTCAACATCTTTGTCTAGGAGGCCAAACAAAGGAGAGGATATCTTGTTGAAGTCTTTAATGAATCTCGTGTAATATCCATTTAAGCCTAGGAAGCTTCTGACATCTCTCAGCTTTTGAGGAGGTGGGACCCTTTGGATGATGGCAATTTTGTTGGGGTCCACCTACAGCCCTTATTGAGATATTGCATGACCTAGCACAGTCCCTTCAGTCATCAAAAATTCCATTTTTCCGGATTGAGGGATAGGTTCATCTCAATACACTTATCTAGAACTTTTCCTAGGTTAGTAAAGCTTCCTAAAAGACAGAGCCCTAAGAAGTGAAATCATCCATGTAAATTTCTACTGCATCATGAACCAGTCCAGAAAATATACTCAATAACGCTCTTTGGAAAGTGGCTGGAGCATTGCACAAACCAAAAGGAAGGACCCAGTATGGAAAGGTACCCCAAGGACAAGTGAAAGTGGTCTTATCTTGGTTTTCCGGGCTGATTTGAATCTGATTGTGCCCACTAAACCCATCTAGGAAGGAGAAAAACTCTTTCCCTGCCAGACCATCTAACACCTAATCTATGAAAGGTAAAGGAAAATGGCCCTTTTTAGTGGCTTTGTTCAATTCCCGATAGTCGAGACAGATTCTCCACATACCATTTTTCTTTGGCACTAGCACCAAAGGTGAGACCCATTCACTATCAGAGATGGGATAGATGAATCCTACATCAAGCAATTTCTACAATTCTTCCTTAACAATATCTTTAAGTGTTGTGTTCATCATCCTTTGAGGCTGCTTGACTGGCTTGCAACCTTCCTTGATGTATATATGATGAGTACATACTGAAGGATGCACTCCCTTCATCTCTTTATAACTCCAAGTGAAGGCATCTAGATGTTTTCTCAGTATGCTGCATAGCTCCTTCTCCTGGGAAGTAGATAGGGATGGATTGATTTTCAATGTTCTTTTTGGGCCAAACTCTATATTTTTGACATGGAGAGAAGTAGGGTCGGCCACATAGAGATCCGTTGAGGGGTTGTTTTGGGTTTCTCTTACTATGTCTTCTAATGGTGATACACTGGGAGGTGGATTTTGAATCAAATTTTCAATCATATCATCCTCATCATGCAGTTTCCCCCCCATGGCGATTTTTAATGTGCAAAGTGGTGCAGAATAAACTTCATACTCATCTTTCACCTTGAACCAGAGAGGTAGATCATGTTCTAGAAAGGGTTGGGCAAGAGGATATAGGATTAACTGCTTGGACATGTGCCTGTTCCTTATGGTCATGTTCCCAGCTCGGCAACTGATGTAGGCAGCGGCTGTAGCCCATCAGGGTCTTCCCAGAATGAGAGGATACCTAGTGAGCTTTGCCTTTCGCTGGAGAACTAAGAGATCAATGGGGTACTCCCAAGAATCAATGGAGACCATCACATCTTTCACAATCCCCTCAGGGGTCACTATGGAGCGGTCTGGTAGCTGCAGCACTATCATGGTCTTCCTCAAGGAGCCTTGGAGGTTAAGTTTGAGCATTGTGTCCTTTGCCATCACATTAATGGCAGCTCCCAGATCAATCAAGGTATGTGGGACCATTGTGCTATTGATGTGGACATCAACTACTGGGCTTCCAGGGTCCAGATATTTTGGACAGATTATCTGCCCCAACATCAGGTCAGACAATTGTCCTATGAAATTGATGGTTGGGGCATCTCTCTTGTGCCTTCTTGGATGCCTAAAGCACTTCTCTTTGATTAAACTATTGTAGATAGGCACATCTTTTATGGCTTGGAGAAGTGGTATCTTCACACATAAATTTTTCAATTCTCCCAGGAGTTCAGTGTCTTCTGGGGTAGGCTAGATTGTCATGGATAGTCTCTCAGGAAAGGGTGGATTTTCTTTAGGTTCACTTTCCTCTTTATCTTCCTCAACCTCCCTAGGTGCAAGCTAGCTATCTGGGAGAACTTTCCCGGATTGCAAGTTAATTTCTTGAATCTCCACATCATAAGTTGGGCATGATGGTTCCCCACTATACACTTGCTGAGCCTATCTGTTGTTCGGGTTCGGATTTGGCAGGGCAAGCATTTGGGGTTGTCTTGGTGGAGTAGAAGATAACGGTTGTAGTTGGGCAGTTTGTGGAGGCAGAAGAGCGGGAAGAGAGTTGTATTGGGGCCTCCACCCCTGGTGAGATGCATTCCACTGAGGTTACGGCTGAGCATAGGATTGAAATGAATGGGTGGTTGTTTGGGCATGATATTGAGATGTGAAGGACCAAGGAGGAGGCATGATCCAGGAACGATGAGTAATGGGGCCCCAAGAAGGTATGGAGGTGACTTGGTTGGGGTTATAGTATGCCTGAGATGTCCCTTGCATCCCCTGCTGGTATGGTCTAGGTCATTGCAGCTTCTATTGGTTTATATAATAGATCTGTTCAGTGACTCCTTTGACCCCTTGGTATACAGTTTTAAGTTCGGGAAAGGAAGGGAAATTATCTGTAGAATGATATTCTTCACAAACTAAGCAAACCTCAATAGATTTTAGTGGGCATTCATTCCTAGGATGCCTCCTGGTGCATCTAGGGAAAAAAAATGGCCAAGCCCTCTCTGCTTCCTCTTGTTTCCTTTTGATATGTAAGGTATCCATTTTCATGGCAAGAGTCTACAACATCTCACTCTTGAAGTCTTCCAACATGTTTCCAATTTCACCTTTAATGGATGAATTGGAAGAAGAGGTATTGGCTATGGGTTGACTCCCCCTACCTTTCTTTCTGGCTACTCTAGAATGGTTTCTCAAAATAGTTTTTATGTCCTCATAGGATAGTTGGTAGATGTGTCCCTCGGCTAGTAGATGGAGGGTGTCTAAAAGGTCTTCCCAGATTCCCCTGAGCAGGACCAACTTCAGATACTCAGGATCAAGTGTACACCTAACCCTTTTGTAACTAAGCTAGAACCTTTCTTCATAGTCTTCCAGAAACTCATCACTTCCTATGGTCATTCGGAAGATTTCTTCTTTAGTATCTTTTGACCTACAATAGTCTCGATACTTTTTGTTAAAGGCCTGCTACACCTGAGCCCAAGTTGTGATGCTATTGCCAGGTAATCCCATGAACTAGCGCAGTGCTACGTCCTTGAGATTAGAGGGGAACAGTTTCAACTTTTACTCGTCTTCTGCATAGTCATAAGTTTGACAGATGACAACAAACTCGAACAAGAAGGTGTCAGGATCTTCTATAGTCAGACCATGGAATTGAGGTAGGGCTGAAGGACTTATATTCTTCATTTTGGTGCCCCCACTGGTCTCCCGAATGGGGAAGGTACCCTCTATTCCCTCTCCATTTTCCCTAGCATTTCTTTTTTATCCATTGGCTCTAGAGGAATGTTTTCTTCTTCTTCTTCCCCTATAGGTTACTCAAATATGTATGGCTCTTCACCTAAGGGTTATTCTTGATTGTAGCCATCGAAGAAGAGAGAAGGTTGGATGTGTGAAAGTACCTGCAGAAACTGAAATTGTGATTGAACAAAACAAAGTGCAACTAGCTGAAATGAACTTGTTGAATGGAAATTTGCAGAATTGAAAAGGAAAGCAAGGAAATGCAAAAATGAAATAAAAGAAATGACTAGTCTACTTTTGCTGAAATAAACTATTAGCAGAATGTTGCAATAGGAAATAGAAGAAAGTAGTAATCATATAATACTATAAAGCTTCCCTGGAAATGGTGCCAAAAAGTGGTGAGCGTCAGTATTGCAGCAAGAATGCTGCAACTCCTAGGCTGCCAACTTTACTTTTATCAACCCGGTAGTTCGTAAGAAACTTGGAAGCATCAGTGCTATATGCACAAGTACTAGTTCTCACTGTAGGTTGCCACTTGGTCAGCTGGCACGAGATCACTAGGAGCTGAAGCCAACTTTTATAGATTTCAGAAGAAGCTCTATGTGTGATGAAAGGAAAGAAAAATTACTCTACAGATGCTATTCTAACTGCAGAAAAGAGAAAGACTGGAATGTAAAGCAAAACCTAGTAAACCCTAATTAACAAGCTAATTCTACTTTTGCCAAAAACACTATGAAAACCATGAAATAAATGCAATTACCTACTCAAGGAAGTAAAAAACATCTAACCATGCTATTTCTGGAAGTAAATAAGCAAAAAACATATTTTTGGGTTTTTAAGTGTTTTTATGTGAATTTAACATGCATCTAATTTATTGTGTGTGAGTGTGGCAGAGAACATGTGGCATTAGAGGTCGGTTTTGGAGCTTGGGATGATGTAGGATGGTGTGGATGGGTCCTAGGAGGTCTTAGGTGGCCTTCTGGAGGATTTTCCCACACTCAGACTTCAAAAGAAATCCTACAGGAAAAACTACAGGAGGACACAGGAAAACTATAGAGGAAAACAGGGAAACTACAGGAGGCTTACAAGAGGAGGCCTAGAGAAATTTTTTATGTTTTGAGGGTGTGAGAGTGGGTGGAAAAGGTGGATGAAGGTTGGAATTAGGTGTTAGGGCACCTAAGGTCTACCATGAATCACCAGGAGAGGGAAAGATGATTGGGTTTGCTCAAGGAGAGAAGAAGAATTTCTATGAAAAATGAAGGAAACTAGAGCACATTGGAGGTGAGGTTTTGGAGACCTATAGGGCATGGATCAGATGGAGGTGCGATTTTTGGTAAACTGGCCTACTGCTGGAAGAGATATGCTGCATAGAAATTGACATTCAACCAAGAAAATCAAGCAACCAATGAGATGAGTGCATCCTAGGAAAAACAGAGTTTTGCATTAAAATGGCCTAAACTATGATGTATAGAAGGAAATGCTGGGAAATGCTGTAAGAAAGGAAAGCATGAAAAATGAATATTGAAAATCAGGAAGTGAACATGATAAAGAAGATCTAAAGCAAAGAAAAACTGGACTATCAACCTACTAGAGAGCTACAAACACTAGAAGTCCTAGGAGTGAGGAAAATTTGTGTTTTTGGGGTAGCAAGAGAGTCCTTTCCTCAAATCATGGTCCCAGTGGGAGGAAGAGAGGCCAAGGAACTATTGCTAGCCTTTTTAATCTTCTCTGATCACTGCTTAACCTGCTACAGACAACACAAATGGAATCAAGCTACTAAATCATCAAAAACAACCTATTCTTAACCATAAATGAAATACATCTAATAGAAAACTAATCTACAAACTGAAGTAAAGAATAAAAATACAAGTAAAGAGAAGCTTGGCTACTTGGATTGGGACCTAACTCAAGAGCTTCAGCCCTCTGAGGTAACTCAGTGCTAGCTCAAAAAGGGTTCCATCTTCATTATCAAAAAATAGCAAGATTACATAGAACTACCATAAAATAGTAAGCTCGAAATTTGAGCAGAGTTTACACAAGCAAAAAGTAAACCCTAGTGAGGCCCTAGGCCTCTCCACTTATACATTTGAAGCTACCAACAAATTCCTTAAAATCAGGGAGGCTTGACTCCCAAAACTCGAGATAACTATCAATCATCTTCCACTTGCTCGGCTGCCTTCTAGTGCATGATTCGGCTGCTTGTACTCCAAGCTGAATGAAGGGGAATTCAAAGTGAGGAGCAATAAATGAGGGGGATTCCCTCCTATAAGTCCTCTCCTCTATCTACTTCGAGTTATTGCTGCAGTTTGACCACTAGATCCTTGATTTTGACCTCGAAATCAACCAATAATCTGCATTAAATACATGTTAGACCACATGGCATAATTACTAACTCAACTCACCCTATAAGCATAAATATAATCAGAAAATCATACAATAAGCTAAGAGAATGGTTGATTTGACTAGGTTAGGAGGTAAAATGAGCCCATATAATTACCCATTTATGAGGTTTATTAATAAGTGGAGTAGATTCAAGTATTTTGGTTTAGAAAATTACATAAGTGGTTTGAATCTACTAAGAATTTCTACATGTTATTGGAGTAGAAATCACACTAAAAGAGAATAATATGAGTTTTTCTTTATAGGTGGAATCAAGTAGGATCATTGCAATCTAACAAGATGCCATTCTATGCATAGATACTTGAATGTGTCCTTGAGGGTAGTTCAAATGATATTTCTTGGAAGGACAAAATGGAGGTAGTGTTGGAAGACAATGGGCTAAAGGACTTCATAGACAATTATATTCTGAAGCCTCCAACAATAGATGCTCAAGATCTAGTAGATTGGAAGAAATGTGTTTCAAATGCGGGGATTATTATACTAGAAGGAGTTCGAGATCATATTGTCTCAAATCTCTGTGGGAATGATACACCATATGCAATGTGCAAAGCCTTGACAGACTTGTTTTAGAACAACAGTGACCACAGGAAGTTTGCAATGAAGGACAAGCATCGGAAGATCAAAATGGACAAGGGAGACACTATACCACTGTACTTGAGAAGTTTCACACAATGTCGAGATGAGCTTGGGAGCGTTGTTATTATAATTTTTGAAGATGATCTAGTCAACTTGGCACTTCCAGGCTTTCCCAAGAGATGGCACAACTACCAGGATTTGTTAAATGGGACGAAGCATCTACCAAACTGGGAGAATTTGCGGTCTGACTTGGTGCAATAAGAGATAAGGTCGACCACCAAAGATGGAACCTAATACAAGCATGATGATGAGGATAATTGTGCCTTGGAAGGAAAGGAAAAGAAAGGGAAAGGGAAGAAATCCCAATCCAGAGGGGATTCCAGTTAGGGAAGCAAGAGGAAGGACTTGTTGAAGATTACATTTTTTCATCGTCATGAGCTAGGACACTATGCCATGAAGTGTCCGCATAAGAAATATGGCACTAAGCCCTCTGGAGGAGTGGCAGGTGAAGCTCTATCTTCACAATTTGAGTTGGATTTTACCCTCATTGTATGCATGTTTTTGGGTGCTAAAAGGCGTCTTTTAAAAATCCTAATTGCCTCACATTAATTATCAACCTGGGTAAGTCTTTTTATTGCAAGAGTGTACAAAATATGTGCAAGCTATAAATCCAAAGAGTAATGCTTTAAAATGAGTTATTAAATTCAATACAAGAGTAAATGGATGCAATCATGTTGTGGGGAAAAATTCCTATTTAGGACGATCCTATCCACCTAAGGTGTGACAGCGCCTTAGCAACAAATGAATACAGCTATCATGATTACTTCCTTTATGAAATATGAAAGAGAGGAGATCGGCAGACTTACCGTTGTCTTGCGGTTGTCCCTCGAACTAGATCCTCTTCTCTTTGTGTATCCACAGCTACTTGCCTCCTCGCTTGATCAAGAGAACAGCTACTTGAATCCCACGAGATCACAAGAGAAAAACTACCTGTGACAAGAGAACAGCTACTTGCAACAAGAGAGGAACACAATATACATATCCATAAATGATTCAGGATTAGAAGTAAATCAAATATACTAATGCAATTACACAAAATACACCAGCATATAGGAAAGAATCAAGATAGCTTTATTGAAAGTAACAGTGTTCAGGAAGAGATACAACCCATAGGGCTCCAACCCAGCATCTCCTTCCCAGCAGAATGGACTTCCTTCTTCAGCTCCCTTCAAAGCATAACACACCCAATGTTTCTAGCCACAAACCAACAACAATTCTTTGCAAATACTAAATTCCAGCCTCTTGGATCTCATGGGAGAGAGATCCATATATAGGAGTTTGGAGAGAGGATGAGTCAGCCTGAGATGTGACTAGTGTCCTCTCCCACTCCAGTTCTTCTTCAGTTCTTGAGTCCACTTGGAGGTTCTTGCTTCCACTTGGAGATTTGGAACCTCTTACTCATCACCAGTCGAATTCCCTGATCCAAGTGTCATTTTGGAAGCTTCCTGGGCATTGACACCTTGAGGAATGACTTTGCCACATGTCCAAACTCGCCCAGTGCAAGTAGCCTTCTTTGCAGTTGACATTCAATGCAGGTAGACAGTGGAGCAGTTGACATTCAGCGCAGATGCTTAGTGGAGCAGTTGACATGATCCAAAATTGCCTTATTTTTGAGTGTTTTCAGGTGGAGAACTTTTGTTCAATGCTGTGGTTTGCTGGCCTTGTTCTTCTAGGGGTAGGAACAACATGTTTAGGGACTTTGGATCCCTTGATTATCGACATTTCATGCTCAGTGATGCAAGG
Source organism: Pinus tabuliformis (assembly GCA_031772625.1). NCBI lineage: Eukaryota > Viridiplantae > Streptophyta > Pinopsida > Pinales > Pinaceae > Pinus > Pinus tabuliformis. The sequence continues at coordinate 196,952,111 of CM062813.1, forward strand.
CACAAAAATGTCTATAACAGTTGCCCCCTAAAGTATGAGGTCGTTTATCGGGTGAAATGCTTTATCCAGGAGGGTCCGAAGTTCATCCATCTGCTGGGAGGAGACCTGTAATAAAATACAATACAATACATTATGATTCATTCTTCTTCCATGATCTAGCTGAGGCGGGCATTCCCATGCTCAGCTTTATAAATTCATTTTTGTACATAGAACAGACGATCGTCTGATGGTAGACTGATAATTTTGGTGAAAATTATCATCCTTTGAGTAGGATGATCATCTGCTGCAATGATGTACATGTCAAATGTCTTTATTTTTCCTGAATATATATCGCAGCCCGCATGGATGAAACTAGATCCGGGGTCTTCAGACCCGTTCGATATTCACTCTAAGTACAAGTCGATCCATGTGAGAATTGCGCTGAAGTCGAACATGGAAAGACATCGCTTGATTACCGGTCAATGATGTAAACCGTTAACAAGCACGAGAGGAATCACCGATAATGATAATGACCCTCAAGGTACTGCAGTACAATTCACGTGGTGTGAATAAAGGACTTGGCGTCGAACACCACGCAAAATCTTCTGGTCGAAGGTCATTGATGTATACCTGTCGCCGGAAGTGAGAAACTTGCCATTGAGGCATGCAAGCTTCAAAGTACTGAAGGGGTTGTTCCTAGATCAACTCCTTGGATAATGAGCTGATGTCGACAAGGAGCGATCCGTCAAAGGAGGGCCTTAATGAATCCCACATCAGTGACACGGAACGGAGCTAATGATTTTAATGGAGGTGAAAACAATCTGTGACATATGATTCAGGGTGGCGGTCATGAATGGATGAAGGATAATGTATGGCAGTGGATGGGACCCGGTTGACTCTTTCTGAACGACTTCTCTTGAACATATGGCGACACTGATGCGATGGATCGGTAGCATTACCCCAAATATGGATGGTATGGCAAGACCATGGTGATGTGACCAGTGAATGAAACAACCCAACCCGAATGTGATACGGAGGAAAAGTGTCATTTTCAAGAGCGACCTACTACCATCAAAGTTTTCTTGATCTTTCCCAATTTTTCCCCAGTCATTACTGACCAGTACCTCTTTATTTTTGACAAGCTTGAGGAGGATAACATATGCTTGTTCTATAACTTGCCCTTCGGGCAAGCCCATCGCTATGTTTTAACGAGCCTAGCGATAGGGAAACTCGTTCTCGTCTAAAGACAAGTTTGTCGCTATTTAATCATTTTAACGAGTCTAACGACAAGGATAACTCGGTCCTTTTCATTTTTAGAGAGTCTGAAAAGGCACATAAAGTTAACTCCACAATTCCTTTTTCGTCATCTAATCCCTTAAGTCCGAAAAAGTATAAAACAATACAGAAGGGATGAGTCTTCGATATCTTTAACGAGCCGAATCAAACAAGCGCTCGATCTTTTTGTGCAATAATCCCTCAGGTCCAAAAAGATTAAAATCTAGAGGAGGGATAGCTCTTCCGGTCCTTTAACGAGCTGGAAGGCCAAAACTCGGCAATCTTTTCATATTTTACGAGTCAGTTGAAAAGAGCTTAAAGAAGACTCGTCTTTTGAGGAACGAGTGATAAACAAGGATAGCAACTGATTCCAGGTACAGGTTGGAATTTTCCAATCACGGCAGTGTCACAAGGATGGCTAGGTGGAATCACTCTTCGCAGCTGTTCCTCAAAATGGGTAAACAATCATATGGAGGTGAACGATCGGCCAAATGAAAGTGGAGGTGGCAGGTGCAAACATGACCAAGGCTTTTTATGGCTGATAAATTTACGATCACAGTGGTTATTTATCGGGATAGGTTCATTTTTTATTTAAAAATGAGCTTAAACTCTGGAGGAAACATTGCTCACTGCTTATATTTATTTTTTAACGAGCATGAAGACCGCGTTAAAACTGCTCGGATCTTGCGTTTATTTTTTAACGAGCATGAACTTTATGCTAAAACTGCTCGATTACCCAGTCATAAGATAAGAGTGTCTCATGAAAGATTCCATTTTTTATAGAGCTTGCGCCTTACCAAAGCTATGCTCCCTCTCATCCTTTCTTTATGCAAGTTCGGAAACGGCTAACCTAAAAAACAGATAAATAACCGCTCTTTCCTTGCACTCCAAAAGGTTTGCATGCCCCCAGGTATAAAATACAATTTCAAGGTTGCCCCTCCTCCTTCTCACCTCTGCTTTTCTTTGGGTGTTCACAGCTACTTGTCGTCTTGCTAGTCCAATTTTAACGATACTTGTCTTCTCGTTAATTTTAACGGGTCTATACGATACTTGTCTTCTCGTCAGCCCAACTTTCAACAGATTTTTCGCAAGATCGCAAGAGAACAGCTACTTGCGACAAGAGAGCAGCTACTTGTGACAAGAGAAGAACACTACTCAAAGACAAAACATTTGTGTTACTGAGGGAGGCTTACCTCTTTCTGGTTACCCAAAGATTGTCTTGTTAAATAAAACACTTCCTTGGCCTACCTTTTTCAGGTTACCTAAAGATTGTTTCGTTAAACAAAACACTTCCTCGGCGATGTCCACCGAAATAGACAAAGGTGAGTGACGACCCCCGCCCTCTCACATAACTTTGACAAAATAATATTATTCCAGAACAACCCCTCTTCCAACCACGGACGGGGTACGGACTAGTCATATTCTCTCGCGGAAATTCTACCTTATACCCAAAGTTCCCCTGCCGAATGTTATAGACATTTTTGTGCCTTACAGCATGAAGCATGAAATGTCGATAATCTGAGGGATCCAAAGTCCCTAAACATATTGTTCCTACCCCTAGAGGAACAAGGTCAGCAAACCACAACACTGAAAATCAGTTCTCCACCTGAAAACACTCAAAAACAAGCTATTTCTGGATCATGTCAGCTGCTCCACTGAGCATTTGCGCTGAATGTCAACTGCTCCACTCTGTACCTGCGCTGAATGTCAAAAGCAATGAAGGCTACCTGCGCTGGGCGAGATTGGCCAAGTGGCACAGTCATTCTGCAAGGTGTCAAATGCCCAGGAAGCTTCCAAAATGACACTTGGATCAGGGAATTCGCCTTGTGATGAGTAAGAGGATCTAGATCTCCAAGTGGAAGCAAGAAACTCCAAGTGGACTCAAGAACTGAAGTATAACTGAAGTGGGAGAGGACACTAGTCAGCTTCATGCCAGCCTCAAGCTGACTCATCCTTTCTCCAAAACTCCTATATATAGAGCTCTCTCATGAGGTCTAGGGAGGCTGGAATTTTGTGCAAGTAAGGAAGTGCTGTTGGTTTGAGTATAGAACTATTGGGTGATTGCTTTGAAGGAGGTGAAGAGGAGATTTCTTTCTGCTGGGAGGTGTTGCTGGATTGGGCCTATTATGGTTGTAACACTCTCAGAACTTTACTTCTTCTATTAATAAAGTATTTGAGGTTCTTCTATATGCATGTGTCTCTATGGTGAATTGATGCTTGTATATTTGATTTATTCTAATCCTTGAATCAGTTATGGATGTATGCTTCTTGTAGTTTCCTTTTCTTGTGCTTTTACAGGATCTTCGTGTAGCTGGGCCGGTGAAAGAACAAGGAGCTAGGAGCAAGCAGCAAAGAGGGAAGACTGGATAAACCATTAGCGGAAGATAACGGTTAGTGGATCCCCTTTCTCTCCTCTCTCTCATCTCATAAAGAAGTAATCTTGAATAGCTTTGTATTCAGTTGTTGCTGAGGTACTATCACCCTTAGAGTGGGATAGGGTCATTCCGTATTGGATACTTTTCCCAACAACAAATTGGCGACTCCACTGGGGAAGCGTATCTTGTTGGTTGTTTGTGTTTTTTGCTATTCATTTCATAAACAAAGGGAGTACCGAATCGAACTGTGTTTGAATCTTTCAAATGCAAAGTAGAGGGCAGCTACTCTAGCTCAGTTTCTGGGCAAGTTTATGATTTGAAGAGCTGATCCACAAGGACTCTAATAAGCTCTTAGTGATAGCTTTTCATCCTCCTTGTCATCCCTTAGTGTGTCCTTGACTGATAGCTTCTGATTTGAGCAAAAACTGTGAATTTTTGAGCAATCTGTGACCCGGAAACCACCAGAAACGAAAGTTTCGTTCTTCAGTGCAGGCTGTACAAAGGCTGTTTGCATTTCAGCGCAGTTCCCGAAGGGGCTACCTGCGCTGAAGGTCAAACAGGCAGTGTTCCACCTGCGCTGGACCAGTCCTGCCTTGTGCTGCTGGGGTTTCCTGCTGTTTCTTGCCTTGTTTTCACTCTTGTTTTTGCTGTTTGTTACCAGTCAGTGTGCCTATCTGAAACCAACTTTCCTTGTCACTATTCCACCTCAGTTGTATAAAGAAACTGTGTTTGTTCTTTGTGTATTTCTTGTACATTTACAGTTTCCCATAACGAAAGTGAACTAGTCTTGCTGTGACCTCTTAGATCTAGACCTGTGATAAAGTGTCGTTTTGATCTTAAGAGTTAGTTTGTTTGCTGTTCATAGCTGATTGAGCTTTTGCTTTCGTCATTTGGTTTGAATTTATATATTTCTAGTGTCGAAACAAGTAAATCTTAAGGTGTCTTTTGATTTTGGACAAGCTTGTTTGCTTTCACTTGAAATTGAATTCAAAATTATACAACAGCTTTCTTTTTGCATTACACCAACATTAAGAAAGAGAAAAGAAATACCTGCATCTTTGCATTTTGCATATAAGTTTGTATGTTGATTTAGGGAAAAAGTGCATTAGCGAGTGCTCTTTGATCTGTGTGAAAAGATTTTGTCTCTCTTTTCCCTCAGTAGTTAAGATTTTCATAAGTCGAAAAGATTGAAAAAGCTTGCTTCTCATCTTAGACTGCATTTAGGAATTTGTATCAATACATCTCGTGGTGAACCTTGAAAGGCAAACTTTAAAAAGATCAACTTAAAATATATTGAATGAACCTAACAACGCTTTGAAACATAACACAAACATCTAGAGGTCTAAGCTAGAGACGTGTTCCGGCGTCGTTAAACGTAGTGACTGACGATCTCGACGAAGGTGGGTGATTCCTCCTGAGAGTCGGTGGCACTAATACGGACTTGTGCTCCCACGTACCGTCGCGTATATATTGGGAGACCCCTATAGGAATAAAGCCTTTATCCATAGGAAACCGTGTCGGCCGCCCTACTGATCGCAATGCAGTGAACACAGCATTCACGAAGATCGACCACTCGTACCGTAAAACGTATTCTGTGGTTTTGCGAAAGGTTTGGCACACCCTCGGCCTAGATCTCCAGAGCAGTTTCTTTTGGCCTTTTTCAAACTCTATAACTGAAAAAGTCCAACCGAGCATTTGTCACTTCGGGCTCGTTAATACATCGAAGGAGACTAGAGTCATCTTTAGCTTTTTCTCGACTCTTAAAAAGTGAAAAAGCAAGTTGTGTCTAAAAGCGTCTAATAAAATTCATTCAATTCGGAAACACAAATTTCCCCTTTTAATATTTTAGTTGATCGAGTAATCCGCAATCGTGGAAGAAAGTCAATTGAAAACCCGTCGTTCGCGGAGGCTTACGAGTCAACCGTCTTTGTCCCCGGAATCGAAAACAGTACGGGCAAAGCGAACTCGTTTAACCGGTTCAAAATCTCCTTTGAAAGTTAGAACAAGTGTTCCAACTGCAACTGAGGTTCCGGTTACTCCTAACATTTCTGGAAACCCTGCCTCTATAGAAGAAGTTCAACAGCCACAGAAGGACAGTAATACTGATCCTAGTCTGGGGGCAAATACTTGTATAACTGAACCAGTTCCATCTGTAACCGGTCCAGAAAGTTTTGTTCCCCAAACAACTGTCGCTCTCGAAACAACCACTTCTTCGGCACCAGAAATATTTTACGGACCTGACGGTCTTCCTCTTCCACCGGGTTTGATTGCGATAGAGGAAATTGCAGAGGATCCGCAAGCAAGTACTCCAACTCATTTTGGAGTAGGGGTCACTCTCTTTCCTTCATCAGAAGTTAATCCACCACAAGTGGAAGTCCCTGTAGAATCGCTAGGCAATCTATTGGATAGACTTAAAATGTCTGAACAACCGTCATCATCTAGGACTGTGTCAAATGACACAGCGACAGCAGAAGCCCCTGCCGTCACTCCAACGATGTTTGCCGGCATACCAGCTGTCCCAACTAGCTCTCAACAGCTAGAAGGAGTCCACCAAGGGACTATTTCGACAGTATGGTCTGTTCCAGTTTGTTCATCCGGAGTAATATCCAGTAATTCTTATGTTGAAACTCGACAGATTGATCCTCATGGCGGTCAATTTGGGCCATCTAGTCCTCAAGGACTAACAATCCCTCTGAGTTCCGGATTGCTACCATATGGGGGGCAGTATGCCCTTTCATTACCTCCTCCGGGAGGATATCCGTATGGCAGTTCTCAACAGTATTCTGGTTATACTGGAATTGCATCAAGTAGTTGGGTACCTATGCTACCTCAACAACCAAGGATTGTATATTCTATGCAACAGTGTGTACCTGTGACGAACATCCCAACCACCCCGGCTATTGTAACCGTGTCGCAAGTTCAAGCGATACCTGTTACATGTCAACCTCAGATTTCTCAGGTTGTAATGCAACAGTCGCTTGACCATGGGTCACAGCCACAATCGCCAACTGGTGGGACGACACAAGTACAAACGGGTACAATTACCCCACACCTTGGTCCAATGGTTAGCATGGCGCAACAGAACATGGCGTCACAACCATGGCTTGTACAATACCAACAACCGCAGTTCCAGCAAGTGTACCAAGGTTCTGAGCAGCAGATCTTTGCGAATAGTGGACAGCCGTATATCCAAAACGGTCAAAACCAACCACTTTACAGTGGTCAAGTCCACCAACCGTATCAATCATACCAACATCAATTACATTATGCTGGTATGCAAAGACCCACTGCTCAAGCGATTCCATCATACCCTGGTTACGCTTCGCCTAACCTGAATCAACAGTTACCATTCGTGGCAACTTTAGAGTTACCCGATTTACACCGTTTAACCAACGATCCGATTGCTTATGCCCCTTGGTGGCCAGCGATTCCTCATAAACTTCCATCTGACATTCCTAAATTCAATGGAAATCCAGGTGAAGACCCGTCGAATCACGTGATGACTTTTCATCTGTGGTGTTCGTCGAACACCCTTAACGACGATTCGATAAGACTTCGCCTTTTTCAGAGGACATTGACAGGCCCAGCGGCTAAATGGTATATTGAATTGCCAAGAGCCTCTTTCGACAATTTTAGTTCCCTAGCCACGACTTTCTTAACCCACTTTCAATTACCGATAAGGTATGAAACGGGAACAGAAATATTAACCAACTTCAAACAGACAACTGCTACCCATATATCTGATCATATACATGAGTGGCGTCGTCGTTGTAGGATGGTGAAAACATATGTTCCCGATCAGCTATTAGCTGAATGGTTTATAAAGTCGTTACTTCGGCTATTACGGAAGATGTGGCCAAGGGGGGAGTCGTAACAGAGGAGCAAGTGATTGCTCGTGCACAATATTTGGACTTAGTTTATACTCAGTCCGGCACGCTCTATGACAAAATACCTGACGCCCCTAGACCAGAGTTTTCAATTCCTCCCCCTCCTAAATCAAACAGTGACTCTCATGCCGGTGACGGCGTAATTGGCACGGCAAACGCGAAATCGATAAAGGCTTCGTCAAAGAAAACCCGTAAGAATTCGGATCAAAATGCAAAAGAAGAAATTCTTGCTTCGGAAGTAAATGCCGTATCGGAAGATAAGGGCAAAGAAACCAATCAACCAGGAAGCAAGAAGAAACAAAACAAAGGGAAGAAGAAGAAACAGGGTGAGTCATCCCCTGGAAAAGATTCTTCAAACCCTCCTGGCAAAGGGAAACAAAATTATCCATGTCTAATATGCGATGATAAGGATCATACCACAAAGAATTGCCCATTCAAAGCTGAGTTAAAGAGGTTCTTTAAAAGTTCCCAAACCTCAGCTGTGTTAACTGATCCATTTCCCAACCCAGGTCAAAATCTGGTTGATAGTGGAAATGCTTCCCCGTCGCAAGTCCTAATGTTGTCGGTTTCGAAACAGCAGAATGATGCTTTGATTTCGACAAGGAACAAAGATTATGGGAATCCTCAGGTGTCGAACGAAAAAGGTAAAGATCAACCAAGTAGTTCGACAACAACTTCGACAGAAGTTGTAACACCCACCATCCCTGAACTAACAATAAAACCGCCGAAGGGTGTAGTACACAAGTCGACATTTAATCCTCGCGCCAGAGCGGCGCAGCATTATAATATAGTGGAAGATTTGGCCCAATCGCCATCCGCTATGTCGACTCTTGAAGTACTACAAAATTGTCCAACCCAAAGGCAGGCATTGTTATCGGCAATTGGTGGGGTTGATCCTAAAGATTCCAATCTTGTATCCTTTGATCACAAGGGATATGATCCTCAGTTACCAGCTCAGCTAGCTTTCCTTATTCAAGTGAAAGCACTCAACAAAACTGTTCACAGAACGATAATTGATGAGGGAGCCTCGACATGTATTATGTCAATGAGTTGCTGGAAAACTTTAGGATCTCCAACCTTGTCGCGATCTTCGACGACATTAAAAGCCTTCGACGGAAGGACTTATACCCCTTACGGTATCCTTAATAACTTGAAAGTTGAACTAGGGGGAAAAACAGTAGAAATTGATGTAGAAGTCATTGATGGAAATCTTGACTATAACATCCTACTGGGTAGACCATGGATTTATGCCATGGCAGCTGTCGTGTCGACTTATTTTAGGAAGATCGCATTCTGTTTGAAGGAGGGATTACGATCGTCGACCAACAGAATTTCCTCCCTAATGGTTCACAAGTTACAGGAAGCATTCCCATGATCCATGAGAGCAACCATTCAATTCAAGATATCGGAGTAGGATTATTGAAAGACCCCACATTGATGGGGACTTTCGCGCTACCACCTCCTATTTATATAGGAAATGTACCGTTTGTAGCAACCTGCAACATGATATCTTCCACGAAGGTCAACATGGATCATTCAATGGTTTTGCCCCCAAGCCCTTTAGAAATATTGTAGCAATCAATGTTTCAAGCATGGGAGGCGAGCCCAAATCAACGCTCGTCAAGCGTTTGGGTAGATAGATCTAGAGAATATGGAACCCCATTAGATCCTTGGTCGAAAGTACATGGGACTGATGAAGGAATCTTACAATCAATGATGATTGAGGGGGCACCATGGAATGATCACCACCATCGTTCCCTTCTTCCGGAATATGAAGAAGATACTCAAAGTGACCTTTATCACCCTTCAGTATTTGAGTTCCTAACGAATACTGTAAATACGGTGGATTTCGAGCGAAACCTATCCAATATTGAAGAGACTATAGCCATAAATATCTCGACCAAAACAGATATTGTAGAGAATATTTATGTCGGCAAAGGTTGTTCCCCTTCAGAACTGGAAATATATAACGCTCTTTTTCGCGAATTTAGAGATGTCTTTGCGTGGTCATATGATGAAATGCCAGGCATTGACTCGAGTATCGTTGAACATGAAATTAAAATGTATCCTGATGTCAAACCAGTAAGGCAACGGCTTCGGCAGGTGCACCCGAAGAAAGCCGCTGCCATTAAGGCGGAAGTTGAAAAACTCCTCCATGCTGGGTTCATCTACCCGGTTCCTCTAACCGATTGGGTATCGAATATTGTCCCTGTTATGAAAAAACAAGGGACGATTAGAGTGTGTGTTGATTATAGGGATGTAAACCAAGCTTGTCCGAAGGACAACTACCCTACACCCTTCATCGACCAGATAATTGATGAATGCGCCGGATGTGAAATCTTTTCGTTTATGGATGGATTTTCCGGGTATAATCAAATAAATATCCGCCCACAGGACCAGTCAAAGACTGCATTTATTTGTCCGTGGGGCACATTCGCTTATCGAAAATTACCCTTTGGTTTAAAGAACGCAGGGGCGACGTTTCAGAGGGCGATGAATTATGCCTTCCATGACATCAAGAACATTGTTCAACCTTATCTCGACGATCTTCCGGCTCATTCGCGAAAGCGGACTGATCATCCGCAACATTTAAGAGCGATATTTCTACGTTGCCGACACTACAAGATAAGACTCAATCCGCACAAATGTGCGTTTTGCGTCGGTTCTGGTCGTTTACTTGGCTTTGTAGTCTCTAAGGACGGGATTCGTCTCGACCCCTGCAAGGTTCAGGCAATCATTAATTTGCCTCCACCTTCAAATTTGCTTCAGATTCAGAAACTCCAAGGGAAAGCAAACTTTCTGAGGAGGTTCATTCCAAATTACGCAGAACTTGCTAAGGGTTATACTCGTCTATTGAAAAAGGATGTACCTTTTGTCTGGGACCAGGTGGCGCAAGCTTCTTTTGATGCTCTGAAAGATTGTCTAGTAAAAGCATCATTAATGTACGCCCCGGACTATCAAAGAGATTTTAACCTGTATCTAGCTGCAGCGGATACAACCATTGCGATGGTTTTAGTTCAAGAAGTCGATGGAATAGAACATCCTATCTATTATTTAAGTAAAAACTTAAACGATACAGAAAGTAAATATTCTTATGTTGAAAAACTAGCGCTTGCAGCTGTTCAAGCGATTCAAAGGTTTCAACATTATGTCCTCTTTCGGAAAACTACCATCCTGTCAGATTGCAAACCCATGACTTATATACTGTCGCGACAGTTGCTGGGGGGCAAATATTCAAAATGGATAGCGATCCTTCAAGAGTTTGATCTGGAATTTGTAAAATCCAAATCAAAGAAGGCCCTAGTTTTCGCAGAATTATTGTGCGATCTCCCATCATCGTCCAACGATGAAACATCGGAAGAATCAATCGTGGACGAAAGTTTGTTTCTGATATCTGTAAGCGATGAGTGGTATGGGGATATCATAGTTTATCTCCAAACCCAAAAGTTCAGGCCTAACACCTCTCACTCCGAACAAAAACGTATACGATACCAAGCAAAAGACTACGTGATCGTCGGTGATACACTTTACCGTCGTGGTGTCGATACAGTTCTGAGGAGGTGCCTTACCCATGAGGAGGCCGAAAAAGCCCTGAATGATTGTCATTCAGGCGCGTGTGGGGGGCATCAGTCTGGATATGCAACAACACAAAGAATCTTAAGAGCAGGATACTTCTGGCCAACCATGTTCAAAGATTGCATAACCGCAGTCAGAAGTTGCCATGCTTGTCAAATCTTTGATAGCAAAACCAGACGACCACCCGCACCTTTACAGCCGATAGTTGCTGTTGGGCCCTTCGCCAAGTGGGGCATCGATTTCATGCAATGTAACCCCACCTCGACCGGGGGGCATGGGTATATTATAGTCGCTGTTGACTATTTTACCAAATGGGCCGAGGCGATGCCTACATTGGATAACACTGGTGAAACAGCCGCCCTTTTCTTTTTTAATCATGTAGTCGCCAGGTTCGGCGTACCACAGGCTATAGTTACAGATCATGGGTCGCATTTTCGCAACCACATGATGGTCGAATTAGCTGCCAAGCTAGGGCTATCTCACGACAGCTCTACCCCATATTATCCGCAAGCCAACGGACAAGTTGAGGCAATCAACAAAGTCCTGAAGCGTATGTTGCAAAGGATGATCGGGGTTCACAAAATAAGGTGGCACCTAATCCTGTACTCAGCCTTGTGGGCCTACCGAACGTCGGTAAAGAACGCAACTGGGTTCACACCTTTTCAACTGGTGTATGGCCTGGAAGCAGTCTTACCGATCCAGTGCGAAATTTCGTCGCTTAAACTCGCAATTGATCTTCTCCCCGGAACCTCAGAAGAAGAGGCTCGTTTCTTGGAATTAATCCAGTTGGATGAAACCCGTCGTGACGCCGCTTTGGCTAACGAAGCTCATAAGAAACGAGTCAAGGCTCAGTTTGACAAAAATGTCAAACCCCGTGTCTTCTCAGAAGGTGATTTGGTCTTGCTTTATGACCAAGAATCCGATAAATTGGGAGCAGGTAAATTCAAGTCCTTATGGATGGGCCCCTATATTGTTAAAAGGGTGTTAGCAAAAGGAGCCTACGAGTTAATGGATTACGATGGAATTCCACTGGCGCAGCCCCGCAACGGGTTGTACCTCAAGCGTTACTATGCTTAAATAGTAACCTGCATGCTTTTGTTGTATTTTATTTTCGCTAAAGTGTTTGTTCTGGTCGAGTGATCCACCTTTTTTTTCGTTGCAGATGTCGAACCTTCTGGAGACATGTGTTGGATATGCCGATGGAGCGAGTCGTAGTTCGCGGAACCTGTCCTCCGCAGCCTGGGCCATTTTTGATCCAAGCGGCGAGTTAGTAAGTTTCAGAGGTGTATGTATTGGGCAATCAACGAATAACATCGCTGAGTATAGCGCGTTGATAGAACTACTCTCTGATGCCATCACACGTGGCATACGCCGACTAATTCTCAGGCTAGACTCACAGCTCGTAATACTGCAACTCAATGGTATATATTCTGTTCGCAATCCAGCTATTTATCGCATGTTCCTAAGGGTTAAGATCTTGGAAAGACGATTTGATTCAATTCAATATCAACATATTTCAAGAAACTTAAACACATTAACCGACTCATTAGCGAACTATGTGTTAGATAGACATTTGCAACATTTATAAAAAAGGGACACATCACCAAAAATTGTACATATGGATCACGTAAATCAACCAGAATAAAACCCGAAAATCAAAATATATAAGCTGTTTATATAAGTTCATACATAATGTTCTGTAACCAAGACAAAATTGGTCATATGACCTAAGAACTCAAAAAGATGCTAGGGGGCACCCTAGCCTAGTGGTGCTCATGATAGTACGTCACGGCCTGTGCAATCATGCGCAAGAGACGAGTCCATCGTCTAGGCACACCAATGGTATGCCGCTGCATCTGTAAAGGTAACTCGTCAATCTGTACATCCGGAAGGCCACGAGTAAGGCTCTCAACCTGCTCCTGCACAGCTGTAAGGGTCTCGGTGTCGTCAAGATCGCGAATAACAACTCTCCTAGCAGGCTCCCCTGCCGGGGCAGCAGCTGGCGATCTCGGACGAACTGCTGGACGAACAGGACCAATATCTGCATGCACCCAAGAGTACAATTAAAAGTCTTGATAGAATAAAGCACAACAACATTATGAATAAGAACAATAAACAGTAATATGGTCAAAGAGTTTACCAATGGCACCCCACTGCTCGCCGTCCGGTAGCACCAAATCCGGATCACCTCGGAAATCCATACCCACATATGGATACTCAGAAAACGCCATCTCCTGACGCTCGAACCACCTAAAGAAGGCCTCAGTAAAAGTAATCTGAGGTTGACCTGCATGCCTAGACATGTGGTCAACCCACCTCTGCATGCGTGGCTCGGTCGGAGAAGGCAAGTCAAGTATGATGTACTGAGGCTGCATCAGTGGGATTTTCTCCAAGGCGAAGGCAGTCAGAATAGAACCAAATCCAAAGTTCTTCAGCTTCCCGTCCTTTACCTTGGTCAATTGACTTTTCATCTGAACAAGTACCGCATCACACCAGTTGAATACTTTCGGTTGGAGACACTCCAAGGCGTGCTGCATATAAGACCTGTTGGCAACATGTAAAGCTGCGCTGCCGGCCATCCGACCAATAGTGAACAGAATGGACCTGAGAGCCCGATCAGTAATCTCACGGATAACAATCTTGCCGTCTCTGCTCGGCTGAGAACCTTCCCTACAATACTGGCGGACATAATCTCTGGTGGAATCAGTCCCCCGGGCCGTACCTGATAAGGAAATGAGGGCACCTCGTCTTGACAACCCAGTCAAGAAGTACATGTCCTCTATAGTCAAAGGGATGGTCTTCCCCCTAATCTGGAACACTTGGTTAACAGGATCCCAAGCATCAAGCATATACTGCAGTAAAGAAATCTGTGCTCTCATGCTAGAGATACGGAAGAACTTCAGCAGGCCACAGTTCCGCAGCGCGTTCACCGTGACCGGGTCATGGAGGGCAATCATGTCCTCCTCTTCATGTTCTCGTTCTCGCCATGTAAGGGACATTTTGTTCAAGGTTCCCTGCAAAGCAAACAAGAGAAAGAGTGAATTCCTGATTTGATGAAAAACTGGCGAAAATTTCATCAAAAATAACCTTAAAAGCTCAGTCTTTTTGAGCCCAGCGCAGGCAGGAAGTCTCCCACTTGCGCTGAGGGTCAGGCTGCCTTAAGGCAGCTTGGCCTTCAGCGCAGGTTTCGAAAGGGAAACCTGCGCTGATCCTAGGGCGCCCTGGCAAAACCCCAGGGGCTCAGAAAGACCGGAAAACAGGCAAAAAACAGGAAAAGAAAACCATGAAAAGAAAGAGCTAGGGTTTAGCTCCTACCTGGTCCAGACGGCACCGAAAATCGTCCGCAGAATCTCCCGGAATCAGCTGGTGAAAATCAAGGGGGAAGAGGCACCTCCAAGAGCTCCAACAAACCAAATGCAAATGAAATGGTAAATGAGAGGTAAAAACACCTTTTAATGGCTTTTTACACAGTTTAAAGTGAAATATTAGGGTTATAATCTCATTTTCATGCAAATATTATTCATTTCTAACAAAGTTTGTTGCAGCAATTGAAAAAGCAGTACTATATTTGAAGAGAGAAAAGCTAGTGATGGTAAAAAATCAAAATTTTGACCATATAATTCGAGCAGTTTTACCGCGGAATTTATGCTCGTTAAAAAATAGAAAAGCGAGATCCGAGCAGTTTTAGCGTCATAGTTCATGCTCGTTAAAAAATAAACATAAGCTTTTGAGCAAGTTTAAGCTCGTTAAAAAATGAACTTCCCGGTAAATAACCATTGTGATCGTAAATTTATTAGCCATAAAAGCCTTGGTCGTGTTTGCACCCGCCACCTCCATTTCATTTGGCCAATCGTTCACCTCCATATGATTGTTTACCCATTTTGAGGAACAGCTGCGAAGAGTGATTTCACTTAGCCATCCTTGTGACACTGCCGTGATTGGAAAATTCCAACCTGTACCTGGAATCAGCTGCTATCCCTGTTTATCACTCGTTCCTCAAAAGACGAGTCTTCTTTGAGCTCTTTTCTCCTGACTCGTAAAATATGAAAAGTTTGCCGAGTTTTGGCCTTCCAGCTCGTTAAAGTGACCGGAAGAGCTATCCCTCCTCTAGATTTTAATCTTTTTGGACCTGAGGGATTATTGCACAAAAAGGTCGAGCGCTTGTTTTATTCGGCTCGTTAAAGTTATCGAAAACTCATCCCTTCTGTATTGTTTTATACTTTTTCGGACTTAAGGGATTAGATGACGAAAAAGGAATTTTGGAGTTAACTTTCTGTACCTTTTCAGACTCTCTAAAAATGAAAAGGACCGAGTTTTCCTTGTCGTTAGACTCGTTAAAATGATTGAATAGCGACAAACTTGTCTTTAGACGAGAACGAGTTTCCCTATCGCTAAGCTCGTTAAAACATAGCGATGGGCTTGCCCGAAGGGCAGGTTATAGAACAAGCATATGTTATCCTCCTCAAGCTTGACAAAAATAAAGAGGTACTGGTCAGAAATGACTGGGGAAAAATTGGGAGAACCTCAAAGCTTTAATGGTAGCAAGTCGCTCTTGAACATGACACTTTGTCCTCCGTATCACATCGGGTTGGGTTGTTTCATTCACCGGTCTCATCACCATGGTCCTCGCCAAACCATCCACATTTGGGGTAATGCTACCGATCCATCACATCAGTGTCGTTATATGTTCAAGAGATGTTGTTCAGAAAGAGTCAACCGTGTCCCATCCACTGCCATACATTATCCTTCATCCACCCATGATCGCCACCCTGAATCATATTTCACAGATTGTTTTCGCCTCCACTAAAATCATTAGCTCCGTTCCGTGTCATTGATGTGGGATTCATTAAGGCCCTCCTTTGACGGATCGCTTCTTGTCGACTTCAGCTCATTATCCAAGAAGTTGATCTAGGAACAAACCCCCCCAGTACTTTGAAGCTTGCATGCCTCAATGGCAAGTTTCTCACTTCCGGCGACAGGTATACATCAATGACCTTCGACCAGAAGATTTTGCGTGGTGTTCGACGCCAAGTCCTTTATTCACACCACGTGAATTGTACTGCAGTACCTTGAGGGTCATTATCATTATCGGTGATTCCTCTCGCGCTTGTTAACGGTTTACATTATTGACCGGTAATCAAGCGATGTCTTTCCATGTTCGACTTCAGCGCAATTCTCACATGGATCGACTTGTACTTAGAGTGAAGATCGAGCGAGTTTGAAGACCCCGGATCTAGTTTCATCCATCCGGGCTGTGATATATATATTCAGGATATAAAGACATTTGTTATGTACATCATTGCAACAGATGATCATCCTACTCAAAGGATGATAATTTCAGCAGATAATTATCAGTCTACCATCAGACGATCGTCTGTTCTATGTACCAAAATGAATTTATAAAGCTGAGCATGGGAATGCCCGCCTCAGCTAGATCATGAAAGCAGAATGAAAAAATAATGTATTGTATTGTATTTTATTACAGGGCACCTCTCAGCGATTGAATGAACTTCGGATCCTCCTGATAAAGCATTTCACCCGATAAACGACCTCATACTTTAGGGGGCAACTGTTATAGACATTTTTGTGCCTTACAGCATGAAGCATGAAATGTCGATAATCTGAGGGATCCAAAGTCCCTAAACATATTGTTCCTACCCCTAGAGGAACAAGGTCAGCAAACCACAGCACTGAAAATCAGTTCTCCACCTGAAAACACTCAAAAACAAGCTATTTCTGGATCATGTCAGCTGCTCCACTGAGCATCTGCGCTGAATGTCAACTGCTCCACTCTGTACCTGCGCTGAATGTCAAAAGCAATGAAGGCTACCTGCGCTGGGCGAGATTGGCCAAGTGGCACAGTCATTTTGCAAGGTGTCAAATGCCCAGGAAGCTTCCAAAATGACACTTGGATCAGGGAATTCACCTTGTGATGAGTAAGAGGATCTAGATCTCCAAGTGGAAGCAAGAAACTCCAAGTGGACTCAAGAACTGAAGTATAACTGAAGTGGGAGAGGAAACTAGTCAGCTTCATGCCAGCCTCAAGCTGACTCATCCTTTCTCCAAAACTCCTATATATAGAGCTCTCTCATGAGGTCTAGGGAGGCTGGAATTTTGTGCAAGTAAGGAAGTGCTGTTGGTTTGAGTATAGAACTATTGGGTGATTGCTTTGAAGGAGGTGAAGAGGAGATTTCTTTCTGCTGGGAGGTGTTGCTGGATTGGGCCTATTATGGTTGTAACACTCTCAGAACTTTACTTCTTCTATTAATAAAGTATTTGAGGTTCTTCTATATGCATGTGTCTCTATGGTGAATTGATGCTTGTATATTTGATTTATTCTAATCCTTGAATCAGTTATGGATGTATGCTTCTTGTAGTTTCCTTTTCTTGTGCTTTTACAGGATCTTCGTGTAGCTGGGCCGGTGAAAGAACAAGGAGCGAGGAGCAAGCAGCAAAGAGGGAAGACTGGATCAACCATTAGCGGAAGATAACGGTTAGTGGATCCCCTTTCTCTCCTCTCTCTCATCTCATAAAGAAGTAATCTTGAATAGCTTTGTATTCAGTTGTTGCTGAGGTACTATCACCCTTAGAGTGGGATAGGGTCATTCCGTATTGGATACTTTTCCCAACAACACCGAAGCAGGACAGGACGCATGCCCCCTGGGTTCCAGTCATATCCTCCCAGATTACTCGCGCTCATCAGGAGGACGGACCGTGGGTTGAGACACTTCTTGCATGAATAGACCATTTAGGGATGGCACATGACTATTTGCGATGTGTGATCCGGGAAACGAAAGTTGGTCCACGAGCTTGACCATTCTTCCTTCATGCGGAAAACACATTACTCTAAAGAGTGAGGAGACTACAGCTCCCATGCAATATATATAGTCTCGTCCAAGGAGTAGGTTATAATCCAAGGGTCCTTGAACGACCATCACGTTCATTTGAACGGTCTTCCCTTTCAATGTTATAGGCACATTGGGGAGGATCCCTAAAGGTCGACTGGTTCCTTTATCAAAACCTGATAGATTTCTCATCTCAGGTAAAAGCGCCAGCGAACCAAGCGATTTCCAAGCAATAGAGGAAAGGATACTCACAGATGCCCCCTCATCAATGATAGTGCCAGCCATCACCATTCTGTATATTTGACAAATAATTCTGAATGGCACACTGGCTGACAATCGGGGTCTGCCTAGTTGATTCCAATCAAAGGATACAACCAGGTTTCTTGGTGGTGGGACCGAGTATACGGCCGGATAGCGCTCTGATGAACTTCCTTCCTGCGACAAAGGAATGGTGGCATTGCCCCCTTGATCATCAGAGTCAGTGCTGATGAAGAGAATCTGGGCGGTGTCATCTTGATTCTCCTCTGTGACGGTGTCATTCGAAGATGGAGCCTCTGAAGGCAAAACCGGGTCAACTGCCGTATCAACCTTTTGACTTTCGTCAGGCATGGATCCAGACGGTTCTTCTTCAATGACAAGTGCTTCGGCTAACCATCTAAGTGGCTCAGCCGGATTCTCAACTAGTGAGGGACTTGGCAGGAGTCTTTGATACCCAGGAGGAAGATTCGCTCGTAAAATCGGACGATCTTCCAGAACTCTTTTTGCCTTGTCTAAGAAGGGACAACGGTGGATGGCGTGATCGCCTTCACACAGTCTGTAGGGAAATTTAACTTTCCCATTCTGTCCTGGAGCTTCACTCCCACTAGTTGACAGTGAGCAGTCGACATGGCTATCAGAGGTCGATGCTCCCGAATTGTGCAAATGGGGGGACCAGTCTCTTAGTATCCGTGGGATACAGGGACAATCTCTATGGAAGTGGTCTCCCCTGCATATGATGCATGGCGATTTAGGCCTTACAAGTGCGGTGTGTGGATTTTTGTTAGATGACATTTGTTTGCCCCCAGTCGCCTTAGGCTCCTTCTTCTTCTTTTCTTTCTTCTTCTTCTCCTTCTTCTCCTTAGGAACCTGATTTTTTGATCGACCAGTTCCGTCAAGTGAAGAGGAAGGAGGGGAGGAAGATGAAGTGGAAGGCTGGGAGGCAACTCTTGTCTGATCTAACTGTTGACTCGACTGTTCAGGAGTGGTGGTATTCTGAACGACATTGGTCGAAAAGAGCCAAACTGGTAGGCCAATTGTCAGTCCTGGAAGTGACAATGTGGCCATGTGGGGCGCACCAACATCTCCCCAAGAGGAGAAGGGAATAGGATTTCCACCCAAGGGAATTCCTTGGTTGGTGTGCTCCATCTTTTCAACCTAAAGATCAACGCAGGATTAAAGGGTGATTGTTCCGTTTAAAATAAATTGTTAACGACGCTTTTTAGACACAACTTGCTTTTTCAGTTTTAAAGAGTCGAGAAAAAGCTAAAGATGACTCTAGTCTCCTTCGATGTTTTAACGAGCCTGAAGTGACAAATGCTTGGATGGACTTTTTCTGTTATAGAGTCTGAAAAAGGCCAAAAGAAACTGCTCTGGAGATCTAGGCAGAGGGTGTGCTAAACTTTTCGCAAAACCA
Source organism: Pinus tabuliformis (assembly GCA_031772625.1). Lineage (NCBI taxonomy): Eukaryota > Viridiplantae > Streptophyta > Pinopsida > Pinales > Pinaceae > Pinus > Pinus tabuliformis. Next base: position 196,971,720 of record CM062813.1, read on the forward strand.
CAGAATACGTTTTACGGTACGGGTGGTCGATCTTCGTGAATGCTGTGTTCACTGCATTGCGATCAGTAGGGCGGCCGACACAGCTTCCTAAGGATAAAAGATATATGCCTATAGGGGTCTCCCAATATATAAGCGATGGTACGTGGGAGCACAATCCGTATTAGCGCCACCGACTCTCAGGAGGAATCACCCACCTTCTTCGAGATCGACAGTCACTATGTTTAACGACGCCGGAACACGTCTCTAGCCTAGACCTCTATGTTGTGCGTTATGTTACAAAGCGTTGTTAGGTTCATTCAGTTTATTTTAGGTTGATCTTTTTAAAGTTTGCCTTTCAAGGTTCACCACGAGATGTATGATACAAATTCCTAAATGCAGTCTAAGATGATAAGCAAGCTTTACAATCTTTCAACTTTGAAAATCCTAGCTACTAAGGGAAAAGAGAGCGACTATCTTTTCTCAAAGAGCAATCAACACACTCTAATGCACTTTCCCTAAATCCAACATGCAAACTTATCAAATGCAAAATGCACAATGCAAGTGTTTGTTTTCACTTTCTTAGTATAAATGCCTACAAAGAAAGCTTTTTGCACAAATTTGAATTCGCTTTTACAATGATCAAAATAAACAAGTTCACTTTCTTCGAAATCAACAAGGGTAGAAGAGATTACAATCACTTTGCGATTTTCGAAATAAAGACTTGTTTTTGATACTTTGAAAAGACCAAATTCAAACCAATAAGCAAAAGTAAACCTACAATCAATCTGAACAAACAACCAATGAACTCTCTTCTAAGATCAATCTCAATCAGATCTGAAACAAAGGCTACAGAGAGACTACTTTACTCATGCAAAGGAAGACTGTAAATGACGCCACAAACACATAAAAACATTCACAATCTTTTTGTACAAAAATGGGGCGGAATTCAGGCAAAGAAAAGGTTTATCAGACTAGCACCTATGCTGGTTAAAGGTTGCAAAAAACAGAGATCAAAACAGGGCAATAAAGGACAAAGAACCCCAGCTGCACAAGGCCACACTGGTTCAGCGCAGGTACAACACTGTCAGTTTGACATTCAGCGCAGGTAGCCCCTTCGGGACCTGCGTTGAAATGCAGACTGCCTTCACAGTGCCTGCAATGAAGAGAGAAACTCTCGTTTCTCTTGGTTTCCGAGTCACAAAATGCTCAAAAATACACTGTTTCAGGCCAAATCAGAAACACAAGCAAGGTATAAACAAAGGGATGCTTTGATAGGGTACTAAAGACTATCACAAGGATTAATCAAATCGTTTGTGGATCTATTTTAGATCATAGACAAGTCCAACATACTGGATCAAAGCAGCAACTTTTACTTTGCATCCGGGAAAGATGCAGTTCAAGAGTAGCTGTCAAGTCTATGAAGTAAACAAATGATGGAAACACAAACGAAATGAATAAACAAGTTCTTCCCCAACGGATTCGCCAATTTGTTGTGGGGAAAAATGCCTATTTAGGACGATCCTATCCACCTAAGGTGTGACAGCGCCTTAGCAACAAATGAATACAGCTATCATGATTACTTCCTTTATGAAATATGAAAGAGAGGAGATCGGCAGACTTACCGTTGTCTTGCGGTTGTCCCTCGAACTAGATCCTCTTCTCTTTGTGTATCCACAGCTACTTGCCTCCTCGCTTGATCAAGAGAACAGCTACTTGAATCCCACGAGATCACAAGAGAACAGCTACCTGTGACAAGAGAACAGCTACTTGCAACAAGAGAGGAACACAATATACATATCCATAAATGATTCAGGATTAGAAGTAAATCAAATATACTAATGCAATTACACAAAATACACCAGCATATAGGAAAGAATCAAGATAGCTTTATTGAAAGTAACAGTGTTCAGGAAGAGATACAACCCATAGGGCTCCAACCCAGCATCTCCTTCCCAGCAGAATGGACTTCCTTCTTCAGCTCCCTTCAAAGCATAACACACCCAATGTTTCTAACCACAAACCAACAACAATTCTTTGCAAATACTAAATTCCAGCCTCTTGGATCTCATGGGAGAGAGATCCATATATAGGAGTTTGGAGAGAGGATGAGTCAGCCTGAGATGTGACTAGTGTCCTCTCCCACTCCAGTTCTTCTTCAGTTCTTGAGTCCACTTGGAGGTTCTTGCTTCCACTTGGAGATTTGGAACCTCTTACTCATCACCAGTCGAATTCCCTGATCCAAGTGTCATTTTGGAAGCTTCCTGGGCATTGACACCTTGAGGAATGACTCTGCCACATGTCCAAACTCGCCCAGCGCAGGTAGCCTTCTTTGCAGTTGACATTCAACGCAGGTAGACAGTGGAGCAGTTGACATTCAGCGCAGATGCTCAGTGGAGCAGTTGACATGATCCAGAATTTCCTTGTTTTTGAGTGTTTTCAGGTGGAGAACTTTTGTTCAGTGCTGTGGTTTGCTGGCCTTGTTCTTCTAGGGGTAGGAACAACATGTTTAGGGACTTTGGATCCCTTGATTATCGACATTTCATGCTCAGTGATGCAAGGAACAAAAATGTCTATAACAAATCATAAATCTCAAGCTCGTAACTTTAAAGGAAATAATTCATCTAAGCATCATGACTCTATCTCAAACAACACCGTAATTCAATCTTAATCAACCAAATTCAAATGACAATCAACCAAGAGCACCGTAGTATTAACTGAGATTTTTCAGCTAGACTTAAACTACTGGATAGATGGAAGGAATTTAATCAATCACGCTCTATTCAGTAATTAACTAGAAATGATTCTTTAACTAATAACTAATTCAATGCACGACATGAATTTAAATAAAACCAACTATGACTGCGCATTAATGAAATGAATACCAGAAATCCAATTCAACGAAAATACATCAACTGAAAAGCTATAAAGCATAATAACTTGTAGGAAATGGAAAATGCATAAAAAAGGAACAATAGTAAGTTCCACCAGAGATCAGGCCCTAGCCACCAACGAACACTACTTAGCTATTTCAGAATATCCAAACAAACATCAATGCAAGTTGTATATTAATCATCAAACTCACTTATCATTACAACACAATCTTTTTCTTTAGAATCACCCTTCTGTAAATTAAAATTACAATCCAAGTAAAATATGAGAGATCCCTCTTCAGTCTTCCCTTTTATATTCAAAAGGAAAAGATAAATGTGATCCTCAAGATCAAGATATCCTGAGGGATTCCCAACTAAATGCTATCTTCAGACAATTCTTCTATCTCGTGCTAATCTCCTTGACTCATTCCTTGGTTCGACCTCACCTGACACATCTCATTTTCCTCAATTAGCTTTTTTTGTTCCAACTTTGGAACAACAACTATTCCTTCTGTTGTTTTTCTACATAAAAATTAATGAGAGTTAGTTTGGTCGGTCAAATCGTATCAAGAGCAATTTTATTCATTCCTTATCAAAATCCTATCAATATGTTATTATATCATGGCACAAAATGGATAAGAAAGGAGGAAAAAAATAATAATCAAGAGTAAATACATACCTATTGCAAGGCTCAACATACTCCCCTACTTACCTTTTTTCATGTCCTCATGACAAATAAATAGTTCCTATGTAATGTAGTTAAGGAGTAGGATGGAAAAAGGTTTCTTTATCAGGCCTGAAACCATGATTTTGTGCCAAATTTGTAAAGTTTGTTTGTTCGTGTCCTTTAGGTAACTCATAGTCAAACCGATACCCTTCAGGAGGATACCAAATAATGGGACATCTAAATCGACATCCCAACCAATAAGGCCCTTCCCTCAAAATAAGATTGCTATATGTGATTAACCAGCTTGCAGCAGCTTTGAAGTTCCCATAATTAAATGGTTCTCTTTCCTTAACACTGTTAGTTGAGACCGTCCATCTCATTTTGGATGTATTCAGGGATCTTTCCTGGATGGAGAGGAAATATGTTTTTCCTTTTTGTACAATTTCCTTATGTATGGGCCCTAAAATATGAATCACGCCTTCTTGTGTCATCAGCCTTTTACGTTTATCAAACAGTTGCAAAGGGTGAGTAGGCTCACTCCTTACCCAGATATCCAACTCGTGTTCCTGTCTTTGGAATGAATTATATGCCTTAAACCACTTAAGTTGATTAATTGCAAAAGAGATAAAAGCCTGGAATTGAATATCTCCAACAAAAGGGCTAGGGTTCTTTTCCACTTCTCCTTTTAATATGAAATTACGCAGATAAAATTCGCAAAGAAGCCTTTGGACCTTTGCCCCATGTTCCTTATAGCAACTTATAAAATCTTCAGTTGTCTTTAACTTGATTGGCTTGCCAGCGCTTACGGCTTTAATCTTTAACAATAAGTATTGTTCTAATAAGAACAGGGCATAATTTGTGGATGGAGACATACATGTCAAGACATCCAAATATAGCGAGCAAATGGTGTCTATCTAATTCCTAGTTCTGTCCAGCTTGGTCTTCACCTTCTTCAACTTTTATTCTTCCCATCTAAATCTGTCAAAAGTCCCATTCTCAGTTATGGTTAATTCCCTAAACTGTTTCTGCAACTCTTCATATTTTTGTAGAGGGACTGTCTCTTGTTCACATCGTTCTAAAGCAAGCTAGGCTTGCATCAGTTCTTCCTGTAGCTTTAGGAGAATAAGGTCTTTGCTTGATAGGATATGCTTGGCTTGTTCTTCTGTCTGAGTGTCTGTGCTACGAGAGGATATTTTCTCGGTTTGTACTTCCTTATTGTGGGAGGATCAACCCTCCATATGAACAGCTGCATCCACTGACTCTGCATGAAAATTTTCTTGGGTGGCTATTTTTTGAGTAGGAATGAGTTCGGTTTGGGTCTCTGTTGACCTACCCTTACATATTTCCCTTTACGTAGCCACAGAGACTACCTCAGTGGTAGTGTTTTGGGCTTTGTCATCTGCAATTTATTTAAGCTTTCGGCGTAGCCTTTTAACAATATTTTGAAGCTTTTGATATTTGTGTCTCAGCTTCTTTAGTTTTTCTCTAGATACTTGCCTCTTTTGAGGAGCATCTTTCACACTAACAGGCTTGTCAACAGCTTCTATATCTAAAGATTCATGTTGTTTATCATGGTTGTGTTCCAATAGAACTGTGTCACCAGACTGGTTGTCTGATTCATGAATAACTTCTGTGTCTACTTCCTTTTCCTGGTCTGTAGCTTCTGAAGAAGGCATAATTTCTGTATGCCCAGAATCTTCTGGGGATTGAGCTTCCATTAGGTTAGGATCAAGTGATCCTCTAGGCTGCATGTATGCATTTAGATTTTCCAGGACCTGAGCCATCCCTGTCTCAAAATCCTGTAGAATATCATTTTGGGGGCTCATGGTTGATGTTTGAGGAGGTTCTTCTTCATTTTCTAGTTCATCATCAAAGTGTTGTGCCCTTTCTTGCTCTGAGTCTAGTCTATCCTCTTCCTCGGGTTCTTGTTCTAAATTAGTCTCTTCCCCTGGTTCTGATTCTGAATGACATCCTTCCCCTTGTTCAAGTTCTTCCTCTGGTTCTGACTTAGAGTCCTATATACTAATTTGTCTGGATGGTCCCGCAGGTTGTTCGACACTATCTTGTGGATTCACAGACATTCTCTGGACTATATGTAACCTTGCAGACCACCTGCGCTTATGGGGTTCAATGTTTGAGTAGGTAGTCCTTTTCCTTTTCAGAACAGGGCCCTGCTGGCTTATCGCCAAAATTTCAGGATTTTGGATTACAGGGTTTTGACTAATCTCCAGGGGTGTTATGAGACCATCCCAAGTTAAGTTTTGTTGAACGAGGTTATGGGTAACAATTAGTCTAATCAATCCATGGTGGCTAACTATGGTTTCCGAGTGCCTAGCCCATCTTATTCTATCGGCGGTATCATGCAGCAATAAATTCAAGAAAGATGGTAGATTAACACCGGTCTTTAGTTTTAAAACAACTAAAAGTTTGAGTTGTCATGGTCTTACCATATCTCGTCCTCCATCATAGGTAATGTACCTCTGGACAACACTTGCCAACTCGCGCCATGGTTCTGCCAGAGAAGATGGTTGTATGTCCTTGCCTTTCTTGGTTAATTCCTTGTCTGCATCTCTGAAAATGTCCACCGCGTCTTGTAACATTATGTGTTTTTTTGGCCATGTAGTTCCTTTTTCCAGCAGCCTAGATACTTCAGCTATTACAGCGTCTGATACTGTGATTCTTCTACCTCTCACCAGGGATTTTCCATTCTGTAGATGCTGTAGAAATTCAATAGCGATTTCCTCACTAGGGGGCTGAAATCTTGTGAAGTATGATATCCACCCTATGTGGACCAGAATTTCCCTGGCTCTGTTGGAGACTTCCAGCACGAAAGGTTCTCGGGGCACTATCTTACGACCCATAATTCTTGAGTTCTTCCTATTATTGCAAAGGATTAGTGTAGTGAAGAAAACACAACAATAGACATCAACAGAGAGATAGAACAACAAGTAAGTTGTAACAACTAAGTTTTCCAATGTTAAACGATATTTCTATGAGAATTCATTAATTCGAGGACTATTATGTTTTCACATGCCGCGTGATCATAGAGTACCATATCAACCTATGAAATCCAATAAAACAGTTATAACACATGCACGAGTGTAATGAAGGTTCCTTCGCTCCTTCAAGATGAGAGGTGGCCTACGACCGAATAGACGGGGGGATGCTGTTCTGATGGCAACTTACAAGGGTGAAAAATATGGCATTAATATGGGACAATGTATGTATATTAATGAGAGGACTATAAAAGGAATGGATATAATGAAAGGGAGGTGTGTAATGATGGTTATTGATAAGAGATAAGATGCTTTGGTTGATGATAGGTTATGCGGTAAGGAAAAAGGACAACAATATGTAAGAAAAGATACTTTGCTGATGATATTCCAGCTGAAAATGATATTATTAATTAAAAACATTAACTTGTGCATAAAGGTTCAAGGTAGGGAGAAATTAAGGAAATAAATCTTCTGATAAAAAGAAAAGTAAGAAGAAGGTATTATAATAATAATTGATGTTGAAAATGGAACTTCAATACCATAAGCAGAGCTTCTGTTTCCAGCAGGCATCCATAGCCTTGATAGAGTTGCCTTTTAACCCATATGAGCCAGGATCCTCAATTTATAGTTGGATAATTCCATTGTTGTTTCTACAGAAGAGATCAGTGTGCTGGCATGGTAACCAGATGACCACACTGCCATTCGCTGGGAAGTAGAAAAAGTGATCAAGTCGGCTCATGATGAGACCTCTTGTTCCAAGGATATTTTAGCCATACTTTGGATCCTAACCCTAGTGTGGTAGCCATAGTGGGAATGTCACATTGCTACATCCTTATGAACATGGTAGGCTGGCTCTTAATGAGACCCCCTATCCTCTATCTGTAGGCAAAATTTGTTGTTATTACACATTTTTATAATAAATAGAGGGAGGCTCAGTACTCCTTAAGAGCAGGGATGGTGGAAGAAGTTGAACATATCAATAGAAAAAAAATATACCCATAATCTCACTTATAATAGATAGAGAGGATTATAACTAGGAGGGGTGGAACCAACATGGTAAAGATGATCAATCAATATTATATACAACAGAAATCAATACAGTAAAGTAATATATAAATAATTGTGTCCCTCCCTAATTTTTTTTTAAGAAATCTATCATCAAGAAGTTGTCTTGTTAAAGATCATAATGTTAAGGGTATTCACCTGCTTCAATAGAATCCATAATTCTTGTCCTCATAAAAGTATTGTACTTCATGCCATGAAAGGGAATCAGAAAAATGGGGCTGAGATGAGCTAGGAATAATCCTACAAGTGTTGTTTCAACATCACAATAATGCAAGGAAAAAGGGTGTTGTTTAAAAAAACACATCACTTCAAGAAGCAAAAAAAATGATGTTCCAAAGAAGGAACAACAACAAATTCTAAAAAAAAAGGTAGTATTTGAACAACAAACAAAAAAAGTGTTGTTCCAAAGTTGGAACAGCAAACACACAAAAAGTGTTGTTCCGAAGTGGGAACAACAAAAACAAAAAGTGTTGTTCCGAAGTGGGAACAACAAAAACCAAAAGTGTTGTTCCGAAGTGGGAAAAACAAAAACAAAAGTGTTGTTCCGAAGTGGGAACAACAAAAATGAAAAGTGTTGTTCCGAAGTGGGAACATCAAAATCCAAAAGTGTTGTTCCGAAGTGGGAACAACAAAAAAGAAAAGTGTTGTTCTGAAGTGGGAACAACAAAAACCAAAGTGCTATTCCTAAGTGGGAACAACAAAAACCAAAAGTGTTGCTCCGAAGCGGGATCAGTAAAAACCAAAAGTGTTGTTCTGAAGTGGGAACAACAAAAACCAAAAGTGTTGTTCTGAAGTGGGAATAGAAAAAATGAAAAGTGTTGTTCCAAAGTGGGAACAACAAAAACCAAAAGTGATGTTCCAAAGTGGGAACAAAAAAAACCAAAAGTGTTTTTCCGAAGTGGGAACAACAAAAACCAAAAGTGTTGTTCGGATGTGGGAACAACAAAAATGAAAGGTGTTGTTCCGAAGTGGGAACAACAAAAATGAAAGGTGATGTTCCGAAGTGGGAACAACAAAAATGAAAAGTGATGTTCCGAAGTGGGAAAAACAAAAACGAAAAGTGTTGTTCTGAATAGGGAACAATAAAAACAAAAAATGTAGAAAATCAAATCAGCAATCATATTTACAATTTTTACAAAAAGAAAATAACTTTTTACAATAATGAAGATGTCGAAGGATTGTATTCTGTAGCTATAATTTGCACGGTGGAGTCCTCACGTATCTATTGGTAAAAGGATTCTCTTGTAAGTGGTGTTTGGTAGAGGCGCACTCGATGCCCATTTTCTTTGAAGGAAAAACCAGACCCATCAATGGTGGCCAATGTAAGAGTGACATTATCATGTAGTTCCTTTATTTGGTAGGGGCCTAACCATGTAGTCTGTAGTTTACCAGGGAAGTCTTGAAACCTGGAATCATAAAGAAGTTTACCCTCATGAAATGTTTTTTTCTTAATCAGGGAATCATGCCACTTGGCTCTTTGTTGTTGAAAGAGTGCAGTGTGATGTAGAGCCAATAATCAAATTTCATCTAATTCATTTATTTGTTGTAGTCTGTCAATCTGGGCTTTAGTTAAATCCAATCCCACTTCCTGGGCTATCATTAGTGTCTGTATCTCAAATTCTATGGGGAAAATGGGTTCCTTACAAAATACCAGCTAATATGGAGAGTATCCTGTTGTGTTCCTCCAAGTCATGCGATATTCCCACAAGGCCTCTGGCAGTCGAGTCACCCAGTTTTGTTTGTGTGATGAGACTGTCTTCGTTAGAATAGCTTCAATTACTTTGTTGGTACTCTCCACCTACCCGTTCGCCTGCAGGTGATATGGAGAGGTAATTTTGTGTAAAATGTGATGATTCTTCAGTGTAGCAGCAATCTTGTGGCATACAAATTGTGGCCCCCCATCAGTAATTACTTCTCTAGGTAAGCCATATCGCACAAAATTTTTGAAAAGAAAATTAGTCACTGTTTCCTCTATCACTCTTAGTAATGCTACTGCCTCCACCCTTTTAGTCACATATTCTATTGCAACCAATATATATGATTTCTGATTGGATTGTGGGTTGATTGACCCGATGAAATCTAACGCCCATCACTCAAAGGGTTCTATCACCAGCTGTGAATGTAGGGGCATCTCATCGGATTGGCCAAGGCAGCCCCTCCTTTGGCAACTATCGCATGCGTGGAAAAATTTCTTAGCATACTTAAAAATCGTGGGCTAGTAGTAGCCCATTTGGAAAATTTTATGTATAGTTCTACGGTTTACAAAATGTCCACCGCAAGGCCATCACGACAGGCTTTTAAGAAATTTCGTCTTCCTTGATACACTTGCAGATGTGCATATTGGCCCCTATGTGAAAAAGGTATCCTCAAATCCAGGAGACCGAGTGTTGCGCTGTACTATTAATTTCCTTTCTCTGGGTGTCAGATGTTTGGACAGTTTTCCTACTACTAAATAATTCACCACATCTATGTACCATGGTGCTTTTACAGCCACAAAAAAATAGGTTTTCATTTGGGAACTGGTCTTCTATCGCCATTGCATCGTCTGTGCTTGGCACTCGGGAGAGGAAATCTGCCACAACGTTTTTCCTCCCTAGTCAATCCTTTATAGTTATGTCAAATTCCTGCAAAAGTAGTAACCAACATGTCTCTCTTCCATTCGTAATAGGTTTATTAGCTAAATATTTGATAGCAGAGTGATCCATATACAGAACTACAAGGTATCTAGTTATATAGTGTCTGAATTTGTTAATAGCATAAATAATAGCTAAAAACTCTTTCTCTGTTACTGTATAATTCAACTCAACAGGAGTTAAGTTTTTGATAATGTAGTATATAGTGTAGGGTTTCTTTGAATCTTCTTGGCCAAGAACTACTCCAACGGCTGAATCTGATGCATCTGATGAAACCTGGAATGGTATATCCCAATTCGGCCCCCGTAACACTGGTTTTATTGATAGTAGTTGTTTCAACTCTGCAAAGGCAATGTCAAATTTGTCAATCCATATAAAATCAACATTTCCTATTAGGGAATATAATGGTGCAGCAATCTGTGAGAAGTTCTTTATAAATCTACCATAATATCCTGCAAATCCCATAAAACTACGTACCTTTATTTGAGTGCAGGGAGTAGCTAATAAGAGGATTACTTGTATTTTTGCTGGATCTACCTGAATTCTAGTCACTGAAATGAAAATGACCCATGATCAGGCCTTTTGTCATCATCATATGGCACTTCTCGTGGCTTAAGCATAGCCTAGTAGCGATACACCATTCCAAGACTTTCTCTAATGTCTGTAATTCCTGTTCAAAGTCATCAACATAGGGTGTGAAATCGTCCATGTACACTTCCAATCCTTCATTTATGAAGTTTGCAAAATACTGAGTACAGCTCTTAGGAATGTAGCAGGTGTGTTGCACAATCCAAAAGGTAATACCCTATAAGCAAATGTTCCCCACGGGTAGGTAAAAGTAGTTTTATCCTGGTCTTCAAGGGAAATCTGAATTTGGTTGTAGCCACTGAAGCCATCCAAGAAAGAGAAGAATTTCTTCCCTACCAGTGTATATAGGACTTGATCAATGAATGGAAGGGGAAAATGGTATTTTTGCATTGCTTTGTTGAGTTCTCTGTAGTCAACACATATCCGCCACTTCCCATTCTTTTTGGGGACCACTACTAATGGAGAAACCCATTTACTATCAGATATAGGATAGATAAAATTCACATCTAATAGTTTTTGAAGTTCTTCTTTAACAATATCCTTTAGGTGAGGATTTAATCTACGCTGAGGTTTTCCAATGGGTCTTGCATCTTTTTCAGTCTAAATGTGGTGCATACATAGCTGAGGGTCAATCCCTTTCATGTCTGGGTAATCCCAAGAAAATGCTCCTTTATATTTCCTAAGGACTTGAATAAGTTTTTGTTGTTGGTCATCACTCAGGTTACTGTTAATGTTCAAGATCTTCCTTGGCTCAATTTCAATAGGTTTTCTATTATAGACAGTAGTTGTTGGTATTGGTTGGTCATTGATATCTCTCAGGGAATCTTCTTCAATTTCATTGTCAAGGACTGCTTTAATCATGTGACATTTTAAACTAGACACTGTAGCGGGATGATTGATAAAAGTATTAATGACATCGTCTTCTGTTTGGTTTTTAAATTCAAGGGCATCTACCATAGTCAATGGTGACCGAATATTTTATGTTAAATATGTTACAGGTTCCTTCCTAGCTTTTACAATGGTTAGGCTTGGTTGAGCAGGAGGGTATAAGGCTAGATTCTTCACATCATTCCCTCTAGTTATGGTCATACTACCTATCCGGTAGCTGATATAAACATCAACAATTGCTAGCCAAGGCATTCCTAAAATTAAAGGATGTCCATCTAGCCAGTTCCTAGGGTTAATAATAAAAAACTCTGCCAGATATTCCCAAGTGTTTACAGAAACCATCACATCCGGTAATGTTCATTTTGGGCTAATGACTGAGCGGTTAGCAAGTTATAGCAAGGTAATTGTTGGTTCCAAGGTTGTGATGCCAAGTATTTCACAAGTTGTTGTTGTGATAATGTTAATGGTTGCCCCTAAATCAACTAAAGCATTGGGAAAATAGCAGCCATTTATTTGTACTGTGACAATCGGGTTTCCCAAGTCTTCATATTTTACAGGTGTCTCTTTGCCTTGTAATAAATCAGACAAAGTCCCAACAACATGGACAGTTGGGGTTATTTTTGTTTGCCTCACAGACTTATTTATACATAATTATTTAATAGTTTTGGCATATATTGGAATGTATTGAATAGCCTGGAGGAGGGGTATTTTTATACAGATATTCTTGAGTTCACCCAGAAGATCAAAGTCGGGGTGTTTAATTGGGCACGGTATCATCAGTCTTTCTAGGAATGGTGGGGAAGTAGTTATGATCTATTCGAGAGTTTTTTGCATGACTGTATCTTCCCCTTGTTGATTGTTTATAGTCAAAGGCTTATTTGGGTGTGGTTCTTCAGGTTGCAGATTTTTATCCTCGTCTAGAGCGATTATGCATTCAGATCTTAACTTGAGTTCATTACACTCTATCAACTCTGCTTCAGGGTCCAGACCCTAAATGATTTGTACTGACTAGATTGGTCTATTGTTGGAATTTGGGGTTGGGTTGGGTTGGGAGTTATCGTCGTATATTATATTGACAATTCTGCTGCAACGTATAAGGTGCTGGTAAAGTAGGTTGAGATAGAGGAATTGTCCCCATAGGCTAGTTCGTGGATATTTTCCAGTTTGATTGCCAGTTATGAATTTGTGAGGTGGAAGGGGAACATTGAGATGAATAGGGATTGGTCTACCAGAATGGTGGAGGGTAAGGGGGATTAGACCAATTATTGTTTGGATTTGACTGGTTGGGCCATGGTGGCATAGAAAATGTTTGAGATGGCCAAGTAGAAAAAGATGGTTGGTTCTGCCATGATTCCCTTGAATATTGCTAAGAATTATATTGTGAGGGAGGAAGGAACGAAGATGGATCGGTAGGCATACCTGTCTGACATGCTTGCCATTGACGACATTGGTTCAGCAGATATATTGGTTCCACTTCTTCTTCTGCTTCCTTGAAGACTGATTTTAATCCTAGGAGAAATGGGCAACTTACTGTGGCATACTACTTAGTGCATATGGAACATGCCTGTATCATATCTAGTGGTCATTCTTTATGAATATGTTTTTTCCTGCAACGGGGATAGAAAATAGCTAGGTTATGTTGTGCTTATGCCTATTTTCATTTAGCTTGCATGACATCTAATTGTGTCATCAGGGTCCCCAGGATATCAGTCTTGAAATAGATTGCCGATTTTGACGCTTGTAATGCTTCCTCCTGAGGCTTTTCTATCTCTGGTGATCGCATCGCATCTGGCTAGTTTCAACCTTGTATTGCCCCTAGATCACCTGATGCACAAGTCTATAAAATTGTCATAATATTATTGGTAAATATCACCCTTACCCATTATATTTAATGTTTCTACCCATGGGTCTTTCATACCTTTAATCATTGTGGTTTTTAGAACATTATTAAGCAGATTCGCATAAGGAGATCTTTGCAGATTATATTGGAAATGCTCCACATATTCTTCTAGAGTCTCGTTAGGCTTAGCTACCATTTGAAAGATTTCATATTTTAGTTCTCTAGTTTGGCAATAATCTTAGTATTTTTTAAGGAAGGATTTTTTCATCTGTTCCCAATAATTGATGGTACCTCCACCAAGTCCCATAAACCAATTCAGGGCTACTCCCTTCAAAGTAGAGGGGAACAGTTTCAGCTTCTGGGGGTTAGTGGTGTAATCATAACCCCTACATAGGACATTGAATTCGAAAAGGAATGCATCAGGGTCTTCTAAAGTTAGCCCATGAAAGGTAGGAATATTCTGTAATGGAATAGATTTCATGGGGACATTGAAAGTTGTGTCTACAATAGGGTATTGTAACGTACATGTCTGGGGTTGTTGCTGATTATTTACCATTTGGTAAAAAATATGCCAATATTCTTCAGGGATCTCTAGAGCTAGAGAGCTGTTCCTAGGATGTCAAGAAGAGGCTAGAATGATTTTAACGATGCTACCTTGATCCAGAACACTGGTTTTCCTCTATTCAATCACTACTTCAGGAGATCTAGGTTCTGATGATTTAATTTTAGGATTACTTGTTTCTCCTTCTCCTTCACGAAGGTTGCAAGAATTCCCTTCTTGTGAAGGGCATGGTTGTGAATTTTCAATATATTGAAAACTCTGTTTAGACCCTTCAGTCTTACTGTCAATCTCAGTGTTAGCTACAAATGGTGATACTGTGGCCTTAAGGGAAACAATAGGGTGTCTGGTAGCAATAGTTCAGGGTCCTACTGATGACTGAGACTTAACTTTTCTTATGATTTTGTCAATAAAGGTTGATTGTCCAAGGGTCACTGGTCCCTTAGATTTTTCAAGTTTTGGGGGGAGTAATTATATCTTTTTCTGGTATTTTTTTCTTAGTCATTCATAGAAAAATACAAACATTCATTTCTATCTTAAATTCCTACGCAATTCTGCTAGAAAGCAGGCGGAAGAGCGAGCATTTTACTCACTCGTTACACAGGTTCTTACCTCCCATTTTAATACCCAATTCTCTCTCAGAGGAAAACCATCACTCTTTGTAAAATGGCAACACTCTACCGGGAAACAACGCCAAAATTTTGGGTGCTAAAAGGTGTCTTTTAAAACTCCTAATTGCCTCACATTAATTATCAACTTGGGTAAGTCTTTTTATTGCAAGAGTGTACACAATATGTGCAAGCTATACATCTAGAGAGTAATGCTTTAAAATAAGTTATTAAATTCAATAAAAGAGTAAATGGATGCAATCATAAATCTCAATCTTGTAACTTTAAAGGAAATAATTCATATAAGCATCATGAATCTATCTCAAACAACACCGTAATTCAATCTTAATCAACCAAATTCAAATGACAATCAACTGAGAGCACCATAGTATTAACTAAGCTCTTTCATCTGGACTTAAACTACTGGATAGAAGGAAAGCATTTAATCAATCACGCTCTATTCTGTAATTAACCAGAAATGATTCTTTAACTGATAACTAATTCAATCCATGACATGAATTTAAATAAAACCAACTATGACTACTCATTAATGAAATGAATACCAGAAATCCGATTCAATGAAAATACATCAACTTAAAAGATATAAAGTAGAATAACTTGAGGGAAATGGAAAATGCATAGAACAAGGAACAACAGTTAGTTCCACTAGAGACCGGGCCCTAACCACCAGTGAACACTGCTTAGCTATTTCAAAATATCCAAACGAACAACAACGCAAGTTATATATTAATAGTCAAAGTCACTTATCATTACAACATGATCTTTTTCTTTAAAATCACCCTTCTGTAAATTAAAATTACAATCCAAGTAAAAGACAAGAGATCCCTCTTCAATCTTCACTTTTATAGTCAAAAGGAAAAGATAAATGTGATCCCTCGGGATCAGGATATCCTGAGGGATTCACAACTAAATGCTATCTTTAGACAGTTCTTCTATCTCACTCTGATCTCCTTGACTCGTTCCTTGGTTCGACTACACCCAACACATCTCATTTTCCTCGATTAGATTTTGTTGCTCCAACTTTGGAACAACAGTTGTTCCTTTTGCTATTTCTCTACATAAAAAGTAATGAGAGTTAGTTTGGTCAGTCAAATCATATAAAGAGCAGTTTTATTCATTCCTTATCAAAATCCTATCAATATGTTATTATATCATGGCACAAAATGGATAAGAAAGGAGGAAAATGACAATAATCAAGAGTAAATGCATACCTATTGCAAGGCTCAACAATGGTGACATCAATGATGGGTAGTATGTGGTATATGGATAGTGGATCCTCATTCCATATCACTGAAAACAAAGAATATTTTAGTGAATCGGAGGAGAAGGACCTCTAGATGAACATTGAGATGGGAGATAATGGAAGGTACAATTGGTACTATTATCTTTCAGAGGGATTTTCGTTCTCCTCTCACATTAAAAGATGTCATGTATGTTTCGGGTCTAAATAAGAATTTTGTTTCAGTTGCTATGTTAGAAGACTGTGGCTACGATGTGATATTTAGAAAAGGAAAGTATTTATTTCGTCACATAGCCACTGGACAAGTGAAGTAGTTCAAGTAAAGAACCTTTACAATTTGGGTGTAGAAGACTGTGTTGATTTGAGCATGAAAGTAGAGAATGTGCAGAGCATAGACATCGGTTAATTATGGTGCAGAATATTGGGCCATTTACACCATGGAGCCTTGAATATCATGCAACATATTTTACAAAACTTGCCAACGGTGCACTAGAGCACTGAGATACATGAAAAGGGTGTACAATGGGGAAGTACACCAAAGCCACCTTTCATGATAATGATAGTTGCGCATAAGTAATCCTTTAAAGAGTTCACTAATATGTGTGTGGACAGTTCTTGAAAAGCTACATGACCAAGCACATGTATTATGTAACATTTGTAGATGATTTCTCGCCTAAGTGCTGGATTTTCTTCATGGATAAGAAAGATCATGAATTCTCTAAATTTTGTGTATTTTGAGAAAGACAATGGCAAGAAAGTGAAGGCTCTCATGAGCAATAATGGTGGGGAATGTGTTTCGAATGGATTCAAGAACTTATGTGCATCCAAAGGTATTTGATGGGATTTAATAGCACCCCATAACCTATAGCAAAAGAGGGTGGCTAAGAGGAGTAACATAGTATTGTGGGAGATGCATGGGTGATGTTACATGATCAGGACCTACCGTTGCACTTGTGCGTTGAAGCATGCAACACAGTTGTATATATGCAGAACAGGATTCCTCATCATATTTTTGGGATGAGTACACCAGAAGAAGATTTTCAGTGAAGAAACTAGATGTATCACACTTTAGGATCTTTGGTTCTCGACAACCTACATGACCAAGCACATGAATTATGTAACATTTGTAGATGATTTCTCGTCTAAGTGCTAGATTTTCTTCATGGATAAGAAAGATCATGCATTCTCTAAATTTTGTGTATTTTGAGAAAGACAATGGCAAGAAAGTGAAGGCTCTCAGGAGTGATAACGGTGGAGAATGTGTTCCGAATGTATTCAAGAACTTATGTGCATCAAAAGGCATTTGATGGGATTTAATAGCACCCCATAACCTATAGAAAAAGGGGGTGGCTAAGAGGATTAACATAAGTATTGTGGGAGATGCATGGGCAATGTTACATGATCAAGACCTACCGTTGAACTTGTGCATTGAAGCATGCAACATAGTTGTATATATGCAGAACATGAGTCCTCGTCAGATTTTTGGGATGAGTACACCAGAGGAAGATTTTCAGTGAAGAAACTAGATGTATCACACTTTAGGATCTTTGGTTCATAATTTTACTATCACGTTACCAAGGTTGCAAGGAAAAAGTTAGACCAAACAATTAAATTAGGAATATTTGTGGGGTACACTAATACACTTGACAACTATAAGGTGTACCTTCCATCTCACAGGATGACAATTGTTTGTAGAGATATTAATTTTGATGAAGAGAAGGCCATGAGATGTTCCCTTGAAAAGGAGCTTTAGTTACATGTAGATGATGAGCTTTCAGGTCAAAAGGAAGAACCTCAGGATGATGTGGAGCAGCCACATGAAAAGGAGAAGATAGTGGAAGCACCCACTCATAAGAACACATCCATAGATGGAAAGGAGTGCACCAAAGAAGTTGACAGATTGATGCATGATTCTAGAGAGAATGTGTGAGCAACCACATCACAATGCAAGTAGAGAAGGTCACTATATCGATACACTGGCTACATGTCTCATTCGAGGAAGAATTGCAAAAACTAGTATGGGTTGATTCCATGGTAGAGGAGTATGACTCCATTATCAAGAACAATGCTTGGGAAGCTGTCCCAAGGATAGAGGATATGTCAGTGGTAGGTTCCAGGTAGATCTACAAGGTGAAGCAAGCAGGAGATGGGAGTATCAAGAAACACAATGCTATATTTGTGGCCAAGGGGTTCTCTTAGGTGGAGGGAATTGATTACGAGGAGACTTTTTCTCGAGTAGAAATGTGTTATTCAATAAGATCTATTCTAGCACTTTTAGTGCAGATGGGATGGAAGATAAATCAGATGGATGTGAAGACAACATTCCTCAATGGAGTGATTAAGGAAGAGGTGTACATTTAGCAACCGGAAGGATTTGAAACTTTCAACAGAAAGTCACATGTGTGTAGACTCAAGCAAACACTATATGGATTGAAAGGAGCACCTTGTGCTTGGTACACTAGAATCAACAGTTATTTCACCAGGTTTGGCTTCACCAAAAGTGAATCAGATGCAAACCTTTACCATATTGTGGTTGAAGGTAAATTATTTATTATAGTATTATATGTTGATGATTTAATTCTAACAAGTAATGAGAAGTTGGTAAAATGTTGTAAAGAGGATCTTCCAAGAGAATTTTATATGAAGGAACTGAGGCTCATGCATTAATTCCTTGGTATGGAAGTATGGAAAGGAGATGGAGAACTATTTGTCTCTTAGGGAAAGTATGCCAACAAGATACTGAAGAATTTCCACATGGAGAGTAGAAAACCCATGGAATCTACTCTAGTAGGGAATTGGAGGAAGGAAGATGCTAGTTTAGGTGAAGTAGTCGAGGCTACTATTTATAGGCAGCTTGTTGGTTCACTTATGTATTTGGTGAACACACACTTAGACATGTGTTTTGCAGTTTACCAACTTAGTCAAGAAATTGTTATGTCAACCAAACACTATTGGATGACAGATAAATATGTATTGAGATACCTCAGAGGCACTACTCAGTTTGGTCTGTCTTACAGACGAACAGAGGGAGTGAAGCTACAAGACTTCACAGATGCTGATTGGGTAGGGATTCCATTAGACATGAAGAGAACATCAAGGGGAATATTTAGTATTAGGTCAGTAGTTGCTTCCTGGTATAATAGGAAGCAAAGATCAGTTGCACTCAATTAAGCAAAAGTACAGTACATGGCTACTAGTCAAGCAACTTGTGAGGATATCCAGATGAGCTAGATCCTTATTGGGTTATTTGGTCAAAAGATGGATCCTACAGTGATTTACTATGACAATTAGAGTTGTATCGCACTCTCTTATAATCTTATTTTTCATGATTAGTCCAAGCATATCGACATCCCGTATCACCATCTCAGAGGTTGTGTGCAAAGGAGAATCATGTTGCTGGAGTACATTCCTACAGAGGAATAAGACACAGAAATCATCACTAAGGCACTATTAAGAGGAAAATTTCAGTTCCATAGAGGCATCATTGAGGTATCTGATAATCCCTTTCTTGTTGAGAGGGAGTGTTGAAAATGCAACAATAAAAATCCTGATTTAATTTTCCCTTGAATTAAATTAGGAGAAAACTTGTAACTCCACATCACAAGACAACTTATAAAAGTTAGAAAAGTTAATTTGACTTAGTTGGCTTAGTTAATTCGAGTTTATGGTCTAACTTGAGTCACGTAGAGTGTATCCTAATTTATATGAGCCCTGGCTGAGTTTATTTTGAGTTGTAATTAATTAATTCAGTGTAACTAAGTTAAAGTCAGTTAAACTAGTTCCAAGAGATGGAGGAACTAGTAGGAGGTCTAATAGTGGGGTGTTGCTTCATGCATGTCAGATGTGATATTTAGCCAGTTGAGATGGAGTTCAAGGGAAGTGTAATATTAGTTGTATAATCATCCAAATTGTACAGGTGGTGCATGCGGGTAGAGGAAGGCCTGTGAGAATTGTGCAATTCCAATTGGAATTTCCCTAATTAATAGGGACTAATTCCCAAGGAAAAATCGCAAGGAAATAATGTCTTGGGAAAGCATAAAATTGGTTAAGTATTGGCCTAGTATTATATAGGAAGCTGTGAGATAGATAAAGATAGTGGAGAGGTTGCTCAGGCTTATGTAAAGCATTGTAATGTTATCATATTTTCTGACTAATGCAATATACAGATAGCATGGGATTTTAGTTGTGGCTTTCCCTAGGAAATGATTATGTAGTGTGTCGATTGAATTATTTCTCCTGTATTATTTGGGATTTCTCGATTGATTAATTATTTCTGCTGTTGAGTAGAGTAGATTCAAGTCTTTTGTTTTAGAAAATTACATAAGAATTTTGAATCTACAAGGAATTTCTGCATTGTGGATCTAACTCCTACTTAAGTGGATCCCAAACTTCCATCCTTTGCTTATAAATACAATGCAATCAAAGGAAAAGGAGTTGTATTTTTTACACTTGAAACTATACTTCCACTTTGTTGAAGTATCCATTGAAGGATTTTGAAGGAAAGGTTAGAATTGGGAATTATTGGGAGGTAGCTATCAACATCAAGGATTTGGTTGTAACTCTCTCATTTTCCTTATTAACAAAAATAAATATTTATTTCCCACATTCATTATTATGGTGATTGTTATGAGACTCTGTGATCACTTGTATATATTATGTTAAATCATCTACATATCACATTCTTTGATAATTTGTATGTTTGTGTCTTTGTAGATATTTTCTTGGAGCATTGAGAACGAGATCAAAAGCTATATCAAACAAAATCAAGGGCAAGAATTTTGAAAAAGGTATGAACCATTCATCCTATCTTACATCTATGATTTAATGGTAATGAATCTAGGGAATATTTCTATGTATTGGATTGTTTTGTTCTAGTGTATCGTTTCTTAACCTAGGGAGATCACTCTTTTCTGCAAGAGTGATTTTTCTGCCAAACACAATTATCAACTCTACTAGGGATCAAGTTGTTCCTTGATAGTTGTTCCTTTTTTTATTATGTCAAACTATTCATAAGTGTATCGAAAACCATACTTGATTCTAAAAACCCATATATTTTATATCTTTTGATAGTTTTTAAATTATTTCTTGAGGTTTACGATCATCACACTCTATTGTGAGAATAATGCATTGAAACCACATTGTATTGTTATTTTAGAAATTGCGACTATCTATATTCATCGTGCTAATATATACTAAATACCCGTGTTGATCTCTGATTAATTGGAATTTCCCCAAGGTTTCCTCTGTGTGATCTTGGATTTGTTGATTACTATGGTTTTGGAGCATGTTATTAGTCTATTGTAGGTCAAACATTTCAATTTTGGTTTTGTTTGACTATCTTATTGTGAAAATTTTCATTTTTTCATTACTTTCATTTGATTGTTTTAGTGATTTATTTAAAGACCAATAACCTCTTGTTGCTTTGAATATTCAAATATTTGGTTTCTTTATTTATTTATTTAAGTGATCATTTTCATATTTTTGTTGTTTATATCTTGGTAAAGAGATTTCATTTCCTTGCATAAAATATATTTTTTTCACTAAAATAAAAATATTTTCTTGAATTAATTTGTTTATTAAAGTGAACTCATTGCATTTTTTGTGATTCATTATATTTGTAATATATATATATCTATATATATATATATATATATATATATATATATATATCTATATATATATATATATATATATATATATATATATATATATATATATATATATATATATATATATATACATCTTAGAGGGTATTTTGTTATGTTTTGAAAGAAGTACTTTTTGGAATTGTTGTTTGGTTTAAAAGGAATTTGATTAATTTAAGATTTTTGCATCTTGGGAATTGAAAAAATTATATCCTCATATTAGTTGAATTAAGATTTGAGTTGGGTCATAATACCATTGTATTCATTTCCATTCACCTATTGAGTAAATAAAGACTTTAAAAACAATGCTTAATAAAATCAATGAGACACTTTTATATTTCTAGCATAACTACACCTACATTAGTTTAAGCGTAGGGCTTTGGATTAGGTGTTGAAATTTAACAATCCAAAGTTCAAAACAAACATAGAAGCTTGTGATAGGGAGAGAAATCCATTTACGGCATCTTATATTTGGGAAGGTCCTCTTACACATGAGTCAAGCATGAGGTCACATAAGAACTAGTGAAGTAATCTACCCTACTTTTTTCGTTACAATGGCATTGATCTACATGGATTAAAAATAACTTTGAAAGGAACATGGGGTTCAATTGAATGGACTAACTCATTTTGAATGATACCATAACCAAGTCATCGTGGGAGAATTGGAATAACTTTATCTTGAAGAATAAAATCCTAGTGTGACTTCTGGCATTGGAAAGAAGAATCAAAGGTATACTAAAAGAAAACATTTCAGGCCTTGAGAGGCCAAAATTATAGAGATATAATAGTTTCAATATCGAGCTCTGTGATGTAGGAAATGTTCCCTCTACGGACAAAGGCAACCCTCTAGCCCTAGAGTGGGTCTAGTCACAGCAAGACAAAACAACAGCTAATTTCCTTAAACAATCATTGTTGAAAGAGCCTACCTCAAACTGGTGTTCGATGGAGCTTTCATTGCACTGCTTCAACTATCGTTTCCTTCTCCTTGATGAGTGATTCACTTGAAACAACACAAGAGAACAACAGAACACGTAACAGAGTACAACAATGATATATTTACTTACAGAGTCAAGGAACCATAAGCTATGAAGTATATTTTACACAAGACATAGGAAATCACCATTGATTGTATTAAATGAATAAAAGCAAAGCTTACAACCAAGCCTTGACATCACAAGCCTTCTCGGAGGGTCCAGATAGTATGTTTCTTCAAGAATTTACTCTTGAAAGGGTCTCCAAAGAAGATGATAACTCTCTCTTTCACTCAACAAGCACTAATATAAGGCTAAGGCAATTCACAACCAATTTCTAAACTATCAGAAATTCACACTATAAACTTATCAAACTAACACCAAAGCTAGCTAATTTTCTCAATCCAAAAAACTAGTTGATCATAGCAATATGGAGTGCTTTTATAAGAGGAGGAGCCTCCATAAAATGAGGGAGAGGGAGCTTATCCTCAAGGGAGGTTTCTCAAAAGGTGGAACCACCATCCCAGAGGAGGAAAGGCGAACTCTATTGACCCAACAACTAGTTCTAGAACCACCCATAAGCATTCTATTCGAAATAATTTGCCATATTTGGATCATAGCAAGTCATACACTAGGTATCAACGACGACGTCGCAAGGAAGCAATGTATTTAGAGCCATCATCACAAGAAAGATCTTGAGGACTTGCACTGAGCCCTAAAATTTGACCGTCACAGGAAACAAATGTACCCCTGCAATGATGTCATGATGTTATAGTTCATTATAAAGAATCGTCGCAGGCAGAATGAGGTTTACTTGCGATGATGCACAAACATGGGTAAAAAGACCAATCTTCAGGATTAGAGAACACTTTTTTAATCTTCTTGAATGAGTAGGAATATGTGGACACATTTATTTGATGTATGACACAGCGGAGATGTCACTCAGATACTAACTTTATTCGAGATCAGGGGATATGAAGCTAGTGACAAATTACTCTGTCACAGATGCCCCCTAAAGCATGAAGGTTGAGAGAGTGAGAGGGGTGAAATGATTTACGAAATCATAACCGAACTAAAACACCATCGCTGAGAACCTGTAGGCACAAGTACAACTGATATCTCTGACAGTGAAATACATGCAGTCTAGGCATGGGCACAGCCATCAAAAAGATAGATAAAACTTGGTCTGTGTTATGGATGCAACCACCCAATCGATAAGACCATATAAAAATAGAGGTATGGTCGCAGCCATCCAGAAAGACTCAGGTATGGTCTCAGCCATCCAATCAGAGAGTCATGTATGCAATCACAAACCAATCTACACAACCCAAACTTATGTAATCTCAATCCGAGGTCCTGAATCCCAACCGATCATAGTACAATTTCTAATATGCGAATAGATGTGCTAAAGTTGAGCATGCTAGAAAATTTCTTGATTACCAGCCAATGATGTAAACTGTTAACAAGCGCAAGAGAGACCACCAATAATGTCAATGGTTCTCAAGGTACCGCCAGTACAATCCACAAAGTGTGAAGAATGATATGGAGTCAAACACTCATGGAATCACCCAATCGAAGACCAATAATGCAAGCCTTTCGTCGAGTGCAAAGAACTTTCTATTGACACATGCAAGCTCCAAGGTACTGAAAGGAATCTCTAGATCAACTTCTTGGATAATGAGTTTTTGTCGACAGGAAGCGACCCATCGCAGGAGGTCCATAATGTTTCCCACATCAACGACACGAGATGAGGAACAAGATGAGAATGGATGAAACATAGAATCAGAGGAGGAGATAAAGGTGCAAACTGCAAAAGGATTAAACTCTTGAACATATCGGTGACACGACTCCGGAATGCGGCAACATTTTTCTACCAAGGGATCGTAGGTCTGACGGAGACGACAAGGATCAAATGGAATGAGGCAAAATGAAAACCCTAAACCCTGGAAGACTAATGACGATGTCAGGATATCCCAAACCCGGCGAGAAGCAAAAGTGTTGATGTTCAAGAGTGACTAGCTGTCGTAGGTAACCAATGGAATATTTCCAAATTTCTCACCCACCATTACTAACGAGTACCCCAATTATTTTTGAAAAACAAGCTTGAAGGGGATAGCATATGCTTGCGATATAAGTTCGTCCTTCAGACAAATCCAACCTAGTGAAATTTTAATGAGCCCTAGGGAGGAGAAGCTCGGGTCTCATCACAGTGATGAGTCCAATGTCGTCAGGGTTTAACGAGTCCGACATAGGTAAAACTCAGAGTCCTTTTCATGTTTATAGAGTTTGAAAAAGACACGGAAAAGAAAACTCCAAAAGGGCCCCTTTTCGTAATTTGGTGTCTCTCAAGCCCAAAAAGGTAGAAAACAATACTTGAGAGAACTGCTTGACCAGTTTGGTCAAGGAGTACTTTCGTAAATAATGTTTCCAGTCCGAAAAAGTAGAAAACTTACTAGAGACACGACGTTTCATAACCAAAGACAAGCTTGAAATGACAAAAGCTTGGCCATCTTTTCGTTTTTAAACGGCCAGAAAAGAGTTGAAATCACACCGCCATTTTTATTCTCTTTAATGAGTCAAAAAGGGAAAAATACTCAGCAATCTTTTCATATTTTACAAGTCAAAAAAGAGCTTAAAAAGGACTCGTGGGAAAACTTCATGGTATGTACCAATCATGCATCAACTAGAACTTGTATCTGACACACCTGTTCCTGCACAGAGAAAAACCAAGCGTAAGACCCATTTGACAAGGATACACATTGAATGTTAGAAAAACCTCAAAAAAAAAACCCTAACACCATAAGGAAATCCCAAAAAACTATAGGAAAACCCAAAAACCTATAGTTAAAAACCCTAAATTTAAAAAAAAAGGTTATATAAGGCAAATGGTAAAAAACATATTTATATTGTTCTAGTTTTTAACCTTGGTAATTTCCAAAACAACGTGTACCTGTGCAAATTTGGAGGTCAATTTCTATAGCTGGGGTCATCAATTCCGCACCAATCTTTCTCCAAGTATGTATCTTGCCCTTGCCTCTGTGTTTTAAGTGTTTTTAGCTCTAATTCGTGCATCTTGGCTGAGTTTGGAAGGATTTTTATTCCAAAAAAATTCCCCGGTCGTCATAGAAAATCCCCGCGGGGTTGTGACGACCGTGAATTTTAAACACGCCAAAATCCGCATCATCGTAGGAAACACATGTACCCCTGCGACGATCCAAGAAATGGTGAAATGTCAAATCTAACCGTCACATTTGTTTTAGAAACAGCTACGACGAGCGTAGAAAACATAAAAATTTAACTTTTACACCATTTTAGAATATGAAAACGACTCAAACAAGTTCTAATCAGATAATATTTGCATATGCATGGTGCAAAATGTTATTTGCATGGCAAGAACACACGCATAATGTCGATGATGAAAGAGGGGCAACTAACCCGCAATGCACGCAGGTTCTTCGGAACTATGGATTACTTAAATTCTTCCTCACGCCCCTATTACGAGCGCAATTGGACTTGCTAGAGTTCTTAATTCGCTCATGGAACCCAACAGAGGGTAAGTTCATAATTCAGGGGTAGGAGGTCGAGTTTGATGTGACAAACATATATTTTCTCACTATTTTATCT
The DNA here is from genome assembly GCA_031772625.1 of Pinus tabuliformis. NCBI lineage: Eukaryota > Viridiplantae > Streptophyta > Pinopsida > Pinales > Pinaceae > Pinus > Pinus tabuliformis. The sequence continues at coordinate 196,997,914 of CM062813.1, forward strand.
CAGCGAGGGGAGAGACCCCACATGGGTGGTGTGCGGATTATTGGAGAGTCTTTAGATATGTTGATTGCATGAGTGTGCCCTATTGCATGCAAATCACCCACTAGTAGGAAGCTACAGATCCCAACAGTGAACGACCTGTCACTGCATGTTTTATTGTTTACGATCACGAGAGCAGCAGGCTCTCAGGCTCAACACAAGGCAACTAAAACCCAACTGCGGTTGGCTTTAGATAGCTTCAATCCTACCATGTATGACTGGGAAGAAGCAATGTCTCTGAATATGAAGAGGCAACTGACTAAATGCCAGTGACGAGAGGCAAAGCAGTTTGGATATGGGTCCATTCTGGTACCACTCATGCTAGAGCGGGTACCCATGCTCCAGTTGTAGGATATGGAAGTCTCATTGCTGGGACCACGGCAGACCCAAATCACTAGGTGGGCCATAGTGATTCCATGAGGAGGTGGCGGCCAGATAGTATCATGGGGTCCTATATTCATGGAGTGGCTACATCGTCAACAGGTATTTGTTGAGGACTGGCCCTATGCAGGTATAGATTTCAGGGCAGATCCCAATATGTTGCTTCCACTACGAGAGCAGTGGGACAAGAGAGGTAACATACTTGGGTTTACCGCTACACTTTTTATAGTTTAGTTTCTTAATTTATATTGTTTTTGGATTTTAAATGTATATGCCCTAATAATTATGTTCAATTTTGCAGATGTCGGACCTGAGAGACCAGTGGGTCTCACTCATATGACACAGATGGAGAACAGAGAGCTTTCCTTGCCACCTCCAGGTGGTGACACAAAGGAGGAGATAGCCTGAAACTTAGAGGGCTTGATCGAGGGGATCCCAGACTATATAGGGTTCGAGGAGATCCCACGACAGTACCAGCGACACACTGCAGGTGTGTCCAACCAGATTCATAGACTACTCAGATGAGTAGTTCGGGCAGTGGTCTGCTACAGAGAGTAGAACCCACCACAACAGTCACCTAGGTTTCCTTTTCTGTTGTTTTGAGAGACATGTGTCTCGACTTGTAACTTGAACATATACATTATTTTTTGGACAATTACATTATTTTTTGAGCACCCCGGTGCACCACACAATATATATTGATTTATGTTTTATGGTTTCCACTTGTTATGTCTGAATGTTTGTCTATGATTTATAATTGTGGAAATGTCCACTTAATACATAATTGACTAATGTATCAGCTAATATTCATAACATATGCATAAAATACAAAGAACACAATAAGCAAGAAAACACTTAACGCACCAAACCATAAGAGGTACACTAGCACATGGGTTCATTTTTATGCAAGCTTGAACCATGGAGAACTATGCTTGAATAAAGTTAACATGCCCCCGACATATAATCCAATCGAGGTACATGCCCCCCAAGCTTTATTGCATTCAATGAGGTGGATGTAATGAAGCTTTAAATGACAATATCTAAAAAAGATTTGATTAACAAGAAGGAATTTGTTTCATTTTTTAACGAGGTCGACACAAGAAAAGAATTATCCTCATGATGCCTTGTTTCATTTTTTAAACGAGGTTGACACAAGATCAAAATTATCCTCATACTCCTGTTCATGGGCCATATGAGAACATAATCCCAAAGAGGTCTTCACTGGATGGAAGAAATGCACTCTGGGAGGAATGCATGTCATTGGGTACCAACGACACATCGGGTTCCAATGCCCCCAGTACACGATGTACGAGATCATCTGCATGATCATCAATAGAGGCAGAGACAGAACGGGTAGCCACATAATTGACCTGTGGCGAGGAAGGCACTGCTTGCGAACAAGAAATAATAGGGGATGATGGCTGTACAGGAGGCACCAGGTGACTAAAGAACGACAGTTGATCTATGGTCACCATTCTTCCATCATGCGGAAAAAAACAACACGGAAAAGTGAAGAAACAAGAGCCCCCATGGAATAAATATAGTCATGGCCAAGGAGAAGACTGAATTCTAAAGAACCTTGGACAACCATCACATTTATATAGACGGTTTTGCCTCCCAAAGTAACAGGGAACTTTGGAAGGATCCTGAAAGGTTGATGTGTTCCTCCATCAAGAGCTAACAAATTTTGAGTGACAGGCACAAGCTGTGGGGAACCCAAAGCTTGCCAAGTAGTGGAAGGCATGCGGCTAGTAGACGCACCTTCATCCAAGAGAGTGCCAGGTACTGCCTTATTATAGATGTGTATTGTAATATAGAAAGAAATGTAGGATGGAAGGCAGAATGTAATCAAATGACTCCAATCAAAAGAAACAACTGAACTACTTGGCGGGGGTATCGTACGATTTCCACCTACTCTACAGGAACTGAAGAAGGACTCTCTTGATCAGCTGGGATAGGAGGGTCATTCTTGGACTCAGGAAAATCTAAAGAGATGAGAAGAACATGAGCAGTGTGATCATGATCTAGAATAGAGTGAACAACTAGTGGTGAAATTGAGTTGTCATTCTTTCTGATCAAGGGTTGGTCAGGAATAGGCATAACACGACCAGGCTCAGGAAGAGAAGTATGGACAAGAGATGAATCCAAGTCAATCTCTTTGTCAACAGGAAGAGGGTCTGAAGAGAGCCTTTGGTAACCAACTGGAAGTTTGGGTGAAGAAGTTGTAAGACTTTCCAAAATGACAGAAGGTTTATCCATGAGCAGACAAAGGTGAAGGAGATGATTGCCTTCACATAGACTACAGGGGAATCGAATCTTCCCTTTCTTCTAACCACTACCAGTTGAGGATTTAAAATCGACATGAGCTTCAGAGGATGATGAGGGAAAAGATAGATTGTGAGACCATGCTTCTAAGACCCTAAGAATACTAGGATAATCATGAAGAAGATGGTCACCCTTGCACAATTTACAATGAAACTTAACCTTCCGTGGAGGATCAGAAGGTGTTCCGACCTGAGAGTTACTCAAAGGAATAGTTGCATGGGTGGCCTCTCGCTTATCTAACTTCTTCATCTTCGTCTTCCTCTTCTTCTTCTTAGCCTCCTGGTTATTGGATGTATAGCTTTCACCAAGCGAAGGAGAAGAGGAGGATGAAGAAACAAGGGAAGAAGGCATAGGCTCAACCTTGGAATCACCGTGTCGTGATTCAAAAGAAGGAGATGTCAGAACAGGAGTCATGATGCTTGGGACCACCGAGGTTGAAAACAACCAAATGGGAAAACCGATGGTTAACCCAAGCAAGGACAATGTTGCCATATACAGAGCACCAACATTTCCAAAAGAAGGAAATGGACAAGGATTACCATCTAGGGGAAGACATTGACCGGTAGACTCGGGGAATGTTGCCATCGGAAATGACCTTGAAACACATTCGTAGTGTAACCAAGAACTCTAACTGTAAGTAGGAATATTTTGTGGGCAGTAAATTTTATGACATAGGAACAAAACTTGACCTTTTCATATTTAAAGAGTCGAGAAAAAGGACAAAAGATGACTCTAATCGCCTTCAAATGTTTACTGAGCCTCAAAGGACAAGTGCTCAGATGATCCTTTTCTTTTAAGGAGTCAAAAAGGAACAAAAGTGACTACTCTGGAGTACTAGACAAGTGGTTTACTATACAAACCAAAAAACTACATATATACCTTGGTGATCAAATGAAAGAGAAATGACCAAGGACTTTCTGTACGGCAGTCAATCTTCCCAAATGCTGTGTTTGGTGCATTACAGTTCATAAGGTACAGAATCGGCTTCCTATGGATGATAGGATGATAACCTAGTGGGGTCTCCCAATATATACTTGACGGTGTGGGGAGCACAAGTCCATACTAGTGGCTATTGAATCGTAGAAGGAGGAATCACCCAACCTTAGTGAAAGCAATAGTGACTAGGTTTAATGACGCTGGAGCACTTCTCTAGCCTAGACCTCTAGATAAATGTGTGTTAAGTTCCAATGCTTTGTTAGGTTCATTCAATAGATTTTAAGAGTTAATCTTGGATTAAGTTTCAGTTTTCAGGCCCTACAGAATCTATTTCAACAATTCCTAGGATGCAGCTACAATGAATAAAAAATCATTCATTTCGATGAACAACTACCTAAAGGAGGGTAAGGAGTTCATTTCCAAGTGAACGCAAACCAAGACAAGAAAATGAAAACACTAAGAAAAACAATGCATCAATACACTTATCTCACAACTACTATTGAAATATTTGAACTTTGCTTTCTAATTTCTCAATCATGAAAATTCAGTAATGCAAATGCGCTTTCACTTTCGTATGCCGTATGAATGCAATATTTTTGATTTTCAGAATTTTAATGACAAAAAAGCAAGTGTAAACCTGACTGATCCAAACAAATGTGATTTATGTTTGATAGTGTGGAAATCAAATCAATATGAGGAACTGGTTCAATAACCAAACACTAGAGACCAATCAACAAGAAAATAAGCAGTAAAATAGCCTCAAACAAATCAATCAGCTGGTTGTGGATGAATCTTGGACAGACAGGTAACCCAAACAAATGACTTCTTGACGAAACCTTTAACAGATCTAGGTCACATGGTCTGAAAACACAAGACTCACTAAATCATACCAAGGAGAAAGTTCCTTAACCAACTATAGCTAAAAAAGGTTGATATGAGACAAGAGACAATAGGGGACAAGGAGCATTGGTTGATTCAGGAGGTAAAGTTGTAAAAAAGCAAATTTTATAGGAATCATTGCACGGCTCTACCTAGAAACCTGAGATGAAAGGCAAAATCGTCACAAGCACAGAGCTAGCAACTGGGCAACATCATCGCAGGTATACACATGTCTTCTGCGACGATCCAATTTCAGGAATCATCACAACTATATGACGGGATATCTGTGACGTACAGGTTTACCAAAGAGGACAGGTGTGACGTCGTCACAGCTGTTAAGCTATAATCAACGACGATATCAATTAAGAGAAAAAACAAAGTAAGAACACCTGAAGGACACCAGAGTAATCTCTCAGACAATGAGAGGGACTACCAGATTGACTCAAGTAACCCAGAACACTGATGGCTCAGCCCCAAAATCAAGAGACACTAAATCAAAAACAAATCAAGAGAAAACAAGAGACAACATACAAAGGATTCCCCAGTGGATTCGCCAACTTGTGATGTAGGAAATGTTCCCTCTGTGGACAGAGGCAACCCCTCTAGCCCTAGAGTGGGTCTAGTCATAACAAGACAAAACAATAGTGAATTTCCTTAAACAGTCATTGTTGAAAGAGCCTACCTCAAACCGGTGTTCGATGGAGTTTTCGTTGCACCGCTTCAGCTATCGTTTCCTTTTACTCGATGAGAGATTCACCTGAAACAACACAAGAGAACAACATAACATGTAACCAAGTACAACAATGATCTATTTACTTATAGAGTCAAGGAACCATAAGCTATCAAGTAAATTTTACGCAAGACATAGGAAATCACCATTGATTGTATTAAAATGAATAAAAGCAAAGCTTACAACCAAGCCTTGACATTGCAAGCCTTCTTGGAGTGTCTAACCAGTATGTTTCTTCAATCATTTACTCTCAAAAGGGTCTCCCAAGAAGATGATAACTCTCTCTCACTAAACAAGCACTAATACAAGGCTAAGGCAATCCACAACCAATTGCTAAACTATTAGCAATTCACACTGCAAACTTATCAAACTCACACTAAAGCTAGCTAATTTTCTCAATCCAAAAGACTAGTTGATCATAGCAATGGGGAGTGCTTTTATAAGAGGAGGAGCCTCCATAAAATTAGGGAGAGGGAGCTTATCCTCAAGGGAGGTTTCTCAAAAGGTGGAACCACCATCCCAGAGGAGGAAAGGCGAACTCCCTTGACCCAACAGCCAATTCTAGAACCACCCGGAAGCGTTCTGTTCGAACTAATTCGCCATATCTCGATCGTCGCAAGTCATACACTAGGGCTCAATGACAACGTCACAAGGAAGCATTGTATTCAGAGCCATTGTCGCAAGAAAGATCTTGAGGACTTGCACTGGCCATAAAATTTGACTGCCACAGGAAATAGATGTACCCCTATGACGATGTCACGACGTTATAGTTCATTACAGAGAATCGTTGTAGGTAAAATGAGGTTTACTTGTGACGATGCAGAAACATGGGTAGAAGGGTCAATCTTCAAGATTAGAGAACACTTGTTTAATATTATTGAATGAGTAGGAAGACATGGACACGTTTATTTGATGTATGACATAGTAGAGATGTCACTCAGAGACTGAATTTATCCAAGATTAGGGAATATGAGGCTTGTGAAAAGTTACTGTGTAACAAGCTCCTAAAAGAAATAAAAATGTGTGTATTTTTTTTTAATTTTTGTTTGAAAAATTAGTTTGAAGTGATTCAAAGGGAATATTGAAGCATAGATATCATTGTTTGATTAAAAAATGCCTTGAAACAAAAAATGGATACATCGAGTAAGCATCCAGAAAGCTCTACAATGATGCATGAAGAAGAGGAAGAAGTGCAACATGATATATCAAAATTACAAGACCAAGTGCAATGAATTTCGCTCTCCCAAAGAGTAACCAAAAAAAAACTAGAAGCTAAGATGGATGGTTTAGAAGAAAAAAATAAAAGGAAATACGAAAATTTTTAACGATGGTTTTAAAGTAGACATGGACATGATGAATGTCAAGTTGGAAGGGTTAAAAACGTTGTTGCAAGAAAGGATTCCCAGTGGTGACAAGGTACTCCATGAAAATCATGAGGAGGAAAAAAGGAATATGAATTATGATTTTAGAGACTCCATTGTTTGGTTTAAGACCCACCACATTCGAAGATATATATGAGTAAGTTTGATGGCAAGGATCTAGTAATATGGATACTACAAATGGAGTAATTTTTTTATTTAAATGATGTTTTGCACACATAAAAGGTACACATTAAATTTATATATCTAGAACAAAATCAATTTGTGTGGGATCAATGGCTTTGTTCTTAGAACTCAATTGTCATTTGGACAAGTTTTGTAGAAGAATTGATAGCACATTATGAGGATACAAAGAGAAATACCTTCTTTAGCCAATTGATAAATCTCAAACAAAAGGGTTCAATGGCGGAGAACATTGAAGACTTCCAAAGATTTAATATCAAGGTAAATTATATGCCGAAGGAGAATAAGATTTATGCCTTCATAGCGACTTTGAATTATAACATCCAACATGAGGTTCGCCTTTGGGAACTTGATTCATTGGAGAATTCATTCAAGATGGAAAGAAAATTTGAAAGAAAAATTATGGCAACAAGGAAGTCTACCACTCACATTGGAAGTGTTGCTACTCCTAGCCTCCCACCACCTACAAGGTTGACACCACAACAACTGGAGGAAGAAAGAGAAAAAGGGCTTTGTTATAGTTGTGATAACAAATACACTAAGGGTCATAAGTGTGGCGAGAATTTTTTTTTACATAGATTGATAAGAGGAGGAAGGAAAGAAACAAGAAAAATCAAAAGAAGATGATATACACTACGAACCAACCCCGGAGAAATAAGAAATGAATCCATCCATATCTTGTAATGCATTGGCAATAATTACCACTCCTCAAACTCTCTATATAGAAGGATATATCAGGAAAAAAAGGTAATAGTGTTGATTGATTCTTATAATAACCATAGTTTTATTCATTGTAAGGTATCCAAGGAATTTAATTGCTTTATATATCTAGCACCAGAGTGTCTAGTGATGGTTTCAAATGGAATAACTATAAATTGCTCAGGGAAGTGCCATAATATCAATATAACCATGAAGGAGTATGTATTGAATAGTCAAATTCCTTCCACTCCAATGGGTGGGGCTGATGTTGTATTAGGATTCTAATGGTTACAATCTTTTGGGACGATAGATTATAATTTTCAAGAAATTTTCTTAAAATTTTCATGGGAAGGAAAGGAAATTGAAGGGGCATTGCAAGGAAATCAAGGAAGAAAATTATCTCTAATGGCATGACAAAGATTTTGAAGAAATAAAAACGAGGCATAATTACAAAATTATGCTCACTAGTTGTTCAAACATCAAAATTATATGTTTCTCCAGATCTCCAAAGAATCTTAAACAGTCATTCCAAGTTATTTGAGTCTCCCAAAGGCCTCCCACCTATACGTGATCATGATCATGCCATTCACTTGATTCTAGGAAGCATTCCTCCAAACCTCAAACCTTATAGATATCCCTATGCCCAAAATAGTGAAATTGAACTTATGTTTGTAGAAATGCTAGAGGTAGGTATAATTAATGTAGGTTTTAACCTTGTACAGAAATTACCTTCATACGAATTCTAAAACACAGAAAATAAACAATGTGAGAGCATAACACATAAAACACATATACGCAGAGATTTCCCCTGGATCCAAAAACTGGGACTACCAGCTTGATTTCTCATTATGTTCCTTTCAAAGTTACAATACATATTTATACATGCCGAAGCATCCAATGCCATGGACTGAAAACCATCATGTCCAAAACCATGGACTAAAACCTATCGCATCCAAAAAGATGTGCGAAAACCATGCACAAAACCATAGGTATGTCCCCCAACCTAATATAACACAACCCAACATTCTCCCACTTGTTGTTTTATTTCCATAGGGGCCACAAGAGAGCTTAGTCATTTATCCAATCCCTGCAACGCCCATTGTTTCTCTACACCAAGAGAACTTATCAGAGCTCACATATTTTGTCAATGCATCTATAGTATTCTTCAAAATGTCCACCTTTACCAGCAACACCTTTTTGTCTTCTATCATATCCCTCACAAAGTGATACTAAACATTAATGTGCTTTGTCTTTGAATGGTAAGCAGGGTTCCTTTCCAAGAAAATTGCACTTTAGCTATCACAGTCTATCCTTATAGCTCCCTACATTAACCCCATACTTGAACACAATCTCTGCAACCAAACTTCTTCCTTGCTTGCATGAGTGGCTGCCATGTATGCTGCCTTTGTAGTTGATAGTGCCACTATAGATTATTTCTTACTCATCCAACTAACTGCACCTCCAAATAGGTTAAATACATACCCACTTGTAGATCTTATTTGATCTAGATCTCCAGCCCAGTCTGCATCAACAAAGCCACAGATATCCAAAACTCTGTCCAATCTTGGTCTTCCTTGGTAGCACAAACCATAATTTCTAGTGCCACACAAATACCTGAAAACCCGCTTCACTGTTGTCCAATGCTCCTTTCCTGGTTTTGACATAAACCTGCTCAATACTCCCACTGCATGTGCAATGTCTGGTCTAGTATAGACAATCACATACATCAGGGTATTGACTGCACTTGCATATGGAACATGGAACATATCCTCTTCTTCTTCTTGTGTCTTGGGACACTGTTCAGTAGATAACTTTACACCTACAGAAATAGGAATCTTCATCGATTTACTATCATGCATATTAAACCTCTGTAGAATTGCCTCGAAATACTTCCTCTAGTTTAACCAGAGCTTCCTCTTTGCCCGATCTGTTTTAATTTCCATGCCCAAAATATAGTTTGCAGCACCAAGATATTTCATGTCGAATTTGGAGGACAATTGGGTCTTCAAATCCTGGATAATTTCTTTGTCATTTCCAACTAGCAACATATCATGCACATACAATACCAGATAAATAACACGGTCACCAATTAATTTAAAATACACACAGTGATATACCTTTCTTCTGGTGAAGCCAAGTCCCCATGTAAATGTATCAAATTTCTAATACCACATCCTTGGTGATTGTTTTAACCCATATAGAGACTTCTTTAACTTTCATACTAGTTATTTCTTACCCTTCACCACAAAGCCTTCAAGTTGCTTCATGTAGATCTCCTCTTCCAGAACCCCATGAAGAGATGTTGTCTTCACATCCATTTATTCTACCTCAAAATCAAAAGCCCCAGAAATAGATAAAAGCAATCTAATCGAAGCTACCTTGGCAATAGTAGAAAAAATATCACCAAAATCAATTTCCTGCACCTGGGAATAATCATTTTCTACCAACCGAGCTTTGTATTTCTCCATCTTTCCTTCTACATTTGTCTTCTTCTTGAACACCCATTTGCTGCCAATGGGTTTCCTTCCAGCCGAAAAATCCACCAGATACCATGCCTCATTTTTGTGCAAAGATTCCATTTCATCAACCATGATCTCTTTCCAGAGTTTGCCATCCTTTGAATCTACTGCTTCCTTCTCAGTTCTGGGATCATCATCAGTAATAGATAAAGAAAAATTTGAACAGAAAGAAGATGGAGTATACCTTTCTGGCTGCCTTCTTTCTCGAACTGATCTTCTCACACCTGGAGTTTGTGGCTCTTCATCTTCTGATTCCCTTTCTATTGTAGAGTCTAGTTCCTCCTCCTTAAGCTCAAACTCTATCTTCTCAGGTTCCTTTCATTGGACTTCATGATTAATAACATCTTTCACCTCTCTAAACACCACATATCGGCTATACACAACCTTCCTTGTTACTGGGTTCGAAAGCTTATAACCTTTTAAACCATCCTTATACCCAATAAAGATGCACTTTTCAAATTTACTATCCAACCTAGTTCTTTTCTCCTTTGGAACATGTGCATATGCATCAAATCCAAATACCAGCAGATGTGAAAGAGAGGGTTTCTTACCAGTCCATAGCTCTTGTGGAGACTTATCCTCCAACCTTGATGAAGGTGATCTATTGACTAGGTAACATGCTGTCTCCACCACCTCTACCCAGAATTCCTATCCCAACCCGACACCACTAAGAATGCTTCTTGCCCTTTCCATCAACATCTTGTTCATTCTTTCTACAAATCCATTTTTCTCAGATGTGTATGAAGTAGTCTTCTGCCATGCTATACTACACTTCTTACAGAATTCTTCGAATTCCTTGCTACAAAACTCTCCACCGTTATCTGACCTCAACACCTTTATCTTCTTCTCTGTCTAGTTTTCCACCAAAGCCTTAAATTCTTTAAACCTGTCAAAGACTTCAGATTTCTTCTTAAGGAAATATATCCATGTATTCCTTGAGAATTCATTTATAAATGATACGTAGTACATAGACTTACCTAGTGATGGAACCTTCACAAGTCCAAACAAATCATTGTGCACAAGCTCTAATATTTGTTTCGCCCTCTTACCACCAGAGGGGAAACTCACCTGATTCTGCTTCCCATATACACAATTTTCACAAAAACCAAAATTCATAGAGCTATTACTGATAACTTCTACCATACCTTTACCATGAAGTATTCGAAGGCCCTTCTCTCCAATATATCCAAGCCTTTGATGCCACAGCATGGTCTTCTCTCTAGAGACCACTAGATTTTCTGCTCCACTTTCAGGAACCACATAACTGTTGCACCCATCAACAATAGTGCTACCTTGTATCTTGTACAGAGTTCCAATCTGAACTCCCCACATCAGTACTAGTGCTCCCCAAACCATCTTGCAGGTATCCTTCTCAAAAACTATTTTTACACCTGCATCATGCAGCTTGCTTACAGAAATCATATTTCTGGCCAATGCAAGAATATGCAAAACACCTAGAAGTGTTCTAACCCTTCCACCTTGCAACTTCAACTTTACTTTTCCGCAACTAACGATTCTAGCCTTCTTGTCATCTCCGAAGAAGACATCACCACCATCATATTTCTCGTACTTGCAGAACCACTCTCTATGGGGAGTGAAGTGAAAGGATGCACCTGAGTCAATCAACCATGCCTCATGATCTACATGTGTACTTGAAGAATCCAAGTACACATCCCCACCTTCATCCGAGGTGGTTTCTGCATCTGCAGAAGGAGCATCATTAGATCCCTTTCCTTTGCCAGGAGCTTTAGATTCATAGTCCCTTTTGAAGTGCCTTCCTTTTCGCATTTCCAGCAAACCACCTTTACAGGTTTTCTTGGAGATTTAGATGTCCCTCTAGATTTAGATCTCCCACTTGGATGACTTATTTTTGTTTCTGTTCTGGGACCGTCCTCGTACAGACAAGGCATCACCATTCTAGCTCTCCATATTTTTCTGTATCATCTCCTCCATCAGCAAGGAAGAGACTATTTCATCAAACTGCAAGGTAGTTGCATTACTACCTATTGCAATAACCAGATTATCCCACAAATCTAGTAGAGAACACAACAAACTGATGCACTTATCTTCATCTGAAATTTTAATTTCAACAGATAATAACTGACTTACCACAGTGTTAAATGCTTTCAGATGCTCTATCACCGAGTCTCCATCTCTCATCCTCAGGTTATACAAATTTTTTCGTAGGAACAGTTTATTCACCAGAGACTTAGATTGGTACAAAGTTCCTAACTTTTCCCACAAAGACTTAGTTGTAGCTTCCCCTGATACACTCAACAATATTGAATCTAAGACACACAATCTTATTGTGCTCTTTGCCTTCTGATACAACTTCTTCCATTCTTCATCGGACACTCCTGTTGGTTTAGTACCTAGATCTATCGTGACCCACTGATCTTTATCCACCAATAGATCCTCCATCTTGAGTTTCCACAACTCAAAACTCTGACCATTAAATTTATCGATCTCTATCTTTCCATTGCTCGCCATCTTCTTTCACTACTAAAATCGATCTCGTAGATCTCCCACTGAACAGGGTCTACCACAGGCCCGAGCAAAACCCGTCAGCAACAAAGGCGTCCCCTTGAAGCCAAAACAACTTTGATATCAAATGTAAGTTTTAACCCCGTACAAAAATTACTTGCATACGAATTCTAAAACACAGAAAAATAACAATGCGAGAGAATAACACATAAAACACATATACACAAATATTTTCCCTTGGGTCCCAAAACTAGGACTACTAGCTTGATTTTTCATTATGTTCCTTTCAATGTTACAATACATATTTATACATGTTGAAGCATCAAATACCATGGACTGAAAACCATCGTGTCCAAAACCATGTGCGAAAACCATGCACAAAACCATAGGTAGGTCCGCCCAACCTAATATAGGGTCCAAAAAAAAATTTCCCCAGGGTGCAACCCCGAACCCCATACAGGGGGGCTACCCGCCCCCCTCAAACCCCCTATAACCCCCCGCTGCGCAATAGACACAATGAAGGGGGGCTCTACCCCCCTCTAACTCCCCAGTTCACTACGTGGGCTAGTCATGGAAATAATATATCATAACCCAACAATTAAACCTAGCCAAAGTTCTTTCCCTGATCCAATAGTATTCGTACATAAGAAGGATGGATCATGGCATATGTTTCCTGATTATAGAGATCTCAACAAGCTAACCATCAAAGATAAATTTCCCATTCCCATCATTGATGAATTTTTGGGATAATTACATGGAACAATTTACTTCACCAAGTTGGACCTTCATTCAAGATATCATCAAATTAGAATGAAGACAGAAGACATTCCAAAAATAGTATTTATAACTCATGAAGGTCATTATGAATTTTTGGTCATGCCTTTTGGACTTACTAATGCACCTTCCACATTTTAAGGTTTGATGAATTCCATTCTCAAACCCTTCCGTAGAAAATTTTTATTTGTTATTTTGATGATATACTAATCTACAACAAGTTTTGGGAGGATCATGTTCAACATGTTGACAGGGTTCTCAAACATTTGGAGGAGAAAAAATTGTATGAAAAAACCTCCAAATGTTTCTTTGGGGTAAAGGATGTGGAATATTTGGGTCATATTGTATCTCATGAGGGTGTTAAGGTAGATCATAACAAAATTAAATCCATCAAGGAATGGAAAATCCCCACAACTGTACATCATCTTCAAGGATTTATCAAGTTGATGGGGTATTATCGCAAGTTTGTTAAGAATTATGGGAAAGTAGTAGTGCCTCTAACAACTTACTGAATAAAGATGCATTTTTTTGGACTCTAGAAGCAACTACTTCCTTTGAACATATTAAAGAGGCAATGTTCCAAGCTCTGGTTTTAGCTACTCCTGACTTCACAAAAAAAATTCTTGTGGAATGCAATGCCTTAGAAAATGGAATTGGTGCTGTTTTAATGCAAGAAGGAAGAGCCATTTCTTTTGAAAGTTGTCTAATCAAGGTAAAGTATATACACAAACCTGTTTATGAGAAGGAAACGTTGGAAATACTACATTCCCTAAAGAAATGGTTCCCTTACCTAATGGAAAGACACTTCAAGGTAAAAAGATATCATGATAGACTTGAATAATTTTTGGAACAATGATTATCTTCAAAAGAGTAGTAAAAATGGGTCACTGATATGTTGGGTTATGACTTTGAAATCATCTACAAAAAAAGGGAAGAAAAATGTTGTTGCAGATGCACTCTTATGAAGGGATGAGGATGTGGAATGATTCATCCATGCCATTTCTATTATCCAACTTGATTGGATAATTGATGCAAGGAAGGAATGGAAGAATGGAAAAGAGGTGTGGACACTCATTAAAAACTTGCAGCAATATCCCAATACATCTGATACATTTATCTGGAAAAATGACTCACTATGGTACAAAGATCACTTATATCTATGTAATAATTCCCAACTCAAACAAAATATTATTTTTGAATTTCACACCTCTTCTTTAGAAGGGCACTCGGGATTTTTAAAAACATAGCATAGGGTCAAAAAGGAATTTTTTTTGGGATGGCCTTAAATCTGATATTCAAAAGTTTGTGGCAAAATGCTTGGTTTGCCAACAAAATAAAGGTGAGACAATTAAGACCACAATTCTATTACAACCTTTAGTCATTCCAAGTCAGCATTGGAAGGAGGTTTCAATGGATTTTATCATGGTTTTACCTAACTCAGAAGAAAAGAGTGTCATCATTGTGACAATTGATAGACTTACAATGTATGCACACTTTTGTTCATTATATCATCCTTTTAAAGCCAGTATCGTTTCTATTTCATTTATGGAAACAATTCAAAAGCTACATGGAAACCAAAAGATTATTGTAAGTTTGAAAGATCCCATTTTCACTAGAAATTTATGGAAGGAATTATTTTCTTGTCTTCATACTCAATTAGATCATAGCTCATCTTATCATCCTTAAGCTGATGGGAAAATTGACATATTGAACAATTGTTTGGAAGGATATATTCATTTCTTTGTATATGATAAACAAACACAATGGGTCAGGTGTTTACCTTTGGCTAAATGGTGGTATAAAACTTCCTTCCATATTGCAGAAAAATTGACCCCATTTATGGAACTTTATGTATATTAGCCACTACCCATCACATCATCTTTAGGAGAAAATTATAAGGTTCAAGCAGTGGAAGATCACAACAAGCATCAACAACAAGTTCTCCAAATATTAATGGATAACCCCACTCTAACACAAAATAGAATGAAGCAATAGGTAGATCATAATCGTAGTGAAAGATGTTTTGATGTAGGCGACTGGATATTTTTACGGCTACAAAAATACAAAGAAATGTCCCTCAAGAAAGCTAAGAAATATAGTAAATTATCACCCAATTATTATGGTCCTTACATGGTGTTACAAAATATTGGTACAATGGCATACAAATTGGAGTTGTATGCATCGTCCTGAGTACACCCAATTTTCCATGCTTCATGCTTAAACAAGGTTAGCGATAACAAGCTTCTAGTTCAAACAATATTGCTAGAACTTGACAAGGAAGGAAAAATCATATTGGATTCGGAAGACATCATGGAAACAAGAACCCAACAACTATGAAATCGATCAATTTGAAAGTATCTCATTGAGTGGAAGAACTTACACATTGAAGATTCCACAAGGGAGGATGAAAATTTTATATAGAAGCATACAAAACTACTCAATCATTGAGGAAAACAATTTTTTTGAAAGAGAGGTCCATGTTACATCCCTATAATACTATTGTAGTCCCCTTATTGTTATTTTTAGTGTAGCTCCTTTATTATTATTGTTGTGCCCATGTAGCTCCCATATTGTTATTTTTGTGCCCCATAAAAGGCCACTATTTTTATTGTTGTTCCCTTACATTATTTTTGTTATGTAGGCTCTAGTTACATTGTTATTGTATCAGTCAAGCTTCAAAAAAGTGGTTTCTCCATAAACCTCTGTATCTGGGGTACAAACAGGGTTTGATCAACAACCTAATTTATTATCTAGTGGTGTAGGATTTCCACAACAAATCGCAATAGGATCTTATCCTAATGGGGAGAAATCTTCCTATGGTCCTTATATTCCCATAGGGGGGAATTTCCTATAGGAACATATCCTCCACTTGGGGGGGAATCCTTTGTTGGATCTTATCTACCTCCTTGTCAAACACCTCAACAAATTTTAATGCAACCTACCTAAACTCAACCTCTTACTGGTGCCTCATCATGGAACGTTTCTTATGGTAGTGTACCTTAAATTATTGATGGTCAACCTATTCAATATATGCCGCTAAGTCCTTCCAGTAAACCTATTCATATTGTGCCTCAGATTCCTTCTGGTCAACCTATCCAAGGTATACCTTAGATTCCTGTTAGTTAAACTATTCAGGGAATACCTCAAATACATATACAGAAACATTTTTAAGGTATACCTCAAATTCCATATCAAGGATATCCTCAAATGTGAATAGGTCAAACCTAACCTTCCAAGTAGTTCCACTCATAGCTCAACCTACTCCACATTCCCTTAGAATTCCTCCTTCGACTTATCCTGGTAGAACGTATATGCCTAAGGCACAACCTATTCTAGAATATCCTAGGTATCCTCCTATTGTAATTGGAATTTACCCATAAGTCTATCAGTATCCTCAACCCAATTTCAATTAGCAGTTACCATTTATTACTATGTTAGATTTACTAGAATTGTCCCAGCTTAACAATGATCTGATTTATCATCATCCTTTATGGTCAGCTATTCCTGCGAAGCTATTAAGTGATATACCAAAATTTGATAGTAAACCTAGAGAAGAACTATTGAATCATGTGATGAATCATCATATATGGTTTTCATCTAACTCTCTAAATGATGATTCTATTCAACTACTTTTTTTCTAGCAGACTCTTACTATTCCTATAGCTAAGTGGAATATTGAATTACCGCGAACATCCTTTGGTTTTATAAACTCTTTGGAAAACACATGTTTGAATCATTATCAATTACCAATTCGATATGAAACTAAAACTCAAATTTTGACTTCATTACAATAGTCAGACTTCACACATGTTTAAGATCATATACATGAATAGAGATGTCACCATCATCTAGTTAAAGATTATATCCCATATTAGTTACTAGTGAAATGGTTTGTTAACTCAATACTTCCTATTATTACTAAAGATGTTTTCAAGGGTGGAGTTTTTACTGAGGATCAAGTTATTGTTTTTTCCCAATATCTAGATCTTGTTTATTCGCCATCTACTACATTGTACAATAAAATTCCTAATGCTCCTCATCTATCAAATACTATTCCATTAGCTTCTACAGAATCCCTCTTTGCAGATGGTGTGATTGGTTAAATTAGTTAGAAATTGCTGAGTAAACCATCTTGTCGCACTAATCCTAAGTGTACTCCCTCACCCACATGCCTTTATTACATACCCCCGGTTATCATCAAAATTACTTCTTGTATCTAGATGTACCAAATGGTACTATTACTATGCTAATTATATAGGAAGACGATTTGAATGATGAACATGTGATCTACTATCTTAGTAGGAATCTTACCACTTCTGAAATCAAGTATTCACCTGTGGAAAAATTTGCCTTGGCAATTATTCAAGCTATCCAATTATTCTGTCACTATATTTTGTTACGCAAAACCACTATGATTTCTTATTGTAACCCCATCAAATATATTCTTACTAAAAAATTACTTGGGGAAAATATTCAAAATGGATGGTAATTCTTCAATATTTTTATTTCGATTTCATCAAGTCCAAATCTAAGAAATCATTGGTTTTTGTTGAAATAATATGTGGCCTTCCCTGTACTCTTACAAAAATGGTGGCATAGGACTCTATTCTAGATGAATCTCTATTTCTTATCAATTCCTCAGATCCAAGTTATGGAGATATTATTATTATTTTATAGACTCAAAACTTTTATCCCAAATTATCTCGTATTGAACGTCATTGAATCCAATACCAAACCCAACAATATCATATTATTGGTGACATCCTTTATCATCATGGTGTTGATCTAGTTTTTTGATGATGTTTAACACACTAAGAAGCTAAAAACGTTTTCAATGATTACCATTCTAGAGTGTGTGGTGGTCATACGTCTAGGTATGCCACTGCACAAAAGATCTTGTGTGTTGAATATTTTTGGCCTTCTCTTTTCAAATATTGCATTGTTCCAATCCAAAAATGTCATGGCTTTTAGATATACAATAGCAAAATGTGTGTGCCTCCTTCTCCACTCCATCCTATAGTTACCATCAGCCCTTTTTCAAAATGGGGCATTGATTTCATGGCATGTAACCCTCTCACAGCTACAGGGCATGGGTATATTGTTGTTGCAGCCAGTTATTTTATCAAATGGGTTAGGGTGATGACTACGTTCAATAATGATGCAATTACTACAACCTTATTCGTATTCAACCATGTAATTGCCTGATTCGGTATCCTTCAAGCCATTGTCATTGACCATGGAATGCATTTTCTAAGTTTTATGATGTTGGACCTAACTGCGAGGTTGGTTTTATACCATGATAGCTCAACGCCTTATTATCTGTAGGCCAATGGCCAAGTAGAAGCAATAAACAAATTTTGGACTAGCATGCCTCAATGAATGATAGGGATTCTTAAAACAAATTGGAGTCTTATGTTCTTTTCGACGTTATGGACATATTGTACCTCAGCAAAAAAAACTACCAGATTTAAATCCTTTTAACTTTTATATGGTTTGGAAACTATATTACCAATTGAATGAAATTTTCCATCCTTGAAACTGGCCATCAAATTAATCCTTGTTAATTCTACTGAGGAGAATGTTTTTTTATTTAGCACATTTAAATGAGAGTCATCAAGATTCCACTCTAGCTAATGAGACCCATAAAAAATGTGTAAAAGAACATTTTGCCAAAAATGTTAATCCTGGAGTTCTTACTGAAGGTGACTTGGATTTTTTATATGATCAAGAGCATGACAAGATACAAGTTGGTAAATTCGAGCCTATGTGGCATGGCCCTTACATAGTCAAACATGTACTTGAAAAAGGTTCCTATGAGCTGGTGGATTACGATGGAATTACTTTGTCTGAGCCCAAAAATGGGATTTATCTTAGAAAGTACTATGCTTAGGTTTTCTACATAAGTACTTTGTACATCGTTGTACCATAGTTTTGGTGTGTTACAATGTTTTCTTTTTTAAAACAATTTCTATCTTTTCTTCTTACCTTATGTTATAGTTGGTTTTCAGATGTCAATATTCCCTTTACCTTATGCTAGCTCTGTTGATGGTTCTAGCCATAGTACTCAAAATATTTCTTTTGTTGAATAGGAAATCTATACGCCTACTGATGAGTTAGTGATTTTACATGGGATATGTCTCAGTCATACAAATAACAATATTACAAAATATGTTGTAGTAATTGAACTATTATCCAATGCCATTTCTTTTGGTATTCCCTATCTGGTTGATAAACTAGATTCGACTTAGCTCATAGTACTACAACTAAGTAACATTTATTCTATAAGAATTCCTTCATTTTTATGAATGTTTTTAAGGGTTCTTATCTTCAAAAGAAAGTTTTATATTTATAATATCAACACATTCCAAGAAGTATAAATGCATTAGCTGATGCATTAGAAAAATTTGTCTAAAATACAAATTTTCACAATTTGTAAAAAACCATAACATGCATACACTGTATAAAAATAAATAGCTCAAATAGAAAAAGTCTCCATTGATAGTTTTTGCAAAGAGTTTTACACAACAAAAAATTTTCATGTAACATGAGAATTCTAGCCTTTATTTATATCATATTTTATGATAGTTCCAAAAAAAATCTAACCCTAAATTCCTAAACCGTAGGCATAATTCTCATGGTAATAAACTATAGATTAAGCTACTCGTAGAAGAAATTGACTGAGCTGTGCAAGTATGCCCACTATATGACTATGGTAACAAAGAGGTATATCATAAACCTAAGAATCAGAAATGCCTAGGATAAGCCCCTCTATATTTTTCTCAATCTCTATGAGTTCCTTGATTTCCTCGGGGTTATGTTTACCTATCTCAACCTATTGTTGACCACACCTTACGGAGAATCCTATCTAGTCATACTGGTCCAACATTTTCATGATAATTTAATGTTAGTCTTGATGTGAAACCAAAAAGACATAAAAATCAAATTTATTGAAAAACAAAAAGAAATAGGTATTTTTATCTTATTGGTTCCACTACGTTCTCTGAGGGAGTACTAGTTATGGATCTCCTCTAAAGTTCGACCCTACATATGGGTAATCATTAATCTTGATGACATATTGTCGTAGCCACATGAAGAAAGTAAGATTAAAGGAGATGAATTTACCACAACCATGGTGTTCAATTAAATCAACCCACCTCCTCATTTCAGGCTCTCTTGGTCTAAGAATATCCACTGCTACCCTCAAACAGTGATGTAGTGGCACTCTATCAAGGAAAAAATATACCAAGATCAAGCCATAACAAAAGTGTTTCAATTGACCCATATTGCACCTATTAAGTTGTTCTTTCATGTTGATTAAGATCCCCTCACACTAATTGAACATTGTTGGCTCTGTGTAATCAAGAGCGTATTGCATCTGAGCCTTTATGGCCAAGTGTGGAGTCAGGCTCCTAGAAAAATGTGTGATAGTGAATAAAATGGTATTCACTGGAAGGTGACTTATGTCCCTAATTTCAATATTTCTTATGTTGGTATTTTGTGTCCGAAGGACACAATATTCAGTGACAAGTAGTCAGTGGGTTCATCACCGACTCTATGGCTAACTAGTCAAACCCTAGCTCCTTTGCATGACAACCTAGCTAAGAAATAAATATCTTCCACCTTGATGGTGAGACTGTGGGAGCCAATATGAAAATTTCATTCATTTAAATTCCATGCCCTCACCAAATAGTCAAGAAGTTATAACTATGCTCTCATTCTTGGGATCATGAAAAAATTTGCTAGCTTGCATTACCAAAGTGCCAACATGGTGTTGTCATCATTAGGTACATTGAGGTCTTATACCTCATGCCCTCTCTCACTCCATACCAACATTTGATGGATAAACAATATGTTAACTACAAGAATATAACATGTTAGGTAACAAACATACAAAATTTTGAGTTATTTCTATCAAAAATTTAAACTTTTTATACCCTCCACATTCATTGCAACTGTCTTTTATAAATAATATGATACCATCGTACCCATGACTTTCAGGCTCTGCATCAATCTTGTTTTGACATAGTTCGTGATGGACCAAGGGTGAATTTTCCCTCATTTAAGAAGCCGAAAAATGAAAATTTTATTGTTACAATTGAAAAAAAAATGTAGAAATTAAGATGAGACAAAGGACTCTTGCATAGAAGAAACAACATCTAAAATCATCCACTAGATTTCTCAAAACTAGCTCCTAAAGATCAAGAGTAAAAAGGGTTTTTTTGTCTCTGTAAATTGGTAAAACCCAAATGCCAAAAGTAAAATTGATTTTCATCATTTTATAGCAATTAAAGTTATTTATTATTATTATTTTTGCCATTTTTTCCTAATTGTCAATAATTAATCCTTTTTTATACAATGTTTTGGTAAAATATAATGATTTTTGAGCTAAATGTGTAGATAAAAATTTAAAACATTGAAATATAATACTTTGGCATGAGTATACTTCTATCGTTTTTTCGAGCTCATAAAAAATGCACTAAAAAGGAAACCCATATAAATCTCTTTAAGCACTTTATAGACTCTATAAACATGAAAAGATATCGAGTGAACTTATTTCTTTCACAATCGAAAAAGAATTTGAAACAATGTATACCAAGTATAAGTTTAACCGTTTTTAGGGCTGAGTGGAATAATTACGAAAAAGGAACACTTTAGTCAACCATAACTAAAAGAGTTATCCCTTGTATTTTTTAACCCTTTTTTTAGCCTCGAGAGACTAAATTTATGATAAGAAAAGTACATAATTTTATTTTTATTTATTTTTCAAACTCTCTAAATGTGAAAAATAAGTCAAGTTATCCATTTAGTGGACTCGTAAAATGTAAACAATGTAGGACTGATCCATCATGATGAGACTGAACCACTACTTCATAGGGGTCATTAAAAATACTCTAAAGGACTCATCCAAATGATGATCTTATACTTAAATCATGTATTATCCTCCTTAAGCTTGTGTAAAAATAAAGAGGTACTTAGTGGATATTGTGGGGGAAATTGGGAAAGAATTATATAAATTATATATTTTAAAAGCTAGCAAGTCTCTCTTGAACATGACACTTCGTCACTCTTCATGTCTGTGTTGGGAAAATCCACTTGTTCTCTCTATTGATCATGCCTCATTGAAATTATTCATAATGGCCTCTAGTCTCATTTCAATTCAAGTGCTACCACATTGTTGCCATGTCATAAATATGTTCAAGAGGATTTCAACCTCAGTCAAATAATTTTGTAGCCCTCAAAGCCTTCTATTGTTTTGACCATCCATGAGTTAGTCTTGAATCAATCTTATTTTATTATACTCCAAATATTTAAACCTATTTCGTGTCATTGACGGGGGATACATCAAGACCCTCCTACGACAGATCACATCCTATTGACTTCAGCACATTATCTAGGAAGTTGATTTAGAAACCCCGTTCAGTACCTTCAAACTTGCATGCCTCAATGGAAAGTCTCCTCACTTTCGATGATATGTTTACAACATTGACCTTCAATAGAATGATTTTATGGGTTTTCAACTTCAAATCACTTATCCACACCCCATAGTGTACTAGAGTACCTTGATGGCAATTTTCATTATTGGTGGTTCCTTTTGCATCTATTAATGGTTATCATCATTGACTAGTAATTACATGGTTTCTGGCATGTTTGACCACAAGAAATTTATTCACATGGTTAGATTCATACTATAGGTTGATAGAGATGAGTATCCTTGATTTTTTTATATATCCAGGTTGATAGATCCACAATGTATGTCTATTAGCCATGAATTCATTTTATTGACATGGGTCTTTCTCAATTTCCATACTTATACTTAGATTTACTTGCATTATGAGTAAGGGGATGCCTACCTTAGAGATGATCATATGATGATATTGTACTTTAATCTCTTGATTGTTTACTTGTAGGTTTTTAACCAGTTGTTCCTTGATTTGAACCTTCACACAATAAAGCACTTCAGTCATTATAACTTTTCGGATTTTGTACTTTAGGGGGAAATATGTTACACAATTTTTTTTCACATCCATGTAAATGATGCAAGATCTAGATCTTTCACCATCCGGTGAACTATTTTTATGAATCCTCAAGAAATATGGAACAAATACCACTCCACAAAAGATAAGAATCATATATTACATGCATTTAAAACCCTATTTTTGGAGATTATCGCAAGTACAAGTATTACAACCTGTGACATATTACCTTGAATAGTTAACATATTTTAACTTCATCACAAATTTCCTTCATAAAAGATATGTTGGTATTCTTACATGGGTAAAACATAAAAAAGGTTGCAAAACTTGCATTCTAAAATCCTCGTGAAAGTATCTTTCCAAGCAGTGAGGATATTGGCTTGAATTCCTTCCATAATGGATCTCATCCCTATGATAATGGACCCAATCCCCTCCATTGTGGATGTAGCTCATACCTAAGTGGATCTCAAAGTTCCATTATTGGCGTACAAATATAGTGCACTAAAAGGAAAATGGGTTAGCCTTTTTACTCTTGAAACTATACTTCCACTGAATTGAAGTATGTTGGAGCATCCAATGAAGGTTGTTGAATGCAAGGATGGAATTGAGTACTATTGAGAGGAATCTATCAACATCAAGGCTTTTGTTGAAACTATCTCCTTTTTCTTACTAATAAAAATGAATATTTATTTCCCACATTCATTGTTATGGTGATTATTATGAGATTCGTGGATCACTTATAAATATTATCTTAAATCATTTATTTATCACATGCTTTGATAATTTGTATGCTTGAGCCTTTGTGAATAATTTCTTCGAGCATTGAGAATGAGATCGAAAGTTATATGAAACAAAAATTGTTGAAGAATGCAGCAAGAAATTCTCAATTTGATTTTGCCTTGATTAAATTGGGAAAATTTGAATTTCCACATTAGTAGACAACTTGGATGTAGTTAACTTGAGTGACATGGCTTGTGTCACCTAGTTTACTTAGTAAATTCAAGTTCAAGGAGTTAGAGTTCAGTTAAGCATGTTTGATTTCTAATTTGTAGAAATAAAAGTCAGTTGTCTCAAGTTCTTTTCAGTTAAACTAGTTCCAACTACTGGAGGAACTAGTGGAATGCAAATTGTGTAGTGTAACTTTAATCAAACTCAATGATCATCCACTTAACTAATCCATCAACCCAAAATAGCTAATCCATATAGATAATTCGAGTTACCCAATTGAGATGGAGATTCCAAGGCAGTTTAGCATTAGTTTTAGATTATTCCCAAGTGTACATGTGTCGCATGCAGCCTGGTGATCAACTTGAGGAATTGCACAATCCATTTTGGAAAAGTTCCTAGATAATAGGGGCCTAATTTGTCAATGAATTGCACAAGGAAATACGGGCTCGGGAAGACAAAAAAATTGACTAAGTCTGGGTCATACCTTCTCAGTGAGTAGAGAGATAGATTATGCACTTGCATGTTGTGCTTAGTTGAGAAAAGAAATTATAATACATCTATATTCATCATATTAATGCAAGTAGACATTGGGATTTTCTAGTAGTTTTCTTTCCCTAGGAAAAATTCTATTTGCATGTGTGTGATTTCTTATTGCCTATTTGATATTTTTGTTCTAAATTATGAAGTAATGTCCATACAAAAATAGAGTATCTTTGTGTCTTGTGATTTTGATTAAATCTTCATGATCAATTGTAAATATACATCGTAATTTCTACATGGTAGCAAAGCATTATTCACATTAGAGTAGGAATTTTGAATTTGTTTCTCAGGAAGTTTTAACTTGGAGTTCAGTGCAACAAAATATCCTCAGAGTTAAGAAGATGGCCTTGAATGGACTAAGGCTAGCATATGCCTTGGTAACTTCTAATTTTTTTGCATGGAAAGATCACATGGAGGCATTATTGGATGATAATGGATTGCTAGAATACATCAATACAGATGTTGCAAAACCACCAGATTATGATGCCCAACACCTTGCTCAGTGGAACAAAGATGTAGCTAAGGTGAGGAGAATAATATTCAATGGAGTATGGGATCACATTGTCTTAAATATCCATGGAAAAGAAACTTTGTTTGCAATGTGGAAAGAAATGATAGAATTGTTTGAGAATGATAGTGACCACAAGAAGTTGTCACTCAAGGATAAACTTTGAAGCATCAAGATGCAGAAGAATGACAATATTCCACAGTATCTCAGAAACTTCACACAATTTCATGATAAACTTGGCGAGGTCGGTGTTAATTTCACTGAAGAAGTCTTGGTAAGTCTAGCCCTTCTAGGCCTTCCTAAGAGCTAGCATAGATATCAAGATTTGGTGAATGGGAAGGAGAAACTACCGAATTGAGAGCACTTATGGTTTGATTTAGTACAGGAGGAAATAAGGTAGAATGTCAGAGATGGGACTTCATCCAAGGGTGATGATGAAGAAAATTTTCATTGGATGGAAAGGAAAGGAAGGGGAAATGGAAGAGATATCAATCCAAACCAGAGTCCAGCTAAGGGGGCAAGAAGAAATATTTGTCAAAAATTAAATTCTTCCATTGTCATGAATTCAGACACCATGCCACTAAGTTTCCACAGAAAAATTCGAT
This sequence comes from Pinus tabuliformis, assembly GCA_031772625.1. Classification (NCBI taxonomy): domain Eukaryota; kingdom Viridiplantae; phylum Streptophyta; class Pinopsida; order Pinales; family Pinaceae; genus Pinus; species Pinus tabuliformis. Next base: position 197,023,814 of record CM062813.1, read on the forward strand.
AAAGAAGACCTCAAGAGGAGTGGTAGGTGAAGTCTTGGCTTCATAGTTTGAGCTTGGATTTACCCTTATCACATGCATTACCAACATAGTGATGGTGAGCATGTGGTACTTGGACTCAGGTGCATAGTTCCACATGACAGGGTGTATATATTTTTTTAGTGACCTAGAAGAAAAATATTTGTAGATGCACATTGATATGGGGGAAGACTGAAGGTATACCACAACCGATATTGGTACAGTCAACTTCCATAGGGAGTCAGGCTCTCCCCAAGCTCAAGAATGTCATTTTCGTTCTAGGCCTAAAGAAAAATTTCATCTCTGTTGCAGTTTTGGAAGAACATGGTTATGATGTTATCTTCAATAAAGGAAAGGAATTACTGAGACAAATAGCCATGGGACAGGTGAAGCAAAACAAGGTTTTTGTGAAGAACCTATATAAGCTAGATTTGGAATATTGTTCTGCATTAAGCACAAAGGCGGGGAAGTTGCAGGGCCATGATGTAAGTGAAATTTGGAACAAAACACTTGGACATTTTTATCATGGTGCCTTGAAGATTATCTAGTAGATAACCACAGGCCTCCCCAAAGGAGCACTTGAGAAAAATGATGTATGAAAAGGATTTACTTTGGGGAAGTACACAAAATCCACATTCCATTATTGACACATCAAATCTCATGCAGTCTTGGAAAGGATCCACTTTGATGTCTGTGGACCTTCCTCAATAGGACCCACTACCACACACAAATATTTTGTCATTTTTATTTATGAATTGTCATGGAATTGTTGGATATTCTTCATGCAGAAGAAAGATGAGATATTCTCCAAGTTCGTATAATTCAAGGCACTGGTTGAGAAATAAAGAGGCAATAAGGTGAAGGCTCTCAGGAGTGATAATAGAAGTGAGTATGTGTCAAATGAATTTAAACATTTATATGCAAAAGAAGGCATTCGATGATAGTTGACAACGCCCCACAACCCAGGCAATAAGGTGAAGGCTCTCAGTAGTGATAATAGAGGTGAGTATGTGTCAAATGAATTTAAACATTTATATGCAAAAGAAGGCATTCGATGATAGTTGACAACACCCCACAACCCACATCAGAATGTGCTGGCTGAGAGAAATAACTATAACATTATGGCAACAACAAGGATTACCTCTACATTTGTGGGCTGAGGCATGCAACACAATAGTCTATTTGCATAATTGGAGTCCTCATCAGATTCTCGGCATGATTACACTAGATGATGATTTCTCGGGGAGAAATTCAGATGTGTCACACTTCAAGATTTGTGGAGCCTCTGTTTAATACCATGTCTCCAAAGAATCAAGGAACAAGCTAGAGTCAACAACAAAATTGGGGTATTTGTGGGTTACACAGAAACTACCCACCACTACCGTGTGTACTTGCCATCCCTCAAAATGATAGTTGTGTAGAGGGATGTAAAATTTAATGAGGAGAAAGTGATGTGGTACTCTCTTTAGAGGGAGCTTCAGATCCCACCAAAAGAGGATATTTTAGATCGAAAGGAGGAACCTCAAGAAGTTGTGGAGAAGCCACAGATTGAGGAGCAAAGAGTACAAACAACAACTCAAGCAAAACCATATAGAGAGGGTAGGAAAAGAACCAAGAAAGATGAGAAACATTTTCATGATGTGAGGGAGAATGTGGGTGCTCCTTCAAATCAGTGTAGGTAGTGAAGGTCACCTAATCGGTACAGTGGCTACATGGATCTAATGACTGAGCTCATAGAGATTGAGTCATCCTCTTTCAAGGAAGTAGTAGATAAACCTGTATGGGTTGATGCGATGGTGGATGAATATGAATTCGTTGTAATGAACAATGTTTGGGAAGTGGTCCCAAGACTAGAAAATAAATTAGTTGTGGGTTCGAGATGGATTTTCAATGTAAAGCATGCAATAGACAGAAGCATAGAGAAGTACAAGGCCATATTTGTGGCCAAGGGGTACTCTCAAATTGAGGGAATTGACTATGAGGAGACCTTTGCTCCTGTAGAAAGCTACTCATCCATTAGATCAATTCTTGATCTCGCTATGCAGATGGTGTGGAAGATACACCAGATGGATGTAAAAACAACATTCCTCAATGGAGTCATTGAGGAGGAGGTGTACATCAAGCAACCAGAAGGCTTTGGTAATTTTGATCAAGAGTCTCATGTGTGAAAACTAAAGCTAGTGTTATGTAACGGCCTCAAACAAGCACTTCATTCTTAGTATACTAGTATCGGTAGCTATCTCACTGGTTTGGGCTTCACCAAAAGTGAAGTGGATGAAAACCTCTATCATATCTTGGTAGAAGGTAAATTTCTTATCATTTTCTTATATGTGGATGATTTTATTTTAACTTGTGATGAAAAACTAATCATCTCTTGCAAGGAGGTCCTTGCAAGCAAATTTGAAATGAAGGACATGGGACTCATGCACTACTTCCTTAGGTTAGAAGTATGTCAAGGTGATGGGGATTTGTTTTTTCTCAAGGAAAGTATGCAAATGATATGAAACAGATCTTTCGTAGGTGTTATGAAATCAACCAGCTAAACCAAGCTATGGTTATGCCAACCAAATTATTTTGGAGGGTAGCTATGCATGTTCTACGATACCTCAGAGGCAATACCTAGTTTGGAATATGGAATATATGGACAAAGGGTGTGAAGTTGTGTGGCTTCATAGATGGAAATTACTCAAGGATTCTATCCGACCAAAAGAGTACATCTAGTGGAATTTTTAGTATTGGATTTGTAGTTGTTTCCTGGTATAGTAGGAAGCAATGATCAGTGGTGCATAGCTCGATAGAAGCAGAATATATGGCTCCAAGTCAAGAAACATTTGAGGCAATCTGGATGAGAAATATAATTGTTGGATTGTTTGGTGAGATGATGGATCCAACTATTATCTACTGTGATAACCAGAGTTGCATCAAGCACTATGAGAATCTTGTTTTTCAAGATCGATCCAAGCATATAGATATGTGGTATCACCATTTGTGGGATCTATAGAGGTGGATAATTTTTTTGCAGTACATTCTGATAGAGGAAGAAGATGCTGACATTTTGACAAAGGAATTTTCAAGAGGGAAGTTTGAGTTCGACAAGTGTAGGATAAGGGTGGTTGATAATCCCTTTCCTTCTGAGAGGTAGAGTTGAAAAACTCAGCAAGAAATTCTTAATTTGTTTGTGCCTTGATTAAATTGAGAAATTCGAATTTCCACATTAGCAAACAACTTGGATGTAGTTAAATTATGTGACATGGCTTGTGTCACCTAATTTACTTAGTAAATTTGAGTTGGAGGAGTTAGAGTTCAATTAAGCATGCTTGATTTCTAATTTTTAGCAATTAAAGTCAGTTTTCTCAAGTTGTTTTCAGTTAAACTAATTCCAACTATTTTAGGAACTAGAAGAAGGTCAGCTCTGCAGTGGGAATTTATTCAAAATAAGTGATCATCCAATTAATTGATCAATCAACCCAAAAGAGCTAGTGCATGCAAAGAATTTGAGGTACCCAGTTGAGGTGGAGATTCCAAGGCAGTGTAACATCAGTTATAGACTATTATGGAGTGTACAGGTGTTGCATGCAACCAAATGATCAACCTGAGGAATTTCACAATCCATTTTGGAGAAATTCATAAATAATAGGGGCCTAATTTATCAAGGAATTGCACAAGGAGGTAGGAGCTCAAGAAAAGGAATAAATTGACTAAGTCTAGGTCAGAGCTTCTGAATGACAAGAGAGATAGGCTATGCACTTGTATGTTGTGCTTAGTTAAGCAAAGAAATTGTAATACATATTTATTCATTAGATTAGTGTAAGTACGAATTGGGGATTTTTAGCTGTTTTCTTTCCCTGGGAAAATTATTATTTTCATTTGTGTGATTTCTTATTGCATGTCTAAAATTTTTATTATAAATTGTGAATTAATGACTGCAGAGAAGTATAGTAGGTTTGTGTCCTGTGATTTTTATTAAAATTTCATGAGTATTTGAAAATCTACATCGTAATTTATGCAAAAAAGAGGAAAAGAATTTTAAAAAATGTATGAACCATTCATTAAATTTTACATATATGATTTAATGGTAATGAATCTAGGGAATGTTTCTTTGTATTTGGTTGTTTTGTTCTAGTGTCCAGTTTCTAAACCTAGGGAGATCTCTCGTGTCCATAACAGTGAGTTTTTCACTAAATATATAGGAGATAGAGCACACAAAGAGGATTTTTGCATTGTAGTAGCCCATGGGCCACAAACCATACTTCTTTGTACTCGTAGCCATTTTCTATACAGAGAAAGAGATTAGAGAGACATCACCTTCCAGTTGGGTTTTCTCCCAAAAGGGTTTCTGAAGTCATATCTTGTGTCAAATGTGCTTGTGAGATTTTATTTATTTTTTCTCTATTATTTGCATAATTGTAATTTTCATGCATACACAATTAACTTTTATAAGTGTAAAACTATACAAGTTTAGTTTTTAGATATTTAAAAATAATTTTATCATATATGTTGTGACGAATTATTAAGTGGAATATCCATAAAATTTTATGGATCATGAGATCCAACCAATATTACCTCATCAAGGATGGAAAATAATTTCCCATCAAAAATCATAACATAAAGTATAAAATCTCACTGGTGAGTACCAACCAAGCCAAGAAAGTGATTAGATCTTGCAAGAAGTATGTTCTACTATTTTTAGAAGAAAATCAATATGTATAAGAGTTAGTAAGAGAAAAATCATCCTTTGAGGGTTGTAGTAAGGAATAAAAACAACTAGAAGAGTTACTATAAGAATACAGGGGTGTCCTCTAGGAGCCTAAAGGGCTATCACCCAAGAGGAAATTGGAGCACACGATCCAATTGTTGCCAGAATTCCCATTTCTAAATAATGGGTTATATAGGAATTTTGTTATAGAATCAAGTGAGGTGAAGGAGTTGCAACAATTAAGTGAATAGGATGTCATTTGACTAAGTAACTCACCATGTGGGTCACCCATAATCATTGTGTGAGAAAATCATGGGACATGATGGATGTGTATTTACTACAGGGCATTAGAAAATTCATGCTCAATAAGAGGTACACCCTACCCATGATATATGATATATTAGATTAGTTGGAGAAATCAAAATATTTCACCAATATAGACCTAAATTTAAGATATCACCAGGTTCAATTCAAGGAAGAAGATAACTGGAAGACCTCCATTAAAACCAGGCAAGGTTTGTATGAGTGGTTAGTCAATAAGGTTGGACTATGCAATGCACAAACTATGTCTATGATGCTAATGAATGAAATTATAGTCTCATTGTTTATTTTCTATTTGGATGATATACTAGTACACAACGCTACCTAGGAGGAGCATGTATCACATTTGATGTAGGTGCTAGAGACATTAACGAAGAACTAGATTTTATAAAATCTCAAGAAATGTGAGTTTTCATAAGAATATTTGGTGTATTTGGGGTATGTTATAGGTGGAGGAAAGCTAAATATATATCCTTCCTATAGGTTTTATTTTTCATTATGTTCCTTTAAATGTTATAATACATATATATACATGTCAAAGCATAAATAAACCCCAATCCAATAACTATGGATTAGAACATAGTTGTAGTTCCCTTGATCAGATCTACAAGATACCATGGGTAGAAAACCATCATGTCCAAAACCATGTGCAAAAACCATGCGCAAAACCATAAGAAGGTCCCCCACCTAATATACGGTCGAAAAAAACTTCATGTGGCACTTCCCTAAACCCCGTAGAGGGGGGCTACCTGCTCCCTCAAACCGCCCGACAGGGGGGACTGTCACCCCCCACCCCATGACCCCTCTGTTGCGCCCGATGCAACGAAGGGGGTATTGGTTGCCCCACCTCTAACCCCCCCAGATGTGCATGGAGCTAGTCGTGGAAAGAATATAACACATACCCAACATTCTCCCACTTGTTGTTTTCTTTCCACATAGGGGGTCACATGAGAGCTTAGTCATTAGTCTAGACCTGCAACTCTCATTGTTTCTCTACACCAATAAAACTTCCTAGTTCTCACAGACTTTGTCAATGCATCTGTAGTATTCTTCAAAGTGTCCACCTTGACCAGAAACACCTTTTTTTCTTGAACCATATAGCTCAAAAAGTGATATTGAAAATAAATGTGCTTTGTCTTTGAATGATAAGCAAGATTATTTTCCAAGAAAAATTCACTTTGGCTGTCATAGTCCATCCTTATAGCTTGATGTACTAATCCCATACTTGAACACAATCTCTGCAACCAAAATTATTTCTTGCTTGCATGAGTGGCTGCCATGTATTCTGTATTTGTAGTTGAAAGTGCCACTACAGGCTGTCTCTTTCTCATCCAATTGACTACACCTCCAAATAGGTTAAACACATACCCACTCGTAGATCTTCTTTGACCTAGATCTCCAACCCAATTTGCATCAACAAAGCCAGGAATTTCCAAAACTCTATCCAATCCTGGTCTTCCTTAGTAGCACAAACCATAATCACTAGTGCCATGCAAATACTTGAAAACTCGCTTCATTGATGTCTAATGTTCCTTCCCTAGTATTGACATAAACCCGCTCAATACTCCCACTGCATGTGCAATGTCTTGTCTAGTACATACATTGCATACATCAGGGTATCGGCTGCACTTGTGTATGGAACATGGGGAATGTCCTCTTCCTCTTCTTGTGACTTGGGACATTGTTCATCAAATAAATTTACACCTACATGAATATGAACCTTCACTGATTTACTATCCTACATATTAAACCTCTGCAGTATTGTCTTGGCATACTTTCTCTGGTTTAAAAAAATAATGTCTAATTTCCATGCCCAAAATATAGTTTGTAGCACCGATATCCTTCGTGTCAAATTTGGAGGACAATTGGGTCTTAAAATCCTGGATAATTTCTTTGTAATTTACAATCGGCAACATATCATCTACATATAAGACTAGACAAATAACATGTCACCAATTAATTTAAAATACACATAGTGATTTTCTTTTCTTCTGGTGAAGCCAAGTCCCCGTATAAATCTATCAAATTTCTGATACCACATCCTTGGTGACTGTTTTAACCCATACAAAGACTTTTTTTGCTTCCATACCAATTCTTTCATTCCCTTCACCATAAAGCCATCAGGTTTCTTCATGTAGATCTCTTCTTCCAAGTCCCCGTGAAGACCTGTTGTCTTCACATCCATCTATTCTACCTAAAAAACAAAAGTAGGAGCAATAGATAAAAGTAATCTAATAGAAGCTGCCTTGGAAATAGGAGAAAAAATATCATGAAAATAAATTCCTATCACCCACAAATAACCTTTTCCAACCAATCGAGATTTGTATTTCTCCACCTTGCTGATGAGCCCCAGTATTGCAGCAAGGATGCTGCAACTCCTAGGGAGGCCAACATTACTTTATCAACCCGGGGTTTATACAAACTTGGAGGTGATAGTGCTATATGTATAGTAGATGCAACAGTATACTCTTATCACTTCTCAACTAGGGTGATAAACCACTAGGGTTTTTCAAACCAGTGTTCTATTAACTAGAAGGAGGCTCACTACTGGTAGTGAATGCAAAGCTATCTTTTATGTAGAAAGTAAATGCTTGCCTATTTTAAGGAAATGAAAGTGCTCAATAGAAGATACTATGAAATGACATGAAATTACCTGGCTAAGAATTAACACACATTACTTTGAAAAAGAGACCTAATTTAACCTTTCATTATATCATCTAGATATCTGGACTAATTAGGCATGTAAATTATCCAAACATTTCTATCACTGATGTATGCATGCACTAGCTAAATATTGTAGAAAAGAGTCTTCTAATTTTTAGTTTAGAAATGTAAATTCTAATCTAAACAAGTTGATTTTTTGCAGAAGAGGAAGGTATGGAAAAATTGGTCCAAAATGGCATTGAGGGTTATGGAGATCACGTTGAGGGCCTACCCTGGGCTCTAATCATCATTTCTACCCCAAAACAGTCTAAATCATGCTTCTACACGGTTTCCTGTAGTTGCTACTGGATTTCCTGTAGTTACTACAGGATGTCCTGATTTACTACAAGAAACTTAGCTGAAATTTGTAGGAAGGTAGGGAAGGTGAAAGGAAGTGTTGGGAAGATCGATGATGATGGAATAAGGTATGGGGAAGGTGCACATTATCCAAGGATTATCCCAACTCTTCAGGATGGTTGTATTTTCTCAAGGTAGCTGTCCATAATGGCTACAAAACAAAACTCTGAATTAGTGGTTGGTAGGATTGGATGAGGGGTGGAGAAGACTTAGATGAGGCTCGTGGAATGTCTTTCTCCCTACAGATCAACAACTCCTGCAAAAAAACATATTATTTTCTTCATTCATGAACAACTTTATGTAAATGTGGAAAAAATGAGTTGAATTTGAGAAACTAGTTTATTCATGGCTAATGGCTTAAGTCTATGGAATGGAATTCTTTCTAATCTACAACAAACTCAAGAAACCAAAATGAAAATTGTAGGTGCTTCTACAAAATCATCAACAATGATCTATTCAATAAGAAATCCTAAGCTATGTAATAACCAAAAGATAAATTTTTTTTTGGGGGTGTGAGAGTCGGGCCCTCAAACCATGATCCCATGAGGGAGATGAGGATGAGGCCATTGCCATAAGATTTTATAAAGTATTTTATTTCACTACTGTAACACTGATCCACTTCTCTAACTAATGGAAGAAAAACTAACTAATCATTCAAAGACTTGTAAATTAAAAAAAGCATAGATAACTTCAGTAGCTAATCTATGATTCTAATCTAAGGATACCTGTACAAAAATAGGAACGTATGCTACTAGGGTTGGGGCCTAACCCAAGAGATTTATCCCTTTAAGTCAACTCAGTGCTGGTTCAAATAAACCCTTTTCATTATCACCAAAATGTCAAAAATAACATGAGAATAACAATCACAACATCTTAGCTAGAAATTGCCTCTTGGCTACCATAAATATTCAAATCCTAATAAGGCCCTAGGCCTTCTTATTTATACAACTGAAGCTACCAACAACTTCCTTAAAAGTAGGGAAGCTTGCCTCCCAAACTTGAGATTGAATTGTCTTCAACCATCACTAGCTTGGCTGCCAATGAACTCAGTGGGCTTGGCTACTTGTAACTCTGAGCTGATGAGATCCGGTGGAGGAATATTCTAGTGATTGAGGAGTTAAGGAGGGAGAACCAATCTCCTAAACTCCATCTTTCTTGTCTACTTCGAGTTCCTGCACTTAAATTAGCCCAAAACTATGCCCAATCCTGTAATCAATGCACATTAGACCACATGACATAAAATCTCACCTTTAGCCTTCTCACTGTTGGGCATGGAATCCCCCCAAGGCATGTTTTGGGCTTAAAACCCAAGTTTTGACCAAGTCCTTTGTAAAGTCACTGTGATTTTTGGGCGCGGAGCGTGAAATCATAATAGAGTCACAGGGTTGTCCGCCCTTGTTTTTGTAATGTAATGTCGGCTTGATAGACCTACCCATTTTCTGTGGACCATGGGATTGCATAAATAGAGCGAGGCTCTAAGTGTAGAAGATAGCATGTAGCTAAAGAATAGACAAGAAGCATGACGAGTCTATGAGATTGAGTCAAAGTGTAAAGTGTGTCTTTGGGTCATAGAGTAGGAGAAGGCTCTGCAGATGAGTGGACAGAGGCTTAGTAGTCCACAGCTGAGTGCGCAGGGCATGTCGAGTCTGTAACCATTGGAAGAATTAATAAAGAGAAGTTTACCATATTTTTGTGTATCTTTTCCTATTTACTATATTATTGGGTATAAATTGCAAGTGTATTGTTTATTTGCTGCGTGAACTTATATGTGTGCGATGTATAAATAAATATAACACAAGGATTTTATTTACGCAAAGATAACTAACTGGAATAGGAAGATAGGTAAGAACTCAGATGTGACTTAGGGAAATAATGCAGAGCACTACTCCAGTAGCACGGAAGCCCCACAACCATTAGGGCTATGCGAAGGCAAGCATATCAGGGTGCGAAGGCCAAGGAAGTATGCGAAGCAACTTGCACGCATGGACAAGCATTTGGACTGAATCAAACCCTCAAATATCTCAAGGGTGCGGAAACTTGGTTCCAACACCCCCCCATACTACTTCAGGCAAGACCTCAGTTCACGTTCCATGGATTGTTGTCGAAAGGGCTAGTAGTATAGGGATTTCTTTGGCTAATTAACTCTGAACCTGGGTCAGGTCCCAACAAGCCAACAAATGGTTCTGTTGCCGGGACCGGGATCTACATAGAGATGTATGATGTCGTATCACTAGAATCTAACAAAGAAAGGAATTGAATATTGGTTGGATAGGAAGATTCATGAGTTCACAGTGTAGGAGAATAGGAACTATGACTATGAAAGGAAGAGTGGTTAGACTACTACTTATACACAGAGATCCATGAAATTTTCTTCACATCTTTCCCTACCGAGCTATACTAGTGGATCGTGAAGCTAGCAGATAGCCAAGGAAGGTGTAAGCTCAACAGACCTATTGTGTGGACACTAGAATTGGTTGTTATAGACATTTTTGTGCCTTACAACATTGAGCATGAAATGTCCATAATCTAAGGGATCCAATGTCCCTAAACATTTTGTTCCTACCCCTAGAGGAACAAGGCTAACAAACCACAGCAATTCACAGAAGTTCTCCACCAAAAACTGCTCAAAAACAAGTCAATTCAGGATCAATTCAGTGGCTCCAATAGCTGTCTGCGCTGAATGTCAAAGCCAACACTGGCTACCTGCACTGAAACGCAGGTAGAAGCACTACCAGGGTGCGTTGAGCGAGATTTGCCAAATGGCAAGTTCATTCCAAGAGGTGTCAAGACCCAGGAAGCTTCCAGAATCTTCCTCAATGACACTTGCCTCAGTGAATTCGACTGGTGATGAGTAAGAGGTTCCCAATCTCCAAGTGGAAGCAAGAACCTCCAAGTGGAATCAAGAACTGACAGAGAGAGAGGGCACTAGTCAGATCTCAAGCTGACTCATCCTCTCTCCAAACATCTATATATGGATCTCTCCTCCATGAGATCTGGAGGCTGGAATTTTGTTATTGCAAAGAATTGCTGTTGGTTTGAGATTGGAATCATTGGGTGCTTAATGCTTTGAAGGGGGTGAAGATAGGAATTCCATTTGCTGGGAAGGAGATGCTGGATTGGAGACCTATGGGTTGTATCTCTTCCTGAACCTTGTTATTCATCAATAAAGCTATCTTGGTTTCTCCTATATACTGATGTATCTTTGATGTATGATTGCATTAGTATGTTTAGTTTATTTCTAATCCTGAACTAGTTATGAATATGAATCCATGTCTTGTGTAGTGTTCTCTTCTTGTGATCTTGCAGAAACCTCTTGAAGCTGGGCGAGCGAGAAGACAAGTAGCTGGGAACTCTCAAAGAGAAGAGAAACCGGATCGAGGGACAAACGGAAGACACCGGTTAGTCCATCCATCTCTCTTCATTCTTAATTCATAAAGGAAGAATACTAGAATAGCTGTCTCTGTTTGTTGCTAAGGCACTGTCACACCTTAGGTGGATAGGATCGTCCTGCATAGGCATTTTTCCCCACAACAAATTGGCGACTCCACTGGGGAGAAACTGTTTAGTCATTTTATTTGTGTTTCCATCATTGTTTGTTTCATAGACTTGACAACAACAATCGAACTACATCTGCTATTCTCAGATGCAAAGTAGACAGTTGCTGCTTTGATCCAATCACTGGACTTGTCTATGATCTAAACAATGGATTCACAAATGATTTGATGATCCTTTGTGATAGATCTTAGTACTCCCTCAAAGCATCCCTTTGATTGCACCTGGCTTGTTGCTTTGATTTGGCCTGAAACTGTAGATTAAATAGCAATCTGTGACCCAGAACCAGTGAGAAACTCTCGTTTCTCCTTCAGCACGACCCCTGTGAAGAGGTTCTGCATTTCAGCGCAGGTCCTGTGAAGGCTACCTGCGCTGAATGTCAAAACCCCTGTGTTGAGGTTGCGTTGATCCAGTTAGGCCTTGTGCAGCTGGGGTTCTCTGCTCTGTTTTGCCTTGTTTTGATCTCTGATTTTTGCAGCCTGTAACCAGCATAGGTACCAGTCTGATAACTCCTTTTCTCAGCTTAAATTCCGCCTCCTTTTGTACAAAAAGACTGTGAGTGTTTTTATGTGTTTGTGGCGTCATTTACAGTTTTCCTTTGCAAGAGTGAAATAGTCATCCTGTAGCCCTTGATTCAGATCTGTTGATTGTGATCTTAGGAGAGAGTTCATTGGCTGTTTACAGTTGATTATACATTTACTTTTGCTTTTGGTTTGAGTTTGTCTCTTTTAAGTGTCGAAACAAGTGTTTATTTCGAAAATCGTTAAGTGTTGTAATCTCTTCTACCCTTTCTGACTTCGAAAAAATAAACTTGTTTGTATTTGTCATTTAAAAGCAAATTCAAAGTTGTACAAAAAGCTTTCTTTGTAGGCATCAATATTAAGAAAGCGGAAAACAAACACGTGCATTGTGCATTTGCATCTTGATAGTTTGCATGTTTGATTTAGGAAAAGTGCATTAGAGTGTGCTGATTGCTCTTTGAGAAAAGATGGTGTCTTTCTTTTCCCTTAGTAGCTAGGATTTTCATAAGTTGAAAAGATATAAAGCTTGCTTATCATCTTTAGACTGCATTTAGGAATTGTATCATACATCTTGTGGTGAACCTCAAAAGGCAAACTTCTAAAAAGATCAACCTAAAATAAATTGAATGAACTTAACAACGCTTTGCAACATAACACACAACATAGAGGTCTAGGCTAGAGACGTGTTCCGGCGTCGTAAAGCCTGGTGACTGTCGATCTCGTTGATGGTGGGTGATTCCTCCTGAGAGACGATAGCGCCAGTACGGATTGTGCTCCCATGTACCGTCGCGTATATATTGGGAGACCCCTATAGGCATAAAACCTTTATCCTTAGGAAGCTGTGTCGGCCGCCCTACTGATCGCAATGCACTGAACACAGCATTCAGGAAGATCGACCGCCCGTACCCTAAAAAGTATTCCGCGGTTTTGCGAAAGGTTTGGCACACCCTCTGCCTAGAACTCCAGAGCAGTTCCTTTTGGCCTTTTTCAGACTCTATAACAGAAAAAGTCCATCCGAGCATTTGTCACTTCGGGCTCGTTAAAACATCGAAGGAGACTAGAGTCATCTTTAGCTTTTTCTCGACTCTTTAAAATTGAAAAAGCAAGTTGTGTCTAAAGCGTCGTTAAAATTTATTTTAAACGGAACAATCACCCTTTATTCCCGCGTTGATCTTTAGGTTGAAAAAATGGAGCACACCAACCAAGGAATTCCCCTTGGTGGAAATCCTAGTCCCTTCTCCTCTTGGGGAGATGTTGGTGTGCCCCATATGGCCACATTGTCGCTTCCAGGACTGACAATTGGCTTGCCGGTCTCGCTCTTTTCAACCAATGTCGTTCAGAACACCACTATTCCTGAACAGTCGAGTCAACAATTAGACTAGACCATAGTTGCCCACTAGCCTTCTACTTCCTCCAATTCTTCCTCTCCTCCTTCCTCTTCGCTTGTCGGAACTGGTAAAACAAAAAATCAAGTTCCTAAGGAGAAGAAAGAAAAGAAGAAGAAAGAGAAGAAGAAGAAGGAGACAAAAGCGACTGGGGGCAAACAAGTGTCGTCTGACAAAAATCCACACACAGCACTGACTAGGCCTAAATCGCCATGTGTCATATGCAAGGGAGACCACTTCCACAGAGATTGTCCCTGCATCCCTCGGATACTAAGGGACTGGTCTCCCCGTTTGCACAATTCGGTGGCGTCAACCTCTGATAGCCATGTTGACAGCACACCGTCAACTAGTGAAAGTGAAGCCACAGGACAGAGAGGGAAAGCTAGATTTCCCTGCAAACTATGTGAAGGTGACCATGCCATCCACCTTGTTCCTTCTTAGACGGGGCTAAAAGAGTTTTGGAAGATCGCCCGATTTTACGAGCGCAACTTCCTCCTGGATATCAAAAACTCCTGCCAAGTCCTTCACTAGTTGAGAACTCGGTTGGCCCGCCCAGGTGGTCAGCCGAAGCATCTATCATTGAAGATGAACCTTCTGAATCCATACCTGACGAAAGTCAAAAGGTTGAGGTGGCAATTGACCCGGTTTTTCCTTCAGAGGCTCTATCTTCGAATGATACCATCACAGAGGAGAATAAAGACGAAACCGTCCAAATTCTCTTCATCAACACAGACTCCAACGAACTAGGGGGCAATTTGCCCATACCTTTATCACAGGAAGGAACTTCGTCAGAGTCATACCCGACCGTCTATTCGGTCCCACCACCAAGCAAACTAGTTGTCTCGTTCGACTGGAACCAACTAGGCAGACCCCGTTTTCCAGCAAGTATACCATTCAGAATTATCGTTCAAATATACAGAATGGTAATGGCTGACACTATCATTGATGAGGGGGCATCTGTGAGTATCCTTTCCTCTATTGCTTGGAAAGCGCTTGGTTCGCCAACACTTTTGCCTGAAATGAGAAATCTATCAGGCTTTGATAAAGGAACCAGTCGACCTTTAGGGATCCTCCCCAATGTGCCCATAACATTGAAAGGGAAGACCGTTCAAATGAACGTGATGGTCGTTCAAGGACCCTTGGATTATAACCTACTCCTTGGACGAGACTATATATATTGCATGGGAGCCATTGTCTCCTCACTCTTTAGAGTAATGTGTTTTCCGCATGAAGGAAGAGTGGTCAAGCTCGTGGACCAACTTTCATTTCCTGGATCACGCATCGCAAATAGTCATATACCATCCCTAAATGGTCTCTTCATGCAAGAAATGTCTCAACCCACAGTCCGTCCTCCTGATGAGCGCGAGTAATCCGAGAGGATATGACTGGAACCCAGGGGGCATGCGTCCTGGTCTGCTTCGGCAGGAAAACTTTGGGTATAAGGTAGGTTTCCGCGGGAGAATATGACTAGTCTGTACCCCGCCCATGCTGGAAGAGGGTTATTCTAGAATAAGATTCTTTTGTCAAAGTTATGTGAGTTGACGGGCATCGTCGCTCACCTTTGTCTATTTCGGTAGACATTGCCAAGGAAGTGTTTTGTTTGAAAGATTAACGAGACAATCTTTGGGTAACCTGAAAGAGGTAAGCCTCTCTCGTTAAAACAATTGTTTTGACGGAAAAGAAGCAGAGGTAACCTTGAAATCGTACTTTATACCTGGGGGCATGCAAACCTTTTGGAGTGCAAGCAAAGAGAGGTTATTTATCTGTTTTTTGGGTTAGCCGTTTCCTAACTTGCATAAAGAAAGGATGCGGGGCATAGCTTTGTAAGATGAAGCTCCATAAAAAATAGAATCTTAATGAGACATTCTTATCATATGACTGGGTATTCGAGCAGTTTTAGCACACAGTTCATGCTCGTTAAAAAATAAACGCAAGATCCGAGCAGTTTTATTGTATAGTTCATGCTCGTTAAAAAATAAACATAAAATCGAGCAAATGTTTCCACCCGTGTTTAAGCTCGTTAAAAAATGAACTATCCCAGTAAACAACCACAGTGAATGTAATATTATCAGCCATTAAAGCCTTGGTCGTGTTTGCACCGTCACCTCCACTTTTCCATTGGCCGATCGTTCACCTCCATATGTTTGTTTACCCATTTTGAGGAACAGCTGCGAAGAGTGATTTCACTAGCCATCCTTGTGACACTGCCATGATTGTAAAATTCCAACCTGTACCTGGAATCAGCTGCTAACCTGTTTCATCACTCGTTCCTCAAAAGACGAGTCTTCTTTAAGCTCTTTTCATCTAACTCGTAAAATATGAAAAGATTGCCGAGTTCTTGGCATTCCAGCTCGTTAAATGGACAGGAAGTGCTATCCCTCTTCTAGATTTTAATGTTTTTGGACCTGAGGGATTATTGCACAAAAAGATCGAGCGCTTGTTTTATTCGGCTCGTTAAAACTATCGAAAACTCATCCCTTCTGTATTGTTTTATACTTTTTCGGACCTAAGGGATTAGATGATGAAAAATGACTTTTGGAGTTAACTTTATGTATCTTTTCAGACTCTCTAAAAATGAAAAGAACCGAGTTATCTTTGTCGTTAGACTCGTTAAAATCATTAAATAGCGACAAACTTGTCTTTAGACGAGAACGAGTTTCACTATCGCTAGGCTCGTTAAAACATAGCGATGGGCTTGCCCGAAGGGCAGTTTATAGAATAAGCATATGTTATCCTCCTCAAGCTTGACAAAAATAAAGAGGTACTGGTCAGCAATGACTGGGGAAAAATTGGGAGAAACTCAAGAAAACTTTGATGGTAGCAAGTCGCTCTTGAACATGACACTTTTCCTCCGTACCACAATCGGGTTGGGTTGTTTCATTCACCGGTCACATCCATGGTCTCGCCATAACATCCATATTTGGGGTAATGCTACCGATCCATCGCATCAGTGTCGCCATATGCTCAAGAGAAGTCGTTCAGAAAAGTCCACCGTGTCCCATCCACTGCCATACATTATCCTTCATCCTTTCATGACCGCCACCCTGAATCATATGTCGCAGATCATTTTCACCTCCATCAAAATCATTAGCTCCATTCCGTGTCATTGATGTGGGATTCATTAAGGCCCTCCTTTGACGGATCGCTTCTTGTCGACATCAGCTCATTATCCAAGAAGTTGATCTAGGAACAACCCCTTCAGTACTTTGAAGCTTGCATGCCTCAATGGCAAGTTTCTCACTTCCGGCGACAGGTATTCATCAATGACCTTCGACCAAAAGATTTTGCGTGGTGTTTGACGCCAAGTCCTTTATTCACACCACGTGAATTGTACTGCAGTACCTTGAGGGTCATTATCATTATCGGTGATTCCTCTCGCGCTTGTTAACGGTTTACATCACTGACCGGTAATCAATCGATGTCTTTCCATGTTCGACTTCAGAACATTTCTCACATGGATTGACTTGTACTTAGAGTGAAGATCGAACGAGTTTGAAGACCCCGGATCTAGTTTCATCCATCCGGGCTGCGATATATATTCAGGAAAGATAAAGACATTGACATGTACATCATTGCAGCAGATAATCATCCTACTCAAAGGATGATAATTTTATCAAAATTATCAGTCTACCACCAGACGATTGTCTATTCTATGTACAGAAGAATGAATTTATAAAGCTGAGCATGCAATGCCCGCCTCAGCTAGATCATGAAAGAAGTATGAAAAATAATGTATTGTATTGTATCTTATTACAGGTCTCCTCCCAGCATTGGATGAACTTCGGATCCCCCTGATAAAGCATTTCGCCTGATAAACGGCCTCATACTTTAGGGGGCAACTGTTATAGACATTTTTGTGCCTTACAGCATTGAGCATGAAATGTCCATAATCTAAGGGATCCAAAGTCCCTAAACATGTTGTTCCTACCCCTAGAGGAACAAGGCTAACAAACCACAGCAATTCACATAAGTTCTCCACCAGAAACTGCTCAAAAACAAGTCAATTCAGGATCAATTCAGTGGCTCCACTAGCTGTCTGCGCTGAATGTCAAAGCCAACACTGGCTACCTGCACTGAAACGCAGGTAGAAGCACTACCAGGGTGCGTTGAGCGAGATTTGCCAAATGGCAAGTTCATTCCAAGAGGTGTCAAGACCCAGGAAGCTTCCAGAATCTTCCTCAATGACACTTGCCTCAGTGAATTCGACTGGTGATGAGTAAGAGGTTCCCAATCTCCAAGTGGAAGCAAGAACCTCCAAGTGGAATCAAGAACTGATAGAGAGAGAGGACACTAGTCAGATCTCAAGCTGACTCATCCTCTCTCCAAACATCTATATATGGATCTCTCCTCCATGAGATCTGGAGGCTGGAATTTTGTTATTGCAAAGAATTGTTGTTGGTTTGAGATTGGAATCATTGGGTGCTTAATGCTTTGAAGGGGGTGAAGATAGGAATTCCATTTGCTGGGAAGGAGATGCTGGATTGGAGCCCTCTGGGTTGTATCTCTTCCTGAACCTTGTTATTCATCAATAAAGCTATCTTGGTTTCTCCTATATACTGATGTATCTTTGATGTATGATTGCATTAGTATGTTTAGTTTATTTCTAATCCTGAACTAGTTATGAATATGAATCCATGTCTTGTGTAGTGTTCTCTTCTTGTGATCTTGCAGAAACCTCTTGAAGCTGGGCCAGCGAGAAGACAAGTAGCTGGGAACTATCAAAGAGAAGAGAAACCGGATCGAGGGACAAATGGAAGACACCGGTTAGTCCATCCATCTCTCTTCATTCTTAATTCATAAAGGAAGAATACTAGAATAGCTGTCTCTGTTTGTTGCTAAGGCACTGTCACACCTTAGGTGGATAGGATCGTCCTGCATAGGCATTTTTCCCCACAACATTGGTGCACAAATTGGAAGCATCAAAGTATAAGATTGTGTGTGTTGTTGATCACTGGCTCGATTGAATTATATGAGGATCCATCATCGAGTTCACAGTAGATACTTCAGTAAGCTATAGCGAGGCAGAACAACGCTTCCTCAAAGGGCCAGGAAGTAAGTGCGTTAAATCTTTGAACACATGGATTAAAATGCTACTATGTGAAAAACATGTTATGCGAATAAATTGATGTTTGGGGCTACGCGAAGTGGGAGAATCTACAGAAATGAAGGTAGTACAGAACTAGATACTAGCCCCTTGATTTCACCTCCATGAGGGGGTGAGAAAGAGCTCATGAAGGTCTCACCAAGAAGTGTGATCAGTTTTATAAGGCACAGAATTCCGTGCATACCACCCCAACCCACACCACCGCTAGTTTCACCATCTTCACCCCCATCTTCGCCCATACCACCTCTGCCATCACCACGAATCAATATGGCGAGCACGATAAAGTTACCATTGTTAAAGGGAGTAGGTAATGAAGATTCGGACTAGTTTTGGTTCATGATAAAATTTGTATGGGAAGCGCAGGGAGTCACAGATGACAATATAAAGAAAGTGACATTGGTCAGCGCTCTGTAGAATCGCGCACTGACATGGTACATTAATCATTCCAATTACAATCCGAATGCAGGGATCGTAGATATGCAAACTACGCTAAACAAAGCATTTAGCATGCTGAAGTCAGAAGCGTAGTCAATCATTGGGTTCAAGTAAATCACAATGCTACCAGGTGCGACCCCTTGGGAGTTGGATCAAAGACTGAAGTTCACAATTCGCGAAGCCAACATAACGTTGATGGATGGACAACACCATGAATGGTTTGTAGCATCGTTAACACCACATCTACGGAACACACTGTCACAACAGAGGCTAACAACTCAGGCCGAGGCCTTGGAGGTCACGATGAGATTGTACGAGACCTCGATACAGGATCCTAACCTGGGATTTCAGCAGATTCACGCATAGTTGAAAAACTTGTGCCTTGAGATGTAGAGTTTGAAATAAGACAGGATAGCTCGCCCAAAAGTGCACGATGAAGTATGGTGTGTAAAGTGCAAGGGTCAGGGACATGACAAGGACCACTACACAATGTTCATGAATTACCACGTGGGAGGAGGACCAATGCCTTGAGAATGGAGGCATAAGCACGACCGAGCGCAGTGCCTGCATTATGGTGCGCAATTTGTCAGATAGGAGGAAAGCATGCTACAAATAACTGCCATTTATTACAAAAGTACACGCAAAATCCAAAATAGTTGTTCTGTAATTTTTTTTAGATCAGTGGAACACGATGAGCACACCTGTAGAAGTTATGAGCTGATGATGGTTTGGACCGCTACCTACAGAGTTCAGGCCGAAACATAGGCCCTCGACCAAAATGCAAGGATGGTATGAACCATATTTCAGGGGTGCGAACGAGGCTGAGGTGGAGGAGGACCAGGAATAGGTCACAGACAACTGATATGTTACAATTGCAGAGGGCCAGGACATTATGCCCGTGATTGTACAAATCCAACACAACCATCATGCTTGTATTTTACATTGTTTGATCATGAGATGGAGGATTGTCCCACCCTGATAGCGATGTTGCATGATAAAGGATCACTGTAACCTCCCCCAAATCAGAACCTACAAATGATGAGGTCTGAGCCGCATGAGGAAGACCCTAATGTGAATATTGTGCTCCGAAGTAGAGTTACGACAGGGGATGACAAAGGCAAGCAACCTGAAGAAAGTACTTGGGTTGGGAAGGCTCCAACGAAGGAACCAGAGTTTGATTTGGAGCATGCCAAGGAAACCTTCATGGAAGCCAAGAAGAGCTTCATTGATGCCTACACTTCAGGAAGTAAAGATAGACGGGAGCTGAAAATGGAACCATCGATGCTCACAACGTTCCTGGAAACATGCATGAAGCTAATGCGTGACAACAAGGCTGTAAAAGGGTTGTTAGAACTCATAAATAGATGCACTAGGACCGCGTCAGGAGAACTGCGCATAGTCTAGAAGCTCGGAAAGCACACAACGTGAAAGGGAAGGGATATGAGATTGACCACACAGATTGGAGAATATGAGATGGACCAAGTGATTCTGGATCTAGGATCAGACGTGAACATCTTACCGAAGAAAACATGGGAGTGCATGGCAAGGCCTATGCTGCAATGGTCCCCTATCCAACTGCAAGTGGAAAACCAGCAAAAGATCCTACCTATGGGGATATTTTAGGGAATCATAGTGGATATCAAAGGAGCAAGCATACTAGCAAATTTCAAAGTAATATAGATTGTTGATGACAACAATCCCTACCCCATGCTATTAGGAATAGATTGGGCCATTAACATGAATGTGGTGATCAATCTGAAGAAGTGCATGATGACTTTTCAGAAAAAGTCTTTACGCGTAGTTGTACCTTTGGACCCTGCAAAAGGATCGCACTACACAGAGCCAGTGCGTGACTACGACATCGAAGACGATTTGGATTGCATCTACAAGATAACCAACCAAGAAAAAGACTGGGTGAATCCAACCGTGGATGGGCGAATCTCATGGGAGCGCAAAAGCTCCTACACATTAGATTCTGACGAAGATATAGAACGATCACATAACCATTTACACGAGGTAACCACGCTGAACTATAACATGATGACGAGATCGTTGCACTACATATCAATGGAGGTAATGGAGCTACCTACGTATGATGGGTTAAGTGAGGTGGATGACTTCCTGAACAGATTTGAAAGAGAAGTGTCGAAACAACAACGTTTTGAAGCTTTCAAATGTGTATTGAGCACTATGCCCACGAGGTGGTGGGGTATGCACCAAAGAAGTGAGGACTGGCACGAATGCATGAGGATGATGCACATGAAATTTAGGAAGCCTCAGATGTGATTAACAAACAATATTACTGGACGAAAAGGTTCCTGTGCCCACCTGTCCAGATGGATGCAGGCATATGGTACAAAATCGGCATGCATGCACTCAGTCTTCGCATTAGGAGACATGGTTAGTAAGTAGGCGCGGGCGAGGCAATGGCGTGAACGACCCCTCTAGTTGGAACCATGGAGTATGGAAAGGTCAAGTGTGCAGAATGTTATCCACGCAGAAGCCTTTAACAAAGTATGCAAAGCATTGAACAAGGTCCATAATGCGCAAAGGACTAATTGGGACCTGCACGTACCAGCAGTTCTATGGGCTTATAGGACCATGTGCAAGAAACTAACAGTGCAACTCCAAGGTTGGAGTATGAAGTGAATGTAATCCCCATAGAGCATGAAATGCCTAGTCTGTGCATGGGAGCACTCGCTGATATGAAAATTTGCAGAGCCTTGAAAGAAGGGATCGCACAACTAAATGAAGCAGAATGCTTGGGACCTAAGGAAGAAATCCAACAGGGTAATTTTAGGCTCCAAAAACTTGATAAAGAAAGGGTGTGATTAAGAAAAAAAAGTGCTCTAGTGGTAGTGGAAGTCAAGAAGATGGAGGACGAGATAAAGGAATATTTTCTCAATAAGAAGACCAGGGTGATAAAACCCGGTACGCACGATCACACTGACAAGTTTGGGGACTATCACCTCGAATTGATCAGACTGAAACCTTGTCTTGGACCACATATTACTAAATGAATCAACCATGATGGTGCATTGCAGATGATAAAGTGCGCGATGCTGCCAGTAATAATAAAAGGTGGGTATTTTCCAGGAAAAGTGATGGATGACCAGATGAAACCCTATACAGGTGGCGCAGCCACCTAACTAGCCATGGGAAGTACAGTCTTAGTGTTCCTGTCAGTTGAAAGGAGGCACGAGACTATAAACTACTCTGCCCAAGAACTGCGCGATGTTGGAATTACGCACAGAAGCAAAGAGTCACAAGGTTTGCGACCACACAAGGGTGGTTGCACTGTCACATGGGTTGGCTAGAAAGTGACCATTGAAGTCATTATTTACGATGTGATGCTCGACTTGAGACCAAATGGAGTGGGCGGCAGGCATTTAAGACATGATTTATGGGCAAGATTTGGGAAAATCTATCGCTAAGAGAGCATTAATGAACCGGATTTGGGGGGAATGATCGAATTCAAATTCAAAAGGTTTTATAAATTACAAAGGGTTTCCAAGCAAAAAAAACTTGGTCATTTGCGAATTGAGCTGTTGTATACCCCACGTAGCTTGAGCAGAGCCCTATTTGACCTGTGTAGAATGTTGATTGAGCCCCTGAGTATGCGAGTGATAGATTTATGGTCGGACACGATGGCAACATCTGAGGAAGTTATGGAAATTACAGAGATGACCACTGAAGAGGCATTGCAAGCCCTGACTATGGGGGATGCGCCCAAAGGTGCCAAGATTGTGGCAAAAGTACCTAAATCACTGTGCACACTGAGGCTGAAGAAAGACAAACAAGTGATGGTTCTTATATGTGTGTCTTCACGAAAGCCGTTGCGGACCAGGCTAACAATGGAGGAGAAAGGGAAAGCCATTAACATAGAAACGGACGAGGAGGAGGAAGACCTGGAGGACCTTATCATCAAAGAAGATGAGGATGAAGGCATGGAGGAAGAAACTAAGCCTACACACCCTCCAACAAAGTTGCCCACCTATAACCCCCCGTGAAAGGGGAAGGCTAAAGTTTCCAAGGATCTTGCTGAGAGAAAGAGCTCTCTCCAGACCCCTCTCCTCCTAGACAACACGATTTTTGAGGTACGCACCTAGGATGGGTGCCAAGCTTGAAATTTGAAGATTGGGATCTCGCTAACCACGAGAAGTTCCCTCACCTAGAGACTGCGCAGCTCATGAAGACTAAGTAGAACACTGCGTTAGGGGTTACCAAATTAGAGCCACGAAAGTGGTTGCGCAGAGTTGAAAAGGCAGGGATACTAAACCTGCTCTGGGTGCCACATTTCCATCGTGACCCAATAACAATTTTCGTCATCGGACAGCTACTCTGCCTGGTGCATGGTGGGTGTTTGTGGCTTGAGGAGTCCATCCCCATCACAAACCACTTGATTCACCGCATTACACGGCTTCCATGCAAAGGAGAGGACCGTGCAGATATCTCGGAGGGGAAAATCAGTGACTTGGCCATCACGAAGGCCATGAAGAAGAAATATAAACTCGAGAAGAAGAAAAGGGGCTATGCCATATCCAGCATCAACAAAAAATAAGTAAGAGTGGTGACCCAAATACTGGTAAGTAAGGTTATGCGCAAGTGCCGCACGGATGAGATACCCGTGTCGGTGGTAGCACTTGCTGAACAATGTGTGGAGGGGGTCCAGTTTAACTGGTCCGAGTTCCTTTGCAAGGAATTCTTGGAGAATTGCCGTGAGGCTCAGGAACAAGGAAAAACGTTCCACTATGCATGGCTTCTACTTTCCATAGTTCTCATGGCAAGGGAATTTCCGGAGGACAGTCAGTTCCCCACAATTGACAGGGATCTGCCAGAGGTCACAAAGTATGCTTCACTCTGGGCCACAAAGGATGCCCACCGGATTAGCGACAGTAAGATATTCTGGGTGTTCATGGAAATGAACCTCAAGATGGGGATTAACTGCAAGCCATGGTTATCACCCACTGTCTACAACAGCCTGTAGAGTTTTACAGAGTTTAAAGCGGACCTCCATAGCATATACATCAAACTGCGCAAGGATCCGGCTAAGAAATGGAGCGAACTACCCTTTGTAGCCACAGACAATGTAATTTTTTATGTACTGGAAACATGGCCACTGGAGTTTCATGCCCCAGACATCGCAACAATGGAGACTTCTGCCACTCAAAGGAAGAAAGGGGAGGCCAAAATGCACATGGCATAATTGGCAGAGAAGATAAGGAAGGAAGCAGAGGCAGCAGAAGCACAGGAGGCACGAGATGTTGCACAAACAGCAGTAGAACAAAAAAAGGCCGCAGCAGTAGCAACAATGCAGGAGGTAGCTAAGAAGGCATGCGAGGGCCAAAATTCACCTTCACATGGGTAGGAACCATAGGAAGAGGAGGGAGGCATGGACCCACAAACCGCATCAACACAGTTGAAGCATCAGTGCCCAAGTGAGCAGATAGGCTGCGCAAGGAGGTCAAGGCATCAAAGTTGTCTATTGACCCAATCACCCTTACTGAAGGTGATCTACATGACATCGAAGAGATGGTGCATGATGTCACCTCTGAGGCCCTCCAAAATTTTGCACAAGAGAACTAGATTATGTTGGGGGCCCTCAGAGTGCAACTGCAGGAGTTATAGGTGCGCACTCCTCAAGCTGGTACCCTTTCGACCAGCCTCACAGTATGGACAACTACAGCAAAACAGATGTTGCACGCTCAGATGAAAAATATAATAGTGTTGCTGGAAGGGGCATGGGTGACAAAAAATGAGGCCGACATGCCTACGATCAACGCACTAAAGGATATCGATATCAACATGGCTACACTCCCACAGCAGACGTTATATGTTCTGTAGGATGGGATTATTGTAGAACTGCAGGCTAGGGAGAGGCGTGTGCTACAAGTACTAAGCGAGCAAAAGATCAACATGTAGTAATTGAGCTTGCATCATGATGAAGTGGTGTCGTAGAATCGACAGGTGGTATAGGTAATGGACGAAGCTTGTCAAAGTGTCCCTAAGCTAGCTATCTCAATAGACACACCAACAGAGGTGCGCATCCACATGCTAGCAGCAGGGGTGCACGAGGCGTGAGAAGAAATGACTAAGGTTCAGCTGGAGCTGAACCTTCAAATCGCAGAGCTGCGGTTGAAGGTGCAACCATCCACCCCTTTGGAAGTAAGAGAACAACATGCCAATGTTATTACAGCAGAACTCGATGAGATCGGTAGTGCAATGAGGGACTGCACCAGAATGTTGGAGGAGTCATTTGAGGTCCTCACGAATCTGTAGGAGGACCCCAACATCCAGTGCTTAGAGACAGAACTGTGTGAAATCGAACAACAATATGACAATGTCAAAGGAACTGCACAGACGGTGGCCCTCACCTAGAGGCTCGCACGGATGCAACAGGCCAAAGCGCCGAAGGAACAGGTGAACACAACACGACATGAAGAAGAAGTCCTGAAAGTTCGCGTTCAACCTTGGATCGATGAGACCTTGACCATCACGGTAACAATTGAAGGCAAGCTTGCACAAATGTAGGGGAGGCAGGAACATATGCAGGCAAGTAGTTCCGATACCGCGATCTTGGAACAACGCATACAGGAGATCTAGCAGGAAGCCGCTTAGTGTGCTCCCGACCTTGTAGTTGTTCGAATAGAGTTGGAGGGACTCCACACGAAGATCTCCATGCCAATAGAGTGACTTGAGCCTGTTGGGCATGGAATGCCCCTAAGGCATGTTTTTGGGCTTAAATCCCAAGTTTTGGCCAAGTCCTTTATAAAGGCTCCGCGATTTGTGGGTGTGGAGTGCGAAGTCATAATAGAGTCACAGGGTTGTTCGCCCTTGTTTTTGTAATGTAATGTCAACTTGATACACCTACCCATGGTCCGCGGACCATGGGATTGTATAAATAGAGCGAGGCTCTAAGTGTAGAAGATAGCATGTAGCTAAGGAAGGCACAAGAAGCATGATGAGTCTAAGAGATTGAGTCAATGTGTAAAGTGTGTCTTTGGGTCATAGAGTAGGAGAAGGCTTTGCAGCTGAGTGCACAGGGTAGGTCGTGTCTGTAACAGTTGGAAGAATTAATAAAGAGAAGTTTACCATATTTATGTGTATCTTTTCTTGTTTACCATATTATTGGGTATAAATTGCAAGTGTGATGTTTATTTGCTATGCAAACTTATATATGTGTGCTATATAAATAAATATAACACGAGGCTTCTATTTATGCAAAGATAACTAACTGGTGTAGGAAGATAGCTAAGATCTCAGGTGTGACTTAGGGAAATAGTGCAGAGCACTGCTCCAGCAACGTGGAAGCCCCACACCCCCTAAGGTTGCACAAAGGCAAGTATATCAGGGTGTGAAGGCCAAGGAAGTACGCAAAGCAACCTGCATGCAAGGATGAGCAGTTGGACCGAATCAAACCCTCAGACATCTCAAGGGTGTGGAAACCTAGTCGTACCACCCCCCCAGACTACTTCAGGTGAGACCTCAATCCGTGTTCCGAGCACTGTTGCTGAAAGGGTCAGTAGTACAGGGATTTGTTTGGCTAATTAACTTCGAACCTGGGTCAAGCCCCAACACGCCAACACTCACTAAGCAAAATATAATAAAATATGTAGATAAATGTGAGAAACCTTGATTTTAATAAGTTGGAGAATGGCATTAAGGCCCATAAAATTTACCTATTGGTGAGCCTCATCATTAACCCCCTACTGAAAGTGTTTCTCATCCTCTGAGAAACTTAGTCTATGTCCATATATTTCATAGCTCTTGTGGTCTCTCTGACATCATAGGCCTTTGTTAATGGAGTTTCCTCTTGTGGATAAAACCCAAAATGCTTCTTTATTTTCTCTCTCTACTTTCTTTCCTCTTCCTCCTTTCTAGCTTTTTGCATACCCAATAACAAGGGTGGAATGAGTTTCAAACCAATCCAATTGATTTTGAGTCTCTATAGTGCATTCTTATACAATGGGGTCCATTCTAGTGCATCTCTCATCCTCTCATGGGAACGATACTCACTGATCCTTAGGTTGTACGGTAGGGTGCTCCATCTCCTTTGGAATGATTGTTGGCTTTCATTCCCTAGCAATCTCAAGTTATTCTCAAAATGTGTGATTGCTTTCCCTTATGTAGCTAGGTATCTTGGTGCAAGTTGGGGATCATTGGTGATGATCTTGTGGGTGCTAATGATAGCCATTGAATTGATCTGTTTTGCTTTGATGTAAAGGGGCTCCCTTTCTTCTCTTTCCAACAACCTCTTCACATCATTAGCCCTTGCCTCCTCGTGACTCATCCATGATGCAAGGGCCATTAGTTGTAAGTCCCCCACTTTGCAATGGGGTCCCACACATTCAAGTATGTTAAGGCCAAGTTGTGCAAGTAGAATTCTGATATCTTGGCCTTATCCTCTATGGTTCTCTTGTCACATAGTTCATTGAACTTCCTATAGTCTTGGAAAGGCATAATACCCTGTTGTGCTAGTGCCTTGATCTGAAATTGTAACCATTGATATTTGAGGTACAAGGCATATGATTTTGGTGGCATCTAGCACTAGAGTGCCTCCATGGAGAGGCTTTCCATGGTGGCCAATTGACTCTCTTTTTCATGTAACTACCTCCTTAACCATGTGTTTTTTGCCTCTAGTTGAGATATCATAATTCATTCCCTATCTCTTATCTTACTCAACTCTCTACCAATCTCTAGTAGTTTCTCTTCCATATGTCCCACACCTTCTACCTTCTTTGATTTGGAAATTTTAATCCAGTGATGTGTCATTCCTCTCTCTTTCTCAAGCTCAAAGAAGAGAGGGATGGCAAATTTTTTGGTATTACTCTACCCCCCTCAATGAATCTATAATAAGAGCTCAAATTGGGCTATAGGCTAGGCTCATGTAACTCTTGGAACTCTCCCTTAGATGTCTTTGGAGAATTTCCCCCCTCCTACACTTGTGTTTCTACTTCCTTGCCTTCCCTCTGTCCCTGTTGTCCTTCATATTGCATTTTTTGTGTTTCCTATAGTGCTGATAGAGTTTCCTATAGGGTTTTCTAAGGATCCTATAGAAGGCTTCTTCTTCTTTCTTTCTTTTTTCTAAAATTGGGTCAAAGGTACCTTGTCTTGATTTGTTGATGCTAACCTGGTGATAGGCTTCCTAATATAGGTGATTAGAGAATTTGGGGAAGCATGTCTTGATGTGTCCTCTTCATCTTTTATTTCCAAGGAAACTAGCTTTTATTACTCCTTTCATGACTCCTTAAGAATTATTGGAGTCCTAGAGTTTGTGGATTCCCTATTTTGATCCTGGTGCTCCTCCATGTTTTGAAATAGAGGGGATTCTTCCTCTATCGTTTCCCTTTTGACTTGACAGGTGTGCTTAGGGAAGTCAAGATAGAAAATGCCTCCTTCGCAGTGGGTTCAAGAGACAGCCTTGGAGATTCCTCCCTTTCCTTGGTATGTTCCTTAGGGATAGCTTCTTAATTCTATTCTTCCTCTTCACTTTTCTCCTCTTCTCCTTCTTCTTTTCCTTCTTCTTCATCTATTCTCTTTGTTTCTACCTCCTCTTCCTCCTCTGCTTCTTCTTATTCCTCTTCAGGTTCTTCTTCATCTTCTTCTAGATCCTCTTCACCACTAGAGATATTGTTCCTATCATATTCAAGGGATTTTATTTCAATCGCAGCCTAACTATTGATGTCTCTAAATATGGGCCATTGAATAGGGATTCTTAGTTGGCTTAAGGCATCCTCTAGTGTTAGCTTAATAAGTCCATGGTGTTTCAATTGCTAACATTTTCCCTCTTGGACCTTTAGGCTCATGTCTATTATTGATTGCAACAAGAAGTAGGGTACACTGAGTCTTATGTCAATTGTTATCTCCTCTCCAAATCTCAACTCATGGAGGATTCTAAATTGGTATCCATACAATATACTAAGCCTCCCCTCACAAGATATATATTTGAGAATATGATAGCTCACCATATTCCAAGGATAGGGAAGGATTTCCCTTCTTATCCCATTTTTGTCCTCAATTGGATCTTCATCCCTTAAGAATAAGTTTTTATTTGCAAAAGTATTTGCATCGTTATCCTCCTTTCTCCATGGCATCCCTTAAGGAAGTGTAGTGATTCTGCTAATTACCTCTGGAGTAATTGTAATTGACAGTCCTCTTACCATAGTAGTAGCACTGGTTCTAGCCTAAGGGTTAAGTGCCATGGAAAATTCTTGAGCTACAACATCATCGTACCCTTTGAGTAGCTCAAAGATTCCCAACCAGTTATGCCTTCTAAATATTTCTACCATAGGGTGATGTAGGTGTATCTTGGATGTCTTTGTGGGTTCTCTTATATTAAATCCTCCCATCATGTCTCTTCTCTAGTTAGCTCAATGTAGGAAGTTTGGTAGGCTAGGTTTAGTGTTTCTAGGGTGACTCAGAGCTTAGAATATTGATGGATGGATGGAATTTCTTTCTATCTCCACACAACTTGTAAACTTCACACAATTATGTCTAAAACCTCAAGCCCACTGTAATCACTTACAAAACATAGATTTTTTTTCTATCTATCAATTCATAACACATGAGATATTGGCCACCCAAATTTCATTGTGATCCTTTGGATGAGGAGAATTTATAAATATTTGGGCCCTAGGCACCCCCTTGCAGAGTTCTCTATGAATTTCCAATGTTTCCTATAGCACCCTATGTTTCCTATAGTTGTTCCTATAGTTTTGTTTCTTGTAGGGTGGCTGAAACTGATTTTCTTCCTCAATTTCTCTCTAAGGTGGTCTCAGTCTTCTCTAATCTCCAAATGAACAAATGATGCATCAGAGCTTGGAGTGTATGCTATTTATGGTTGATTCCTTGGACCGTTGTATTGGTTGGCAGTGTACAAGATTTCCTCTTTGGTACCATTGGCCGGCCATTAGTTATCATGCAGCCTCCCCTCGTAATAATCACCCACTCTCACACAACCTAAATCAACCACCTTTTCAACTCATTCTCCTTGATGTGACATTGCAACTTGTCATGCTGACTAGGAGTTCACTTTTTGTTTTCGAGCTAAGGGTGGCCAAGTTAACTGGCCACCTCTAGCTTATAAAATCGAACTTTCTCATATTCCTACACTTTTATGATATCATACTTAGGGAAGAATTTGGATGATGTGCCATACATGTGCCTTCCTTCACTTTGTTGATGCATGCTGGAGGGTGACTTTGTTGTGGATCCTTTTGTTTAGTAAGTGCTTTCATTGGTCACTTTTCTGTATATTTCTTCCTATTGATGTGGTTGTCTTCTTTATTGTTGTGTGCAAGTGTTTTGTCTCTGCTACGGATGTTGAGCTCTAGATATGAGTCATAGTGTCTGCAGGGGTGCTCGAGCTCTTTACTTTCATGCACTTTGAAGGAGAATGCATGGAGAAATTGTTGTTGTGGGAACACAGGCCACTACATGGTTTCCTATAGTTACTACAGGAAATCCTGTAGCTGCCTTTTTCATAATTTTTCTTCTTCTTTTTCACTTGAAGGAGGAATGGGTGGTGATGTAGGAATGGAAGGATGGAAATGGAGGAGATGGAGTGGTAGGGGAGTGAGGCCAATGATAACATGAACCTTGGACTCTCTTTTCCTATCTTTTTTGTATTTTTATTTTATTTTTCTGAGGAGTTTATGATGGACACAGAGGTTAGTATGGTCATGAACTAGTGTTGGGTGAGAAGTGGTGACGTGTATGGTCCTCTCTTTCAACCTAGAATAGGCTTGCATCATCATTTTCCAATCGGGACTTCATTCTTGTAGTGTTTCAGGACATCCTATTGTACTAGAGGAAACTCATGTAGTAACTACATGAAGCCCTATAGAAGTCATAAAACTGCATAAAAAATGGTTTTTTATGCGTGCAAGTGAGGATGGATGATGGAGGCATAGTAGGCATGGGAGATATGAAGTGAATGGAGGAAGAATGGGGTGATTATTGGCTTGTTGTCCCCAAAACTCTGAGTCCTTTGTTTCCTTTAAAAACCTGCATGAATCACATAATTTTATTAGTGGGCAAGTTTGAGGTCCTGGCCATGGCATTTCACTTTTTTTCTTTTTTCTTTTTCTTCCTTTTTTTTGAAAGACACACAGGTTGCCTCAAAGGAGGTTTTCAACCTCTTTTCCTACCCTAGACGCATCAAGGGAGGTTTTCACCCAAGGATATTTTTATTTTCCTTTTTTCACACTTGGGTTGCCTCAAGGAGCTTTTCAACCCAAAAGTTGGCCTCAGGTGCCTCATAGATGTTTTCACCTAGGTGCCTTATTGTTTTTTCGTTTTCTTTTTTTTTTCTTTTTTCATTTTTTTTTTCAAAAATAAAAACAGTGTTCAAGAATTTGGTGAGCTGGAATTTGAGACACTTCCAAGCACATTCACTTCCTTACTAATGGTACTAATGAAATCTTCCCTTCATAGAGGTATTTTATAGGATTTCAATATGTATCCATTGACAAGCAAGGGGATACCTTCTTCATCAATTGTCCTTATTTGCAGAGCCCCATTGTCATGGAACTTTTCTATCATATATGGGCCCAGCCACCTAGTCATCAATTTTCCTTTGAAGTCCTTGAACCTAGAGTCATATAGCAGACCCCAATCACCTCCTTCAAAAACCTTGACTTTTACATTTTTGTCATGCCAAACCTATTAACACTCAGGTTGTTCCCCAAAAGTAGTGAAAAATGGAATACGGCTGAGGTAACCACTAACCAGTCTTTTAGCTGCAGATTCTAGCCAATCTGCAACCAAAGAGGGCTCTCTCTTTATAATTTAGCTTTGTTTTTCTATATGCTAGGCTAGTTATGAAGTGCAAGTATTTGTTTGGTGTTTGGAAGGTGACATTAAATAAAACGGAGCTGCAAAGTAAGAGAAGTTCAGACCATTGGGTTAATGGAGTCAGTGAGAATGAATTTCTGGGAATGGTTTCTTAGGAATGAGGATAAACTACAGAGCAAGATAATTAACCATGGAACAATCTTCAAGTTGGAATAAGATGAAATTGAGTCATGGAATGAAATGCAATTAAGAATATTTCATTATGCTAACAGAGGGAAAGTGTATAAATATTACCAAGGAGCAGTTAAGAATTCCTTAATTATATTCAGGGTGTAAGAACCAGGGAGACAAGGGCAATCAAGAACTCATGCCTATGCTAGTCCTGGAGAAAACATAAAAATTGACAGGAATTGAACACAGAGTACAGTAAAGTAAATTCTAGGCTATTCTTTTTTCCTGCAATTTAGAACATGATACTTAGATGATATATGAAACTTATTGATCCATGAGATAATCCAAGAATTCTGCAACATGGGCTTCTGCCATTAATTCCATAACCAGAAAGTTCATCAGCAAAGCATTCCAACAATCTTTATTCAGAAAAGTTCTTAAGATTTACAGCGCAGGTCCAGAATGATATTCACCAACCAACAACAATACATCTCTAGAGGAGGTATTTATACAAAAAGAGTTACAAAATATCTTATAGAGAAATATCAAGCAATAACTTTATCCATCTACTTCTTTCAAACAAGTAAATAGCATTGAAAACAGAGTGCAATTAATGTAGGAGTAACTTCCGCTGTACTGGCCGCCTTAGGTAGTATGATATTTTTGACTTTTTAACTCAACAAGTCGGCTGGTAGATGTCTCTTTATTCCGCGTTCCTACATTGCTATCTCGGCCTTTTCATCTGCGCCTTATTCCGCTTTAATGCGTTCTGGCGTGTTATAGACATTTTTGTGCCTTACAGCATTGAGCATGAAATGTCCATAATCTAAGGGATCCAAAGTCCCTAAACATGTTGTTCCTACCCCTAGAGGAACAAGGCTAACAAACCACAGCAATTCACAGAAGTTCTCCACCAGAAACTGCTCAAAAACAAGTTAATTCAGGATCATTTCAGTGGCTACACTAGCTGTTTGCGCTGAATGTCAAAGCCAACACTGGCTACCTGCGTTGAATGTCAAATGGAACACTCGCTACCTGCGCTGAACGAGAGTGGACATGTGGCAGGCTCATTTCTCAAGGTGTCAAAACCCAGGAAGCTTCCAAAATGACACTTGCCTCAGGGAATTCGACTGGTGATGAGTAAGAGGTTCCAAATCTCCAAGTGGAAGCAAGAACCTCCAAGTGGAATCAAGAACTGACAGAGGGAGAGGACACTAGTCAGATCTCAAGCTGACTCATCCTCTCTCCAAACATCTATATATGGATCTCTCCTCCATGAGATCTAGAGGCTGGAATTTTGTTATTGCAAAGAATTGTTGTTGGTTTGAGATTGGAATCATTGGGTGCCTAATGCTTTGAAGGGGGTGAAGATAGGAATTCCATTTGCTGGGAAGGAGATGCTGGATTGGAGCCCTCTGGGTTGTATCTCTTCCTGAACCTTGTTATTCATCAATAAAGCTATCTTGGTTTCTCCTATATACTGATGTATTCTTGATGTATGATTGCATTAGTGTATTTGGTTTATTTCTAATCCTAAACTAGTTGTGAATGTGAATATCTGTCTTTGTGTAGTGTTCTTCTCTTGTCGCAAGTAGTTGTTCTCTTGTGATCTTGCAGGAACCCGTTGAAGCTGGACAAGCAAGAAGGCAAGTAGCTGTTCTCTTGTGATCTTGCATGGACCTGTTGAAGCTGGGCGAGTGAGAAGGCAAGTAGCTATGAAATCCCAAAGAGAAGAGAGACCAGATCGAGGGATGAACGGAAGACATCGGTAAGTCTATTTATCTCTCTTCTTTCACATTTCATAAAGGAAGAAACCAGAATAGCTGCCCTTGTTTGTTGCTAAGGCACTGTCACACCTTAGGTGGATAGGATCGTCCTGCATAGGCATTTTTACCCACAAAAAATTGGCGACTCCGCTGGGGAGATGTGTTTAGTCATTTTATTTGTGTTTCTATCATTGTTTGTTTCATAGACTTGACAGCAACAATCGAACTGCATCTTCTATTCCCGGATGCAAAGTAGACAGTTGCTGCTTTGATCCAATCACTGGACTTGTCTATGATCGGAACAATGGACTCACAAATGATTTGATGATCCTTTGTGATAGATATTAGTACCCCCTCAAAGCATCCCTTTGATTACACCTTTCTTGTTGCTTTTATTTGGCCTGAAATAGTGAATTAAATAGCAATCTGTGACCCAGAACCTGTGAGAAACGAGAGTTTCTCCTTCAGCGCAGACCCAGTGAAGGGATTCTGCATTTCAACGCAGGTCCCGTGAAGGCTACCTGCGCTGAATGTCAAAACCCCTGTGTTGAGGTTGTGCTGAACCAGTTTGCCCTTGTGCAGCTGGGGTTCTCTGCTCTGTTTTGCCTTGTTTTGATCTCTGATTTTTGCAGCCTGTAACCAGCATAGGTACCAGTCTGATAACTCCTTTTATGTTAGATTTTAGGCTTCTGTGGGAGTTTTTTGATTCTTGATCCGGATTAACCACAGTCTTCAGTTCATTTTGCCTTTCAAACCCCAAAGGGGGTCCATCATCAGGACAAATAAGACTGTGAGTGTTTTTATGTGTTTGTGGCATCATTTGCAGTTTTCCTTTGCATGAGTGAAATAATCATCCTGTAGCCCTTGATTCAGATCTGTTGATTGTGATCTTAGAAGAGAGTTCATTGGCTGTTTACGGTTGATTATACATTTACTTTTGCTTATTGGTTTGAGTTTGTCTCTTTTAAGTGTCGAAACAAGTATTCATTTCGAAAATCCTTAAGTGTTGTAATCTCTTCTACCCTCTCTGATTTCGAAAAAGTAAACTTGTTTGTATTGGTCATTTAAAATCAAATTCAAAGTTGTACAAAAAGCTTTCTTTGTAGGCATCAATACTAAGAAAGCGGAAAACAAACACATGCATTGTGCATTTGCATCTTGATAGTTTGCATGTTGGATTTAGGAAAAGTGCATTAGAGTGTGCTGATTTCTCTTTGAGAAAAGATAGTGTCTTTTTTTCCCTTAGTAGCTAGGATTTTCAAAGTTGAAAAGATATAAAGCTTGCTTATCATCTTTAGACTGCATTTAGGAATTGTATCATACATCTCGTGGTGAACCTTGAAAGGCAAACTTCTAAAAAGATCAACCTAAAATAAATTGAATGAACTTAACAACGCTTTGCAACATAACGCACAACATAGAGGTCTAGGCTAGAGACGTGTTCCGGCGTCGTTAAGCCTGGTGACTGTCGATCTCGTGGATGGTGGGTGATTCCTCCTGAGGGACGATAGCGCCAGTACGGATTGTGCTCCCACGTACCGTCGCGTATATATTGGGAGACCCCTATAGGCATAAAACCTTTATCCTTAGGAAGCCGTGTCAGCCGCCCTACTGATCGCAATGCACTGAACACAGCATTCAAGAAGATCGACCGCCCGTACCCTAAAAAGTATTCTGCGGTTTTGCGAAAAGTTTGGCACACCCTCTGCCTGGAACTCCAGAGCAGTTCCTTTTGGCCTTTTTCAGACTCTATAACAGAAAAAGTCCATCGGAGTATTTGTCACTTCGGGCTCGTTAAAACATCGAAGGAGACTAGAGTCATCTTTAGCTTTTTCTCGACTCTTTAAAATTGAAAAAGCATGTTGTGTCTAAGCGTCGTTAAAAATTTATTTTAAACGGAACAATCACCCCTATTCCTGCGTTGATCTTTAGGTCGAAAAAATGGAGCACACCAACCAAGGAATTCCCCTTGGTGGAAATCCTAGTCCCTTCTCCTCTTGGGGAGATGTTGGTGTGCCTCATATGGCCACATTGTCGCTTCCAGGACTGAAAATTGGCCTGCCGGTCTGGCTCTTTTCAACCAATGACGTTCAAACCACCACTATTCCTGAACAGTCGAGTCAACAGTTAGACCAGACCAGAGTTGCCAACCAGCCTTCTACTTCATCTAACTCTTCCTCTCCTCCTTCC
Source organism: Pinus tabuliformis (assembly GCA_031772625.1). NCBI lineage: Eukaryota > Viridiplantae > Streptophyta > Pinopsida > Pinales > Pinaceae > Pinus > Pinus tabuliformis. The sequence goes on from CM062813.1 coordinate 197,059,825, forward strand.
TCTTCGCTTGACGGAACTGGTAAAACAAAAAACCAAGTTCCTAAGGAGAAGAAGGAAAAGAAGAAGAAAGAGAAGAAGAAGAAGGAGCCAAAAGCGACTGGGGGCAAGCAAGTGTCGTCTGACAAAAATCCACACACAGCACTGACCAGGCCTAAATCGCCATGTGTCATATGCAAGGGAGACCACTTCCACAGAGATTGTCCGTGCATCCCTCGGATACTAAGGGACTGGTCTCCCCGTTTGCACAATTCGGTGGCGTCAACCTCTGATAGCCATGTTGACTGCTCACCGTCAACTAGTGAAAGTGAAGCCACAAGACAGAGAGGGAAAGCTAGATTTCCCTGCAAACTGTGTGAAGGTGATCACGCCATCCACCATTGTCCCTTCTTAGACGAGGCTAAAAGAGTTTTGGAAGATCGCCCGATATTATGAGTGCAACTTCCTCCTGGATATCAAAAACTCCTGCCAAGTCCTTCACTAGTTGAAAACCCGGCTGGCCCACCCAGGTGGTCAGCCGAAGCACCTATCATTGAGGATGAACCGTCTGAATCCATACCTGACGAGAGTCAAAAGGTTGAGGCGGCAGTTGACCCGGTTTTTCCTTCAGAGGCTCTATCCTCGAATGATATCATCACGGAGGAGAATAAAGACGACACCGTCCAAATTCTCTTCATCAACACAGACTCCGACGAACAAGGGGGCAATTTGCCCATTCCTTTATCGCAGGAAGGAACTTCGTCAGAGTCATACCTGGCCGTCTATTCGGTCCCACCACCAAGCAACCTGGTTGTGTCCTTCGACTGGAACCAACTAGGCAGACCCCGGTTGCCAGCAAGCATACCATTCAGAATTATCGTTCAAATATACAATGTGGTAATGGCTGGCACTATCATTGATGAGGGGGCATCTGTGAGTATCCTTTCCTCTATTGCTTGGAAAGCGCTTGGTTCGCCAGCGCTTTTGCCTGAGATGAGAAATCTATCAGGCTTTGATAAAGGAACCAGTCGACCTTTAGGGATCCTCCCCAATGTGCCCATAACATTGAAAGGGAAGACCGTTCAAATGAACGTGATGGTCGTTCAAGGACCCTTAGATTATAACCTACTCCTTGGACGAGACTATATATATTGCATGGGAGCCATCGTCTCCTCACTCTTTAGAGTAATGTGTTTTCCGCATGAAGGAAGAGTGGTCAAGCTCGTGGACCAACTTTCATTTCCCGGATCACGCATCGCAAATAGTCATATACCATCCCTAAATGGTCTCTTCATGCAAGAAATGTCTCAACCCATGGTCCGTCCTCCTGATGAGCGCGAGTAATCCGGGAGGATATGACTGGAACCCAGGGGGCATGCGTCCTGGTCTGCTTCGGCAGGAAAACTTTGGGTATAGGGTAGGTTTCCGCAGGAGAATATGACTAGTCTGTACCCCACCCATGCTGGAAGAGGGTTATTCTAGAATAAGATTCTTTTGTCAAAGTTATGTGAGTTGACGAACTAAGTCTCTCACCTTTGTCTATTTCGGTAGACATTGCCGAGGAAGTGTTTTGTTTGAAAGATTAACGAGACAATCTTTGGGTAACCTGAAAGAGGTAAGCCTCTCTCGTTAAAACAATTGTTTTGACGGAAAAGAAGCAGAGGTAACCTTGAAATCGTACTTTATACCTTGGGGCATGCAAACCTTTTGGAGTGCAAGCAAAGAGCGGTTATTTATCTGTTTTTTGGGTTAGCCGTTTCCTAACTTGCATAAAGAAAGGATGCGGGGCATAGCTTTGTAAGATGAAGCTCCATAAAAAATAGAATCTTAATGAGACATTCTTATCATATGACTGGTTAATCGAGCAGTTTTAGCACAAAGTTCATGCTCGTTAAAAAATAAACGCAAGATTCGAGCAGTTTTAGCACACAGTTCATGCTCGTTAAAAAATAAACGCAAGATCCGAGCAGTTTTAGCACATAGTTCATGCTCGTTAAAAAATAAACATAAGATCGAGCAAATGTTTCCACCCGCATTTAAGCTCGTTAAAAAATGAAATATCCCAGTAAATAACCACTGTGAATGTAATATCATCAGCCATTAAAGCCTTGGTCGTGTTTGCACCGTCACCTCCACTTTTCCCTTGGCCGATCGTTCACCTCCATATGTTTGTTTACCCATTTTGAGGAACAGCTGCGAAGAGTGATTTCACCTAGCCATCCTTGTGACACTACCGTGATTGGAAAATTCCAACCTGTACCTGGAATCAGCTGCTAACCCTGTTTATCACTCGTTCCTCAAAAGACGAGTCTTCTTTAAGCTCTTTTCAACTGACTCGTAAAATATGAAAAGATTGCCGAGTCCTTGGCCTTCCAGCTCGTTAAAGGGACAGGAAGAGCTATCCCTCCTCTAGATTTTAATCTTTTTGGACCTGAGGGATTATTGCACAAAAAGATCGAGCGCTTGTTTTATTCGGCTCATTAAAACTATCGAAAACTCATCCCTTCTGTATTGTTTTATACTTTTTCGGACTTAAGGGATTAGATGACGAAAAAGGACTTTTGGAGTTAACTTTATGTACCTTTTCAGACTCTCTAAAAATGAAAAAGACCGAGTTATCATTGTCGTTAGACTCGTTAAAATCATTAAATAGCGACAAACTTGTCTTTAGACGAGAACGAGTTTCACTATCGCTAGGCTCGTTAAAACATAGCGATGGGCTTGCCCGAAGGGCAGGTTATAGAACAAGCATATGTTATCCTCCTCAAGCTTGACAAAAATAAAGAGGTACTGGTCAGCAATGACTGGGGAAAAATTGGGAGAAACTCAAGAAAACTTTGATGGTAGCAAGTCGCTCTTGAACATGACACTTTTCCTCCGTAGCACAATCGGGTTGGGTTGTTTCATTCACCAGTCACATCCATGGTCTCGCCATACCATCCATATTTTGGGTAATGCTACCAATCCATCGCATCAGTGTCGCCATATGTTCAAGAGAAGTCGTTCAGAAAAGTCAACCGTGTCCCATCCACTGCCATACATTATCCTTCATCCTTTCATGACCGCCACCCTGAATCATATGTCACAGATCGTTTTCACCTCCATTAAAATCATTAGCTCCGTTCCATGTCACTGATGTGGGATTCATTAAGGCCCTCCTTTGACGGATCGCTTCTTGTCGACATCAGCTCATTATCCAAGAAGTTGATCTAGGAACAGCCCCTTCAGTACTTTGAAGCTTGCATGCCTCAATGGCAAGTTTCTCACTTCCGGCAACAGGTATACATCAATGACCTTCGACCGAAAGATTTTGCGTGGTGTTCGACGCCAAGTCCTTTATTCACACCACGTGAATTGTACTGCAGTACCTTGAGGGTCATTATCATTATCGGTGATTCCTCTCGTGCTTGTTAACGGTTTACATCATTGACTGGTAATCAAGCGATGTCTTTCCATGTTCGACTTCAGAACATTTCTCACATGGATCGACTTGTACTTAGAGTGAAGATCGAACGAGTTTGAAGACCCCGGATCTAGTTTCATCCATCCGGGCTGCGAAATATATTCAGGAAAGATAAAGACATTGACATGTACATCATTGCAGCAGATAATCATCCTACTCAAAGGATGATAATTTCATCAAAATTATCAGTCTACCATCAGACGATTTTCTGTTCTATGTACAGAAAAATGAATTTATAAAGCTGAGCATGGGAATGCCCGCCTCAGCTAGATCATGAAAGCAGTATGAAAAATAATGTATTGTATTGTATCTTATTACAGGTCTCCTCCTAGCATTGGATGAACTTCGGATCCCCCTGATAAAGCATTTCACCCGATAAACAGCCTCATACTTTAGGAGGCAACTGTTATAGACATTTTTGTGCCTTATAGAATTGAGCATGAAATGTCCATAATCTAAGGGATCCAAAGTCCCTAAACATGTTGTTCCTACCCCTAGAGGAACAAGGCTAACAAACCACAGCAATTCACAGAAGTTCTCCACCAGAAACTGCTAAAAAACAAGTCAATTCAGGATCATTTCAGTGGCTACACTAGCTGTTTGTGCTGAATGTCAAAGCCAACACTGGCTACCTGCGTTGAATGTCAAATGGAACACTGGCTACCTGCGCTGAACGAGAGTGGACATGTGGCAGGCTCATTTCTCAAGGTGTCAAAACCCACGAAGCTTCCAAAATGACACTTGCCTCAGGGAATTCGACTGGTGATGAGTAAGAGGTTCCAAATCTCCAAGTGGAAGCAAGAACCTCCAAGTGGAATCAAGAACTGACAGAGGGAGAGGACACTAGTCAGATCTCAAGCTGACTCATCCTCTCTCCAGACATCTATATATGGATCTCTCCTCCATGAGATCTAGAGGCTGAAATTTTGTTATTGCAAAGAATTGCTGTTGGTTTGAGATTGGAATCATTAGGTGCCTAATGCTTTGAAGGGGGTGAAGATAGGAATTCCATTTGCTGGGAAGGAGATGCTGGATTGGAGCCCTCTGGGTTGTATCTCTTCCTGAACCTTGTTATTCATCAATAAAGCTATCTTGGTTTCTCCTATATACTGATGTATTCTTGATGTATGATTGCATTAGTGTATTTGGTTTATTTCTAATCCTAAACTAGTTATGAATGTGAATATCTGTCTTTGTGTAGTGTTCTTCTCTTGTCGCAAGTAGTTTTTATCTTGTGATCTTGCAGGAACCCATTGAAGCTGGACAAGCAAGAAGGCAAGTAGCTGTTCTCTTGTGATCTTGCATGGACCTGTTGAAGCTGGGCGAGTGAGAAGGAAAGTAGCTGTGAACTCCAAAAGAGAAGAGAGACCAGATCGAGGGACGAACGGAAGACACCGGTAAGTCTATTTATCTCTCTTCTTTCACATTTCATAAAGGAAGAAACCAGAATCGCTGTCCTTGTTTGTTGCTAAGGCACTGTCACACCTTAGGTGGATAGGATCGTCCTGCATAGGCATTTTTCCCCACAACATGGCGTGACTTCCTTTTTCTGTTGTTTTCATTTTCATGATGTGTGGCACGTACATTGAATTTGATTAAATGCAGATGATCAAAAGAAAGAGAACCAAAACTACCTTGCTAAAACCTCTAACATGCCCTGCCACCAATGGTCTGTTGGCAACTGGTGGTGTAGTTTTATTAATGTTTCATCAGCTTCAGTATACCTGTAGTAATTGGGCTAGACTTCAAAAAGATGTGTTATTTCATGCTCAATGTAGAACAAATTTTCCAACTTGTCATATAAGCTCTATCCAGAGGGAGGTACTATGTCTTCTGAAGTGCTTGATGATGCTGTGATTTGATTGGTAACATATCCATTCACCATGTGTGCATATTGTTCATGTGTCAAAAGTCTTTGATTGCGGGTTAACAAACTGGGTAGACCCTTTTGCTGCAAGACTGTAAACTTTTCTGTAAAAGAATTTATCTCTTTCTGCATTTCTTGACACTTTCTCTCTAGATTTTGTATAAAATTCCTCATAGTCAGCACCCTTTTAACTGTCAAAATGGTTCCTGTTTTGTCCCTGATATCTAGAGCTGCGAGTTCTTATTTGGTGTGAGTGTTCAAAAAATTGATTAATCTCTTGGCCTGCTAAGCATGTTTCCCAATAATGTGCTAGCCTTTTGAATCTCTATTTGGGCCATTTCTATCGGTTCAATTTGCTCATGGATTGTTTGAATTGATCTCCATTGATCAGTGATGGACTCGCCAATTTTAGTACACAAAATTGTCTTAATTTACGATAGAGTTTTATGAAGAGTAAGCTCTTTTTCCAAGTATTTTACCTTATTTTCCAAGGCCTTTACCTCTCTTGTTTTTTCAGCCACAGTTATTTTGGATTTATCATAGCTTACCTCTAACTTGGCCAATTTTTCTTTGGCTTCCTTCAGTTATGCCATTTGGAGTTCTAACTCTTTTATTTCCTTCATCATCTTTTACATGCTCATGCTGGTATCTGGTACTGTTGTTGTTGTTGTTGTTGTTGATGTAGTGCTTGGTGTTGTTGATGCTGGATCAGTAGGAGGGACTGCTGTTGTGACTGTAGAAGGAGCAGTTGTAACAATTGCAGCTATTTGAGATGGCTGAGAGGCCAACTCTCCCTGTTTTTCTTGTAGTGCCTCCTCCAATGCCTTCTCTGTTTCTGCTAATCTCTCATTCATCCTCATCAGTAAACCCACCATGTCCTCCTCTTCTTTCTACTGTGCAACTTCTGTGGTTTGAGGGTGCATTGTAATTGGCAGCTTTAATTGCTTTTTGAGGGCTGCAATATCTTCCTCCTTCTTTCTTATTAAGGCATGTATGCCCTTGGGATCCTTGGGATCATATCCCAGCTCAATAATAATTTCCTCCAAGGATTTGATCTTGTTATCCTTAGCTAATGAGGAGGCCTTTTCCAACTCTAAAATGGCAAAGGTGTTATGTAATGAATTTTGCAATTTGTTAGCTAATAATGCTTTGTCTGCCAAGGTGGAGTACACCATTTCTCTGGTTTGTTTATGTAATTCAATCTGGTCCATTGGGTGGATGTCTTTAGAGAGAACTTCCAGATTGGTCCTAATATAATCAGCAGCTGACTGTGGCTGCTGCATTGTAGGCCTGAAGTGACTAAGAGTCATTTTTCCTTCTTGAATATCATAGGCTACCATTAGCCTTTGTTGATTTGTGGGGGCCATTCTCAGCAATTGATTATATAGTTGGATCCTTACTGGCTCATTTCTAGTCTTTATTTCAGTAAATTCTTTCTTGATATTTGAGCCTTGCTTGCTCTGTTGTTTTCTCTGTGGCTTGGTGGATGTAACCTCCACACCATGTTGCCTCTCTAGCTATTGCTGGTATGAGCTAGTTGATGTTTCCAAAATTGGAGGAGCATGCTGTTCAGTTCTTTCCTCACCGCTCAGGTTGCCTGTTGTCTCTCCCAAGAGTTCCTCTTCAGAGTAAGGATTTAACCTTTGCCTCTTTCCCCTTGTTGTTTTGCTGGTCCACTTATAGTTGTGTCTTCCTGCCTATCTCTTTTCTTGGCTCTTTCCTCATTGAGAGGAGTTTGTAATACGGGGATTTTAGGTACCTTTGTTTGTGTTGAAGGGCCTTGCCCCTTTGATGCATCTGGCTGATCTGCCATCGTTTCCTGCTCTGAATGCAACACTTCTTTGCCTTTGGATGTCCCTGTTACAGGGAAAAGTGTCTATATAGAACTGCTCTATCCCACTAAGGTGTGACAGCTGCCTTAGAAACAAACAGAGAAAAGCTACTTTCGTTTTTCCCTTTATGAATTATAGATAGAGAGGAACAGAAAGACCAACCTTTGTCTTGCGCTAATCTCTCGATTTGATCCCTCTCTTCTTTGATAGTCCTCTGCTACCTGCTCCCTTGCACGCCCAGCTTCACAAAGTACCTGTAAGATCAGAGAAGCATAGCACTATACAAAGACATGGATCTATAATCATAAACAATCTAGGATCAGATGTAGATTGACCATACAAATGTAGCAAGCATCAATGACACAAAAGCGTGGAGGAAAACTTGAATAGCTATTATTGATAAACAAGAAAAGAGCCAAGAGGAGTTACAACCAGTTGTTCTGACCCAACATCAACCTCTCAGCAAAGAAGCCCCTCTTCACCTCAAACAAAGATTAGATCACCCAACAATCTGATGTTTGTCTCAAGAAACCAACAACAATTCCTTACAATATGCAAAATTCCAGCCTCTGGATCTCTCGGATGAGGGATCCATATATAGATATCTGTAATGGAGATGAGTCAGCTCATGATTTGATTAGTGTCTTCCCTCTGATAGTTCTTGCTTCCACTTGGAGATTGATGATCTCTTACTCATCCTTAGTCGAATTCAGTGAGGCAAGTGTCACAGGAGAAGATTCTGGAAGCTTCCATTGCCTCTCCACCTCGTGGAATGACACTTCCATTTGTCATTTCTCGCCCATCACATCCCACAGAAGGGATTTTTGAAATGGAATGCACCCACACAGTGTATTTAGGTGAGATGCAACGCACTTAGCGAGTGGAGCAGCTGAAATGATCCTGTTTTGACCAATTCTGAGCAGTTTTTCATGGAGAACTTCTGGGAGAATCTGTAATTTGTTGACCTTGTTCCTTTAGGGGTTAGAACAACACTTTTAGGGACTTAGGAGCCCTTGGTTTATGGAAATTTCATGCTCGGGTTGTAGGGCCCAAAAATGTCTATAACAGTTGCCTCCTAAAGCATGAGGTCGTTAATCCTTTGGTGTCGGGTGAAATGCTTTATTATGAGGATCCGAAGTTCTTTCAATGCTGGGAGGAGACCTGTAATAAGATACAATACAATACATTATCTTCATAATATTTTCATGATCTAGCTGAGGCGGGCATTCCCATGCTCAGCTTTATAAATTCATTTTCATGTACATAGGACAGACAATTGTCTTAGTGTAGACTGATGATTCTGATAGAGCCATCATCCTTTTGAGTGGATGATTATCTGTGCAGCAATGATCTACATTTAATGTCTTTATTTCCCTGAATATATATCGCAGCCCGGATGGATGAAACTAGATCCGGGGTCTTCAATCTCGTTCGATCTTCACTCGAAGTACAAGTCGATCCATGTGAGAAATGTTCTGATGTCGAACATGGAAAGACATCGCTTGATTACCAGCCAATGATGTAAACTGTTAACAAGCACGAGAGGAATCACCGATAATGATAATGACCCTCAAGGTACTGCAGTACAATTCACGTGGTGTGAATAAAGGACTCGGCGTCGAACACCACGCAAAATATTTCGGTCGAAGGCCATTGATGTAAACCTGTCGTCGGAAGTGAGAAACTTTCCATTGAGGCATGCAAGCTTCAAAGTACTGAACGGGGTTTTCCTAGATCAACTTCTTGGATAATGAGTTGATGTCGACAAGAAGTGATCCGTCACAGGAGGGCCTTAATGAATCCCACATCAATGACACGGAACAGAGCAAATGATTTTAATGGAGGTGAAAACGATCTGGTGATATAAGGTTCAAGGTGGCGGTCATGAAAGAATGGAGTATAATGTATGGTAGTGGGTGAGACATAGGTGAATTCTCTGAATGACTTCTCTTGAACATATCGGCGACACTGATGTGATGGTTTGGTAGCATTAACCCCAAATGTGGATGGTATGATGTGACCCTGGTGATGTGACCGTTGAATGAAACAACCCAACCCGACTCGGACACGGAGTGGAAGTGTCATGTTTAAGAGTGAATTGCTACCAACAAAGTTTCTTCAAGTTTTCTTCCCAATTTTCCCCAGTCATTGCTGATCAGTACCTCTTTATTTTTGTCAAGCTTGAGGAGGATAACATATGCTTGTTCTATAATTTTCCCTTCGGGCAAACCCATCGCTATGTTTTAACGAGCCTAGCGATAGTGAAACTCGTTCTCGTCTATAGACAAGTTTGTCGCTATTAAACTTTTAACGAGTTTAACAACAAAGATAACTCGGTCCTTTTCAATTTTAGAGAGTCTGAAAAGGAACGTAAAGGTAACTCCAAAATTCCGTTTTCGTCATTTAATCCCTTAAGTCCAAAAAGGTATAAAACAATACAGAAGGGATGAATTTTCGATACTTTTAACGAGCCGAACAAAACAAGCGCTCAATCTTTTTGTGTAATAATCTCTCAGGTCCAAAAATATTAAGATTTAGAGGAGAGGTAGCACTTCCGGTCCCTTTAACGAGTTGGAGAGGCCAATGGCTCGGCAATCTTTTCATATTTTACGAGTCAGTTGAAAAGAGCTTAAAGGAGACTCATCTTTTGAGGAACGAGTGATAAAATGGATAACAACTAATTCCAGGTACGGTTTGGAATTTTCCAATCACGATAGTGTCACAAGGATGGCTAGTGAGATCACTCTTCGTAGCTGTTCCTCAAAATGGGTAAACAATCAAATGGGGGTGAATGATCGACCAATGAAAAAGTGGAGGTGACGGTGCAAACACGACCAAGGCTTTAATGGCTGAAGTACTACATTCACGATGGTTATTTACTGGGGAATAGTTCATTTTTTAACGAGCTTAAACGCGGGGGGAAACATTTGCTCATGTCTTATGTTTATTTTTTAACGAGCTTGAACTATGTGATAAAACTGCTCGATTAATCCAGTCGTGTGATAAGAATGTCTCATATAAAACGAAAACTTTTAGAGTTTTGCCCCACATCCTTTCTTTATGCATGTTAGGAAATGACCAATCCTACAAGTTTAAAGGGTTAGAGGACCTACAAATTTAAAAAATAAATAGTCGCTCTTTGCTTGCACGCCAAAAGGCTTGCATGCCCCCAGGTATAAAACAGAGTTTCAAGGTTACCCCTTTTTTAGTCCGTTAAAACATTTGTTTTACCGTGAGAGGCCTACCTCTTACAGGTTACCAAAGATTGTTCTATTTACGGCGTAAACAAAACATTTCTTCGGTGATGTCTACCGAGATAAACAAAGGTGAGTGAAGGAGGCTACTCCACTCACATAACTTTGACAAGAGAATCTTGTTCTAGAATAACCCCCTCTTCCAATCACGGATGGGAGTACAGACTAGTCATATTCTCTCGCTGAAACCTACCCTATACCCGAAGTTTTCATGCCAAAGCAGACCAGGGTGCATGCCCCCTGGGATTCAGTCATGTCCCCCCGAATCACTCGCGCTCATCAGGTGGACGGACTGGAGATTGAGACATTTCTTGCGTGAAAAGACCATTTAGGGATGGAATATGACTATTTGCTATGCGTGATCTGGGAAATGAAAGCTGGTCTACGAGCTTGGCCACTCTTCCTTCGTGCGGAAAACACATCACTCTAAAGAGTGATGAGACAATGGCTCTCATGCAATAAATATAGTCTCGTCCAAGGAGTAGATTGTAATCCAGGGGTCCTTGAACTACCATTACATTCATGTGAACGGCTTTCCCTCTCAATGTTATGGGCACATTGGGAAGGATCCCTAACGGTCGACTGGTTCCTTTATCAAAACCTATTAGATTTCTCATCTCAAGAAAAAGCGATGGCGAACCAAGCGCTTTCCAAGCAGTTGAGGAAAGGATACTCACAGAAGGCCCCTCATCTATGATGGTACCAGCCATAACCATTCTATATATTTGAGCAATGATTCGGAATGGTATACTAGCTGGTAAACGGGGTCTGCCTAGTTGATTCCAGTCAAAGGAGACAACTAGGTTGCTTGGAGGTGGGACCAAATAGACGGCCAGGTATGACTCTGACGAACTTCCTTCCTGTGGTAAAGGAACGGGTAAATTGCCCCCATGTTCGTTGAAGTCTGTGCTTATGAAAAGAATTTGGATGGTGTCATCCTTGTTATCTTTCGTGACTGTATCATCTGCAGATGGAACCTCTGAAGGCAAGACCGGGTCAACTGCCACCTCGACCTTTTGACTTTCGTCTGGTATGGGTTCAGATGGTTTATCTTCAATGATAGATTCTTCGGCTGACCACCTGAGCGGGCCAGCTGGATTTTCAACTAGTGACGGACTCGGCAAGATTTTTTTATATCCAGGAGGAAGTCGTAACGGTGAAACCGGAAGATCATCCAAAACTCTTTTAGCTTCGTCTAAGAAGGGACAATGGTGGACGGCATGATCGCCTTCGCACAGTTTACAAGGAAATCTATATTTTCCTTTTTGTCCTGGGGCTTCACTTTCACTAGTTGACGGTGTGTTTTCAACATGACCATCAGAGGTTGACGACACCGGGTTGTGCAAACGAGGAGACCAGTCCCTTAAGATTTGAGGGATGCAAGGACAATCTCTGTGATAGTGGTCTCCTTTGCAAATGGCACATGGCGATTTAGGCTTGGTCAGTGCAGTGTGTGGATTTTCGCTAGACGACACTCGTTTGCCCCCATTCGCTTTTGGCTCCTTCTTCTTCTTCTCTTTCTTCTTCTTTTCCTTCTTCTCCTTAGGTACTTGACTTTTGGCTTTACCAGCCCCATCAAGCGAAGAGGAAGGAGGAGAGGAAGAATTAGAGGAAGTAGAAGGTTGGTGGGTAACTCTGGACTCGTCTAGTTACTGATTCGATTTTTCAGGACTAGTGGTGTTATGAACGACAGAGGTTGAGAAGAGGCATACAGGCAAACCAATTGTCAGTCCTGGAAGCGAAAATGTGGCCATATGGGGTGCACCAACATCTCCCCAAGAGGAGAAGGGACTAAGATTTCCTCCAAGGGGAATTCCTTGGTTGGTGGATTCCATTTTCTCAAACCAAGATCAACGTAGGAAAGGGTAATGAATATTCCGTTTAAAATAAATTTTAGACGCTTTGACACAATTTGTTTTTTCAATTTTTAAGAGTCTAGAAAAAACAAAAGATGACTCTAGTCTCCTTCGATTTTTAATGAGCCTGAAGTGACAAGTGCTCAGATGGACCTTTTCTGTTAAGGAGTCTGAAAAGGAACGAAAGGGACTGCTCTGGAAATCTAGGTAGAGGGATTACCAAACCAATCGCAAAACTGCAGAATACTTTTTACAGTACGGCAGTCAATCTTCCCGAATGTTGTGTTTAGTGCATTGATCGATAGGGCGGAAGACACGGCTTCCTATGGATAAAGGATTAAGCCTATTGGGGTCCCCCAAAATATACTCGACGGTATGTGGGAGCACAAGTCCGTGCTGGCACTTATCGTCTCAAAGTGGAGGAATCACCCAACCATCAGTGAGAACAATAGTTACCAGGCTTTACGACGCCGGAATACGTCTCTAGCCTACACTTTTAAATGTTGTGCATTAAGTTCCAAAGTGTTGTTAGATTCATTGAATTTATTTTATGTTTATCTTGTTTATGAAGTTTTCCTTTCAGGTTCACCACGAGATGTAGATGTAATTCCTAGAATGCAATCTAAGATGATAAACAAACTTTTTATCTCCTTTGTGCAATGAAAATCCTAGCTACTAGGGAAAAGAAAGACAGAATCTTTTCACAAAGAGCAAAGAGCACATTCTAAATGCACTTTCCTAAATCAAGCCAATCAGACTGTCTATATGCAAATGCACATGCATGTATTTGTTTTCGACTTTCTTAGTATATGAATGCTAAAAAGAAATTTGATGCACAAATCTGAATTTCTTTTCAAGCGACAAATATTAACAAGTTTCTTTTCGAAATCAAAAAATGGAGATGGTCACAACACTTTACGATTTTGAACTGAATACTTGTTCTCGACACTAGAAAATTACAAATTCAGACCAAAAGCAATAGTAAAAGGATAATCAACCATCAACAGCAATCAAACTCTTTCCTACGATTGAAATCGACACTTGCGATAGTTTCAAATCAAAGGACGACAGTACGATTACGCTACTTTTGCAAAGGAGAACTGTAAATGACTCAACAAACACACAAAAACATCTACAGTTCTTTTGTACAAAGGAGGCGAAATAACAGCAAGGAAAAGAGGTTCCAAACAGACATATACTGATCACAGGCAGCAAAATTCAGGAATAGAACTAGAAAGAATGAACCACAAAAGCCACAACTGCACAGAGCTTAGTCTGATCAGCGCACCTGTAACATAGAGAATTTGAAATGCAGCGCAGCTTGTCCACTCGGGAAGTGCGCTGAAATTCAGAATCTCTGAACAGTACCTGCGCTGGGCTAGAAACGAGACTTTGTTCGGATTCCGGGTCATAGTTTGCAGTTCAGTTCTTGGGTTTTGGCCGAGAAAAAGGCAATCAGTAATGCAACAATCAGGGGTAGATCTAAGGAGGATCTAAGAGCTATCACAAGGGCAATCAGATAGTTTGTGAATCAGTTGTTTAAATCATAAACAGACCCAGTAGATGGATTGAAGTAGCAGTTATCTACTTTGCATTTGTTATGGCAAATGTAGTTCGAATGCTACTTGTAAGTTTATGAAACAGACAACAAAGAATGATAAACAAACAAACTAATTAGGTCCCCAGTGGAGTCGCCATTTTGTTACAGGGAAAAGTGTCTATATAGAACTGCTCTATCCCACTAAGGTGTGATAGCTGCCTTAGAAACAAATAGAGAAAAGCTACTTTCGTTTTTCCTTTATGAATTATAGATAGAGAGGAACAGAAAGACCAACCTCTATCTTACGCTAATCTCTCGATTTGATCCCTCTCTTCTTTGATAGTCCTCAGCTACCTGCTCCCTTGCACGTGCAGCTTCACAAAGTACTCGTAAGATCACAGAATCATAGCACTATACAAAGACATGGATCTATAATCATAAACAATCTAGGATCAGATGTAGATTGACCATACAAATGTAACAAGCATCAATGACACAAAAGCATGGAGGAAAACTTGAATAGCTTTTATTGATAAACAAGAAAAGAGCCAAGAGGAGTTACAACCAGTTGTTCTGACCCAGCATCAACCTCTCAGCAAAGAAGCCCCTCTTCACCTCAAACAAAGCTTAGATCACCCAACAATCTGATGTTTGTCTCAAGAAACCAACAACAATTCCTTACAATATGCAAAATTCTAGCCTCTGGATCTCTCGGATGAGGGATCCATATATAGATATCTGTAATGGAGATGAGTCAGCTCATGATTTGATTAGTGTCTTCCCTCTGATAGTTCTTGCTTCCACTTGGAGATTGATGATCTCTTACTCATCCTTGGTCGAATTCAGTGAGGCAAGTGTCACAGGAGAAGATTCTGGAAGCTTCCATTGCCTCTCCACCTCGCGAAATGACACTGCCATTTGTCATTTCTCGCCCATCGCACCCCATAGAAGGGATTTTTGAAATGCAACACACCCACACAATGTATTTAGGTGAGATGCAACGCACTTAGCCAGTGGAGCAGCTGAAATGATCCTGTTTTGACCAATTCTGGGCAGTTTTTCATGGAGAACTTCTGGGAGAAGCTGTAATCTGTTGACCTTGTTCCTTTAAGGGTTAGAACAACACTTTTAGGGACTTAGGAGCCCTTGGTTTATGGACATTTCATGCTCGGGGTTGTAGGGCCCAAAAATGTCTATAAATGTCCCTCCAGGTGGAGTGCTTTCGTGGATAGGCTATTATGAAGTTGTAGCAGATGATGTGCCCGCTCCAATGTGTTGAGGCAATTTGAAAGGGACCTGTCCAAAAGAGTCCAGGTCAAGTGTTTTTTCAAGCTCTTTCATTTCTTTTTCCAATCTTTCTTCTTTAGTGATCTCTTCAACTAATGTGCCTTTTGCCCATTCTTGTTGGTTAACATATTGTTGAATTTGAGGGATTTTGTGGTGAACATATCCTGTAAGCTTGTTTTTTACTTTTCTATAACTTATGAAATGTTTAGGGTCATATGGTGACCAATGAAAACTTTGTTTCAGCATAAGTTGATCCCTTAAAATTTTATCTGCTTCCTCCCAGGCTTCCCTTTTATTGAAGATAAAAGGGCCTAATTGATTTCTTATCTTGAGCCACACCTTTTTCCTAGCTCCATAGAAATGAGTCAAATCTGAACTAATAAATTGCCTAAAGTATTCCAGGGAAAATAGTCTCATAGGGACATACTTTGGCAGCTTGTAGGGGGATAGTTCACAACCATAAATTCTGATCACTGTGTGATTTTGGTAAAAATACTAGTCACCAATACTGTATTCCTTTGAGAGATGCAAAATTTTCTGCATTTCAGCAGAGAGCCTGGCAGGAGGAGTTATCATCAACAAAGAAGTGGCTGGATATATGAACAGGTCAATGAACTCACAATATGTATAAGGGGAGTTATGGACTTCATGGAATACTGAGGTCCAGAATACCACAAACCTCTTTTCTCCCTTGAGGTCCAACTTTCTAAGGGGAATTTGGAAACTATCAGGTTGATAGTACAACAACAAATGATATATGTAGGATGTGTATTTGAACACTCTTTCTCTATCCAAGTTCATGAATTTCTCATGGATTTTATTGGCTATGAAGGTGGCATAATCATAGTGGACAGCAGGGGGTTGTCCTGGAGTGAATATGGACATCAATACTAAAACAATTTCATAAATATGCTCATTGGTTTTGAATCCCAAGATATATGAAATCATATCAGTAATGAATAAACCAGATTCATTGAACCAGACCTGATTAAAAGGAGGTGGATGTGTGGGCTGGCTTTCTGGTCTCATGAATAATTTAGCTATTCTGGTTATTTCTGAGTTGGGTAGCTTGGCAGCTTGGTCAAGCAAGAATTTCATGGTGAGAGGGACCAGAGTCTGAGTTGGCTTAAAATGCAGCATCTCATTTATGGATTGAGGAGTAATATAGAAGAGGATAGTCCTAGATGGAGCCATAACTGCTCTTTATATGGGGTCATAATTTGTATAGCACAAATGGATGAGATCAGGCAGCGCATTTACTGAAGGGAGGTAGTAGATGGGCATGTTGGACTCCCAAATTCCAAAGACATCAGTATTGCTTCTATAGCTATTCCTAATTTCACAAAAGGCTTGCAGGTGAGGCTTGTCACCCATCATATCCTTGATTTGGAAATCCCTGTCAACAAGGGGCATCCACTCCAACTCTTTATGTGGTGCATTCAAGGGGGCAAAATTCAGGACCAATGGAGCCTCCATTTTCAAATTATTTTATAACTTTCTAATTGGAGTTAGGGGCTTTTGCAGCAACAGTAGGGTAAAATGATAGTTTGTGGGCTTTTCTGTGGAAATTGCTGGCCGAATAAGCTTGAATTTTAGCTAAACGGACGAATTTTGCAGAGGGAGGTGAAGTTCACGGGGTTTCTTTGGAAAAATGGGTAAAACAGTAACTATAATGCAGAGGTTTGTAGGAAGCACCACGTTTTAACTCAAATTTTAGTTCCCCGAGTGATTTTTACAGAGAAAGCTTGGAAAAACAGGGTTTATGAGCAGGTTTCGGGTAAATACCTATTCTATGGACGCTTGGTGCGAAATGCAGGTAGAAGACCGAGCTGAGGGGCCGAGCTGCGGAGTGAATTTCCCTGGGTGGCAGACTGTGCAGCAAAAATGGTGTTTTGAACGTAAATAACCATGCAGAGCTTTGCGCAGAAGAACAAAGAGAAATGGACAAAAACGATGTTTAAACGAATTTTTAACAAAAAATTGTTTTTGGCAGGTTTTTGGTGTGCTTTGGTCAGGTGACATCAACATGACATCATCTTTGTCGGGTAGTGGGGGTACGGAAGGTGACTTGGCGCTGACATGGCGGATGAAACAGTGATGAGGTGGCAGCTAACGTGGCAATGACATGGGTGCTGACGTCAGCGGCGGGAAGGGAGAGTGGTTTATGGTTTTATCGCATCGCTTTATGTTCCCTGGTGGTTTTGGGCCGAATGGATGCGATACAATATGGTGGCGACGCGTAGATTATGTATGGTGGGAAAACTGCCGATCTCCCTGAGCCTATCGTTCAGTCATCGGGGTGCTTCTGATATCGAAGTGGATCGTCTGATAGTTTAGCCCGTATCGGACGGCTGACAGAGTGGTGAGTTGACAGAGTTTTATGACACGGGGCCTGCCTGATATATTTATTGTTTTATATGTTTTGCGGGGTATAAAACTTTGGTTATCGGGGTTATTTATATGGTTTATGTTGGCGGCCTTGGTTATTTGTTTAACCAAATGTTAAAAAAATCCTGATGGAGCACATGGAGGGTTGTTATTGGCCCGGGTGGACCAATAGCTCTCGAAAAAAATTACAATATGGCCATAACTTTAGCCGTGGGGGGGGGAATATTTATAATATTTTTGGGATTTTTTATGTATTTTTATAAAATAGGGGCGGGGAAACATTATAAAGGAGCTATACAATAAAGTTAATGTTAATATGGTTTTATGAATGTAGGAGGCTAAGTTTGTAAGGTAAAAACTTAGGTTTTTAGGGAAATGAAAGGGAAACGGAAGGATCTTTTTACACAAGAAATGTGGCTTGTTTTGGCTAAGTAAACATAGAGTTCCACTTAGTTTTTTTCATGAAATGAGGTGAACTAGGACCACTGAGAAGATCTCAATGACCTTGAGGGAAGTTATTAAATGTTCTTGGAGGAATGGGAGGGAAATTAATCATGCTCCAACTATTTTACAGCCACTTTGCCATGGCACCTATGATATCCATGAGATAAGTCTTATTCCAAAAGACAAAACTGATCACAAACTTGCTTCTGCAACACCAAACTGCCTACCCAGCCTAATACACCTAACATTTTTTCTTCCTTTTCCAGGGTGCATTTGAACTAGCAAACCCTTTCTCTCTTTTTTTTTCTTTTAGCTGTCCTCCTATCTAAGTCTGCCCTTATCTCTTCCAGGGGATCAGATTTAGCTGTTGAGACCCTTTGCTTCTCTACCTAACTACTAATTTTCCAAGCTTAAACTGTTTGAACAGACCTTATTCTCTAATGCTAAAACAAGAAATTTAAACATGGACTGGCCAAGATTGAACTATTTGGCCATCCATCAAGTGTGACAGAAGTTACTGATTGAATAATTTGAACTTGTTTGCAGAAAATAGGAGAGTAGTGGCATTTTGACTAGCACACTTTCCTGGTCTTTTCTTTGGGGTTCATTTTCTTTCTTTCTTGACCAATTCATTCTTTTTCCCTTTGATTATTCTTTTAGGGCATACCCTCTTTACATTTTTTAAATCTTTGATTTTTTGAAAATATGGAATCTTTGCAGCATGGAAAGGATGATCATATTTGGCATTTCCACAGTCAATCATGAAATATGACACCTATTGGTATAGGAACCTAATAGTGGCTCCACTTGGGGATGGCTTTTCCAGGTAAAAAGCCAAGAATAGCAGGTGAGATGGCCTTATATTCAACTTTGGCTGTAATCTAAAATTTCCTTTTGCTGAAGACAAACAAACTGTATCTTTGTAACATATATGCTTTTCCCATAAGCTGGTCTAAACAATTACAACTCTGTATCTAACAGTTTTTCTAAGTTTTTTTCATCATGTCTATAGCTCCCAAATTTCCTTCTTGATTTCTTCTGATAAACTCAGAATATAACACAAAAAGGTGGCACAATTCCTTCCTTTTTCCTGAAAATTTGCTGCATCCAATTCCCTATCTTATTACTGTTGTAAACTGTTGAAAATAGAGACTATTATGTACAAAATAGAGTCCTGTCATCTCAATCAAAGTGGATCAAAATAATGCTTGAGAATCCGCCCATTGACTGGCCCATCCTCTTCTTCTGTACCATCCAAGCTTCTCAAAAGTAAGTGTTGTTTCCTTGTACAGCCTGAATAGCAAAAGGTCCTTTCCATAGGAAATCAAATTTACCATGTTTTCCTTTGTCTTCCCTCCTAGAATCCCACTTCAGCACTTTGTCTCCTATGAAAAAATCCTCTTCCTTTTTCCTTTTATCAAAAATCTTCTTAAGTTTCTCTTTTAGAATCTGAGTTCTCCGATACACTTCTTCTCTAGTCTGCTGTAAGTGAATTGTTTGATTGATTCTTCTTTGAATGTCATTGAAGCTTGTATTTCTTGCAACAATTTTATCATAGGGATTCCCAAGGAAGAAGGGAATACAACCTCCATACCATAAACCAACTCATAGGGACTTGTTCCAATAGATCTCTTTGTGGTTAACCTATCTGCCCATAGTGCATTAATAAGCTTTTTGTGCCAATTCTTCTTATTTTCCTCCAATACTTTCTTTATGATGTTGATCAAGCTCTTATTGGATGATTAAGCTAGACCATTACCTTGAGGGTAATAGGCTGTGGAATGGCCTAAGGTAATGTGGTATTTGTGGCAAAAATTGATCATTCTTTTAGATTTAAAGGTAGCAACATTGTCAGTTATGATCTTCTCCGGACAGCCAAATCTAGATAGGATATTGCTCTCTAAAAATTGCATGATGATTGAGTCATTGGCTTGCCTACAAGGGATAGCCTCTATCCATTTGGTGAAGTAATCTGTGGCAGTTAAAATCCACTTATGCTAGCCAGAAGAGGAGGGGTGAATTTCTCCAATGAAATCTAAACCCCATTGTTGAAATGGTCTCTCAGTGGAAATGGGTTTCAGGGGTAAAGGTAAAAGCTTTCTCTTGCCTTCAAAGATTTGACATTTATGGCAAGAAACTACAAAATTATTTACATGAGCAAACAGGGAAGGCCAATAAAAACCAGCTCTTAATATTTTATCAACTGTTTACTTCCAATACAAATGTCCACCACAATCCCCTGCATGAAATTATTTAAGGACTTTGTCAGTTTCATCTTTTGTTAAGCAATTTAGTAAAATCGCTTCATGATTTTTCCAAAATAAAACATTGTCCACAATACAAAACTTTGAAGCTTTCATTTTCAAGAATCTCTTTTTAGTTCTGGATAACCCTGGAGGAGATTGCATGTTTAATAATACATATACTATATCAGCATACCAAGGTGATTGTAAAAAGTCTTGATTGATCTATGGAGTCGCCATCTCCTGTTCGTTATCCAGTTCATTGATGTCAAGGGCTTGAAAATTGGTTTCAGTCATAAGTTTAGCTAATCCTTGTCCTTTTATCAGCTTTGTTGGTTTAATTTCAATATCATATTCCAAGATGTTAGCTATCCATTTGCCTCTCTTACCTTCAAGTCCTTCTTGAGTTAGAATGTCTTTGACCGTGACATTTGGGACATAAGCTAGCACGTGAGAGTACAAGATATAAACTTTGAAATCCTTGATGGCCTTTACAAGGGCATAAGCTTGTTTTTCCATGATTTGATATTTGAGTGGAGCATCTCTAAGTTCTTTGCTGAAAAAAGCAATGGGCTTCTCACATCCTTGATCATCCTTTTGCAATAGGACAGCAGCAATAGTATGTTCTGATGCAAAGGAAAAGATTATGAAGTCTCTATCAAACTTTGGGCTTGTGACGACTGTTGTTTTGGTTAAAGCTATTTTGATTTCCTCAAAGGCTTGCTTAGCTTCTATTGTCCATTTGACTTTGGAATCCTTCTTCAACATATTATTCAACAATCTTATTAGTTCAGCCAAGTTGGGAATGAATCTTCTCAGAAAATTGATTTTTCCTAGAAAAGCCTACAATTCTTTGATATTTCTTGGGTGAGGCACTTGGAGGATAGCTTGTATTCTGTCCGGGTCAATTCTAATGCCATCTTTTGAGATTATGTGACCTAAGAGTTTGCCTTCTTCCAGGCCAAACAGTGATTTATTTGGGTTCAATGATATGCCATATTTTCTGTAAATTAGGAACACTTGTCTAAGATGTTCTAAATGTTCTTGATCTGATTTTGAAAAAGCAGTGAGGTCATCAAGATATATGACTAGGAAATCATGAATCTCTTTTGCAAAAGTTATGTCCATTGCTCGTTGAAATGTGGCGCCTGCATTTTTGAGTACGAAATGCATTTTTACATATTTGAAAGTTCCCCAAGGTGTTGTAAAGGTAGTTTTATCTTGATCATCCGGGTGAACTAAGATCTGATTAAATCCCGAAAATCCATCTAATAGTGAAATCCTAGAAGCTCTCACTACCCTTTGTAAAATGTGATCCATCTTGGGTAAGGGGTAATGGTCTTTGAGAGAGACTTTATTTAGATTTCTTAAGTCAACACACAGTCTTATCTCTCTCGTTTTCTTCCTAGTGGGCACTAGATTTGAAATCCATTCTGAGAATCTAATAGGTGCAATTATTCCAGCTTAGTACATTATTTTTACTTCCTTTTCAATGAGAGGAAGGAGGACTGGATTAAACCTTCTAAGTTTTTGTTTAAAAGGCTTTTGATTTTCTTTTAAAGGTATTGTGTGTTGGATGACCGAAGTATCATAGGACTTGAGGTCCTCATAGCTCCATGCAAAGACATCTTGAAATTCTTTAAACAACTCAATGTATTTGAGTTTTTGGTCAGGCGACAAGGCTTTGGAAAATTTTATCATTTTAGGTTCCTCTGTAGTTCCTATATTACAGTCTTCAATTTCTGCATTTAAAGGCTGCATTTTTGGCTTTCTCGGTATATCATTTGAATAAAAAATATCCTCCAAAGGAGTCAAGCCTGTGGGCAAAAAATTATCCTTCAACTCAATTACTTCAAATTCTCCCTCAGCAATTGCATCAAGGACCATTTGTTTCAGCTCTTGTAAATTTTTTCTGGTAAAGATTGTTGGATGCAAAATGTGATTTGTTGTTTCAGCAGATACATTTTTCTCAATTTTGTGTATTTGCTGTTGATCACGAATGGTGCTTGTGTCTATGTTTTTGCTTGAGAATTCCTCTTTCAAAATCAAGAAATTATTGATTTGTGTGTCATTTTCAAACACTTGCCAGTTTTTGACATTATCTGGAACAGCAGGTCTGTGTTTAATTTCAGCAGTGAAGTGGTGGTTAGGCTAAAATGGTAGCTTACAAGTGCTGAAAAATGTTGCCAAACTGTGAGCATTTAAATTGTGGTTCCTCGAAATTTTGGTTAGCTGAGACTCTAGAAAGCTATTGAGTATTTCCAATGCTACCCCTCTATAAGCTCTCAGCCTGAGATCATTTGTAACAAAGTTCCCCTTCATCTGTTGGATAATCAAATCTGAGTCCCCTAGAATTGAAACTTTAGTTGCCCCTAGACTTCTAATCAGTTTGAGTCGCAGCAAAAGGGCCTCATATTCGGCCATATTGTTTGTACATCTAAAATTCAGCCTATATGCATGTCCTTCAGCATGATCATTTTGCATATTATGTATCCAAATCCCTGCCCCTGCTCCTAATTTATTCACTGACCCATCAAACTCTAAGTACCATAAGATTTCTTGATTACCACTAGGATGAGGAGTTTTAGAAACTGTATTAGTGGGTATATTTGGATTTTGAGACTCACATGGTATGCCTTGTTTGTTTGTTGCATCAATCACTTCAACAATTTTTTGATCCTGAGTAGTAGATTGTTCATCTATGTTTCTTGCTTGTGCTGATTGTAGAAACTTGTTATTAGTTTTGAGACACATTTCAGCATTGTATAAGATAAATGAATCCATATCAGAATGCGTGGAATAAATGGGGAAGTTTTGGGGTTTTTCTTGACTGCTTACCACGTACTTCATCAATGTTTCCCGGTATAATCTCTTTGGCTGGCCAAAGACTGAAATGGTGGCATAAGACATGTCTAGCTGTAAAGATCCTTGGAGTTTTGCACCCCATGATCTGGACAAAAGCATTCCATACTTTGGTGGGATATCAGCGACCACTCCATCCATTTAAATAGTCTTGGCAGGGTATTGCACTAGATATACACACAAATCTTTGATTAGGCCTAAACACCTGACCTAGCTGGAATCAAATGAAAACAAGTCTTTATATGGACGTGTGATATCTAGATCCAATCTTTCCATCACAGACTTAGGCATTAGGTTATGGGAAGCTCCCAAATCAAACATTGCATTATGCAACACTTTGTCATGAATGTTTAAGCTTACATAGAATGGAGGGACTCCTCCATCTACTGTTTTACCATTTACCTCAGGACCAAAAATAAATTCTGGTTGGTCATCTAAAACATTCACTACGTCTCTATTGTCTGATATTTGAAGTGACATGTTGATTTGTTCCCTATAAACCTCATCTTTAGCTAATTTGGATAGTGGAATAGCTATTTTTAACTTGCCTATTTCTATTTCTAGGTTGAAAGGTTTTTCCACTTGAATTTTTGTATTCCGAGTAGCAAGGTTTTCCTTTTCTGCTGTGTTTTCAGTGGTTTTTTCTTCATCATGAGTGCTGTTATGAACTAAATCTGCTTTGAAATTATTTTCAGGAGGGCTGTTTACATTCTTTTTTGGAGGAAAGGAGGTGGATGGCTGATTTTTTAATGGCTGTAAGTCTGATATGTCCTCAACCGTAGGTTCTTTTGGGTTGAGGTCAGTTTTAGCAGGGAGTTCTGTCAGGGTAGTTTTATCCTTTGCTTTTTTTGGTTGCTTGGTATCTTTCAGCTTGCTAGGTTCAGGCACATCTATCGTTCTGCTTCTCAATTTGTATTGTTTATGGACCTCATAGACAACTGCATCATATCCTTCTCTGAAATCAAATGATTCTTCGGATTTGGTTTGAAATTGGTTAAAATTATGAGATTCTTGGTCATCTTGTGTTAAAAAGATTTGTTGGTCACTATTCAAACCCATTAGGTTGATTTGAGTATCCTCTATTGGCACACTAGAGGTTGAAGCTTAGGCATAGTTCTCTTGAAATGGATGTCTGATATTTTGATCAGGGCCAGCCTTCCCGGTGTTAGGATTTTGATTTTTTCTAAAGTTTGGATTTCTAGTGGTGTTACTTGGTTGACCTTCCCAAGAGGATTTTATTTAAATGGTTTCCACTCTATCACCCAGTCTATCCATTCCCTTAATGGTTGCATCTAGTTTCTGCTCAAATGCAGAAGGCTCTTCTTTGAAGGGAGTCCTTCTTTCAGCTCTAGCTCGAGCTATTTTAGAGATCAGATTGACCTCTACACTAACAACTATGCTTTGCATGTCTTCTAAGCTTGGAGGGGCTCTTTCCCTTAGTTGATATGCCATGTCAGAGTCAAATCCATCAGGGAATTTGATCAAGGCCAAGTCTGGTGGAGGTCTAAGGTTCTAGGGAATAGCATTCTACACGTTATTGAATCTAGCACAATAGTCTTGGACAGTTTCTTGTGGGCCTCTTTTTAAACTCTCGTATTCTGATAGGATATGCAATGGGTCCTTCCTCTTTTCCCATATGTTCAAAAAGGTTTGGTAAAGGGCATCCGTATCAACAATTGTTTTTGTAGCAAGTGCCCTAAACCAGGTCCTTACATCACTGGTTAAGCTTTGAACAAAAATTTTCATCCTGACATCATTGTCATCAATTTCATAATTCTCAAAATAGTCCATCATTTTCTTAGTATGTTTTTGCACTGTATAGGATCCAGTACCATCAAAATATGTATTTTTTCTTTGATAATCTTGAGGCATAGCCCCTGGATTTACTGGTAACTGCAGAGGAGCATATCAGTTTGCCATATTTATAGCTATAAATGGGACAGCTGGAAGCACAGGGATAATAGCTGAGATAAACGGAGTGGATGGGGGAGTGGAAAAGGTGCTTTGAAGTGATGATGGTGAACTAGAAGAAGCTGTAGCAACAGTAGGAAGGGCTACTGCTTTTCCGGGAGTAAGCTCAGATTTGGTAATGTTTTGCTGAAGAAGATCAAGATTTAAATTAGCAAAATTTTCTAGACTTTCTTTTCTTCTAAGATTCTTAGAGATCAAGTTAGGATTTTCAAAAATAGCTGGAGGATTAGGATCTAGATTTGATCTAGTGTAACGAGTTTTCTTCTTTGGAGCCAGCTTCTAAGTCTATTTTTGGTATTTTCTGAAGATATTTGAAGAATGATGCTTTTGACAATATCTTTCTAGGAAAATATAAATTTTAAGAGCCTTGAATTTTCCTGAAGATCTTTTGAAAATGGAAGGAAAGTGATAAAATTTCTGAGAGAGTTGTATAAAGCCTAATGCTAGACTGGAGATTAACTGAAGAAGCCTTTACTTACTCCTGTAATTTCACAACAAAAACAGTTTCAAAGGCTACCTGGCTAACTTCAGGCTCCAGCTATAGCTTTAGAAAATAAACAGCAGTAACACACAGTCATTCAACTTCCCCAGTGGAGTCGCCAATGATGTTAACACTCAGGTTCTTCCCCAAAAGCAGTGGAAAAGGGAATACAGCCGAGGTAACTACTAACAAGTCTTTTAGCTGCAGAACCAGAGAGGGCTCTCTCTTTATAATTTAGCTTTGTTTTGCTATATGTTAGGCTAGTTATGAAGTGCAAGTATTTGTTTGGTGTTTGGAAGGTGACATTCAATAAAACGGAGCTGCAAAGTAAGAGAAGTTCGAATCATTGGGTTAATGGAGTCAGTGAGAATGAATTTCTGGGAATGGTTTCTTAGGCAAGACGAGAAACTACAGAGCAAGATAATTAACCATGGAACAATCTTCAAGCTGGAATAAGATGAAATGGATTCAGGGAATGAAAGGAAATTAAGAATCTTCCATTATGCTAACAGAGGGAAAGTGTGTAAATATTACCAAGGAGCAGTTAAGAATTCCTTAATTATATTCAGGGTGTAAGAACCAGGGAGACAGGAGCAATCAAGAATTCCTACCTATGCTAGTCCTCGAGAAAACATAAAAATTGACAGGAATTGATCACAGAGTACAGTAAAGTAAATTCTGGGCTATTCTTTTTTCCTACACTTTAGAACATGATACTTAGAGGATATATAAAACATAGAAACAGTAAAACACGAGTTAGAAAACTTATTGATCGATGAGATAATCCAAGAATTCTGCAACATGGGCTTCTACCATTAATTCCATAACCTGAAAGTTCATCAGCAAAGCATTCTAGCAATCTTTATTCAAAAAAGTTCTCAAAATTTATAGCGCAGGTCCAGAATGATATTCACCAACCAAAAACAATACATCTCTAGAGGAGGTATTTATACAAAAAGACTTACAAAATATCTTATAGAGAAAATATCAAGCAATAACTTTATCCATCTACTTCTTTCAAACAAGTAAATGACATTGAAAATAGAGAGCTATTAATGTAGGAGTAACTTTTGTTGTATTGGCCGCCTTAGGTAGTCTAATGTTTTTGACTTTTTAACTTAACAAGTTAGCTGGTAGATGTCTCTTTATTCTGTGTTCCTGCATTGCTATCTTGGCCTTTTCATCTGCGCCTGATTTCGCTTTAATGTGTTCTGGCGTGACTTCCTTTTTCTATTGTTTTCATTCTCATGATGTGTGGCACATACATTGAATTTGATTAAATGCAGATGATCAAAAGAAAGAAAACCAAAACTACCTTGCTAAAGCCTCTAACATGCCCTACCACCATTGGTCTGTTGGCAACTGGTGTCTTTGTAGTTTTATTAATGTTTCATCAGCTTTAGTATACCTGTAGTAATTGGGCTAGACTTCAAAAAGATGTGTTATTTCATGCTCAATGTAGAACAGATTTTCCAAATTGTCATATAAGCTCTGTCCAGAGGGAGGTACTATGTCTTCTGAAGTGCTTGATGATGATGTGATCTGATTGGTAACATATGTATTCACCTTGTGTGCATATTGTTCATGTGTCAACAGTCTTTGATTGCTAGTTAACAAACTGGGTAGACCCTTTTGCTGCAAGACTGTAAACTTTGCTGTAAAAGAATTTATCTCTATCTACATTTCTTGACACTTTCTCTCCAAATTTTGTATAAAATTCCTCATAGTCAGCACCCTTTTAACTGTCAAAATGGTGCCTGTTTTGTCCCTGATATCGAGAGCCGCTAGTTCTTCTTTGGTGTGAGTGTTCAAAAAATTGATTAATCTGTTGGCCTGCTCAGGCATGTTTCCCAATAATGTCCTGGCCTTTTGAATCTCTATTTGGGCCATTTCTATTAGTTCAATTTTCTCATGGATTGTTTGAATTGATCTCCATTGATCAGTGATGGACTGGCTAATTTTAGTCCAAAGAATAGTCTTGATTTCTGATAGAGTTTTATGAAGAGTAAGCTCTTTTTCCAAGGATTTTACCTTATTTTCCAAGGCCTTTACCTCTATCGTTTTTTCAGCCACAGTTATTTTGGATTTATCATAGCCTACCTCTAACTTGGCCATTTTTTCTTTGGCTTCCTTCAGTTCTGCCATTTGGAGTTCTAACTCTTTTATTTCCTTCATCATCTTTTCCATGCTCATGCTGGTATTTGGTACTATTGTTGTTGTTGCTGTTGTTGATGTAGTGCTTGGTGCTATTGATGCCGAATCAGTAGGAGGGACTGCTGTTGTGACTGTAGAAGGAGCAGTTGTAACAATTGGAGTTGTTTGAGATGGCTGAGAGGCCAACTCTCCCTATTTTCCTTGTAGTACTTCCTCCAATGCCTTCTCTGTTTTTGCTAATCTCTCATTCATCCTCATCAGTAACCCACCATGTCCTCCTCTTCTTTCTGTTGTGCAACTTCTATGGTTTGAGGGTGCATTGTAATTGGCAACTTTAATTACTTTTTGAGGGCCGCAATATCTTCCTCCTTCTTTCTTATTAAGGCCTGTATGCCCTTGGGATCCTTTGGATCGTGTCCCAGCTCAATAATAATTTCCTCCAAGGATTTGATCCTGTTATCCTTGGCTAATGAGGAGGCCTTTTCCAACTCTAATTGGGCAGAGGTGTTATGTAATGAATTTTGCAATTTGTGAGCTAATAATTCTTTGTCTGCCAAGGTGGAGTACACCATTTCTTCGGTTTGTTTATGTAATTCAATCTCGTCCATTAGGTGGATGTCTTTAGAGAGAACTTACATATTGGTCCTGATATAATAAATAGCTGACGGTGGCTGCTGCATTGTGGGCTTGAAGTGACTAAGAGTCATTTTTCCTTCTTGAATATCATAGGCTGCCATTAGCCTTTGTTGATTTGTGGGGGCCATTCTCAGCAATTGATTATAAAGTTAGATCCTTACTAGCTCATTTCTAGTCTTTACTTCAGTAAATGCTTTCTTGATATCCGAGCCTTGCTTTCTCTGTTGTTTGCTCTGTGGCTTGGTGGATGTAACCTCCACACCATGCTGCCTCTCTAGCTCTTGCTGATATGAACTAGTTCATGTTTCCAAAATTGGAGGAGCCTGTTGTTCAGTTCTTTCCTCACCACTCAGCTTGCCTATTGTCTCTCCCAAGAGTTCCTCTTTAGAGTAAGGATTTAACCTTTGCCTCTTTTCCCCTTGTTGTTCTGTTGATCCACTTGTAGGTGTGTCTTCCTGCCTGTCTCTTGTTGAGATTGCAACAAGATGATGGAGCTTAGTGAAAAGAGTCGCCTTCACTAAGTGGGCCCGCAGGCTATTTTTGGCGCAAGTCTATTTTTAGACATATGGATCATGTCTATGGATTGTAGGTTGTTGTTTATGGATGATTGATCAAGTTGGGAAAAAATAGATGGACTTCTATTTTTTATGAAAGTGTGAGTGATCAAAGTCTATCTTTAGACTGGCTGTCAAAAATAGAAAAGTCAAATATTATTATCTCACAATAATATTTGGACTATAAACTTAATCTTATTCTCTTGGAGCACTTCAGTTTGAGCTACAGAGGTGGCACATGCAGCTGTTAGAAGGAAATACACTTTTCTTATGAGTCAGTTGAGTTGTTGCATGCATGAATTCAGTTAGAACTCAATCAGTTGAGTTTGGTGGAGTTGATTGTGGAGTTGATGGAGTTGTGTTCAGTTTAGCTTTGTTAAACTGGTTGTATTTAGTCTAACTAGCAAATAGACTAGAGATGAGTTGGGTGAATTAGTTATTAATTAATTCACAAGTTATTAACTCATAATACAACTAATGAATACATCAGTTAACTCAGTTGCATGTTAGTGCATGTTCAGTTCAACAAGGACAGGTGGTAGAGAATCAGATTGCTATCAGTTGTGACTATAGTTGTGCACCAGATCTTGCACAATCAAGGGATTGAGTATGCCAATGAGTTTTCTCACGTATTTGCCCACATTATATCTTGTGCTCACGTCCAACAAAGAGTGAGTGACTATTTTTCAGGTGAAAAACGAGTTTGGTGAGCCATTCTCATCAGTTCTTGAGCAGGTATTGAGCAGTGGAGGCAGGCAAGCAGTGGAAGAGATTTGGAGATCAGATCTGAGATGTATTGTGTGTAACAGAGGTGGAGATACTTGTGAGAAGTATTATGCTGTGTAATGTTACATGAATCAATCATTAATATACAGATAGTTGGGGTTTTTAGCAAGATGCTTTCCCCGAGATACATACTGTGTTAATGTGTGAATGCTCTTGATGTTTTATTGTTATTGATGCTGCTATATTGATGATCAACGTAGAGGAGCTTATGTATTGTGTATGTTTTCCGCAATATTACATGATCAGGATAATCTCCATTGAATATGTGTTAAATTATTCAAAATTTCTACATGGTATCAGAGCGAGCTAGATAATTGTAGAAAAAGT
This sequence comes from Pinus tabuliformis, assembly GCA_031772625.1. Taxonomy (NCBI): domain Eukaryota; kingdom Viridiplantae; phylum Streptophyta; class Pinopsida; order Pinales; family Pinaceae; genus Pinus; species Pinus tabuliformis. Next base: position 197,089,746 of record CM062813.1, read on the forward strand.
TTCTACATGGTATCGGAGCTGCTTGATTTGTAGAAGAGATTTCTACAGGATATCAAGCGAGGATTGATCATCAGATCTACTATTCAGGAAGTGTTTACATTCTATTTCTTCAGGCAGAGTTTGTAATCGGGCCAGGTAACCTCTAGATTCATCCTTCCTTTGGAAGGTGAGATATCTGGTGAATGCCCATACAGTCAATCTCTGTACGAGAAATATTGTGTTCTCACGAATTCTAGATCGGAAGCGGTTGAGTTGGAGCTGGTGGAAATTCGAATTTGCAGCAGTGTTGTTGAAAATGTCTTTCAATGGATTGCAAATGTTATTCCAAAGCAAGAGCGACCTGGCGCTCAAGGATAAACTCAAAAATAATAAAGGTGAGAATGAATCTTCATCAAAGGTATCTGATGAAGAGAATTGCGCTTTGGTTGCCAAAGCAAAGAAGGGGAAGAACAAGAAAGCTTCTCATTCTAGTGCGAAAGGCAAGAAGCAGGACATGTCCAAGGTGAAGTGTTTTCACTGTCACCAGCACGGACACTATGCCACTAATTGTCTGCAGAAGAAGAAGAACAAGCAGGCTGCTGGATCTTCAGCAGGAGAGGCTCTAGCCTCACAGTTTGAGCTTGATTTTTCATTGATCGCATGCTTGGTTTCAAGTGTGATGGGATTAGTGTGGTTCTTGGACAGTGGTGCGTCTTTTCACATGACGGGAGATAGAGATTTTTTCTTTGATCTGGAGGACAAAGATCTTGGAGTGCACATCGAGATGGGCGATGATGGTAGATACAGTGCGACCGGTATCGGTACCATTTCCTTTGAGAGGGAGTCTGGTAAACCCTTTGTATTGAAGGAAGTCATGCATGTTCCAGGATTGAAGAAGAATCTCATCTCAGTGGCGATGTTAGAAGACAAGGGGTATGATGTTGTTTTTAGCGAGGGAAAGGCCTTCCTGCACAGCAAGACAACTGGTGAGACCCGGAAGATAGGGGTTTTAGTGAGGAACCTTTATCAGTTGCATGTAGATGGATGCGCAACAATGGCAGGCAAGGCAGAAGGATTGGTGAGCCGGGATGATGGCGAGTTGTGGCACAAGAGATTGGGTCACCTTCACCATGGATCCTTGAAGATACTACAGCAGATCACTACAGGGCTTCCTAAAGGCACACTTGCGCAGTCAGATCAGTGCAAGGGGTGTACTTTGGGGATGTTTGTGAAAGCCACCTTTCACGAGAAGGATAGTTGCGCGACGAAAATCCTTGAGAGAATTCACACAGACGTGTGTGGACCTTTCTCAGTTGCTTCGACAACAAAACACAGGTATTATGTGATTTTTGTTGATGATTTCTCTCGTAAGTGTTGGATCTTCTTCATGCAGAAGAAGAGCGAGACATATTCAAAGTTCTGTGAATTCAAAGCACTGGTCGAGAAGGAGTCGGGGAAGAAGGTGAAGGCTCTTAGGAGCGATAATGGTGGTGAATACATCTCGGACGAGTTCAAGGATTTCTGCAAGACAGAGGGGATTCGTAGAGAGCTCATAGCTCCCCATAACCCACAACAGAACGGGGTAGCTGAGCGGAAGAACAGAACGATTGTGGGTGCTACACGGGCAATGTTGCATGATCAGGGCCTACCCTTTCACTTGTGGGCGGAAGCATGCAATGCAGAAGTTTATGTGCAGAACCGTTGTCCTCATAGGATACTTGGCATGAGTACACCTGAGGAGACTTATTTTGGTAAGAAGCCTGATCTTTCTCATTTGAGGATTTTTGGTGCTAATGTTTACATGCATGTGACGAAGGATGCTAGGAAGAAGTTGGAGCCGACCGCAGAGGTTGGGATATTTGTGGGGTACACTGATACGCCCCACAACTATCGTGTGTATTTGCCAGACAGTGGTAAAACTGTTGTGCGACGGGATATAAAATTTCAGGAGGAGAAAGCCATGAAGTGTTCACTTGAGAGGGAGCTACACTTGCATGTAGATGAGGAGCTATTAGTTCCTAAGGATGAGCTTCAGGACGTGGATCAGCCACAGGATGAGGTTCATGGAGTGGAAGAGACCACTCATGCAGCGCCAACCATCAGAGGGCGAAAGCGCTTGACAGAAGCTGAGCGACTGGCTCAAGATGCAGAGAAAGTTGTAGGACCACCTACAGCCCAACGCAGGCAGAGACAGTCACTTGATCAGTACACTAGATACATGGCTCTTATGAGCAAGTGTGTTGTGACTGAGCCATCCTCTTTCGAGGAAGCTGTGGAGGATCCCGCATGGGTAGACGCCATGGTGGAAGAGTATGATTCTATTGTTAGAAACAGTGCATGGGAGATTGTTCCTAGACCGGAAGGGAAATCAGTGGTGGGTTCGAGATGGATCTACAAAGTTAAGCAGGCAGCTGACGGGAGTGTGGAGAAGTACAAGGAAAGATTTGTTGCCTGAGGCTTTTCACAGATTGAGGGGATCGATTATGAGGAGACCTTTGCACCTGTCGCAAGGTATTCTTCCATACGGACGATTCTTGCTCTCTCAGCGCAGATGGGATGGCACATTCATCAGATGGATGTGAAGACTGCGTTCCTCAATGGAGTCATTGAGGAGGAGGTGTACATTGAGCAACCTGAAGGCTTTGAAGTCTTCAGCAGCGAGTCACATGTGTGCAGGCTCAAGAGAGCATTGTATGGGTTGAAGCAAGCACCACGTGCTTGGTACACACGGATAGACAGCTATTTCACAGGACTTGGATTCTCCAAGAGCGAGGCGGATCTGAACCTATACCAGATTGTGGTGGAGGGTAAGTTGCTTATCATTGTACTGTATGTTGATGATTTGATTCTAACGGGTGATGAGCTGTTGATACTTTCATGCAAGAAGGATCTTGCTACAGAGTTTGAGATGAAGGATTTGGGCCTCCTTCACTATTTCCTGGGATCGGAAATATGGCAGCGCAGTGGTGGATTGTTTGATTCTCAGGGCAAGTATGCTCGGGAGATACTGGAGAAGTTCAACATGCATGGCTGCAAGCCTGTTGATACTCCTCTTCCTGGAGGTTGGAGGAAGGAGGATGCCACTTCGGGAGAAGAAGTGGATGCCACTTTTTATCGACAGTTGGTGGGGTCGCTGATGTATTTGGTCAATACACGACCTGATATATGCTATGCAGTTAACCAGCTTTCACAAGCTATGGTTAAGCCTACCAAGCTCTTCTGGAAGGCGGGCAAGCATGTATTGAGCCACTTGATAGGCACATCAGATATGGATCTTGGTACAGACAGGAGGATGCAAATTGGGTAGGGAGCTCAATAAATGACATCAGGTACCATCATATCAGAGATTGTGTGCAGCGGAGGATCATGTTACTTTCGTACATTCCAACGGAGGATCAGGGTGCTGATATTCTAACGAAGGCTCTCACCAGGAGCAAATTCGAGTACCACCGAGGCAGGATAGGGGTTGCCGATAATCCATATCTTGTCGAGAGGGAGTGTTGAGATTGCAACAAGATGATGGAGCTTAGTGAAAAGAGTCGCCTTCACTAAGTGGGCCCGCAGGCTATTTTGGCGCAAGTCTATTTTTAGACATATGGATCATGTCTATGGATTGCAGGTTGTTGTTTATGGATGATTGATCAAGTTGGGAAAAAATAGATGGACTTCTATTTTTGATGAAAGTGTGAGTGATCACAGTGTGAGTGATCAAAGTCTATTTTTAGACTGGCTGTCAAAAATAGAAAAGTCAAATATTATTATCTCACAATAATATTTGGACTATAAACTTAATCTTATTCTCTTGGAGCACTTCAATTTGAGCTACAGAGTTGGCACATGCAGCTGTCAGAAGGAAATACAATTTTCTTATGAGTCAGTTGAGTTTTTGCATGCATGACTTCAGTTAGAACTCAATCAGTTGAGTTTGGTGGAGTTGATTGTGGAGTTGATGGAGTTGTGTTCAGTTTAGCTTTGTTAAACTGGTTGTATTTAGTCTAACTGGAAAATAGACTAGAGATGAGTTGGGTGAATTAGTTATTAATTAATTCAAAAGTTATTAACTCATAATACAACTAATGAATACATCAGTTAACTCAGTTGCATGTCAGTGCATGTTCAGTTCAACAGGGACAGGTGGTAGAGAATCAGATTGCTATCAGTTGTGACTATAGTTGTGCACCAGATCTTGCACAATCAAGGGATTGAGTATGCCAATGAGTTTGCTCACGTATTTGCCCACATTATAGCTTGTGATCACGTCCAAAAAAGAGTGAGTGACTATTTTGCAGGTGAAAAACGAGTTTGGTGAGCCATTCTCATCAGTTCTTGAGCAGGTATTGAGCAGTGGAGGCAGGCAAGCAGTGGAAGAGATTTGGAGATCAGATTTGAGCTGTATTGTGTGTAACAGAGGTGGAGATACTTGTGAGAAGTATTATGCTGTGTAATGTTACATGACTCAATCATTAATAAACAGATAGTTGGGGTTTTTAGCGAGATGCTTTCCCCGGGATACATACTGTGTTAATGTGTGAATGCTCTTGATGTTTTATTATTATTGATGCTGCTATATTGATGATCAACGTAGAGGAGCTTATGTATTGTGTATGTTTTCTGCAATATTACATGATCAAGATAATCTCCATTGAATATGTGTTAAATTATTCAAAATTTCTACATCTCTTTCCTTGGCTCTTTCCTCATTGAGAGGAGTTTGTAATACGGGGATTTCAGGTACCTTTTCTTGTGTTGAAGGGTCTTGCCCCTTTGATGCATCTAGCTGATCTTCCATTGTTTCCTGCTCTGAATGTAGCACTTCTTTGCCTTTGGATGTCCCTCCAGGTTGAGTTCTTTCGTTGGCAGGCTGTTGTGAAGTTGTAGCAGATGATGTGCCCGCTCCAATGTGTTGAGGCAGTTTGAAAGGGACCTGTCCAAAAGAGTCCAGGTCAAGTGTTTTTTCAAGCTCTTTCATTTCTTTTTCCAATCTTTCTTCTTCAGTGATCTCTTCAACTAATGTGCCTTCTACCCATTCTTGTTGGTTAGCATATTGTTGAATTTGAGGGATTTTGTGGTGAACATATCCTGTAAGCTTGTTTTTGACTTTTCTATAACTTATGAAATGTTCAGGGTCATATGGTGACCAATGAAAACTTTGTTTAAGCATAAGTTGATCCCTTAAAATTTTATCTGCTTCCTCCCAGGCTTTCATTTTATTGAAGATAAAAGGGCCCAATTGATTTCTTATCTTGAGCCGCGCCTTTTTCCTAGCTCCATAGAAATGAGTCAAACCTGAACTAATAAATTGCCTAAAGTATTCCAGGGCAAATAGTCTCATAGGGACATACTTCGGCAGCTTGTAGGGGGATAGTTTACAACCATAAATTCTGATCACTGTGTGATTTTGGTAAAAATACCAGTCACCAATACTGTATTCCTTTGAGAGATGCAAAATTTTCTGCATTTCAGCAGAGAGCCTGGTAGGAGGAGTTATCGTCAACAAAGAACTGGATGGATATATGAACAGATCAATGAACTCACAATATGTATAAGGGGAGTTATGGACTTCATGGAATACTGAGGTCCAGAATACCACAAACCTCTTTTCTCCCTTGAGGTCCAACTTTCTAAGGGGAATTTGGAAACTATCAGGTTGATAGTACAACAACAAATGATATGGATGTGTATTTGAACACTCTTTCTCTGTCCAAGTTCATGAATTGCTCATGGATTTTATTGGCTATGAAGGTGGCATAATCATAGTGGACAGCAGGGGGCTGTCCTAGAGTGAATATGGACATGAATACTAAAACAGTTTCATCAATATGCTCACTGGTTTTGAATCCCAAGATATATGAAATAATATCAGTAATGAATACACCAGCTTCATTGAACCAGACCTATTAAAAGGAGGTGGATGTGTGGGCTGGCTTTCTAGTCTCATGAATAATTTAGCTATTTCGGTTATTTCTGAGCTGGGTAGCTTGGCAGCTTGGTCAAGTAAGAATTTCATGGTGAGAGGGGCCAGAGGCTGAGTTGGCTTAAAATGAAACATCTCATTTATGGATTGAGGAGTAATATAGAAGAAGACAGTCCCAGATGGAGCCATAACTACTCTTTGTATGTAGTCATAATTTGCACAACACAAATGGATGAGATCAGGCAACACATTTACTAAAGGGATGTAGTAGATGGGTATGTTGGACTCCCAAATTCCAAAGACATCAGTATTGCTTCTATAGCTATTCCTAATTTCACAAAAGGCCTACAGGTGAGGCTTGTCACCCATCATATCCTTGATTTGGAAATCCCTGTCAGGAAGGGGCATCCACTCCAACTCTTTATGTCGTGCATTCAAGGGGGAAACATTCAGGGCCACCGGAGCCTCCATTTTCAAATTATTTTATAACTTTTTAATTGGAGTTAGGGGCTTTTGCAGCAACAGTAGGGTAAAAAGATAGTTTGTGGGCTTTTCTGTGGAAATTGCAGGCCGAATAGGCTTGGATTTTAGCTAAACGGGTGAATTTTGCAGAGGGAGGCGGAGTTCACAGGGTTTCTTTGGAAAAATGGGTAAAACAGTAACTATAATGCAGAGGTTTGTAGGAAGCACCATGTTTTAACTCGAATTTTAGTTCCCCGGGCAATTTTTACAGAGAAAGCTTGGAAAAACAGGGTTTATGAGCAGGTTTCGGGTAAATACCTGTTCTATGGATGCTTGGTGTGAAATGTAGGTCAAAGGCCGAGCTGAGGGGCCGAGCTATAGATTGAATTCCCTAGGTGGCGGACTGTGCAGCGAAAATGGTGTTCTGAACGTAAATAACCATGCAAAGCTTTGCGCAGAAGAACAAAGAGAAATGGACAAAAACGACTTTTTAACAAAATTTTGATTTTGGTTGGTTTTTGGCGTGCTTTGGTCGGGTGACGTCAACAGGACATCATCTTTGTCGGGTAGTGGAGGTACGGAAGGTGACTTGGCACTGATGTGGTGGACACGGCAGAGGAAACAGTGACGAAGTGGCAGCTGACGTGGGCAATGACATGGGCACTGACGTCAGCAGCGGGAAGGGAGAGTCGTTTATGGTTTTATCGCACCGCTTTACGTACCCTGGTGTTTTTTGGCCAAACGGACGCGATACAATATGGTGGCGACGCGTGGATTATGTACGGTGGGAAAACCGCCGATCTCACGGAGCCTATTGTTCGGTCATCGGGGCGCTTCTGATATCGACGTGGATCGTCCAATGGGAAAGCCCGTATCGGACGGCTGATGGAGGGGTGAGTTGATGGAGGTTTATGACACGGGGCCCACCTGATATATTTATCATTTTATATGTTTTGCGGGGTATAAAACTTTGGTTATTGGGGTTATTTATATGGTTTATGCTGGCGGCCTTGGTTATTTGTTCAACCAAATGTTAAACAAATCCCGTTGGAGCGCGTGGAGGGTTGTTATTGGCCCCGGGTGGACCAATAGATCCCAACAAAAATTACAATATGGCCATAACTTTAGCTGCGGGGGGGGGGGGAATATTTATAATATTTTTTGGATTTTTTTATGTATTTTTATAAAATAAGGGCGGGGAAACATTATAAAGGAGCTATACAATAAAGTTAATGTTAATATGGTTTTATGAATGTAGGAGGCTAAGTTTGTGAGGTAAAAACTTAGGTTTTTAGGGAAATGAAAGGGAAATGGAAGGATCTTTTTACACAAGAAATGTGGTTTGTTTTGGCTAAGTAAACACAGAGTTCCACTTAGTTTTTTTCATGAAATGAAGTGAACTAGGACCACTGAGCAGATCTCAATGACCTTGAGGGAAGTTAGTAAATGTTCTTGGAGGAATGGGAGGGAAATTAGTGATGATCCAACTATTTTACAGCCACTTTTCCATGGCACCTATGATATCCATGAGATAAGTCTTATTCCAAAAGACAAAACTGATCACAAACTTGCTTCTGCAACACCAAACTGCCTACCCAGCCTAATACACCTAACATTTTTTCTTCCTTTTCCAGGGTGCATTTGAGCTAGAAAACCCTTTCTCTCTTTTGTTTTCTTTTAGCTGTCCTCCTATCTAAGTCTGCCCTTATCTCTTCCAGGGACTCAGATTTCGCTGTTGAGACCCTTTGCTTCTCTACCTAACTACTGATCTGCCAAGCTTAAACTGTTTGAACAGACCTTATTCTCTAATGCTAAAACAAGAAATTTAAACATGGACTGTTTAGGATTGAACTGTTTGGCCATCCATCAAGTGTGATAGAAGTTACTGATTGCATAATTTGAACTTGTTTGCAAAAAATAGGAGAGTAGTGGCATTTTGACTAGCACACTTTCCTGGTCTTTTCTTTGGGATTCATTTTCTTTCTTTCTTGACCAATTCATTCTTTTGCCCTTTGATTATTCTTTTAGGGCATACCCTATTTACATTTCTTAAATCTTTGATTTTTTGAAAATATGGAATCTTTGCAGCATGGAAAGGATGATCATATTTGGCATTTCCACATTCAATCATGAAATATGACACCTATTCGTATAGGAACCTAACAGAACCTTTCTTTGTACTTGAATAACTTCTGTGTGTAGGAGGGCTTGCATCCTGAATTCATCTAAACCATTGAGCTATAGAAGCCTCTCTTTTTGTGCCTTTCTAACATCCAAATCCAACTATGTTTCCATTCTCAAAGTGTTGTACTCAAACTCAATGGAGAGCAGAGCCTTCTTACCATAGACCAAGTCATAAAGGGTGAATCCAGTGGCTGTCTTTCAGGTTTTATTATAGGCCCAAGTGACCTCCACTAGTCTGTCAGCCCAATATTTTATGCGGTTTCTCACAACCTTGGTGAGAATGCCTTCCAATGCTCTGTTAGTAACCTCTACTCGTCCATTGGCCTGAAGATGATAAGCAATTGACTTCTAGTGTTTGATCTTATGCTGCCTCAACAAATTTTCAATCATGTGTGAGGTTAATTAAGCTCTCTAATCAATTACTAGATCTCTAGGGTACCAAAACTTGTAAAATACATTCTCCCTTAAAAACTCAACCACTTTCTCTTCTGTGGCTCCTTGACAGCCTTGGTTTCAACCCAGTTTTTCAAATAATTAGTGCATACAATTATGTATTTTTTCTTCTCTTATTGTGGATCAATGGGCCCAATGAAATACATGCCCCACTTGTCAAATGGCTCAAGAGTCGCATGAGGTTGCAAAGGCATTTCATCCCTAGGAGTAGGTTTCCCCATTCTTTGGCACTGGTCACATTAATTAGTGTATCTTATTTCATCTTGGTAGAGAGTGGACCAGTAGTAGCTAGCTTGCAAGAACTTGAAGGTTGTCCTCCTGGCTGCAAAGAGACCTCCACAAGGCCAAATCATGATAGGAAAAAAGGATGTCAAAGAATTCCTCCTCCTTGACACATCTCATCGAAATCTGATTTGGGCCTAGCCTGAAGAGATTCCTCACAATCCAAGTGAATGGGGCGTTGTTTCTTACAATTCTACTTTTTTCCTTGGAGGACGGATTTAGAGGGAACTGTGTAGCCACTAGATAGTTGACTATGTCAGCAAACCATGGAGAGAGAGCTGAAATAGAAAGTAAATTCTCATATGGAAGCTTATCATCAACCATTCCTTCCTCACCTGCAGGTAAAGCAAGTCTAGACAAAAAATCTGCAACTATATTTTCTCTACCAAGCTTATCAATGATGGTTAGATCAAACTGTTGTAATAAAACCAACAATATAATAATTATGGAATTCACATCAGGATTTTTCATCAAATATTTAATAACAACATGGTCAGTATGTACAAAGGTCTGGTAACCACTGATGTAATGTCTATATTTAGTCAAGGAATGCACAACAACTAGGAGTTCCTTTTTAGTCACTGTATAGTTCAATTCAGCCTTGGACAAATTTTTGTAGATGAAATAAATGGCATAAGAAAACTTGTCATCTATCTGGCCTAGAGATGCTCCTATAGCTTTGTTAGAGGCATCAACATGGATGTGGAAAGGAAGAGCCCAATTTAGGCCATAGAGTATGGGTGCAATAGTCAACTTTTCCTTTAGGGTTTCTAGGGCCTCTTAGCATCTTTCTGACTAGAAATATTCAGAGTCCTTGGCCAATAGTCCAAAAAAAGGCAAGACTACTTTTTGAAGTCCTTTGTGAATATCATATAGTATCCAACTAAGCCCAATAAACTTCTAACATCTCTCTACCTCTGAGGAGTAGGGAGCCTATTTATAATAGAAATTTTATTTGGGTCCACTTGCTGTCCTTCCTGGGATATTGAGTGACCTAAAACAGTCCCTATATTCATCAATAAATCACACTTCTCAGGACTAAGGGATAGGTTCATTTCAATTGACTTATTTAATACTTACCCAAGTTAGAGAGAGCCTCCAGGAAATCACACCCATAGGGAGTGAAATCATCCATATATATTTCTAGAGAGTCACGGACCAGCACTGGAAAGATTCTCAGAATTGCCCTCTGAAAAGTGGCAGGGGCATTACATAATCCAAAAGGAAGGATCCTATAAGCTAAGGTACTCCAAGGACAAGTGAAGGTGGTTTTATATTTGTCCTGTGGGTTGATCTGGATCTATATGTAACCACTGAATCCATCCAAGAACGATAATAACTTCTTTCCTACAAGACCATCCAAGACTTTTTCAATGAAAGTTAGAGGGAAATGGTCCTTTTTGGTGGCTTTGTTTAACTCTCTGTAGTCCGCACAGATCCTCCATTTTCCATTCTTCTCTGGAACCAGAAACAATGTAAACCTTGAAACGAGAACTAATACGATTACCCGTTTTGTTGAGGTAGCAAAAAAAATCTTTGAAAAGTGGTGATGCAAAATATACATATTTTTTTAGCATAGTTTTTGACACTTGAATTTTTTTTTTTGTACATTAGTTTTTACAATGTTAGTGATTTGCATTCTGATTTTAAAAAGTGTTGATTCTACATGAGGCCCTTTTTTTAAAAGACCTACTTTTTTACTTTAAATATTCTGATGTATTAAATGTGAATAATTATTTTCTAAATTTAACAATTTTTGAAGTGCTATTCATCTTCATATTTTCTTGTTTTTCTTTTAATTTTTTTTTTGTAGTGAGGTTTTTATTTTTTTGCATAGTTAAAGAAGAAGGTTGATATTTTAAAGTTTTGATATTCTACATATTTATATATTGTTAATTAATTTTTTAATGCACATCAAATAATTGTCTCTAAAAAACAATAATTTTTAACAATTGACACAAAAATAACCATTTTGAACATAAATATAGCAAAAAAAATTACACATTTTGATCATTTTTTTCTAGAAATGACATGTCAAAATCAAAATTTTTATAGGAAAATTTTAACAGAAAATGGTTAAATATTAGTTTTTTTTTTAATGAATTTCATGTCAAAAAATAATAATAATCACTTTTTTTTCAAAAATAATGATTCACATAAAATTTAAAGCGAAAATCACATAATACAAATATTGAACACATAACAACATTAATTGAATGATTATTCTTCTCATAAAATGTCAAAGTCAAAACATTACAAGTATAACTAATTAATAGTTACAAAAAGTGAGCTTGATTTCCAAGCATAACTTAAATTTAATAAACAATATCACATAATCCAAACTCATCATCCTCTAGAGTTTCATCATTGTCTTCTTCCACAATATTTTCTGCTTCATTTTTCTCATTTTCCTCTGCTAATGGACCTTTGATGTCTGTGAATCTCCCAATGTATGCCTTTCCAATCATTCCATGTAATGGTGGTTGAGGTTCCTTTGCCTTCTTGCCACAAGTGATTCACTAATATCCCCTTTCTTCAACCCAATTTATTGCATTAAATCTGGAAGAAATTGAAGACCATTAATTCTTTGCTGAATAAATTTAAACTGTACTAGATCTTTATCAATGGAAATGCAATTTCTTTCTTTTTGTAGGAAACATGCTAGTGTTGTACGTAATTATCAAATGCAAAAGATATAATGAAGTAAATTAGTATAATGACATATAAATGAAGAAAGAATATATTGAAATTCAATTCTATATAATTAAACTTACCGGAGCCAGAAAATAAATCCAGAACCCAATATCCTTCATTTGAACATAAGTCTATAAGATAGTTAATCAATGACTGTGATTTTTTTATAAATGTTAACTATCTCTCCTTCTGCTTCTTCATCTTCATATGTTAGTTATTTCACAACAACATCATAAACCGGTACTTGGCTATGACTCTTTCCATCTACCTGATTAAAAAGCATAAACATATAGCCATCATCTTTTGTCTAACTATCAATATGGATGAACTCATAATAATTTATAATTGGTTAATCTTCACGGTTAAGAAGATTTGAATTTTTCATGTAACATGAAATAGTAAAAGTTCATTTAACTAGTAAATAAATGAATTTCTTAACATTAATCAAACTTACATTTTCAACGCCTTACCATGTAAGCTGCATCCTTGAGTTTGTTTTCCCCTTAAAGTTTGACAATAACATTGCCAATTGTGTGTCTGAATGAAATGTCACAAATCTCCATAATGGTGATGATGTGACTTCTACAAATCTCGCAACCACTTTACTAAGAGCTTGATAAGTATAAGCGTCACTATCATAGTCAATGTTTGGGATATTGAAACCATGGGGAATATCTGCAATAAATAGAAAATAATCCCTTTTACCAATGTCTTCACAATCACCTTGTATTACTTGATATTGAATAGTGTCAAGCCCATTCCAAATGAAATGAGTAAGAGTTGGATCAAGTTCAACATTCCTAAGGTGCTGCTTTTTTAGTATTTCGATTTTAATTTTTTCAATAAAGGTTCTGAAACTATCTGGTGCTCCATTTGCATCCTTCCTCATCTTTAATAAAATAAACAAATATATCTATAAGTTATAAATAAAAATAGTATAAAAATGAATGTATAAATCAACATACCTTTTTAAATGCAAGATAAAAATATTTTAGTGTTGATGTAGAACTTGAATCTAGATAGTTGCATACAACATCATCCCAACTATCCTCATTCAATAATTTAACCATTTGCTCTTGTATTTCCATGTAAACTTTGTGACTGAATAGATAAAGTAAAAAAAGTTAATATATTGATTTGTATAACATATACTACCAAGAACAATATGCTATATTTAAAAGAAAATTATAATCTAGAAATAAGAAAAAAAAATCAACAAACTTACTTTTAAAATTCCTCATACATTTCCTCCTATGATAATTCCCCTGACTTCACACGAGATAATATTGCTTTGACAAGTGTTTCATCCTTCACTCCTTGCAATTCTCTCCAAGATGTGATAGTCATATCTTCTGGAATCTTCTTCATTTTAGGACTTGATTTATTGTTGCTACATATCAATGGTTTAGACCTTTTGACTTCCTAGTTTTAATGCCAATGTTCTCCCACATGCTAGAAATATCATTAATCAGCTCCCATATATCTCTAGTTCTAAATGCCAACTGGAAAATGTTATCAATACTTTTGAATATATCAGTGTTTACTCTAGCGCCTTTTGAAATGATTTTCTCCTCAATTTGATAGTCTATTTCCATACAACATTTGTTTCGGAATTCTATAGTAACATTTATCTTATCCCCACCACATTTTTCTTCAAATTCATTATGAATAAATCTAATCCTTTCGATGAAATTCATAGACATCCTATATTCATTATCTGAATTATGATCCCATACCAATAAATTTACTTCTGTATCTGATAAACCAGCATAAATGATACATTTCATTGTTTCAAAACGTGGGTATTGGGATATTCCTCCATCAATTGCCTTTGGGATTCTATTGAATGGTTCCCCCCAAGCACATAATAATTGTATTCAAAACATTTTGACTTATCAAATGCTTCTTTGTTGGGAACATGAGTTGGATCAACAAGAAGCACATAATTAACCACATGAGCATATGGATTGTACCTCATCAATGCCTTCAAGTTGTGAACATGCAGGTGGTGTGGCTTTATGATTTAATATTTACATTGTCCTTCACTTGGCTTATAGATTAGTTTCACATTAATTTGAAATGTACGACCACCCTCAATTCAGTTTGTCTTTGTCAAGTTATGTCGATTGTCATTTTGTTTTGTTTTAATAATTCCATCATCTAAATCATCTCCTGGTGTAATGCTTTCCATACTTTCTTTCGATTTTTCACTAGGATCTTCACTGTTGGCAATGACTACTTGAGAATGTTAAACTTTCATTTTCTTCCTCCTAACATTCTCATCATTAACTAGAACAAAGACATTCTTGGGCATTGTTACTTTTGGTCTTTTATGGCTCTTCTCATTTATAACATCAATTTTAATGTCATCCTCAGTAATGGCAACATATTCTTCAGCGTTAGTTTCAACTTCTTCATCTTCAAAAGTAACCTATCTACCTTTTCTAGATTTATCCACTGAAGACATTTTTTTCTGATCCCTTGGATGTATTTTTGTAGCATCATCAATTACTACTTTTTTCTTGTTTTCCATATCTTCTTCTGACTCTAAGTAGAAACTATTGGCAACATTCATAATATCTTGCTCTATGAAATGAATGCCTCCTAACATAATTGAAAGATTTTCAATGAAATTATGTCAAACAAAATATCATATGTCAATAAAAACTAAGTTATAAAAATATAAAGAGACAGTTACAATAACACAAAACACAAATATAAATAACAATACTTACCATATCATGTGCAATGTCATGTATAATTTGTTTATAAAACTTTGTAGATTCCTCTGCCATCTCATACAATGACAATGATAACCGATATTTAATCTTGTCATGTGACTTAGGCAGTTTTGTAAGTACATAAAAAGCTTCGGTCTCCAGTATCAAACGTATGTCTATGACCTTTCCAAACACCTCATAAATTCCACTATCGTTAGGGATATCAACATATAGATATATTTGCACATGTTCGCCTTCTTTATATTTCACGTACCATATGTTTTCTGTAAGCTTCAATCCTTTTGATTTCTTCCTGTATGAAATCATCTTCTTATTGTTTGAGGAACTTGATACATTTGTAGTTATTAGCTCAGGTTTGGTTCATTCAACAGATCTTTTTGAGGATACACCTTTAATTTTAGCAATCTTTGGTCCGAAAAGATTAACAAAAATCTTCTTTTGATGCCATTTTCTAGCAAAAAAATACACATTTATATATATATATATATATATATATATATATATATATATATAAATCAGTAAATTACAAAAAAAATAGCTTAAATTAACAAACAAAATGATAAATGATAAATAATTTTGTAAAACATAACCTTTAAAAAAAAATAAAAGAAATTTAAAAAATGCAACCCCCTCCTGCCTATTCTATCATGAGGGTGGGGAGGAGGGGCTAGGCACCAGCCCCTCTGCACCACCCCCCACGGTCCAACGGGCCATTGAGGGTGGAGGTCGGATTTCAAGAATTGGCCCTCCACCCCCAGCAAGGGCAACGGGGGTGAGGCAGAGGGGTTGGCGCCCGTCCCCTCCACCCCACTCCCATGGCCCAATAGAAGCCGGGGGTGGAGGCCTAATTCTGAGAATCAGGCCTCCACCCCTGGTGGCCCATTGGGCCATGAGGGTGGGGCATAGGGGCTGGGCGCAAACCCCATCAGCCCCACCCTCGCAGCCCAACAGGCCCATGCAAGCGCTAGGGTGTGGCAAGAGGGGCTACATGCAGCCCTTCTTGCCCCACTCCGGCAGCCCAATGGGCCCATGCGGCCTCGGGGTTGGGACGGGAGGGGCTCTGTGTAGCCCCCTCTCGCCCCTCCCCTATGGCCCAATGGGCCGGTGAGGGTGGAGGCCCGATTCTGAGAATTGGGCCTCAACTCCCATGAGCTTGTTGACAATGGGGGTGGGTTTCGTCAGCGAGAACGATCAGGCCCACCACGCCCACTGCGGATGTAGTGGCCTCTTTCCTACCATTAGGCTATCAGGTAAACCTTGCTCATCTAAATTTTTAATTTCTAAAATAAACCTATTGAATTTTAAAACTTGCACATAGAAAAGGGAAACTAACCTTTCAAATGTGATAATCTTCCATTGAATATGTTGTCAATAACAATGTAGTTGCTCCACAAACTTGCTCAAAATCTTTTAACGAACCTGGAAAAGTCATGATGTGATGTGAGGAATAGTGATAATGAAATTTATGATATAGCAGAAATTACGGAATTGTTTTATCGCACGATCAATGTGGGATTAATTTGTTTTTAATAAAAAATATAACATGAAAATTGTGTTATGGCGATATAGGGAACTATGATAAAATGAACATTACAGAATTGTTTTACCACATGGTGAATGTGGGATTAATTTGTTTTTATAAAGACTTTAACATATAAATCTTGTTATGGCGATATAGTAAATTATGATAAAGCGAACATTACAGAATTGTTTTACCGCATGGTGAATGTGGTATTTTTTTATATAAAAACTTAACATATAAATCATGTTATGGCGATATAGCAATTTATTTTAAATGTGTGATAGAAGATATAATAAATAAAAAAACATTCAATTGTCTAGTAAATGTTATATAGTTTAAGTAAAAATTAATTTAGGTAAAAGATTTAGTTTAAAATTTTAATTTAAATATTTAGTTTAAAAGAATAATTTCATAAGAAAAAATTTTAGTTAAAATTTTTCAATAAATTGTGGAAGAAAATTATGGAGGAAAATACATGAAACAAATTTTTTGGAGGGAAAAATTTTGGCGAAATTTTTTGGAGGGAAACTTTGGAGGGAAATTTTCATTCTTTAAGCTACATATTATCATTAGGAGAGAGTGAATTTGTATCATTCAACCTCTTTTGTTTGAAATATATAATTTCTGCTGATAGCGAAGTTTCACTTTGTGAAGCATCAACCTCTTCGTCACATAACAACTCTATTCATATTGATGAATATAACAGAAATTATTCCACCATGAATAGAGATTCAGATCTTCCACTTATTCCTAATCCTAAGGACTATGAGAGAAGCATTGCTGAAAGATAGGATGAAGAATTTCAAATAAATAAAGAGTCACAGTTTCCACTTAGTCCTAATCCTATGGACTATGAGAAAAGCAGTGATGACGAGCATGACGAACATTTTCAAATAAATAAAGAGTCATGGTTTACACTTAGTCTTAATCCTATGGACTATGAGAGCAGCAATGATGAAGAGCATGATGAAGAATTTCAAATGAATAGAGTGTCACGGTATCCACTTAGTCCTAATCCTATGGACTATGAGAGCAGCGATGATGAAGAGCATGATGAAGAATTTCAAATGAATAGAGTGTCACGGTGTCCACTTAGTCTTAATCCTATGGACTATGAGAGCAATAGTGATGAAGAGCATGATCAAGAATTTCAAATTAATAAAGTGTCATACTTTCCACTTAGTCCTAATCCTATGGAATATGATAGAAGTAGTGATGAACAACATGATGAAGAATTTCAAATGAATAGAGTGTTACAGTGTCCACTTAGTCCTAATCCTATGGACTATGAGAGGACTAGTGATGAAGATCATGATGAAGATTTTCAAATAAATAAAGATTTGTGGTTTCCACTTAGTCCTAATCCCATGGACTATGAGAGCAGCAGAGATGAAGGCCACGATGAAGAATTTCCAATAAATCGAGAGTCACATTTTCCATCTAGTCCCAATCTTAAGAACTATGAGAGAAATAGTGACAAAGGACAGGATGAAGAACTTAGTCCTAATCCTAAGGACTATGAAAGCAATCGTGATGAAGGGTAGGATGAATAATTTTTCATTAAGTAAACAGTCACATTTTCTACATGGTCTTAATCCTATAGACTATGAGAGCAACACTGAAAATGCACATGATGAAGAATATCCAATAAACATCGAGTAAAATTTTCCATTTAGTCCTAATTCTAAGGACTATGAGGGTAGCACTGAAGAAGGGCAAGATGAGGAATATCCTCCAAGTCAGTATTTCAAAATCAGAGATGATCATAGTGAGGGTAACATTTCTCATAATGATGATGAAAATGCTTATACAAATGATGATCCAATGATGGAGATGTTGCTAGGAAATATTGTATTGAGGAGTAGGAGCTGACCTTTTCGTATCAATACAAGATGTTCTAGTTATACAAGGGGTAGAGAAAAATATCTGACGAGAAGAAATTCTATCAGTGCTCTCTTTTCAAGTGAATGTTTTCAAAATGATTGCTTGGAACATATGGATTTCAATTTTGCATTAGAGAAAAGGAAGAGATATTTGTCAATGAATAAAAGCATGCAAAATTCTTTTTTAGTGGGGTGCATGCAATCTACATTTTTAGGTTATGATTATCATATTGGGCCTTTATTTATTTCTAGAAAGGCTTTCAAAATGTTTCATTCAATGGGTAATTTTTGTCTGTCAAGAATCGAAGAAAATTTGGCAAAGGATCCCACATTTTATTCAGAAGTACGTCATAAACGATAATTTGGGCCGTTATCAAATATTGCAATGTCATGGATGAAATATTTTTTTTCAAAGCATGGAGAGTGTATTCCAAAAGAGAGACAATACATATTCCAGATAATTTCTTAAGACGAGAAATATACAACTTATGCAAAGAATATGCAGAAGGTGCTGAAGGACATGGTCGATTTATTACATATCAATATTTTGTGAAGATATGGAAGAATGAATTCAACAATGTTCATATTCCTAAGAAGACAAGGATGGGGATTTGCAATACATGTCCTTCTCTCAAATAAAAAAGGGATAAATGTGAAGGGTCAGAAAGAGGTAAGAATTAATAACTTTAACTTTTATAATTGTATAATCATCAACTATGAAAACATATTTCTTAATGACTTTCGTTTATCTTGTGTAGATTCCATTATCAAAGCACTTCAAGAGCATCGCGAACAACAAACGAGTGAAAGGAAAATGTTGTACAAGCATCAAATGGAATGTTATGATAATCCAAATAAATATTTGGGTTTGATAATTGATGGTATGGACCAGAAGAAAACACTTCTACCACATTTTGTTCTCACACCCATAAATTTTCAGGAGGAAAATTTTATTCAATATCACTTGGTTGGTTGTATGGTATTCAATGGGAAAATGTTTCCAAGGGTATACTTCACAGCTCCAAATATTCATAATGATGCAAATATGAAAATAACCATAATTCATGATGTGTTTTCTCATTGGTTTGGTAATCATCCTGAAGTTTTGTATCCACAATTGGACAACACTTATCGTGAAACCAAAAATCAGATTGTTTTTAGATATCTAAACATGCTTGTTGAATTAAGAATTTTTCAGAAGGTAAAGGTCGGTTTCCTTCTTGTTGGGCACACTCATGACCATATTGATTAGATGTTCAGTCAGTTTTTAGTCACATTTAGGAGGAATGAAGTTAGGAGTTTGCCATCATTAACTGAATGTATTAAGAAATCATACATGTCAAAGCCTACTTTTGATGTGTTGGAAGAAACTGTTGACATGCGAAGGTTTATTCTGCGATCACATGGTGAGGAGAAATGCATTGAAAAACTTAATGACATTAGCTTCCAACATCAATTTTGTATCAAAAAAATTGATGGGAAAACACTAAAATGGGGCAAGAAGTATTCAGCTACTGTAGAATGGGCACCGTCATTAGGTTTGGCATTTTTGAAGTTCATTCCAGATCATCCACTATTTGCGTCAAATAGATTGTTATTACAATCAGTTGTTGAAGTTCATAATGCATGCAGGCAAAATAGAGATATAAATTATTCTAATTGCCTAGAATAAATTAAAATTTTTATTAGATATACATATGAGTACTTTGATACTACTAATTTAGTTTTGTGGGAGTCTTTTTTCAATAATCAAAGTGATATCATTTCAAGAACAACAAATGAAGATATACCTTGAAAAATCCATTTATTTGGCCACAAAATGTGTCAAATGAACATGAGGAAAGAAACATTGTTGAACAACAACAATATCAAGGTATTATTAATTCTTCAGATGCAGAGGAAAGAGAAATGTATATTGGTTCCAGAGATCTCATGCACCACGTGAAGCCATGGAAGACCTTTACAGGGGTTCAGTACAAGATATTAAGGAGGGTTGTATGATCACAATGCTATCAGATGGAGATCCTAATGGATATCCGTTATGGGTTGCTAAGGTTATAAAGGTAATTATATAAAATGAATATGTTGTAGGTGTTGAAGTACATTGATATGCCACAAATACACACCCATTCAATGGCGTGTATAAGCTAGAGATGGTAGTTGATAAAAAAAATTGACGGAAAAAGAAAAAGAAAGAGTACAAATATAAATCTTCGCCGCACAGACCTCTTAAAATTGGAGGATTTTGACATAGTTGTTTATGACTTCAATTTAACAAAGAGGGGAACTCTTCACTTCAAGATGATAGAGATTCTGAAGAGCTTGTTACTTGAAGGAACAATGTTGAGATGGGAGTCTGCTGAAACCAGTCGTAGATCCAAAAGAATTTTGAAACCTGAAATGGTGGGCATGCATGTGAATGTAGATGGGGCACTAGTTGATGAAAGAGAAGAATATGGAACATATTCATCTACATCCATTCATTCATCTGAAGATGTGAATTTTGATGGTGTGCAAGAAAATATCACTGATTTTGAATAATTTTCTAAGACAGTTTATATAACTGATCTTTGCATCGTATCTTGAAATAAAATTTGGATTTTCATGTGGTGTTAAATGAAGTTATGAGTCATTTTTATGTTTGTTGTGTTAGGGTCCTATAATAATAGGATTCATAATTTTGACTTGGCTATGGTTAGTCTTGTAATATTGTACATACTTTTTCTTTCTGAAAAATGTTTTCCATATTAAAAATTAAAAAATGTAAAGAGTGTATGTCTTAAACAAATAATCAAAGGACAAAAAGAAAAAGAAAAGGTCAAAAAAGTGAAAAATATTAACCCCAAACAAAAACAGATCATGAAAGTGTGCAAATTCACGTGCCAATGCTTTTACTTTTATGTGCAAAATAATGGTTGTATGCAGCTTGTCATAAATGCCACAGCCCATGATAGTCAAATGGCTTAATCTTGACTAATTCATGCTTTAAATTTCATGATTATAGATAGAGAATAAAGATCTAACCAAACTGTTTAACCTTGGTAGGTCAGTAGTTGGGTAGAGAAATAAAAATGTGCTCATAAGCTTAATCTGAGCCATTGGAAGTTATAAGGTTAGAATTATATAGTTTGCTTGTCAAAAGAAAAGGAAAGAAAGGGTTTGCTAGCATAAATGCACCCAATAAATGAAGAAAAAATATTAGGATAAGTAAAGGGTAGGTAGAAGAAAGCTTGCAGATGTACATGGTTGTTAAAAGTTAAGCACATTTATCATGCTTAATCCTATGTTTCATTATGAAGGAGCATTTATGAGAGTGAAAGGATGTTCACCAGCTTACTTGATTAACTTCCCCTCATTTCATTTCCTCCCCCACATACTTATTTAATAATTTCCCCATTATCCCCTCATTTCTTATAAAAATACCCTTTTCCCTTCATTTTGACCCTTACCCCTTGGTTTCACACATTTCCCTAGTAAATTACCCTCCAAAGGTCATCCCCCTACCCAAAACCCCTTTTCCCTAGTGTGAAACCCATTTCCCATTGAAAAAATCACCTTCCCCCTTATTAATTTCTCTATTCTACCTCAAAAACCCATAAAAACTTCTTATCCTAAGCTTTTATCCCCCCCTGCATTATTTAATTAACTTCTCAATTTATATTTTTTCTACATAAACTTTTTAACCCACCAACCTAGGTGCAGTTAAACAAACCTCGCTAAATTAGCCCCTAGTCCCACTCCATTAAACCCGCTCATTATATTTCTAATCCTCACCTTATTCATTAATTAATTACAATTAGTTGTAATTAATCCTCCAGGCCCTGCAAATCTTCACCCCTGTTCCCTCTGTGCATCTTGACTGCGCGAAATTTCTGTGATCTTCCACCCCCAGATCCGACAGTGCGCATCCATATCGCACTCAATCCCTCTCCAACATTTACCAGCCCGAGAGCACATGAGATTCGTGGTTTTGCTCAGGCCTTATTCTGCTACATGGTAGTTCTAGGTGAAATCATGTGCTCTCAAGGAAATACTGCCTGCCTACCAAAAGTGGTGCGATGGCCCCTGAAATGACTTACCCTCAAAAACCCAAAACCATTCACTATTCATTTATGAATTCTGCACCAATTCTAACCGTTATCAGTTAAAGGCTGAAGAAGCCCATTTCAACTCTTTTCTCTCATTTACACTGTGAATACTGCCTAAGCCTTCCTGCGCCACCTTGAGCCTTTGTAACTAAAATTGACTGCCCTTTACCTCCCGAAAAAAGATCCATATGCCCAATTCAAGCATCCATTGCACAACTGAAGCCACCGTACCATCTACAGTCACCATTAAAACCAGTTTGCAGCCTAAACCACCAATTTCCAGGTATTTTGAGAAAAAACCAGAATGACCCTTTCAATTTGAAAGCGTACAGTTAATTCAAATATTAATTAATTGAATTTAATTGATTTTCCCTAAATTGAAAAGCATTTCCATTTGAATACCCAAACCCCTCTTTAACAAATTTCAAATTACCCCCTCATTGCCCCAGAGATTTCAAAGCCTCATTTCTACAGCCTATACAAGCCTAATTCACACCTTTCCCCCTAAAAATGGCTTCCCGACCTCTCTAGATGTCAGATCTGTGTCAACCCCTCACCTGGACATCGACTATTTGGCACTAGGAGACAAGGATTTCCAAATAAAAGACACCGCTACGCCAGCCCACATTCTGAGTCCACTGTTGTAGTAAGGACAGATTCCTGAACCATGCCAATGACATCCACCTTTGGGAATCTAATTTACCCAAATATCTGTTGGAAATAATACTGAGAGGGGGGGTGAATCAGTATTATCAAGTTCTTTTAACAAATATTCCTTATTTATACTTTGAATTATTTTTGTATGTCAGTACCATAAAATAATGAGCATGAACAAGAAAAACAGATAGTCACACCAAAGAACATCAGATATAAGGTGGAAACCCAATGTGGGTGAAAACCACCTGCTGCAATATGTCTCTGTCTTCTTTCAAATTAGAAACTCCTTTTACAATGATTTTGTACTGGTGCAGTCCTTTACCAGTACGCAGGCTGCAACCTGCAGAGAGCTACAACTCTCTCTCGTTTTCCAGTCTCTTATGGAAGGGAGCTACAACCCCCTACTTCTTTTCTTTCAAGGATCACTTTTCATAAATTTTAAAACTGGATCCATAAATATCAAGTGATCATCAAGTACAAGTAAATCACCCAGTCAACTGCAGTAACAAGATCAATAGTAACAGTAAACAAAATCCAGAACCCCTTATCAACAAAGAAAGGTCAGTCAAATAAATGCCTTAATACAGATCCGCAATTTTTCTTTATCTGGCATGCATTGCTACGCACTTCACCTCATACACCTCTGCGTATCCCCACATAGAGCCTTGAACTGCACTACGTATCCACGCATTGTGCCTTTAAATGCGCCGCGTACCTATACTGTGCCCCCACACCCACTGCTTCTAACGTGCTGTGTACTTTCACTGTGCCTCCGCAGTCACTGCTTCTATCGCGCCGCGTACTTTCACTATGCCTCTGCAGTCACTGCTTCTATCGCGCCGCGTACTTTCACTGTGCCTCCACAGTTACTTCTTCTATCGCGCCGTGTACTTTCACTGTGTCCCCGCACCTGCAACTTCTGTCGCACAACGTTCCTCCACGCTTCTACTTTCTCTTCACTGCGAACCACCGCACTTGGACTTTTGTCGCGCTGCGTACCCACGCACTGCGCCTTCTTCTACTATGCGTACCCCCGCACTTGCACCGTTAATCACCTGTGAACCTCTGATTAGGGCCAAATTGGCAGTCCACCAGTGTGCCACAGATAGTCATATGCCCAGATCTGATCATGCGCCCGAGAGATCACACTTCATAGATTCACTTTCATCTTCACTTTTATATAGATCAAGCTTTTAAACCGATAACCCAATATTTCAGATCTTAAGATATTCAATTTGCAAAAAGATACCTCGGCCAAGTGATCTCCTTCCCTATTTATAGTCAAGCCCTTATTCACACCATGGGAAAAAACCATCAATAACCAATACAAGGGATCCAAACTGGGGTTAAATTAGATCCTATACCACGGGCCAAAACCATAGAATCAAGAACGGCGGGCTAAATACCACGGGCAAAACATGAGAAACCCCATATGAGCCCGCTTCTCTACCTTGAAGTGAGGGAACTGGGGGACTGCACCTTCTGAACGGGTAACCTGCGGGTATGACCGCATTTCCTACACGGTGTACCTGCGGGTACGCACGCTTTTCACTGAGCACATGCAGACCTCTTAATTTTTATCATTTTGAGAGCCTGATCAGAGTTTTGCCACATGTATGAGTTGCCATCAAGTACAACACATGAACCATAGAGCCAAACCAGAAATCATAATGCCAACAATCTCCCCCTTTGGACTTGATGGCAACCTCAAGATTCTCCACGTCGTTCTCCCCCTTTGACATCAAGGGCAAAGGGTTATACTCCCCCTGAGAACATGCTCCCCCTGATTATAGACCAGATCTGCAAAAGAATGATCACCAAACACCATAAATGGACATGAAAGAGATAGAGACATATTGCAGCGATATTTGGATCAGCATCCATGATCTCCTTTTGTACTTCTACCATAATGCCAACAATGCATTAGACGCTCCCCCTGAACCTGTGCCATCAAATGTGTACCCCATATGATCCTCACATACAACAAAAGATGAGATTCAACAACAAGATGATGCATCAACAACCCCCAGCTTTTGCCTGAGGTTTTCAAAGGCCTCCTTGGGCAATGGTTTGGTGAGTATATCAACGACATGTTCCTTAGAAGGAACATACTCCAACTTGACCTTTTGTTCAAGCACTTGTTCCCGGAGAAAGTGATACTTGATTGGTATGTGCTTGGTCTTTGAATGCATGACTGGGTTCTTTGAAATACTGATTGCACTTGTATTATTACATAAGATGGAGATAGGTGGTGTACAAGTGATTTGAAAATCCTGCAAGGTCTGCATCATCCAAAGGAGATGAGTGCAGCAAGATGCAGCAGCAACATATTCCGCTTCAGCTGTAGACAAGGAAATCGAACTCTGTTTCTTGCTGAACCAAGATACTAATCTAGAACCCATAAAGAATGCACCACCACTTGTGCTCTTCCTGTCATCCACGCTTCCGGCCCAATCTGCATCTGTATAAGCATGAAGTGTGAGATCTGTATCTCTAGGATACCATAAGCCATAGTTTTGAGTTCCTTGAAGGTATTTGAAGATTCTCTTCACTACCTGAAGATGAGTTTCCTTTGGATTAGCCTGAAATCTTCCAACTATTCCAACTGCATGCATGATGTCTGGTCGGGTACCTGTCAAATAAAGTAGACTTCCAATCATAGATCTGTAGGTTGGTTGATGCACTGCTGCTGATTCATCATTTTCACTGAGGCTACATCCTGTGACCATGGGTGTACATACTGGTTTTGCATCTTCCATGCCATATTTCTTCAAAATCTACTTGAGATACTTGATTTGAGATAAAAAAATCCCTCGTTCTTTTTGTTGGATTTGCAAACCAAGAAAATATGTCAGTTCTCCCAGCAAGGACATTTCGAATTCTTTCTGCATCACCAAGGCAAAGCTTTGACTCATAGCTTCTTCATTGCTGCCAAAGATAATGTCATCTACATACACAACAAGTATTAACAATTTGTCATTTTCAACTTTTATATAAAGATTGCTATCTGCTGATCCTTTTGAAAAGCCTTGTTGATGAAGATATTTGTCCAAATGATAGTACCAAGCCCTTGGGGCTTGTTTGAGACCATAGAGAGCCTTTTTCAATCTGCATACAAGATTTGGATCATTTCCAAGAATGAAACCATCTGGCTACTCAATGTATACTTCTTCTTCTAAGTCTCCATTCAGAAAGGCTGATTTCACGTCCATTTGAAATACTTTGAAGTTTTGAAAGCTTGAGAGAGCAAGAAACATTCAGATGGCCTCAAGTCTTGCAATAGGAGCAAAAGTTTCTTCAAAATCTATTCTTTCTTGCTGCGCATACCCTTTACAAACAAGTCTGGCCTTGTTTCTAATTACTTCTCCATTTTCATTCAACTTATTTTTGAAGACCCATTTTGTCCCTATAACATTCTTATCCTTTGGTCTAGGAACCAACTCTCAAGTGTTGTTCTTTTCGATCTGCTCAAGTTCTTCATTCATTGCTTTGACCCAACATTCATCTTTGCATGCCTCTTTCACATTTTGTGGTTCAGTAGAAGAGAGTAATGACAAATAGCTTGAAGCTTCTGCAATTGTTCTTCTTGTTTGTACACCTGCTTCTTTCTGCCCCAAAATCTGAGATTCTGGATGATTCTTCTGAACATACCTAGATAGAGTCTTCTCTTCTATCCTTATTTGCTCCTCTGGTGCTTCTTGAGGTTCTTCTTCTTCATCATTCTGTCTTTGAGGGTAGTCTTCATCTTCTTCGATATTTTCATGATTTACTTACCTAGGAATGTATCCCTTCTCATCAACCACTACATCAATGCTGTCAACAATTCTTCCAAGTCTTTTATTGTAGCACTTATATGCTTTGTTGTGTGGAGAATAACCAAGAAGAATGCCTTCATCTACTCTAGGTTCAAGTTTGCCAAGTTGCTCATCAGTATTCTTAATATAGCATTTGCTCCCAAAGATTTTGAAGTGCTTTACCGAAGGAGTCTCACCATACCAGAGCTCATGAGGGGTTTGAATGCTGTTCACCCGGACATTTGTTTTGTTGAGAATAACAACAGCAACATAGGCAGCTTCACCCCAGAAAGTTGCGGGCGTTCCAGACTCATCAAGGATAGCGCGATCCATTTGTTGGACTGTTCTGTTCATTCTTTCCACCACTCCATTTTGCTGAGGAGTTCTAGCTGTAGAGAATTCTCTTCTTATCCCATGTTCTTCACAGAAATCAAAAAATTCATTTGAGGTAAACTCCCCACCTCTGTCAGACCTGAGGCACTTAATTTTGTATCCTGATTCATTTTCAACCAAGGCTTTAAAGGATTTGAATTTTTCAAGTGCTTCATCTTTGTGCTTCATAAGTCCTAACCAGACAAACCTGGAGAAATCATCAATGAATAATATCAAGTATTTTTCTCCTCGAGGTGCCCTTTTCCTAAATGGACCACATACATCTGTATGTACTAGCTCAAGAGGCATGCTAGTTGATCCTTCCTTCTCCAGAAAGTTAGTTCTGGTTTGCTTTCCAAACTGACATGATTTGCATATGGTGTTGTCTGGAATTTTGATATCTGGAAGACCACGAACTGCCTGATATTTGCATGCTTTCGTTATTTGTGAAAAGCTTAGATGCCCCAACCTCCGGTGCCATAACCAGTGTTCATCATCCTTGCTCAAATAGCATTGTTGTTGTCCTTCTTCAAATATGTATAGATTATTTGCAGTTCTTTTACCTTTGATCACTGTTTCACCTGTATCAAGATCACGAACAAGACATCCATTTGATCTGAATATCACCTCGGTTCCTTGATCACACATTTGGCTGAGACTCAGAAGATTATGCTTCAATCCATCAACATACAAAACATTTCCAGCTTTGACCTTTTCTTTTAACTGAGCAGTGGCTTTTCCTTTTATAGCTGCAGGAGTATCATTTCCAAAAGAAACTTTCTTTCCCTTTTCTAAAGCAGAATATGATTCAAGTTTTTCTTTATCACCTGTCATATGCTTCGAACATCCACTGTCAATGTACCATAGATTTTCCTGTCCCTCTGCATAAAATGCTATCCCACATCTTTCTATTTGTGGTTCCTTTATTCTCCATGTTTTGGTGCTTGAGGCTTGTTCCTTTGTCTGCTGATACTTGCTCCTGCATTCAAAATCTTCATGACCAAAGTTATTGCAAATAGAACATTCAACTTCATTTTCAAGAGCCGAAAATTTGTTATAGGTCTTTTTTGTAATCCCGGTCATACTTCTTTGTTTTTGAGCTTCTCTAGTCATGATTGTTTTATATGCAACACATTGAGCTGCTTTGTGACCAAAGTTATGGCAAGAGAAGCATTGTCCATTGAAGAAACTTCTGTGGTTATCAAATCTTCCGGCCAAATGATTGTAATTTCTATTGTCATCCATTCTTGAAGCAAATTGAGAGAATTTTACCTGTGGCTGGTTGTAGCTTTTGTTCATCCTTAAGACGGATTGCCCCTGGTTTACCTGATAGTCTTTGTTTGTTCTTGATGTAATTCGTCCCTGTTTTACCTGGTGATCTCCATTGTGCTTTTGCTCATTCCTTCTTGTTGCATCAAGATAACTCTTTGAGGTGGATGGTTGAGAAGTTTCTCCATTATACCCCAGACCTGTCTTGTTTAGTGGAGAACGCTGTACATTGATGATCTCATCCAGAGTTTCAGATCCTTTGACAAACTTAAGATTAATAGCCTTTGTTTTCTCAATCTCTTTTCTAAGACCAACAATTTCACCTTCTAACTTTTCAAGATATTTTTCTTTTTCTTCAATTTGAAATTGTAGAGTATCAATGATCATATTCTTTTCTTCTATACATGTCTTGAGTCTAGAAATTTCTTCATAAAAGCTATCCACATCTATAGCATCCATGTAATCATCATCTTCAAGTGCCATTAAAAGTTTATAGTCATTACCTCGTTCATCTTCATCACTATTTGATAGACCATCACTATCTTCATGAGTGTAGTAGCTTTTCTTATTTGCATTTTGTTTCGTGTTCCATCTAGCAGGTTCCTTTCCTTTGTCAATATTATCCTTATGAGGACATTTCATAGAATAATGACCTACTCTTCCACAAGAAAAACATTTAAAAGGTAACTTACCTCTTAACCTTCCAGTACCCCATTGAAGATTTCTGACAAAATTTGATTCTTCTTCTTCTTCTGGCACGTGACTTGCTTCATAGTAGTATCCTTTGCCTGAAGCCTTGAAAGTGGCTTCTCTCCTATCTGATGGACCTCCCTTTCTCATTTCATAAGCAGTTAGAATTCCATGTAGCTGAGACATAGTAAGGGTTCGTAGATTTTCCTTTTCTTCTATTGCAGACACTTTAGATTCAAACTTGGGGGACAATGATCTTAGAACTTTTTCAACCACAATAGCCTCTTTTATTTCTTCACTAAAGTTTTTCATGCAATTAGAAATCTCGTCTACCGGAAGGAAATAGTTAGCCACACTTTCATCATTATGTATTCTGAGATTCTCATACTGAATCTTGAGGGTTTGAAGTTTAGCACGCTTTACCTGTTCATCTCCTTCATAGCTCAAGACAATCTTGTCCCATATTTCTTTTGCGGATTTATATTGCATAACCTTCACGAATTCTGTTTGAGATAAGCATCCCAGCAGAGTATTGACTGCTTTAGCATTTGTTTCATATTTCTTCTTTTCGGCCGGATCTGTAGGAGTAGCTGAAGGAAAAGTGTAGCCTGTATCTATGATATCCCAAACTTCTGTACCAAGAGATTGAAGATAGGCAGTAACTCTTACCTTCCAATACTTGAAGTTTGTCCCATCAAAAATTGGTGGCCTGATTGATGTTTCCCTCTCGTAGTTGCTCATGATGAATGATCTTCCTTCAAGCGATAAAGCTTCTCTGAAGGACCTGCTCTGATACCAATTGTTGGAAATAATACTGAGAGGGGGGGTGAATCAGTATTATCAAGTTCTTTTAATAGATCTTCCTTATTTATACTTTGAATTATTTTTGTATGTCAGTACCATAAAATAATGAGCATGAACAAGAAAAACAGATAGTCACACCAAGGAACACCAGATATAAGGTGGAAACCCAATGTGGGTGAAAACCACCTGCTGCAATATGTCTCTATCTTCTTTCAAATTAGAAACTCCTTTTACAATGATTTTGTACTGGTGCAGTCCTTTACCAGTACGCAGGCTGCAACCTGCAGAGAGCTACAACTCTCTCTCGTTTTCCAGTCTCTTATGGAAGGGAGCTACAACCCCCTACTTCTTTTCTTTCAAGGATCACTTTTCATAAATTTTAAAACTGGATCCATAAACATCAAGTGATCATCAAGTACAAGTAAATCACCCAGTCAACTGCAGTAACAAGATCAATAGTAACAGTAAACAAAATCCAGAACCCCTTATCAACAGAGAAAGGTCAGTCAAATAAATGCCTTAATACAGATCCGCAATTTTTCTTTATCTGGCATGCATTGCTACACACTTCACCTCATGCACCTCTGTGTATCCCCGCATAGAGCCTTGAACTGCACTGCGTATCCACGCACTGTGCCTTTAAAAGCGTCGCATACCTATACTGTGTCCCCGCACCCACTGCTTCTATCGTGCTGCGTACTTTCACTGTGCCTTCGCAGTCACTGCTTCTATCACGCCACGTACTTTCACTGTGCCTCCGCAGTTACTTCTTCTATTGCACTGCGTACTTTCACTGTGTCCCCGCACCTGCAGCTTCTGTCGCACAGCATACCTCCGCGCTTCTGCTTTCTCTTCACTGCGAACCACCGCACCTGGACTTCTGTCACGCTGCGTACCCACGCACTGCGCCTTCTTCTGCTATGCGTACCCCCGCACTTGCACCGTTAATCACCTGTGAACCTCTGATTAGGGCCAAATTGGCAGTCCACCAGTGTGCCACAGATAGTCAGATGCCCAGATCTGATCATGCGCCCGAGAGATCACACTTCATAGATTCACTTTCATCTTCACTTTTATATGGATCAAGCTTTTAAACCGATAACCCAATATTTCAGATCTTAAGATATTCAATTTGCAAAAAGATACCTTGGCCAAGTGATCTCCTTCCCTATTTATAGTCAAGCCCTTATTCACACCATGGGACAAAACCATCAATAACCAATACAAGGAATCCAAACTGGGGTTAAATTAGATCCTATACCACGGGTCAAAACCATAGAATCAAGAATGGCGGGCTAAATACCACGGGCCAAACATGAGAAACCCCATATGAGTGCGCTTCTCTGCCTTGAAGTGAGTGAACTGGGGGACCACACCTTCTGAACGGGTAACCTGTGGGTATGACCGCATTTCCTGCACGGCGTACCTACGGGTACGTACGCTTTTCAATGAGCACATGCGGACCTCTTAATTTTTATCATTTTGAGAACCTGATCAGAGTTTTGCCACCTGTATGAGTTGCCATCAAGTACAACACATGAACCATAGAGCCAAACCAGAAATCATAATGCCAACAATATCTATTCCCAGAAATCCACCCATTCCCTCATATCATACATTTTTGTCATGCCTGCTATATCCCAAGCCAAAGAGCTATTATTGGTCCAAACTAGTAGCTCTTATTCACCATTACACTAGAGTCCATCAACCAAATGCTTCAACTCCAACCTAGCCAAAATCAGACCCCTCTATCCATTGGAGACCTATTGGACCTGTATATCACCCTGGACCTGGTTAAGATAAGGAAAATCTTCCAGACTTTCATTATTGAAGACCGACATACTCCTACAGATACCCCACCTTACGCTGCCACTATTTTTCAGAAGCAGGCAAACATATAATCACCATGCTCTCAGGAATCCTATGATACACCATAGATGAGCATGTGGATGAGGTCATCCTGTCCTTCCTATCCATTTTTACCCTAGGCAAGCCTTCGTCTATCATGTATAATTATGCTTAGTTCATTGCAGACAGGATGCAGGAACAATTCACAAGACTGCCCACTAAAGAGTTTTCAAGTACTCTTCAGTGTTGTTTCACATGTTTTTAGATTACCAAACAGATAAGTTCCATGTAAGCATCTAGAAGTTGGATACCAAGGGAAAAGAGAGATCAGTTGTCTTCTGGACGCCCTTGATCCAAAAAATTTCCACGGAATTTACATACAAAGACTTCATAGATTCATTTGTCTACCCAGTCATGAACACGCTGACTAGTAATACTCAACCTAGAATCAGCCAAAAAATCAAAAGGGTGCTACAGTTGGCTAAGAACAACAAGGTGGAAAATTGGTACTTGTACCAGAACCACACTAAAATTAGGGTTTATGGCTGCCAATTAGCCCCTTACAAGTTGCCCAAATACCTCCCTATGAGGATATTTGCACTTGAGTATTTTAGACAAATCATCAACTTTGATGAGGTCCACTTCCTATCTACTAGAAGGAAGACCCAGTTTAAGGTAAAAAACCAATTGGGCCCATTCATTTACAATAACAGAGAGGTTGGACTAGAGGCTGACAAGATACTACAATACATGAAATTCAGCAACAACTTCATGTGGCAGTATGACCCTCATGGGGTCATAAACAAGCTAAGACTCAGGGTCAGATTGGGACCTTACATCCACCACCCAAGACCTGACATTTAATAGTTTTCCAACCAATTTGAATGGTTGGAAAATACATTGATTGATATGGACAACACAGTTGTGGATGTTGAAAACACACTCATTGATCTAGAAAAGCAATTTGATAAGAGCTCTTTCCTACAGGTTCCGAAACTAGGGGAACCAATGAGTAATCCTCCTGTGTTACATACCCCAGGCAATGAGGAGAAGAATCCAAAAAGGAATAGGGAAGAGGCATTCAGTTCTGCCATGGAGACTATAGATTAGCTATTTGATCTCAGAAAAATGCCCAAGTGGAATCCTGTGTTTGAACAGGAGGAGAACATTGAATCAGTGGAAACAACTCACACTGAAACAATGGGGCAAACGAACAAAGACATAGCTGCATCAGGTGAAACAAAACAACCATCGACCTCCAACACTCAAATGATTGAGAGACAGCAAAGTATTGAGGTTTCTTCCTTTGTCAGGCCAGATGACAGAGAAAAGGACATCAAAGACAAGTACAAAGAAATAAAGATGAGGAATGAGAAGTTGAAGGCAGACACATATGCCCAATACTTCAAACATACACCAGCCAACCAGAGTAGGTTGATGTTAGCCTTTGACATCAAAGTAGGAAAGACGCAGGAATCATTTTTGTAGTCCACTGTTCAGCAACCAAAGACCTTGGCTAACTATAAGAAGACTATTTTTGAGTTATTGGCCAGGGATGTTCATCCCATTGACCAGATAGAGTTCCACAAGTAGGCTGTAGAAATGATTTACTCCACCCTTACAGGAAAAGCCATGGCTACACACAGGTTGCAGGATTCACTAGATAATGTAACAGTCCAATATAAATTTGAGAAGGCCTCCTCACAAACCAAAGACAATAGGATCAATTCATTGGAGGACTTGTTCATCGAACTGGGCCATGATCCTACTGACATTAAGGCTGTTGAGAAATTGATCAAAAGAAGAATGAGGATATAAAATCCCTCAAGAAACAACTTAAGCTGCCTCATTTACAACACCCACAAGAAAAGGAGATCCTGGAGAGCCAAACCAATCATGAGGAGATGATGGACCTAGTGCTACAACTGAATTATCAGTTAAAGGAGATGGAGAAAGAATTGGATAGCTTGATTCAGCTAAAACAAGCTAATCTTGATGATTCCCTTGCAACTGTCATCCCAATAGTTACCACTTTTGTACCTTCTACTTTGGAAGCATCCTTAGCTCCCATAGCTCCAATGGCCACAACACTGCCATCATCTACACCAACTACATCAGCAACAAGGTCTACAGCAATAGGTTCTATTGGTGATGAAGCAAACAGGTTTGTCAAAGAAATGGAAGAAATGTCCATTTAGACCACTGAGATGAACATGCTTAAGGAAAAAGTGACCAGCCTTGAAACAGATTACAAACATGCCCAAATCATGCACAAAGAATAAGAACAAAAGTCTACAATGATGAATGAATGAGTCAAAAACCTAGAGAAGGAACTCACATTGAAAGAACCTCTAGGTCAGGATAAGGGTCAACTATGGGTCAATATCATTAACACTGTCAATGATATTTGGCCATCCATATAGGTTATTTTAGAATATATTGATTTAATAAAGCAAGCTACAGAAGCCATTCAAAGAGTCAACGCAAAACTTGGAGACATGCAAGAGGAAGCTACAAGGATCATTCACTTCCTCAACTCCAAGAACAAGTATGAGCTATAGGAATTAGAGATACCTGACAAAAAAAGTACAATTTTGGAAGTGAAGAGGATCCTCACCAAGAGGAATTTGATGTTGAACCTAGAGGATAAGTTCCAAACTATGCAATTGGCCATTGACAGATTCATGGTGAAGTTCGAAATTTTGAGGAAAAAGGGTTTACCAAATCCCTTGGTTATCAATGACAAGTTAATGACATTGGAATACTATAATAAAAGGATCAGAGAAGTGGCTAGAGATTAGGTAAATACTTCATCCATGAAGGGTATACCTACTGGAAAAGTATTGTATCAAGCTTTTTAGAATTTGTCTTACCTCTAGCATGAGGTAAAACACATTTTTGTCAATAAGCCTACTTTTGCCAAGTATACAGAGGCAGATGAGATCTACAAGAAGATGCTAAAAATCCAATTACCATATGTTGAGACATGGGAAAAACTAAATGATTTATTGTAGAAATACATAGTAAAAATGTAAAATGTACAGTAAAAGTAAAAGGGCACAGTAAAAGGATATTGACAGGTCAGCCAGGTCAAAGTGTATCAGATGAAAGGTCAAAGTAAATAAAACATCCAGTGTGAAGACCAAACAGCAAAGCAGATTAAAGTGAAAAATATCAAAAGATCGAAGCCAACAAAACCTAAATAATAGGGACAACAAGCAGTAGTTCAATAGCTGTCTCTATCTTCTTGCATGAAGATATTTCTTTCTCTTGGATTAGTTCCCAAGACAATTTGGGATATTTTGTATAAATACTTCATAATTCGAAGTATTGTGTGTGGATTGCTATACATTTGTAGAGTTATTTTGATCTTAAGCCTAAGGGTTATTGTACCAATTTTCAAGTCAACGGACTGGAGCAAGTAATAAAAAGATTGCATTACAGGATTCATGAGATGAGCTATTGCAGTGAAGTATCTTCTTTGTCTGATTTTGTTACTTTCTTATGTGTTTCATAAACTTAAATGTTATCTAAATTTGAATGAATTAACTGGAAATTTAACTCAGAATTTGTTTAAGTACACTCTGTTTTGCACAATTAATCATTTATATGTTTTCCTTTGATATCCGGATTTGATAACCCTTAATTTCTCTCCCATCCTAGTTGACCTCTTTCATTTCTCTTCATAATCCGGCCTAAGGAACCCTTAATTTCTCCCTGGATCCAATTGGAAACCATTTCACCATCAAGCCTTTGAGATATATAGTAACTCCTCTATCTTTCCCTGTAGACATTGTTTTTAGAACTTGATCCATTCTTGTTTGTCTGATATTTTGACCCCATAGCCCAATGGTAAAAGCAGCCCTCTGTTCATCTAAGTAAGTGATCCCACCACCCAAATTCAAATCAAAAACCCAAGCTCAATCACAACTAGCCTAAAATCAAATAACTAAACAAAGTTAAATAAAAAATAGAGAGCCCTCTCTGAGATTAGGAAGCCTAGATCCTGATCTCAAAAGTTGTTTTGTGGTTACCTCTATCATTTCTTTTTCTAACAACTTAGAAGAAATTTTGGAGTGATAACATAATTGGCGACCATACTGGGGAACTTCAATCCTCAGTGTAATAAAACTTTAAGGAAACCTAAAATTTTATCTTTAGCCCTTAAAGTCATTTTATAAGTTGTTCTTAAAATGTTTCATAAAAACAATTAAAAAATTAAAATTCTGGCTCCCAAGAAGACTCACTATACTAGGGCAAACCCAAATCCAAACCCTGCTAATATAGTTGATGACCCAGAAATTTTTTTAAGAAAACCAAAAAAGGTAGAAACTCAAGCAAGTAGTAGCCAGTTAGTTAAAGCAAATTCACTCCATGAGGAGTTGTCAACTTTAGAGGAAATTCCATTTGATTTTTCATTTGATCTCTCATTGTTTTGAACTAAACTAGAGAATGCAATTCATGAAACTGTGTTAGACCCTAATTTTATTCAATTAATTGAGTAGAAAAGGTTCCTATACATCGAGATTTAGATATATTTGTGTTGGATACTTTTGACAAGTTAGAAGCTTTAACCTCTACATTGATAAGCCATATAGGTGATGCTTACGGCCTTCAACAATCAGTTGAACTAGTTGCCCTTATTACTGCCGCCTTTGAAATTTCTACACAATCTTCAATCACTTTAAATACACCTTCATTTACCACCACCTCACCCATTGTATCCACCATAGTTGATTCCCCTAAACCAGTCATTCATGAGCTTCCTATTCAACCAAACTCCTCATCCTCATATAGTTCATCTCCATCTGTTTCAATCCCTTCCTCAAATACCAGCCCTTTACCCCCTAGTCAAACTAGAATCCAAGCCATGGCAGACCAATATGTACCTCTGGTTTTACCTACACAACTCCATTCCATGCCCCAATATTGTCAAAGCAAAATCTTTTTGTTTGATGCTACTAGTCAGTACACTACCCAACAACATGTGAACACAATGACTGACTATTTTGAGTTGCATGAGATAGATGAATATGATGTCAAAATGAGGTTGTTTGCCCAAACATTAACTGGAGATGTTAAGAAATGGTTCAAAGCTTTGTCAACTAATCATATTGTAGATTTAGCTACTTTTCATAGATTATTCATTGATAGATGGGAGAGAAAGAAAAACCTTCTACAAATACTTTTTGAATATGATAACACTAGAAGAACTCCTAATGAGTCAGTCCATGATTATTGTACTAGGTTCAATAGCATCTACAATGCAATCCCTGCTAATATTAAGCCTCCACCAGATCTAGCATCAATCAAATTCCCTGATGGTTTTGACACTGACATTTCATAGAAATTAAGGGAATGAAACCCTGAAACATTGGAACAAATGCAAAGTAATGTTGTTAGTGTAGAGTCCAACCTATTAGGCAAGAAAGCTAGAATGAGAAATGAAAAGAGAGTTGTCATTAAAGAGGAAACTTCAACTTCTGATGGTAAAATAGATAGTTTAGTGAAGAGTGTAGAGAGAATAATGGATAGATTAGAAAACATCGAAATAAAAACTCAATGGGAGAACCAAAAACCACCCCCAATAAGAAACCTGAACTTTAGGAAGAATCCTAAAACTGGAAAGAATGCAATACCAGATTAGTAAATTAGGACACCCTTCCAGGAAAACCATGCTAAGGGTTAATAGAGCCATGAAGGAGAGGATGACACCCAAATAAACTTATTAGGAATCAAAAATGAAGGTGTTGTTTTTCTTACTCAAGAAGAACAAGAATTGTATATGCTGCAACAATTGCAATTAGAATCTGGGGAATCCTTCAACTTTAAACAAGGTTATGAGTCATGTATATATGAAGTTCACAAATAGTATAGCTTAAGAAGTAAAAAGAACAATGAAGCTCCCACTAAAATATCAATCGAGTGTTGGCATTTTGGCACAGGTGTGGCGCTACGGTACAGGTGTTGTCCTTGATGGCAACTCTCTTTGATGACAGATCTCAGTCCAGACTACAAGAATGAAGAGAAATTTCATATACGCAGGTTCATTAAGCCCAAGATGCGTATACACGTTGGTACGCTATATACTAAGTCGCGGATACGCAAGCTCGCTATATACAAAGTCGCGTATACATGCAGTTTCATGAACAGAAAAGAGCGTACATGTCGAGAAGCTTCGCTTTGCTCCGTGGTAGTTAGTCCTCGGTACTTGAGCCTATGTTTTTGGACCAAGGTATCTCGACAGTCGTGTTGATCCCGAGCTTTGAAGTTGATGGTATTGTATTACTATGGTTTTGGCCCGTGGTATTGAGGAGGGCCTAATGCTATATAAGGAGAAGAAGATCATTAGGCTAGTGTATCGAAAAAGTCTTGAATATCTAATGAAGAAAGAGATCTAGTTGCAGGTTCTGGGTTGATGATACATTGCTTGATCTGAGCTAAGGAGAGATCACATCGGTTGAGGGAAGGATAGATCGGGATCAAATTATTTGAAATGAACTATCGGTATATGGTTGATTATGCATATTTTTAGATCTGCATACTGACGCAATGTTATGTTCTGAGTATGACTGATGACTGGTACAGCTACAAGTTATGAGAAATTATTTTTAGATCTGTACGCAGGTTGGCTTCGGTAAAAGTGCATGTATACGCAGGTTTGTTTCATTGAAGTAGCGTATATCTTTTGAAGCTTAATTTTTGGGTTGCAGTTGGGTCTGTCTGTTATTGCAGGGTTCTGTAGTCTACTCTGTGTTCTGGTGACTGGGTGTTGACAGGGTTTCAATGGTTCAGTGATTCAAAGTTTGATGATGCTAGTATTGGTTGTTTTGTGCTTGTATGATTTGCTATGAAAAGTGAATGAATCGTGGTCTTCAGATTGAAATGTTGTGCTTCAGGAGTATCCAGTCTGAAAATTGATGAAAAGTGGTACCTGAAGGAAAGAAGATTGTAGGCCAGCACCTACGTACTAGTATCCTAGCTAGTATAAGAGCAAAGGGGGTTGGAGCTCCCTTCCAGGAGAGTTTGGAAAACGAGAGAAGGTTGTAGCCTTCTGCAGGTTGTAGCCTGCGTACTGGTATAAGGCTGCACCAGTACAAAAGATTGTAAACTGAAGTTTCTTATTAAAGAAAGATAGAGACGACTTGCAGCAGGTGGTTTTCACCCACATTGGGTTTCCACCTTATATCATGGTGTTCATGTGTGTGGCTTTTGTGTGATGATCTGTTCTGTTATACTGCACCTGTTTACTTTTAATATGGTTAATAATGTCATGATGCATTTACTGAAGATAAACTAACTGAATCATAAGATTTCTGGTTATACGCTGGTTGCTTTAGACACAATAGCGTGTACACGCTGGTTCACTTAACTGAAGTAGCGTATATGTTTCTGAGTATTGAAAAAGTTTTATTGATCTGATAATACTGATTCACCCCCCCCTCTCAGTATTATTTCCAACATCGAGACCCAAGCTAAAAAGATAACAGAATCTCCTGTCACTAAAATTTTACAAATCCTTCCTAGGGGAACACAGGAGATTTCTATCCCAAAAATTGTAGATATAACTTCATCCGAAACTCAAACCAAAACAGTTACTCAAAACATTCCAAACAAGAGTAATCAAAACAAAACTGCTGAAACACATACTGAAATGCCAAGTACTGAAAAACAAGATAAAAACACACAAACTGCATTTGTTAAGGAAGATCTCATCCAAACAAACAAATCTCAACTGCCTTTCAACCTCAAGACTGAAATAGAAAAATTGAAAATATCAGTCCCTTTGACTGAGCTAGTGAAAAATGAATCCTATAGATCACAGATCACAGAAACTTTAAATGTAGGTGAAGGGGAAGATGCAATCAATTTGAATGATGATCACCCTAAGTTATTGTTTGGCCCAGAGGTAAATGGTACTCATAAGCAAGGAGGAATCCATCATTTCTACATTAGCTTGAACATTCATGACAAATTATTACACAACGTTATGCTAGACTCAGGGGCATCCCATAACTCGATGCTAAAAGCAATCATGGAGAGACTAAACTTAGATATCACCAAACTATATAAGGATTTTCTTTCCTTTGACTCTAGTCAAGTTAAGTGCCTTGGCTTAATTAAAGATTTATGTGTAACTCTAGTCCAATGCCCAACAAAGTGTATTGTGATGGACATAGTAGTTGTAGACATCCCACACAAATATGGAATGTTGTTATCTCGCTCATGGGGAGAAAAATTGCAAGGATACTTGCAATTATATATGTCATATGCCACCATATCTATTTTTGGTCAACAAAGAAAACTATATAGAGAGACCCTGATGAAATACATGGTAAGTAGTGCAGAAAAACCAAAAAACTTTCCTATATACTCCATGCATTCTGATATGGACTCTTTCATCTTGTACAATTCAGGACAAAAAGGAAATCACAGCTGAAGAACAGAAATACAAAATAGCTGATAGTCAAAACATTTTTCGTGAGTCTTTATGGCATTTGGATTTTGATGGATCTGTGAATAGACTTGGAGCTGGTGCAAGAGTGTGGATTCAAAATATGGAGAATAATCATGCCAAAGGTCATGCATTTAGGTTAAAATTTAAATGCACAAATAACATGGCAGAGTATGAAGCTTTGATCTTAGGATTACAAATGGTTAGAAAACTTGCAGCCAAGAGAGTTTCTATAATGGGAGACTCAGAATTGATTATTAAAAAAATTAATGGTGAATACTTTGTAAACAATCCCAGACTTAGCCAATATAGAGAGACAGTCCTAGATTTGATCAAAGACCTTCCCGAAAAAAACTTTGTTGCCATTCCTAGAAAATAGAATATGCAAGCCCACAGTTTGGCCACTTTTTCTAGTACCTGCAAATTTCCCTTTCAACCCAACCATTAGTACACTGCAGAAGTGAGACATAGGCCTGTCATACTAGACAATTTGAAGTATTGGCAAATTTTCTCACAGGATTCCCAAATTTATGACTTCATGAATGTTGAAGGTGAGTTTCAGAATTGTAATATAGATACAGACTGTACAGTAGACAATGACATAGATAGTGGAATAGATGTAAATATTTTAGATATAGGTAAACCTACTAATTTCACTAAATTAGAAGTAGATAACTTAGAAAATGTAGAAATAGAAGAAATAATGAATGATGATCCTGAAATTCTTAATCTTAAAAATAATTTTTTGCCTAAGGGATTAGTCCCCTTAGAAGATTTGTTTGATTCCAACGATGTAGCTAGGAAATTGAAAATGGAGCCTTTAAGAGCAGATATAGAAGAATGTAACATAGGAACTAAAGAAAAACCTAAACTCATTAAATTATCAAAAGCCTTACCTCCAGATGAAAAGGTTAAATACACAAATCTGTTTAAAGAGTTTCAAGATGTTTTTTTCCTGGAGTTATGGAGACTTGAAGTCTTATGACACCAATATAATTCAACACAAGATACATATCAAAGAAGATCATAAGCCTTTTAAATAGAAACTTAGGAGGATTAATCCAGTTCTTATGCCATCTATTGAGAAGGAGGTAAAGAGAATGTATGATGCCCAAATTATAGCTCCCATTAGATACTCAGACTAGGTTTCAAACTTAGTCACTACTAGGAACAAAATTGGAGAAATCAGACTTTGTGTTGATTTCAGAAATTTAAACAAGGTCTCATTAAAAGACAACTATCCTCTACCAAAAATGGACCATATCCTTTAGAGGGTAGTAGGCTCATCCAGAATTTCACTGCTTGATGGATTTTCTGGATATAACCAGATCTTAGTTCAACCAGAGGACCAAGCCAAAACTGCATTTACTACTCCTTGGGGTACCTTCATGTATTTGAAGATGCCTTTTGGATTAATGAATGCAGGAGCAACATTTCAAAGAGATATGGATATAGATTTTGCCAAGGAGATCCATGATTTCTTAGTGGTTTACTAATATGACATCACAGTGTTTTCTAAATCTGATAATGAACACCTAGATCACATGAGAAGAGTTTTCATTAAATGTAGGAAATTTGGTATTTCCTTAAATCCCAAAAAGGCACTCTTTGGTCTAGAAGAAGGAAAACTATTAGCACATATATTATCCAAATATGGAATTAGAATAGATCTTGCTAGAATAGAGGCAATCTTGACCATCACCCATCCTAGAAACATCAAAGAATTGCAGTCATTTTTAGGCAAAATTAATTTTCTTAGGAGATTCATTTCAAATTTAGCAGAATTGATTAGAGAACTAAATAACATGTTAAGAAAAGATTCAGCACTTAAATGGATAGTGGAGGCAAAACAGTCCTTTGAAGCCATCAAGGAAGCCCTAACCAAAACTCCAATCCTTATAAGTCCTGATTTTCAGAAAGATTTTATAATTTTTTCTTTTGCTTCAGAACACACTATTGCAGCAGTCTTGTTGCAAAAGAATGACCAGGGATATGAACAACCAATTGCATTTTTCAGTAAATCCTTAAGAGATGCCACACTCAAATACAACATAATGGAAAAACAAGCATTAGCTTTAGTAAAGGCTATCAAATATTTCAGAGTGTATATTTTGTATTCTCACATCATTGCTTATGTTCCAAACTTAGTAGTAAAGGAAATTTTGACACAAAATGGGCTTG
The DNA here is from genome assembly GCA_031772625.1 of Pinus tabuliformis. Classification (NCBI taxonomy): domain Eukaryota; kingdom Viridiplantae; phylum Streptophyta; class Pinopsida; order Pinales; family Pinaceae; genus Pinus; species Pinus tabuliformis. The sequence goes on from CM062813.1 coordinate 197,132,018, forward strand.
AAGGAAAGAGAGGCAAATGGATTGCCACTATTTTGGAATGTGACATAGAAATAAAGCCCACGAAACTTATCAAAGGCCAAGGTTTAGCCAAACTCATGGCTGAATTGAACTGTCAGGCCCTAGATATAGATTTAATTGGTGCCCTTGATGATCAAGAAGAGATGGTGACTCCACGGATCAGTGAACCATTTACTAATTCACCTTGGTATGCAGATATCATATTTGTATTACTGAACTTACAAGCTCCTCCTGGTTTAACAAGAACTAAAGCTAGATTTTTTAAAATTAAATCATTAAGATATTGTATCATAGATAATGCTTTGTTTTGGAAAGACAATGGTGGTATTATTTTGAATTGTTTACTCAAAGATGAAGCTGATAAAATTATGCAAGAGTTTCATGTAGGAGATTGTGGAGGACACTTGTATTGGAAGACTACTACTGACAAAATTCTAAGGGCTCATTTTTACTGGTCCACCCTGTTTGCAGATGTTAAGAAAAATGTGACCTCCTATCATAAGTGCCAGATATTTGAGGGAAAAAGAAAGCTTTTACCTTTACCTCTCAAACCCATATCTACAGAAATGCCATTTCAACAATGGGGGTTAGACTTCATTGGAGAAATACACCCAGCCTCCTCTACCTAGCATAAGTGGATTTTGACAGCCACTGATTATTTTACCAAATGGATAGAAGCCATCCCTTCTAGACAAGCTATAGACTCTGTCATTATCTCCTTCCTAGAAAATAATGTCCTGTCAAGATTTGGATGCCCCCAAAAGCTCATTACTGATAATGCAACTACTTTTCACTCCAAGAAGATGGTAGAATTTTGTAGAAAATACCACATCACCCTTGGCCACTCCACTGCCTATTACCCTTAAGGTAATGGAATTGCAAAGTCCTCTAACAAAAGCCTTGTAAATATCAATAAGAAATTACTAGAAGACAACAAAAAGACATGGAACAAAAATTTGGTCAATGCCTTATGGGCAAACAAAGTAACTACCAAAAAGTCCATTGGTACATCACCCTATCAGTTAGTATATGGGATGGATGTTGTTTTTCCATCCTCTTTGGGAGTGACAGTGATGAAGATCATCTAGGAGTTGCAGGTAGAACCAAATGATATCCAAAGAAGGATAAATCAGACCATACACTTGCAGCAGACTAGAGAAGAAGTATATGTAAAATCATAAGTAATCCAGGACAAAATCAAAAATATATTTGATAAAATGAACAAAGCTGATGACTTTTACATAGGTGATAAAGTTCTTAAGTGGGATTCAATGATCTGTATCTTAAACTACTTGAAATTTGTTTGCAAGGTATTCAATTCAGAATTAAACATGTTTAAAAGATTTCCATGTCTTGCAGAAAGAAAACACATGAAATTTGCAGCTGTTCATGACCCATTTAAGCATAGCAGAGTTATTTCCTTTTATTGTTTAACACATTAAAATGAATTTGATCTACAAAATAAATCAACCACAAATGCAAAAGAAGTTGATAAAGCAGTTCACCCCCTCCAGGGCTACGTCTGCTGGGTCCAAAGCTCCCAACCGGGCTTGTCCTTGTTTTTATTAAATGCTCAAATTGAAAATACAGCTGAATAGAAGCATCTACAAGAGAAATATATGGTAAAAATGGATTCAGAACACTTGAATCCTTCAGGATTGACTATTGGATCACCTCCAATGGATACTTGTAACCCTATACAGTCTTCACAAAACTGGGCCCTGGTGGCTCCTAGAACTTTTACGGCTCCAAAACCTCTGCAAATGACCTCAGATGGATGTAAGACCTACGCCAATGGCTTTAGAAGGTCGAAGATACCCAAAATAAAAAAAAAAATCGTCCAAAACCGACTTTCCTAGCCAAAGTTATGGCCATTTAAAGTTTCTCCAGTTTGCCCCTAGAAAAACTCCAGCTAACTTTAGTTAACTCCAGTTAGTTCCGCCAATTATGGCGGGTCTGTCAAATATGGCGCTCCTACCAAAATTCCGCCAACTTAACTGCAGTTACATTTAATGTTTGGTGGTTGCCTTGGATTTCGTGCCCGACGGAATATTCTTTTTTTAATTTTTTTTTGAAAAATTAAAATTTCTAATGTTATGGACAAATTCTTCTTTTTGCCATAACTTCCTCATACGGCGACCATTTTTCGAACCATTTGCGGCGCCAGAATCGGGAAGACGAGCACTTTCTAGTCATTCAAATTTGAACTAGTTCTAGGCACTTTAAATTTTGAGCATTTTACGACACTTAGGACATGAGAACCTGATCACGCCTCCCCATTGGGAAGCTTTTGGACCCCAAAACCCTTCAACTACCTGTTAAAGAGGTGAGGGTACAGCTCTCTCACTCTGTCCACCTCCATCCACTTTGGCTTGTTCGGTTTGCTGCCTTTGAAACCAACCCGAACATAATCTACACTGCCCCTCCTTGAAGTGTGTGCCCTTCTGTCAAGGATTGTCTCTTCTTTCAGCTCATCTAAGAATTCTGGCGAGAAATCTTCTATAGATGGCAGCGGAACAACATTTTCATGACCAGCAATCAAAGGAGGTTCATACAAACGTAAGTTCTCCACATTGACAACAGAATACATTTGCATGTAGGAAGGCAAATCTAATTGAAAAGCATTATTTCCAACCTTCTTGAGGATTTTGAATGGACCATAACGAATAGGCTTCAGCTTTTTACCTTCTCCTTGCATCCTTTCCTTACTAATGTACAGCCGTACCTCATCTCCTTCTTGAAACTTGTGATCGACTCTATGCTTGTCGTGTCTTTCCTTGTACTTTCCTTGACTCTTCTCAAGTTGTTCTTGAATTCGCTGATGTATTTGCTGAATTCTTTCAATGAATGAACGAGCTTTGTCAATGTCACTATGTCCCTCAATGGCAACATCTTTCTCAAGAATGAAATCAAGAGGTGATTTTGGCAAGTAACCAAAACAAGCTTCAAACGGTGAGGTGTTTGTGGAAGAGTGCTTGGCACGATTGTAAGCATGTTGTATGTACTGCAATCCCAAAGCTTGGGATGCTTGCTGCAATAACCTCTCAATAGGTGCACAATGGTTCTGTTCACAACTTCGGTTTGTCCATCTGTTTGCGTATGGAAAGAAATACTTTTCTTCAACTTTGTGTCCATCATCTCCCATAGGTTGGACCAAAAATTCTCCACAAATCTGGAATCCCTGTCACTAATAATGGAAGTAGGCAAACCAAAGTGAATCCATAGATGATGAAAAAATAATTCAGCAGTTTGTTCAGCAGTTATAGTTTTCTTACAAGGCATAAGTATACACATTTTGCTGAAACGATCAACTACTACATATAAATAATCATGCTGCTTTCGAGATTTTGGCAAACCTCCTACAAAATCCATAGAGATGCTCTCCCATGGTCTAGAAGGTATCGGCAAAGGAGTATACAAACCAAGCTTCCTGTTGCTAGGCTTGCTTGTAGCACATAATGAACAACCTCTTATGAACCTTGAAACAGAATCTACCATGCGAGGCCAATAGCAATACCTATGTAGATGTGCAACTGTTTTGCTCACACTAAAATGGCCAGCAATAAGAGAAGAATTAGCTTCTCTTATGACATTTATCCTCTCCCCCTGTGGTATACACAACTTGCCCAAATGAAACAACAAATTGTTATGCATGTGATAGTCATTTCCTCTACATGATTTCCTTTACTCAAGTTAGCATACACATCTTTAAAGTCATCATCAGATGCATATTGTTCTATGTAACTATCATGTACAATGGAATCATTCTTAAGTAAAGTAACAGCACCAATAATAGGCCTTGAAAGCATATCAGCAACCTTATTCAAAGTACCTTTCTTATACCTTATTACCAAATGGAACTATTGCAAGAAGCCCATCCATCTGAAGTGTCGTGACTGTTGTAACTTGCTTTGTGATATTAAGTACTGTAAGGGCTGATGGTCGGTATGTATAACAGTTTCTTTTCCCATCAAGTAGTGTTTCCACTTTTTGACGCTTTGTACCAACGCATACAACTCCTTATCATATGTAGGATAATTTACAACAGCACCATTAAAAGTTTCAGAATGAAAAGCAATAGGCTTACCATGCTGTAGAAGAACTGCACCCATAGCATAATCACTAGCATCAGTTTGTATCTCAAATGGTTGTCTCAAATCCGGTAATGCAAGGACTGGAGCTGAACTAATCTTCTCTTTCAAAGATTCGAAAGATTTTTGTTGCTTTCCTCCCCATTGGAAAGCATGCTTCACACTTGTCACTGCATGCATAGGAGCTGCTATAGAAGACAAGTTAGAGATAAACTTCCTCCAATATTGAGCTACACCCAAAAAACTTCTTACCTCTGTTATGGATTTGGGAGTAGGCCACTTCACAATAGCCTCAATCTTAGCAAGATCAATTCTCAAAGCACCTCCTCCTACTATGTGTCCCAAATAAACCAAAGAATTCTTTCCAAATTCACACTTTGACATTTTAAGAAATAACTGATTCTTCTTCAAAACATCAAGTACTTTCCTAACATGCATGACGTGATCTTCTCTAGACTTGCTGAAAATTAAGATGTCATCTAAGTAGAAAATAACGAAATCATCAAGAAAAGGACGCAAGATATCATCCATTACCCGCATGAAAGTTGCAGGTGCATTGCACAAACCAAACGGCATCACAAGCCACTCAAAGAGTCCTTGTTTGGTTTTAAAGGTTGTCTTCCAAATGTCACTTTCTTCAATTCTTACTTGATGATATCCACTGCGCAAGTCTAGCTTAGTGAAATATCGAGCATCTTTCAGCTGGTCTAGCAAATCATCTATCCTTGGGAGTGGGTAACGATTCTTTACCATTATCTTGTTCAAGGCCCTGAAATCAACACACATACACCAAGTGCCATCTTTCTTTGGAATCAATACAATCGGTGACCCACATGGCGAAGTACTTGACCTTATGAAACCCTTGTCCAACAAGTCCTTGATTTGCTTCTTTATTTCAGCATTCTCCATAATAGACATGCGGTACATGCCTATGTTTGGAAGAGGACAATCTGGATGCAAATGGATTTCATGTTGAATCTCCCTCTTAGGAGGAAAACCTGTTGGCTCCTGAAACATCTCATGATATGCATCAACTACATCATACAGATCTGATTTAAGTTTTGGATCACAATTGTCAAATGACTCATGATTCACATCAACCTTGGGCTTAATCATAAGAAGAACAAAATTCTTACTTGAATTGACCAGCATTTTTACCTGTCCTGCATTCACCATCGTTGTATTTGTCTTCTTGCGATGAGCTCTAACAATGAACTCCTTGCCATCTTTGAACAGATGATATTTGTCTTCATGGCGATAAAAGATCGCTTTCCTGTCAAACAAGTAAGGACTTCCCAAAACAATTCCTGCTATATCAAAAGGTACGACATCAAGTTCAACTGTGTCAATAAAATGTGCAGTAATTGCAAAGCGCAATGTTTACTTTCTTGAAACTTGTAAATTTGCATCCTTGCAAATCCATCCATAGTGGATATGGCTTCAGATGTGGAACTGTCTCAAGTTTAAGCTGCTTGACCAAGTCCTCTGATATAAGATTTGCTTGTGATCCACTATCAAAAAGTGTGTCAATTTTAGTATGTTTTGAAATCACCCTCACATGAAACAGTTCAATTCTTTCTTCCTCCTTAGGAGCTTGTGCATGGAAGTTTGAGGTACTAGTGCTGGCTTGAGTTTCAATTTCTTTTCCCTTCAAGTTTTTCAAACCCATGGCTACAATTTTGGTTTCATCACCTGAATCTTCCCCTAAATCTTGTGGTGTAGATGTAGTAGCAGCAGTTTTCTGTTTCCCTTTGGATTTGTTAAATTGAGGTCTTTTTTCAGGATATAATTTCCAACAATTTTTCTCCTCATGGCCTGGTTTAGAACAGTGTTTACAGATCACTTTCTCACTCTCCTGTTTGACAGATGCATTCTTTTTGCTCTTTCCCTTGGAGGTTTTCTCTTTGTTTTTCCCCTTGGGGGCTTGTTTCTACCCTCTTCAAATGTGTTTTTTCCCCTTGCCTCTAAATGGGTAGCTTGGACACAAACCTCGTCTAGGCTAGTAGGGTTAAGCATCAATATGGTGTGTCTAAGGTAGCTATGCAAGCCACCAATGTATTTCAGCAAGGTTTCCTGAGTCTGCAAATCTACCCCTAACAAGAGAGCTCTTCTCCTGAATTCTTGGGTGTAGTCTTGGACACTCTGACCCTTAAGTTGTCTGAAATTTTGCCAATTCATAATGGCCTTCTGCATGTGAGCAAGAGGATAAAACTGTTTTTTAATGGCTAACAGAAATTCAGGCCATGTTAAGGTAACCTTATCAAATTTCTTGATCTCCTCTTTAGTCTTGGCCTCCCACCAGACCAATGCTGCTCCATCCATTCTCAAAGAAGCCAATTGAATCTTTGTGGCATCATCATGCATATTTTGGATCCTCAAGTAAACTTCCAACTGCCTAATCCAGTTGTCAAGCTTTTCTGCATTCACTTCACCATTAAACATAGGTAATTCAAATTTTACATCAAGCTTCAAAAAAGGACTTTTTCCAGAGGATCTATGCTTATGAACAGAAGAAGACGAGGATGAAGAGGAAGAAGGTGAAGATGGGGGTGGTGGATCACCATTTCCTCCATGTCCTTTCTTGGAATGATAATCATCCTTCTTACCTTGTGAAGAGCCCTCTCCTTCATGTGGATGTTTGGACCCTTCTCCAGCCAATTTCTCATTTCTTTCCTGGTACAATATCCTCACCATTTCAGTGAGGTCTAAGAAAGCCTTTCTGAAGACTCTTTCTTCTTCTCTTGGATCTGTCTCTATAGGAATTTCTCCTTCATGTTTAGACATCCTTGAAGCTTCTGCTGAGACTCTTGAGGGTGAAATTGAAGGTGGAGGTGATGGCTCTCTGGCCTTCCTTGACTGAGGATTCTCTCGTTCTCTAGTCAACTGTCCTTCCCCTCTTTTAAGTTTCAACCTGGTAAGCATCAATACTTTGCAAGACAGTTAGAAGATCTTTGCACAAAAACCTTGAGCTCTGATACCAACTTGATCTGTCTCTGAAACTACTTGAAATTTGTTTGCAAGGTATTCAATTCAGAATTAAACATGTTTAAAAGATTTCCATGTCTTGCAGAAAGAAAACACATGAAATTTGCAGCTGTTCATGACCCATTTAAGCATAGCAGAGTTATTTCCTTTTATTGTTTAACACATTAAAATGAATTTTATCTGCAAAATAAATCAACCACAAATGCAAAAGAAGTTGATAAAGCAGTTCACCCCCTCGAGGGCTACGTCTGCTGGGTCCAAAGCTCCCAACCGTGCTTGTCCTTGTTTTTATTAAATCCTAAAATTGAAAATACAGTTGAATAGAAACATATACAGGAGAAATAGATGGTAAAAATGGATTCAGAACACTTGAATCCTTCAGGATTGACTATTGGATCACCTCCAATGGATACCTGCAACCCTATACAGTCTTCACAAAATTGGGCCCTAGTGGCTCCTAGAACTTTCACGGCTCCAAATCCTCTGAAAATGACCTCAAATGGCTATAAGACCTGTACCAATGGCTTCAAAAGGTCAAAAATACCAAAAATAAAAAAAAAATTCGTCCAAAACCGACTTTCCTAGCCACAGTTATGGTCATTTAAAGTTTCTCCGGTTTGCCCCTAGAAAAACTCCAGTTAACTTTAGTTAACTCCAGTTAGCTCCGCCAATTATGGCGGGTGCGCCAAATTTGGCGCTCCTGCCAAAATTCCGCCAACTTAATTGCAGTTACATTTAATTTTTGGTGGTTGCCTCGGATTTCATGCCCGGCGGAATATTCCTTTTTTAATTTTTTTTGAAAAATTAAAATTTCTAATGTTATGGACAAATTCTTCTTTTTGCCATAACTTCCTCATACGGCGACCGTTTTTCGAACCGTTTGTGGCACCGGAACCAGGAAGACGATCACTTTCTAGTCATTCAACTTTGAACCAGTTCTAAGCACTTTAAATTTTGAGCATTTTACGACACTTAGGACATGAGCACCTGATCATTCAAGAAGAGAAGACAAGGGCAAACATGGAAAATTTGATTTTCTATGGTAAGGCCCTTATGTCATTTATGGTTATAGAGGTAGGAATGATTTTTTCTTGATAGAGATAGGTGGAGCAGATCTACCAGGAGGACTTGTCAATGGTAGAACACTAAAGCGTTATTTTTCCATAGATTAACGATAGTTCAATTTACTTTACTCATTGTATATAACAATGCAAAATTTATATTGGATTGGCTGGTAATCTTTTGAAGCTGAGGCCCTGAGATTTGAAAGGTTCACCATCATAAGTATGAATAAAGAAAAATCACAGAAGAGCAGTTTACAAGGTAATTTAAATCACATTTTCAGAGGCTACTAATCTTGAATTTCTTGACATTTCCCCAGGAATTTCCATCTTCATGTGGAGCCACTATTAGGGTCTTATAATAATAGGATTCATAATTTTGACTTGGATATGGTTAGTCTTGTAATATTGTACATACTTTTTCTTTCTGAAAAATGTTTTCCATATTAAAAATTAAAAAATTTAAAGAGGGTATGTCCTAAAAGAGTAATCAAAGGAAAAAAAGAAAAAGAAAAGATCAAAAAAGTGAAAAATATGAACCCCAAACAAAAACAGATCATGAAAGTGTGCAAATTCAAGTGCCACTGCTTTTACTTTTATGTTGAAAATAATGGTTGTGTGCATCTTGTCATAATTGCCACATCCCATGATAGTCAAATAGCTTAATCTTGACTAATTCATGCTTTAAATTTCATGATTATAGATAGAGAATAAAGATCTAGCCAAACTGTTTAACCTTGGAAGATTAGTAGTTAAGTAGAGAAATAAAAATGTTCTCATAAGCTTAATTTGAGCCATTAGAAGTTATAAGGTTAGAATTAGATAGTTTTCTTGTCAAATTAAAAGGAAAGAAAGGGTTTTCTAGCTTAAATACACCCAATAAAATGAAGAAAAAGGTTAGGATAAGTAAAGGATAGGTAGAAGAAAGGTTGTAGATGTACAAGGTTGTTAAGACATAAGCACATTTATCATGCTTAATCATATGTTTCAGTTTGCAGGAGCATTTATGAGAGTGAAATGATGTTCACTAGCTTACTTGATTAACTTCCCCTCATTTCATCCCCCCCCCCCCACCACATACATATTTACTAATTTCCCCATTATCCCCTCATTTCTTATAAAAATACCCTTTTCCCTTCATTTTGACCCTTACCCCTTGGTTTCACACATTTCTCCAGTAAATTACCCTCCAAAGGTCACCCCCTTAACCAAAACCCATTTTCCCTAGTGTGAAACCCATTTCCCATTGAAAAAATCACCTTCCCCCTTATTAATTTCTCTATTCTACCTCAAAAACCCATAAAAACCTCTTATCCTAAGTTTTTATCCTCCCCTGGCATTATTTAATTAACTTCTCGATTTATATTTCCCCGAAATAAACTTTTTAACCCACCAAACTAGGTGCAGTTAAACAAATCCCGCTACATTAACCCCTAGTCCCACTCCATTAAACCTGCTCATTATATTTCTAATCCCCACCTTATTCATTAATTAATTACAATTAGTTGTAATTAATCCCCTGGGCCCCACAAATCTTCACCCATGTTCCCTCAGTGCATCTTGACCGAGCAATAGTCGTCTGATCTTCCACCCCCAGATCCGATGACATGCAACCATATCACACTCATTCCCTCTCTGACCTTTACCAGCCTGAGAGCACGCGAGATTCGCGGTTTTTCCCAAGCCCTATTCTACTACATGGTAGTTGTAGGTGAAATCACGTGCTCTCAAGGACATACTACCTGCCTGCCAAAAGTGACGTGATGGCCCCTAAAATAGCTTCCAAACCAAAAGTCGAAACAATTCACTGTTCATTTATGAATTTCAGGCCAAATTCTAACCATTGCCGGTTAAAAGGCCGAAGAAGCCCATTTCGACTCTTTTCATTCATTTGCATTGTGAATGTTGCCTAAGCCTTCCTACGTGGCCTTGAGCATCTACAACTGAAATTGACTGTCGTTTACCTCCTGAAAAAGATCCAGACACCTAATTCAAGCATCCAGTGCATAGCTGAAGCCACCGTACCATCTACAGTCACCATTAAAACCGGTTTGCACCCTGAACCACCAATTTCTAGGTATTTTGAGAAAAAACCAGAATGGCCCTCTCATTTGAAAGCATACAGTTAATTCAAATATTAATTAATTGAATTTAAATGATTCTCCCCTAAATTGAAGATTAATCCACTTGAATACCTAAACCCCTCTTTTTCAAACTGCAAATTACCCCCTCACTGCACCAGAGTTTTCAAAGCCTCACTACTACATCCCATACAAGCCTAATTCATAGCTTCCCCCTTAAAATGGCTTCCTAGACATCTTTGGATGTCAAACCTCTGTCAACCCCTCACCTGGACATCGACCATTTGGCACTAGAAAACAAGGATTTCCAAATAAAAGACACTACTACCCCAGCCCACCTTCTGAGGCTCGATTACTGGAGTAAGGACAGTTTCTTGAACCATGCTAATGACATCCACCTTTAGGAATCCAATTTACTCAAATATCTATTCCTAGAAGTACACACATTCCCTAATATTATACATTTTTGTCATGCATGCTATATCCCTAGCCAAAGAGCTATTATTGCTCCAAACCAACAACTCTTATTCACCATTACACCAAGTCCATCAACCAAATGCTTCAACTCCAACCTAGCCAAAATCAGACCCCTCTATCCATTGGAGACCTATTTGACTTGTATATCACCTTGTACCTCATTAATATAAGGAAAATCTTTCAGAATTTCATTATTGAAGACCGACATACTCCTACAGATACCCCACCTTATGCTGCCACTATTTTTTCATAAACAAGCAGACATATAATCACCATGCCATCATGCATCTTAGGATACACCATAGATGAGCATGTGGATGAGGCCATCCTGGCTTTCCTGTCCATTTTTACCCTAGGCGAGCCTCCCGTTATCATGTACAATTATGCTCAGTTCATTGTAGACAGGATGCATGAACAATTCACAAGACTGCCCACCGAAAGAGTTTTCAAGTACTCTTCGGTGTTGTTTCACATGGTTTTATATTACAAAGAAGATAAGTTCCCTGTAAGCATCCAAAAGTTGGATACGAAGGGAAAAGAGAGATCATTTGTCTTCTGGACTCCCTTAATCTGGAAATTCTCCACAAAATTTACATACAAAGACTTCATAGATTCATTCGTCTACCCAGTCATGAACATGATGACTAGTAACACTCAACCTAGAATCAACCAATAAATCAAAAGGGTGCTACAGTTGGCTAAGAACAATAAGGTGGGAGACTGGTACTTGTACCATAACCACACTAAAATCAAGGTTTATGGCTTCCAATTAGCCCCTTACAAGTTACCCAAATACCTACCTATCAGGATATTTTCACTTGAGTATTTTAGGAAAATCATCAACTTTGATGAGGTCCACTTCCTGTCTGCTAGGAAGAAGACCCAATTTAAGGTAAAAAACCAATTGGGCCCATTCATTTGCAATAACAGAGAGGCTTGACTAGAGGTTGACAAGATACTACAACAGATGAAATTCAGCAACAACTTCATGTGGCAGTATGACCCTCATGGGGTCATAAATAAGCTAAGACTCAGGGTCAAATTGGGACCTTACATCCACCACCCAAGACCCGACATTGAACAGTTTTCCAACCAATCTGAGTGGTTAGAAAATACATTTATTGATATGGACAACACAATTGTGGATGTTGAAAACGCACTCATTGATCTAGAAAAGTAATTTGACCATAGCTCTTTCCTGGAGGTTCCAAAATTAGGGGAACCAATGAGTAATCCTCCTGTGTTACAGACCCCAACCAATGAGGAGAAGATTCCAAAAAGGGATAGGGAATAGGCTCCAATTCTACCATGGAGACTACATATGAGATGTTTGAGCTCAGAATAAGGCCCAAGTGGAATCCTATGTCTGAATAGTAGGAGAACATTGAATTAGTGGAAATAACTAACACTGAAAGAATGGGGTAGAGGAGCAAAGACACAACTGCATTAGGTGAAACACAACAATGATCAATCCCCAACACTCAAATGATTAAGAGACAACAAAGTGTTGAGGATTCTTCCTTTGTCAGACCAACTGATAGAGAAAAGGACATCAAAGACAACTACAAAGAAATAATGATGAGGAATGAGAACTTGAAGGCAGCCACATATGCCCAATACTTCGAACATACACCAGCCAACCAGAGCAGGTTGATGTCAGCCTTTGACATCAAAGAAGAAAAGATGCAGTATCATTTTTGCAGCCCACTGTTCAGCAACCAAAGACCTCGGCTGACTATAAGAAGCCTGATTTTGAGGTATTGGCCAGGGATGTTCATTCCATTTACGAGATAGAGTTCCACAGGCAGGCTAGAGAAATGATTTACTCCACCCTTACAGGGAAATCCATGGCTGCACATAGGTTCCAGGATTCACTAGATAATGTAATAGTTGAGTATAAATTGGAGAAGGCCTCCTCACAGGCCAAAGACAACAGGATCAAGTCATTAGAGGACTTGGTCTATGAGCTGAACCATGATCTTACTGACATTAAGGCTGCTAAGAAATTGATCAAAACGGAGAATGAGGATATAAAAACCCTCAAGAAACAACTTAAGCTACCTTATTTACAACACCAACAAACAAAGGAGGTCCTGGAGAGCCAAACCAATCATGAGGAGATGATGGACCTAGTGCTGCAATTGAATTATTAGTTAAAGGAGATGGAGAAAGAATTGGATAGATTGATTTAGCTAAAACAAGTTATTCTTGATGATGCCCCTGTAACTGTCATCCCAATAGTTACCGCTACTGTACCTTCTACTTTGGCAACATCCTTAGCTCCCACAGCTCCAATGGCCACAACACTACCAAAATCTACACCAACTACATCAGCAACAGGGTCTACAACATGTTCTACAGGTGATGAAGCAAACAGGTTGGTCAAAGCAATGGAAGAAATGTCCATTTAGACCACTGAGATGAACAGGATTAAGGAAAAAGTGACCAGCCTGGAAACAGATTACAAACTTGCCCAAATCATGCACAAAGAAGAACAACAGAAGTCTACAATGATGAATGAACGAATCAAAAACCTGGAGAAGGTATTGAAATTGAAAGAACCTCTAGGTCAGGCTAGGGAGCAACTATGGGCCAATATCATTGATTTTGTTAATGATATTTGGCCATCCATATAGGTTATTTTTGAACATATTGATTTAATAAAGCAGGCTACATAAGCCATTCAAAGAGTCAAAGCAGAACTTGGAGACATGCCAAAGGAAGCTACAGGATCATTAACTTCCTCAACTCCAAGAAAAAGTATGAGCTATAGGAATTAGAGATACCTGACAGAACAGGTACAATTTTGGAAGTGAAGAGGATCCTCATCAAGAGGAATTTGATGTTGAACCTAGAGGATAAGTGCCAAACTATGCAATTAGCCATTGACAGATTCATGGTGAGTTCAAAATTTTGAGGAAAAAGGGTTTACCAAATCCCTTGGTTATCAACAACAAGTTAATGACACTGGAAGACTATAATAAAAGGATCAGAGAAGTGGCCATAGATCAAGTAAATAATTCATCCATGAAGGGTATACCTACAAGCAAAGTATTGTATCAAACTTTTGAGAATTATTTTTACCTCCAGCATGAGGTAAAACACCTTTTTTTCAATAAACATACTTTTGGCAAGTATAGAGAGGTGGATGAGATCTACAAGAAGATGCTCAATATCCAGTTACTAGATGCTAAGACATGGGAAAAACTAAATGATTTACTATAGAAATACATAGTAAAAATGTAAAATGTAGAGTAAACGTAAAAGGGCATAGTAAAAGGATATTGACAGGTTAGTCAGGTCAAAGTGTATCAAATGAAAGATCAGAGTAAATAAAACATCCAGCGTGAAAACCAAACAAAAAAGAAGATTAAAGTGAAAAATACCAAAAGATCAAAGCCAACAGAACCTAAATAACAGGGACAATAAGAAACAGTTCAATAGTTGTGTCTATCTTCTTGCATGAAGATATTTCTTTCTCCTAGATTAGTTCCCAAGACAGTTTGGGATATTTTGTACAATATTTTTGTATAAATACTTCATAATTCTAAGTATTGAGTGTGGATTTCTATACATTTGTAGATTTATTTTGATCTTAAACCTAAGGGTTATTGTACGAATTTTCAAGTCAACAAACTAGAGCAAGTAATAAAAAGATTGCATTACAAGATTCATGAGATTAGTTATTGTAGTGAAGTATCTTCTTTGTCTGATTTTCTTACTTTCTTATGTGTTTCATAAACTTAAATGCTATCTAAATTTGAATGAATTAACTGGAAATTTAACTCATAATTTGTTTAAATACACTCTGTTTTGCACAATAATCATTTATATGTTTTCCTCTGATATCCGAATTTGAGAACCCTTAATTTCTCTCCATCCTGGTTGACCTATTTCATTTCTATTCATAATCCGGCCAAAGGAACCCTTAATTTCTCCCTGGATCTGATTGGAAACCATTTCACCATCAATCCTTTGAGATCTATAGTAACTCCTCTATCTTGCCCCGTAGACATTGTTCTTAGATTTTGGACAGTCCTGTTTGTCTAGAATTTTGACCCCATAGCCCAATGGTAAAAGAAACCCTCTATTCATCTAAGTAAGTGATCCCACCACCCAAATTCAAATCAAAAACCCAAGCTCAATCATAACTAGCCTAAAATAAAATAACCAAACAAAGTTAAATAAAAAAGAGGGAGCCCTCTCTGAGATTAGGAAGGCTAGATCCTGATCTCCAAAGTTGGTTTGTGGTTACCTCTATCATTTCTTTTTCTGACAACTTAGAAGAAATTTTGGAGTGATAACATGTTGGATTATATGTTTTCATTATGTTTATTTTTATTGTTTATAATATCTACAATGCAACAATAACTTGGAGTTATAATTTATGTTTCATTCAATCTACAAGTATTGACATTTTTCTTAATTTATTCATATAATTGGTTCATAATGTGTTGAAAACTTAGAGTTTTTTAATTCTATGGTAAAAAAATTTCCAATTTTTATTGTATATTTAATGTTATGGTTGAAAACAATTAGAATTTTAGCGATCTTTAGTGTCATGCATTTATATGTTTAACAACATGGATGAAAACTAATGGAATTTTAATGTGTTTCGGATCCCATTGCTTTATTTTTATCGTCAATACTAAAAAATGCTGAAATTATACCTGGAAAAGAAAAGTGTTATTCTACCAAAAATATTAGTGTTGATTAAAGATGATCTGAGGTTGTCATTGATGTAAACCCAAGAAACACCAAGGAGGTTGTCACGGTTTCTCGTCTCATAACCATCATAGGAATACTCTATTAAAAAATATCTTTCTATCGGCATATAGCTCTCCTAGTAATTCCTCACAGTTTGTAAGTTATTCAATATTGAAGTTAGTAATCCCAATTGGTGGGCCAAAACCACATGGGGTTGTGGCAAGGAATTTACCATTGATTTTGGTCATTGAATAGTCAATAACTAATAATTTTTTAAGCTCATAAAATCCCTCCAACATTCTCCATAAAAGCCCCTGTCAACTCTATAAAAAGAAATCGCATATATCCTCCAAAAGTAGCGATCGTGGAATTTTTTATATAAACTTATTTATGCAAAGCCTTAGATGCTGAAATTAAACCCCATTTGAGATGAAATCCTGATGAACGTCGTGACTGAATTTCAGGTCTTGGTTTGCTATATTTTCTGAGATATGATCTGTGAAAATTAGGGTTTTTGCAAGATCTCGAATTTCATATAAAGAGATGACCTTGGGAAAATTGTCATAACCCTCTCTTTGAGACGCGGATTGGAATTCTATAAAAAGTGGCAGATATTGCACAGAATTTAGTTTTCTATGTATCAATTTCATAGATGAAGGAGGAAACAATGACACATGGCACGCCGTACAAGTTCACTCTACTGAGCTAGTCCATAATTAGGTCATTCTGAGAGATTGGGCACAACATTTTCTTGAAGAATCCAAATCAGGTCAGACCTGTGGCATTGGAAAGACGAATTAGAGGTCTACGACAGGACCAAATATCACATATTGGGGATTGGAAATCGAAGAGATACATCAGATTCAATATCATACTCCTAGAAAGCAAGAAAAAAACTAGATCAAGCGTTGCCAAGGGGTGCAAAAGACTAGACTTTCTAGGGAAGCAAAGAGCAAGGTGCAGAAAAATGATGCAGCAGAGGTAAGCTCTAGGTAAGTATCTTCTTTATATTCATGTTCATCTCTTAATTGCATTATATTATTTGTATTCTAATTTGTTGTTTTTGTTTAGCACTGACATATGCTGTGCAGGATGAGGTAAGTTTTGATATTATCATGTCATGGATATTTCCTTGAAGAGTTTTTGTAGGTATTATATAAATCAAGAGAAGACTCAATTCATAATCTAATGTTCTAAAGAGTGATAAAGGGTAGCATGACAAGAGTAGCAATCAAGGTGCAAAATAGCAGCAATAAGTTCACCACATGAAGTCTTCAAGTGGGCAGCACTGCATACAGTCATTGTAAAAGTATCATTGTACAAAGTCATTGTAAAAGAATCATTGTAAAATTTGTACAAGTGTCTATCTGCCAAGAGTTGAAGAAGCAGTGTCAAGGGGTTTAAGATCATCATTAGGTGGTTGTGTCGTAGTTGGGGTTATGGTCTAGTGTGTCTTCTTCTTCTACATCATTCCATATAATTGTAAAGTGGACTATTTTCCCTAGTACGGGAGTCCATTCTTATTTTATTCTTCTATAGGGTGGTAGGGTGGTGCTAGGGTGAATTGTAGCTCATTGGGTGTTGGGGCATCCGTTTAGTTTACTATTGAAGAATCTCGAGCATTGGAGCATCCATCCATTAGGAGCTGGAGAAGAATTCTTTTCTCGATTCTAGGAAGTTGGAGCTTTCTTTGCAATTGGAGTTGAAGATTAAAGAATTATTGGAAAATAATTCAGGTGGTTTTTGTCCCGGAGGGGGTTTCCACCTTAAAAACTGTGTGCATTTGTGTTCCATTTTTTTACTGCTATCATTGTACAAATACTGATAATAATTGAATATTATCTAATGCTCTGAAATATTAATAATAAAACTAATTGAAAGGAATATTGATTCAATGCCCCCCCCCCCTAGTAAATCCAACAATTGCTATTAGAGCTTGGTTCCTTCAGTAGTAGTTTAACAACTGGAAGGATATCATGGACCATACCAAGAATGGTGTACCTTTGTTTAATGAAAATAATTATGCACTCTGGAAAGGAAGAATGGAGGCCTATCTCTTGGTGCAATTTTACAATGTATGGCACACTATTCAAAATGACTTTACACCAACCGCGAATGAACAAGGTAAGAATAATTTGGTAAATTATGTTGGGAATCATGATTTCCGTTAGACCAAAACCTGCAAGTGTTAGTCAAAAATTGCATTTCCAGAGATAAGGATCCATGAGAGGCGGTTAGTCCATGTGATGAAATGGACGGGGAGCATTGGTTTATCCAATTCCCAACAATCTCCTCCCCAACGCAAGCAGGGTGTGTATCAAAATTTTGACCTACACTCTAATACCAATTCTTGGCATTATGACATAGGTTTGGCACTATGACACCGGTGTGTTGTCCTTGATGGCAACTCACTTAGATGACAGATCGTAGTTTAGTATCTCAGAATGAAAGAAATAGAGATATATGCAGGTTCCCCTTAACCAAGCTGCCTATACACACGGGTTAGCCGACCAAAATGTGCATATGCATATACACGCACTTTCACGCAAGGAAATGCACATACATGTTGGAGAATTTGATTTTGGTCTATCGTATTTGGACCATGGTATTTTTACCCATGGTATTGGTCCAAGGTATCTTGTCTGAAGTGTTGACGCTAGTTATTTGGTCCAAGGTATTGATTCTAAGTGGTTTTGGAACATGGTATTGAGTAAGGCCTAAGACTATAAAAGGAGGAGGAGATCATTAGGCAAAGGTACTCAAGCAATCGAATATGTAATGAAGAGCAAGATCTAGAATACTAGTCATTGGGTTATGGTGCATAGCTAGATCTGAATCAAGGAATAACCTGAGCGCTTTAAGAAGGATAAGTTCTATTGATGGTTCAAGATCTTAAAGCTTGAAGAGAAGTATCTTTATGTGGTTTTGATCTTTTATTTGAATAACTGGCGCATGTCGTAATTTGTAAATCTGGTGATCTGGGTATAACTGATGTCTGAATAGTTGTAAAGGTTAGATCATCTTTTACAGATCTATACGTAGGTTCATTATAGCAAGAGTGCATATACACGCTTGTTCGACATTTCAAAACAGCGTATACGCAGGTTTGTCTTGAGGAAAGTGCATATGCATGCAGGTTCTACACATTGAAGTAATGTACACCTCATAAAATATGTTTTAGATACTTCTGTTTGTTGTTGTAGTGTTCTGGTTTCTGGTTTGGGTTTTGGTTACTTTTACTATGTTCTGGTTACAGCATTTAGAAAAGTGATTGGTTGATTCAGTTTTGGTTGGTGAAAAGGAGATTGATTGATGCAGATATATTTGATGGTTGATTGAAATTATTAATGGATCGAGTCTGAAAATTTATGAAACGAGGTCCCTGGAAGAAAAGAGAAGGTTGTAGCCTTCTGTAGGTCAGCACCTACGTACTAGTAAACATATTAGCTAGTACAAGAGCTAGGGGGTTGTAGCTCCCTTCCAAGAGAAGCTGGAGAACAAGAGAAGGTTGTAGCCTTCTTCAGGTAGAAGCCTGCGTATTGGTATAAGATTGCACCAGTAAAGAAACATTGTAGAAAGAAGTTTCTTATTAGACAAAGATAGAGACAAATCGTAGCAGGTGGTTTTCACCCACATTGGGTTTCCACCTTATATCTTATGTTCTTGTGTGTGATTGTCTACTTTGTTTTTACTAGACCTAGTTACTGTTATATGGTTCTGATGCATAAATTAAAGATCAACATTTGATGAATTAACTAAATTATAAGTCTGCAGGATATACATGAGTTTCTTTAACTACAACTGCGTATATATGCAAGTTTAATTAACTGAAGTAGCCTATACAAATCTGATTGTGAAAAGAAATATTATTGACTTACTAATACTGATTCACCCCCCCTCTCAGTATTATGTCCAACAATTGGAATCAGAGCAGGTCCTTCAGAAGAAGCTTGCTTGCTTGAAGGATATCTATCATCATGAGTACCTATAAAAGAGAAGGATCCATTAGACCACCAATCTTCGATGGGAACAACTTTGCCTATTGGAAGGTAAGAACCACATCCTATCTTCAATCTCTTGGAACAGATGTTTGGGAAATTGTGGAAGGAGGATACACATTCCCATAAGCAATTCCTACAGATACTACAGGTAAAAAGAAATATGAAACAAATACCAAGTTTGTTAATACATTATTGGGGAGTCTCTCACAATCAGAATTTGCTAAGGTTATGTAGCTCAAAGCTGCCAAAGAAATATGGGACAAGATCATTCTAAGCTATGAAGAAGACGATCATGTAAAATGTGCAAAACTACAACATCTCAAAATTCAATATGAAACTCTCAAAATTCACAATGATGAAAGTATAGCTAATTACTTCTTACATATAGATGAGATTGTTAATCACATGAAAAATTTGGGTGAAGAGATAAAAGAAGTTACTGTAGTTGAAAAAGTTTTGAGATCTCTATCTTCTAGGTTTGAATCAAAAGTTTTTGGCATAGAATAAAAGCAAAATCTTCAGAGTATTACTATGACGCAGCTGCATGGTATCCTAACTACCTTTGAAATGAGGAAAGGGGGTCCATCAGATATGAGAGAAGTTGAATTCAAGGCTTCGGGAAGAGAAGAGCTCAATGAATCGGGACACATTTCAGAAGGAGAGGAAGAAGTAAACTTTGTCAAGAACCTTCAACGGGGTTCTGAAAGATTCAGAGGTAAACTACCTTTCAAATTCTTTTCTTATGGAAGATTTTGTCATTATGAAGTCAAATGTCCTCATAAAGATAAGCTAGATAAAGGTAAGGAACCGGCAAAATGGAATAGAAAATAGAATGTAAGTAAGAAGAGCTACTATACGCATGAAGATAGCGATGGTTTATCAAATAGTGATGAAGATGAACATGGTAATGATTATAGACTTTTGATGGCTTTTGAAGATGATGATTTCTTGGATGCTTTAGATAAAGATTATCTCTATGAAGAAATTTCTAAACTTAAAATCTATTTAGAAGAAAAGAGTATGATTATAGATACTCTGACATTCTAACTTGTTGAAAGGGAAAAACACAATGAAAAGTTAGAATGTGAAATTTTGGGCCTAAGAAAAGATATTGAGAAAACAAAAGCTCTCAATCTTAGATTTGCTAAAGGATCAGAAACTTTAGAGAAATTATCAAAGGGCTGCATTCTCCTCTGATAAAGACAGGTCTTGGATATACAGAAGAAGCATTTCAAGCACAGAAGCCATCAACCTCCAAAAGCTATCTTGATGTAGCAATGAGAAGTGAATAGGTTGACAATCGTCAGCAAAGGCATAAAGCAGATCACCAGGTAAATCGGGTTCAATCTACTTCAAGGATGAACAGAAGCTACAACCTACCTTAGGTAAATCATTCTCAATTTGCTTCAAGAATGAATATCAATGGAAATCATCAGGTCACTAGATTTGATAATCGAAGGAATTTATTTAATGGCCAATGTTTTTCATGTCATAACTTTGGAGACAAAGCTGCTCAATGTGTTTCTTACAAGACCATCATGACTAGAGAAGCACAAAATCAAAGGAATGTGACTGGGATCATGAAAAGGACCTACAATAACTTTTATGTTCTTGAAAATGAAATATAATTCTCTATCTGTAACAAATTCATTCATGAAGATTCTGAATGCATGAGTAATTTTCGACAAACATCTCAGAAGGAGTAAGGTTCATTGGGTCCCAAAACATGGAGAAAGAAAGAATTGCAAACAAAAAGATGTGGTATAGCCTTGTATGCAGAAGGACAAGAAAATTAGTGGTACATCGACAGTGGATGCTCCAAACACATGATAGGTGATAAAGAAAAACTTCAGTCATATAATGCCTTGGAAAAGGAAAAGAAGGTCTCATTTGGTAATGACACTCCTGCAGTCATGAAAGGTAAAGGCTTCGTTCTCTTAAAATAAAAAGTTAAAGCTGGAAATGTTATATATATAGGTGGTCTAAAGCATAATCTATTGAGTTTCAGTCAAATGTGTGATCAAGGAAATGAGGTAGTATTTAGATCAAATGGATGTATTGTTCGTGAGCTTGATACAAGAGAAACAGTGATCAAAGGTGTAAGAACTCCAAACAACCTGTACATACTCAAGGTGGGACAACAACAGTGCTACCTAAGAAAAATGATGAACACTGGCTATGGCACAGAAGGTTGGGGCATCTAAGCTTCCATCAAATAAGAAAAGCATGCAAATACAAAGCTGTTCATGATCTTCCAAATATCAGCATTCCAGAAAATACAATATGCAAATCATGTCAATTTGGTAAGAAAATCAGAGCACATTTCCCTGAGAAGGAAGGATCAGCTAGTAAGCCTCTTGAACCTGTTCACACTGATTTATGTGATCCATCTAGGAAAAAGTCACCTCGTGGAGAAGAATACTTTATATTGTTCATTGATGAATTTTCCAAAATGTGTTGGATAGGACTTCTAAAGCATAAAGACAAAGTTTTCGAAAAGTTCAAAACCTTCAAAGCCTTGGTTGAAAATGAATCAGATCACAAAATCAAATGCCTCAAGTTTGATCGAGGAGGGGAATTTACCTTGGATGAATTCTTCAACTTCTATGAAGAACATGGAATAAGAAGGGAATTATCTACTGCAAGAACTCCTCAGCAAAATGGAGTAGTAGAAAGGATGAACAGAACTATTCGACAAATGGCTCATGCTAAGCTAGATGAGTCTAGAACTCCTACAACCTTCTTGAGTGAAGCTAGATTTGCTGCCGTCACTATTCTCAACAAAACAAACATTCGGGTAAATAGCACTCAAACTCCACATGAACTTTGCTATGGTAAGACTCCTACTATAAAATACTTCAAAGTTTTTGGAAGCAAATGTTACATCAAAAGGACTGATGAAAAATTTGGCAAGTTTGAACCTAGAGTTGATGAAGGCATTCTCCTTGGTTACTCTTCCCGAAGTAAAGGATATAAGTGTTATAATAAAAGACTTGGGAAAATTGATGAAAGCATTGATGTTGTGGTTGATGAAGCAGGAAAAAATCCAAAGCAGGTAAAAACCAAAGATTATGAAGAAGATGAGGACTATCCGTCCACATCAAATCAGACTAATTCTGAAGAAGAAACCAATGAGGCACCAGAAGAAAAAATAAAGGTAAAAGAAAAGACTCCATCCAGGTATGTTCAGAAGAATCATCCAGAGACTCAAATTTTGTGGCAGAAAGAGGCAGGTGTGCAAACAAGAAGAACTATTACAGAAGCTTCAAGCTATCTAGCTTTGCTTTCTAGCTTTGCTTTCTACCATTGAACTGCAAAATGTCAATGAAGCATGCAAAGATGAATGTTGGGTCAAGGCCATGAATGAAGAACTTGAGCAGATTGAAAAGAATAATACTTGGGAATTGGTTCCCAAACCTAATGGTAAAAATGTCATAGGAACCAAATGGATTTTCAAAAACAAGCTGAATGAAAATGGAGAAGTTATTAGAAACAAGGCCAAACTCATTTGTAGAGGGTATGCTCAACAAGAATGTATAGACTTTGAAGAAACTTTTGCACCTGTTGCTAGACTTGAATCCATAAGAATGTTCCTTTCTCTTTCTAGCTTTCAGAAGTTCAAAGTGTATCAAATGGATGTGAAATCTGCTTTTCTTAATGGAGACCTAGAAGAAGAAGTATATATTGAGCAACCAGACGAATTCATCCTTGGAAATGATCCAAAACTTGTGTGTAGACTCAGAAAGGCTCTCTATGGTCTAAAACAAGCTCCAAGGAACTGGTACTATCGTCTTGACAAATACCTTCATCAACAAGGTTTTTCAGAAGTCTCAGCTGATAGCAACCTATATATAAAAATTGACAATGATAAATTGCTAATACTTGTTGTATATATTGATGATATCATTTTTGGTAGCAATGAAGAAGCCATGAGTCAAAACCTTGCTTTGGTAATGCAGAAAGAATTTGAAATGTCCTTGCTTGGTGAGCTCACATATTTTCTTGGGTTACAAGTTCAACAAAATAAAGATGGTATTTTTCTATCACAAGCCAAGTACCTCAAGAATATCTTGAAGAAATATGGAATGGAAGAGTCTAAAACAGTATGTACCCCTATGGTAATAGGATGTAGCCTCAGCACAAATGATGAATCGACAACTGTACACCAACCAACCTACAGATCCATGATTGGTAATCTGCTCTATCTAACAGGTACCCGACTAGACATCATGCATGCAGTAGGAATAGTTGGAAGCTTCCAAGCAAATCCAAAGGAAGGACACCTTCAGGCAGTCAAAAGGATCTTCAAATATCTTCAAGGAACTCAAAATTTTGGTTTATGGTATCCTAGGGATACAGATCTTACACTTCATGCATATACAGATGCAGATTGGGTAGGAAACATGGATGACAGAAAAAGCACTAGTGGGTGTGCATTTTATATGGGTTCCAGGTTAGTATCTTGGTTCAGCAAGAAACAAAGTTCAATTGCTTTATCTACAGCTGAAGCAGAATATGTGGCTACTACATCTTGTTGCACACAACTCCTTTGGATGATGCAAACATTGCAAGACATTCAGATCACATGCACTCCACCTATCTCCATTCTATGTGATAATACAAGTGCAATTAGTATTTCAAAGAATCCAGTCATGCATTCAAAGACCAAGCACATACCTATCAAATATCATTTTCTCCAGGAACAAGTGCTTGAACAAAAGGTCAAATTGGAGTATGTTCCCTCCAAAGAACAAGTTGCTAATATATTCACCAAACTGCTACCCAGAGATACATTTGAATATCTCAGACAGAAGCTGGGAGTATTTGATGCATCATCTTGCTGTTGAAACCTATCTAGTCTAGAGGAAAATGGTTGTACGTGAGTTTCATGAAGCATATCTGCGTACATAAGCTGGTTTCTGTGGATACAATCACGTAAATGTTGGTTTGAAGAAAAATAGTGGGTCAGACTGAGGATGAAAAGAGTCTGATATGGGTCTGACAGAGACCATTTGGCACAGGTTTAGGGGGAGCATATACTTCTAATAATGCATTGTTGACATTATCTTAGAAGATCTTGGTACATTTTCACAGTTGTTTTTTATTCAGGTGGTGATCCAGGTGGATATTGGTGGCCACCTGCCAAGTCCACCTGGACCCCCACCATTGTATTTCTCAGCATTTTTAGTTTCCTTAATTGTAGCACAACTTACTATTTTTAGCAGTTTTTCGGGTCCTGAACTTCCGGAGCCGTTTTGAGGCCCTAAACGACGTTTTTTGGGGAATCCGGGGGCAACACGAGTCCATGGAATGGACTGGTGTTGCTCGTTCCAACAATGATAGTGCTCGGATAGATCTTTCTAATGAGCTATTGTACGCGTCAAACGGAGATCATATGCCAAAGTTACGACCCCGGGTAGTTGATGTACCAACTTACCCCCAAACGGGGCCCACAGTTTGGCGTTTCATCTCCTAGGGTTAGGTTTTGGAATGTTAAAGGATTTTCCATTGTTTCTCAACAATAAATAGGCCTTCGAGCCTCATTGTAACATAGTTCAGAGGCATGTAGCCATCACATCTCTTCTCAGAGATAAGCTACCATCGCCCTAGCTAGTTTATTGCCATTTCTGTTTGTAAGCATATTTCAGTATTTTCCATTAATGAAATGAAGTATTATTTCCGCTGCATCTTTGTGTATATGGTTATCTCTGTAATTTGTTGCGTTCCTGTTTAAATCCGGATCAGTGGTATCAGAGCGGTCTGCTTTTTCTCTGTTTTTCTTTGCATGTCCCCAACAAGGTCGGGATATAAGGAGTTAGGGCTTGAACTGGTTGAACCTTTGCAAGACCAGCCTCGCAAATCCCGACGGCCTCCCATGGCGGATGAGAAGAAAGACGAGGGGGCAGGAGATCCCATCAAAATCTTGCTCGAAGAAGCGCTCGAGCGACAACGGAACGCGATGATGGACAGCTTTGCGCAGATCCTTCAGCGGCTACCCAGAAGCGGCGCATCGGCTTCCAGCAGCTCCTCTGGGAACGCCACACCCTTTAAGGTACAAGTTAATTTTGAAATCCCCATATTCGAGGGTCAGATAGACGTCGATGCCGTAGATAAATGGTTAACTCTGCTAGAGGGTTATTTTTCTGTTCATGAATTTTCGAGTCGGGAAAAGATTGTTTTTGCTCTTCTCAAAGCAGCCCCCCACGTCAAGGACTGGTGGGAAACCTACTGCGAGCAGAAGGATGAAAGTACTGGCTCACTATTTTCAGCCGCACCCACCTGGGATTCGTTCCAGGATGAATACATAAAGTGGACCACGCTGCGGCAGGGAAGGGACCAAGACGTGCCGGAGTTCACCAATCTTTTCCATACCCTTCGCACAAAGTTGGGTATCAAGGATTCAGAGCAACATTTGATACTCAAATACCGTGGCTGCCTGCACAAGTACATCCAGGAAGAAATACAGTTCCTAAACATCCCCTCGCTCGGCGCAGCATACCGGTATGCCGTCAAGGTCGAGCAGAAGTTTAAACAAAAGAAGCGAGACTTTGGATCTGCGAATCCAAAGCAGGGGAAAGGTGCCCCTAAACCACAGAACAAAGGACAAAGCCAAGGCGGGACAGCCCAAGACAACCAGCCGAAGCTGCAAGCAAAGAGCAACGCCGCGAAGCCGAGAAAGGACACTGGAAAATGGTGCGAGTTCCATAAGAGCTCCACTCACAACACAAGTGAGTGTCGGGCCAAGCAGTCACTGGTGGCTGAGCTAAAGGTTTCAGAATCAGATGCATGTTCTGACTCTGAGTCAAAAACCGATAAGGGGTATGAAAAAGGGAAGCAGATCATTGATGCGGATCCCAGCGCCACTGTTGCTACCGCAAAGATCCAGAAAAATGAACCCGAAGATCCAGAGGAGGAGGAGCGTCTCTTCCACTCCCAGATGTGGGTAAAGGGCTCCCCGATACAGTTCATTGTTGATAGCGGGAGTCAAAAGAACCTCATTTCGGCAGAGGTCGTGAAGCGGTTGGGCTTACCGACCACAGCACATCCACAACCATACACCATTGGGTGGCTTCACCAAGGGCGAGATCTTCGCGTGAGCCAGCAGTGTCGCCTTCCATACAACATCAAGCCCTTCACGGATGAGGTATTGTGTGACATTGCTCCCCTTGAAGTTTGTGATGTATTACTAGGACAACCATACTTGTGGAAGCGACATGCTGTGTATGAATCAAGGCCCCGTGCTGTTATTATTACATTGGGAAATAAGTTGTTCAGGATACCAGAGGTAGCACCACCTGCCGCCATCTCTTTGATTACTGCAAAACAATGCAGTAAGATCATTTCCAAAACCAGGAAATTTGTTTTCCTGATGATACGCCCTCAAGGGAAGAAGAAGACAGTGGCCGCGGCCTCCAAACGGGGTCCCTCTGCACGGCAGCTACAGATGGACAAGATTGTGGAGGAGTACGAAGACATCTTCACCTCCCCGGCAGGGGTTCCTCTGCACTGTCAAGTCAAGCACTCCATCGATCTGACCCCAGGTGCGCCGCTACCCAATGGACCAATTTATCGGCGCTCCGTTCTGGAGAACAATGAAATCAAGAGGCAGATTCAGGAGCTCCTGTAGAAAGGTCACATCCGTCCGAGTTCTTCGCCCTGTGGGAGCCCGATAGTGTTGGTACAGAAGAAGGATGGGACATGGAGACTCTGTATTGACTATCGGGCGCTGAACAAGATCACTGTCCGTAATAGGTACCCGATCCCGCGGATTGATGACCTCCTAGACCAACTAAAGGGGGCGAAATATTTCAGCAAGATCGATCTGAAGTCAGGATATCACCAGGTACCAATTGAACCCTCAGATGTGTGGAAGACTGCCTTCAAATCCAAGGAGGGCCTCTTCGAATGGTTGGTCATGCCTTTCGGATTGACGAATGCTCCTGCAACCTTTATGAGGCTAATGGATGACATCTTGCGGCCATTCACCAACTCCTTTGTAGTAGTATACTTGGATGACATTCTGATCTTCAGCCAGAGTTGGGAAGAGCACCTCCACCACATCCGACAGGTTCTCCAAACACTGCGGCAACACAAGCTATGTGCCAATTTGGAGAAATGCACTTTTGGCATGACCGAGGTTCAGTATTTGGGATACATCATTGATGAACAGGGGGTGCATGTCGATCCAGCCAAGGTCCAAGTCATTCGGGATTGGCCCTCTCCAACCACTCTAACAGAGCTCCGCAGCTTTCTAGGTCTTGCCAACTTCTACCGCAGGTTTGTGTTGGGATTTTCTCATATTTCTTGGCCCTTGAGTCAAGTCACCAAGGGCAGGGCGAAAGCAAAATTCTTTTGGTCTGAATCTCAACAGAAGGCATTCAGGGAGTTGAAGGATCGCCTCTGCACGGCACCAGTGCTCGCGTTACCAGATTTACAACAACCATTTGAGGTCGAGACAGATGCCTCTGACTATGCTATTGGGGCAGTCCTTACTCAACATGGACATCCAGTGGCATATCACAGTGAAACACTTTCAGACACAGTCCGGAAGTACCCCACTTATGATAAAGAGATGTATTCCATTGTACAGGCCTGCCGACAATGGAAGCATTACATTTTGGGGAAGGAAACGGTCATCCACACAGACCACCGACCTCTGCAGTTCATACAGACCCAAGGGAAATTGCAGAATGATCGCCATCAGAAGTGGTCTACATACCTGCAACAGTTTCACTTAAATATCAAGTATAAAAAGGGCAGCACCAATAATGTTGCAGATTGCCTCAGTCGACCACCGATCATGGCGCTAACCACCGTGCTCAACTCTTGCGGGCACGAGACTTCTGATTGGCCACTTCTCTACAAAAGCGACCCAGAATTCGGCCACACATACCAGACACTCTTGGAGGGTCGGCAGGTTGCAGATTTTCACCTCCAGGATGCCCTATTATGCCACCTCGGTCACCTTTGTGTTCCTTCAAGCGAGCGTGCCAAGATGATTTGGGAAGCACACTACAGTCGGGCTGCTGGGCATTTCGGGGTCGAGAAAACAGTGGCAGTACTGCAAAACTATTTCTATTGGCCGAATCTTCGACAGGATGTTGGGAAGTACATCCGATCATGTACTGCCTGTGCCATTGCCAAACCGACCATTAAGAAGCAAGGCCTCTATACCCCGTTGCCTACCCCTAGTCGACCTTGGGAATCCATCTCCATGGATTACATGTCAGGCCTTCCTTCCACTAAGCATGGAAATGACTGTGTTTTTGTGGTCGTCGACAGGTTCTCAAAGATGGCCATTATGATGGCCTGCAAGAAGAATATCACAGCAGAAGCCACTGCTAAACTCTTCTTTGAACGAGTGTGGGTGCACTTTGGGATCCCACAGTCTATCATCTCAGATCGGGACAGTCGGTTTCTCAGCACCTTTTGGTCCAGTCTCTGGTCAATGCTGGACACCAAACTCACGAAGTCCACAGCCTTCCATCCTCAAACTGATGGCCAGACAGAGGTTGTCAATAGGATGATTGTGCACATTCTGCGCATGTATAACTCAAAGCATCCACGCACATGGGACGAGAGCCTCCCCTACGTTCAGCACAGCTACAACCGAGCTCTTCACAGCTCCACTGGCCATAGCCCTTTTCAGGTGGGTTTGGGATTCCAGCCACTATGCCCCATTGATGTCGCCATGCCACTTGCAGCTACTCACATGAATTCAGCTCATGTCCAGTCCGAAACAGATAAGGCCACCAGCTTCATTGAGCGCATCCAACATATTCGCCAGCAGGTCCATGACATTCTTGAGAAATCAAATGCCAAGTACAAGCAGCGACATGATCAACATCGGGTGCCACACAAGTTTCAGGTGGGCGACAAAGTCTGGTTGCATTTGCAAAAGGAACGCCTTACTGGAGCCTATCGGAAATTGAGACCACTCCGATATGGTCCTTACACCATTACTAAGGCTATGGGAGACAATGCATTTGAGCTCATCATTCCCCCATTCCTTGGCCTGCACCCAGTATTTAATGTGGACCGCCTTCGGCCATACTTTCCACCATTGCTAGACACATCCGACATTGCAGAACAGCTCAAACCCACAGAATTAAATCCAGATTGCATGGAACAAGCTGCAACTGATCGGATCATGGACACACAGATCAAGAACACTCGCCAACAGAATATCCAACTGTATCGAGTTGTCAAAGCGGGCCAACTCCTTCAGCAGGGCAAGTGGCTCACCAGGGAACAAGTTCAGCAGAAGTTTCCTCATCTCATGGAGGAGCTCAACGCAATGGGGACCATTGCTTCCTAAGGGGGGAGGAATGATCCAGGTGGATATTGGTGGCCACCTGCCAAGTCCACCTGGACCCCCACCAGTGTCTTTCTCAGCATTTTCAGTTTCCTTAATTGTAGCACAACTTACTATTTTTAGCAGTTTTTCGGGTCCTGAACTTCCGGAGCCGTTTTGAGGCCCTAAACGACGTTTTTTGGGGAATCCGGGGGCAACACGAGTCCATGGAATGGACTGGTGTTGCCCGTTCCAACAATGATAGTGCTCGGATAGATCTTTCTAATGAGCTATTGTACGCGTCAAACGGAGATCATATGCCAAAGTTACGACCCGGGAAGTTGATGTACCAACTTACCCCCAAACGGGGCCCACAGTTTGGCGTTTCATCTCCTAGGGTTAGGTTTTGGAATGTTAAGGGTTTTTCCATTTTTTCTCAACAATAAATAGGCCTTCGAGCCTCATTGTAACACAGTTTAGAGGCATGTAGCCATCACATCTCTTCTCAGAGATAAGCTACCATCGCCCTAGCTAGTTTATTGCCATTTCTGTTTGTAAGCATATTTCAGTATTTTCCATTAATGAAATGAAGTATTATTTCCGCTGCATCTTTGTGTATATGGTTATCTCTGTAATTTGTTGCGTTCCTGTTTAAATCCGGATCAGGTGGAACAGGTGCAGAGGGAGATCATGGTTGCTGATGGTGATTGACAGATGCTGCTGATGATAGTTGCTGATAACTATCTTGTTTTAGATATTTTGTCTCTATGTCATGTATATCTTTTATTATCAAGGTCATGTAACGACCTATTTTGTTTCCCCACTATGCCTGGGATGGATGATGTAATGTTCTTGTCTTATCATGTATAATCTTTTGGTGTATCCCCACTTGGTTGGGTGGATGAGTCAATCTTGGTATATCCCCACTTGGTTGGGAGATGGATGTATGTATGAGTCATTGGTGATAGGAAGGTCATTTATGATGTATAGAGTCTTGTTCTTCTCGTAAGAACATCTTTTTGCAGACCTTGCTTACAATCAGGGGGAGCATGGACAACACTCTTCAACAGATCAGAGATTTCAGCATGTACTCAGGGGGATAATAACCCTTTGCCCTTGATGACAAAGGGGGAGAGTGACTTGGGATTGCCATCAAGTCCAAAGGGGGAGATTGTTGGCATTATGACACAAGTTTGGCACTATGACATAGGTGTATTGTCCTTGATGGAAACTCACTCAGATGACAAATCACAGTTCAGGATATCAGAATGAAAGAAAAGAGAGATACGCAGGTTCCCCTTAACCAAGCCGCATATACATGCGGGTTAGCTGACCAAAAGGTGCGTATGCGTATACACGCACTTTCACACAAGGAAATGAGCGTACATGTTGGAGAGTATGGTTTTGGTCCGTGGTATTTGGACCATGGTATTTTTACCCATGGTATTGGTCCAAGGTATCTTGTCCAAAGTGTTGACCCCAGTTATTTGGTCCAAGGTATTGATTCTAAGTGGTTTTGGACCATGGTATTGAGTAAGGCCTAAGACTATAAAAGGAGGAGGAGATCGTTAGGCAAAGGTACTCAAGCAATTGAATATCTAATGAAGAGCAAGATCTAGAATACTGGTCATTGGGTTATGGTGCATAGCTAGATCTGAATCAAGGAAGAACCTGAGCGCTTGAAGAAGGATAAGTTCTATTCATGGGTCAAGATCTTAAAGCTTGAAGAGAAGTATCTTTATGTGGTTTTGATATTTTATCTAAATAATTGGCGCATGTAGTAATCTGTAAATTTGATGATCTAGGTACAACTGATGTCTAAATAGTTGTAAAGGTTAAATCATCTTTTACAGTTCTATACACAGGTTCATTATAGCAAGAGCGCGTATACAGACTGGTTCGGGATTTCAAAACAGCGTATACGCAGGTTTGTCTTGAGGAAAGTGCATATGCACGCAGGTTCTACACATTGAAGTAGTGTACACCTCATAAAATATGTTTTAGCTACTTCTGTTTGCTGTTGCAGTGTTCTGGGTTCTGGTTTGGGTTTTGGTTACTGTTACTGTGTTTTGGTTACAACATTCAGAAAAGTGATTGGTTGATTCAGTTTTGGTTGGTGCAAAGGAGATTGATTGATGCAGATATATTTGATGGTTGATTGAAGTTATTGATGGATCCAGTCTGAAAATTTATGAAACAAGGTCCCTAGAAGAAAAGAGAAGGTTGTAGCCTTCTGTAGGTCAGCACCTATGTACTAGTAAACACATCAGCTAGTACAAGAGCTAGGGGGTCGTAGCTCCCTTCCAGGAGAAGCTGGAGAATGAGAGAAGGTTGTAGCCTTCTGCAGGTAGAAGCCTACGTACTGGTATAAGACTGCACTAGTATAGAAATATTGTAAAAAGAAGTTTCTTATTAAAGGATAGAGACAAATTGCAGCAGGTAGTTTTCACCCACATTGGGTTTCCACCTTATATGTTGTGTTCTTGTGTGTGATTGTCTGCTCTGTTTCTACTGTACCTGGTTGCTGTTATATGGTTTTGATGCACAGATTAAAGATCAACATCTAATGAATTAACTAAATTATAAGTCTGTAGGATATACATGAGTTTCTTTAACTACAGTTGCGTATATACACAAGTTTAATTAACTGAGGTAGCGTATACAAATCTGATTGTGAAAAGAAATATTATTGACTTACTAATACTGATTCACCCCCCCTCTCAGTATTATTTCCAACAAATTATGCAAAAGAAAAGAATATTATTATCAGTGGACTTATTGAATTTGCTTATCATAAGGTGTTGGGTTGTAAAACCACCAAAAATGTATGGGACAAGATTGAGAATATATATGCAAGTGACTCAAATGTCAAAGAAGCAAAGCTTCAAATCTACAGAGAAAATTTGAGAAAATCAAAATGAAAGAAGATGACAACATTGTTGCATACTTCCAACATGTTGATGAAATAACCAACAATTTGGAAGGATTGGGAGAGCTCGTTGATGAAAAGACTATTATATGAAAGATTCATAGAATGTTACCAGGAAGATTCAACCCAAATGTATCAGTCTTAGAATACAGTACAAATATGGCCAAACTCGGTAAAGAGGAATTACATAGAGTTCTCATAGCATATGAAATGAGACTTGGTGAAGAAGGGGGTACTTCGCATCTAGAAACTCTGTTCATTGCATCTAAGAAAACTAATAAGGACAAACAACATTCAAAGGCTAAGACTTGCACCTACAAGTGTGAAGAAAAGGAAGATGATGAAGAAGGTTTTCTAGATGGAGAATATGCTTACTTTATGAGAAAACTAAAAATTGGTAAGGGAAAATTCAAAGGTAAACTTCCATCGATATGTTTCGGTTGTGGTGAGGTTGGGCATTTCACAGAAAAATGTCCGAACAAAAGTGATGGAAACTCAAAAGGAAATAAAGGCTTTAAGAAATTCAACAAGTAGGGCAAGAAGAAAGGATTCGAAAGGAACTTTCTCTCTAAAGAATATATCTCATCATTCGATGAAGGTAGTGACAGTGAAGAATAAGCCAATGAGAGAGCATTGTTTATGGCCAAGCACAATAAACAAGAGGTATAAAACAATGAAGAAGAAGGGTTAACCATAGAATAATTTTATAAGGAGGCAATCAAGCTTATAAAAGAGCTCAAGGTTGAGAATATCTATTCAAATACTCTTGAATAACAAGTTTAGGGTCTCAAAATTGAAGTTGAAGAACACAAATGTATTGAAGAGTCACTTCAAAATATGTTGGAAGAAAGCAACCGAGAAAGGGAAGCATTAGAAGCCGAAGTAGTCTTGTTGCGTAAGGAAGTGAAGAAGGGAAACACTGTCCAAAACTATTCCAACAACTCAAGGGCGTTGAAAGAAATAATCAACATTCAATGATCTTACAGCGATAGAACTAGCCTCGGTTACAAAGAATAAGAAGAAGGACCTTCTACAACAAAATACAATGAACCGATGAGATCTGACAAGCATGTAGACTTCATTGGACAAGATTCACAAGAATAGCCTTGGAAAACAATTCCCCAATGAAGATTTCCATCTAAGTACTAACATATTTTTCGTGGCTATTGTTATTAATTTGGAAAATTTGGTCATAAAGCTATAGAATGCCGCACGTACCCTAGGAACCAATACAATTCCAGGAGATCTGTCAAATATGAACCTACCAGGGCTCAACGAAACATCAATAGATTTGAACATTTAAGAAATAATATTGAATGTTACTGTTATGAAACCAGCTCACAAAAAGATAGAAAATATATATCAACGCCTTAGAAATAAGCCTCTTCAAGGGGGCAGCCTCCTTTACATTACACAAATGAAAAATTCTTGGATGATACAAATGACAAGACCTCCTTTCTATAGATAGGAGTCTAAGGGGTCATAATATAATCAGAGCCGACATAACAATAATAATGTAAGGGCACAATAATAGCAATAATGGGCTTCTATGGGGCACAATAATAACAATATGGGGACTACATGGGCACAAAAATATAATAAGGGTGTTGTACTAATAACAATAAGGGGTTATACTAGTAGTATAGGGACCTGACATGCCCCTCTCCTTCAAAAAGTGTTGTCCTCAACACTTGAGTAGTTCTTGATGCTTCTGTATAAAATTCTTGTCCTCCCAAGTGGAATCTTTAGCAAGTAAGTTCTTCCACTTGATGAGATACTCTGATATTGATCGATTTTGTAGCTATCGGGTTCTTGTTTCTGTGACTACTCCAGGCTCCAATATGATTTTTCCTTCCTCGTCAAGTTCTAGAAATATTATTTGAACTGGGATCTTCTGAAAATTTTGAATGAGTGGCCACACTTCTTCATCCTTCTTCCATTCATCCCTTGCTTCATTTATCCAATATGGTTGGATAATAGAAATTGCACAAAACGATGCTTCCATATTCTCATCCTTTCTTGAGAGTGCATCTGCCATAACATTTTTCTTCCCTTTTTTGTAGATGATTTCAAAGTCATAACCCAACATCTTCGTGACCCATTTTTGTTGCTCTTCAGAGGATAATCTTTGTTCCAAAAAGTATTTAAGACTATCATGATCCATTTTTACCTTGAAGTGTCTTCCCATTAGGTAGGGTCACCATTTCTTAAGCGCGTGTAGTATTGCCAACATTTCCTTCTCATAAATAGCTTTGTGTAAATATTTTCCTTTGATTGGATGACTTTTGAAAGCAATGGGTCTTTCATCTTACATTAAAATAGCACTAATTCCATTTCTTGAAGCATCGCATTCCATAATAAAGGTTTTTGTGAAGTCCGGCATAGCTAAGACCAGTGCTTGGCACATTTCCTCTTTAAGATGTTCGAAGGCCTTTGTTGCTTCTAGAGTCCATGAAAATGCATATTTCTTCAATAATATTGTTAGAGATGTTGCTATTCTCCCATCATTCTTAACAAAGTTACAATAATACCCTATCAACCCGAAAATCCTCGCAGATGCTTTATGGATGTGGGGATTTTCCATTCCTTAATGGCTTTAATTTTGCTAGGGTCTACCCTAACACCTTCATGAGATACAATATGACCCTATATTCCACCTCTTGTACTCCAAAGAAACATTTGGATCTTTTTGCATATAATTGTTTCTCCTCCAATAGTTTGAGCACCTTGTCAACATGTTGAACATGATCCTTCCATGACTTGGTATAGATTAGTATATCATCAAAAAATACTAGCACAAATTTTCTAAGGAAGGGTTTGAAAATGGAATTCATCAAACCTTGAAATGTAGAAGGTGCACTTATAAGGCCAAAAGGCATGACCAAAAATTCATAACAACCCTCATGAGTTCTAAATGTTGTTTTCAGAATGTCTTCAGTCTTCATTCTGATTTGATGATATTCTGAACGAAGATCAAACTTGGTGAAGTAAATTGATCCATGCAATTCATCCAATAATTCATCAATGATAGGATGAGAAAATTATCTTTAATAGTGAGCTTGTTGAGCTCCCTATATTTCGGACACATGCACCATGACCCATCCTTCTTGTGCATAAATACTATTGGAGCAGAGAGAAAACTTTGATTAGGTTAAGTTATACTAGCCTCTAGCATTTCTGCAACCATACATTCAATTTCACTCTTTTGGGCATAGGGATATCTATAAGGCTTGATGTTTGGAGGAACACTTCCTGGAATTAAATGAATAGAATTATCATGATCATGAATAGGTGGGAGGCCTTTGGGAGTCTCTAATACCTTGGAATGATTGTCCAAGACTTTTTGGAGATTTGGAGAAATAGATGATTTCGATGTGGGAACCTCTAGCGAACATAATTGTGCAATCACACCTCATTTTTCTTTCTTTAGAAGATTTCTTAGTCCATTAGAGTTGATTATCTTTCTTGGTTTCCTTGTGATACCCTTTAATTCAACTTCCTTTCCTTCCGCATAAAATTTCATGAAAAGTTATTGAAAATTAAAAGCTATTGTACCTAGAGATTGTAGCCATTGGACTCCTAGTACAACATCAACACCACCCATTGGAATGGAAAGCATTGGGTTATTCAATACATATTCTCCCATGGATAACTTGATATTATGGCACTTTCCAGAGAAATTTATGGTTTCTCCACTTGCAACCATCACTTGACACTTTGGTGCTGGATATAGGAAGCAATTCAATTCCTTGGCTATGTTACAATGAATAAAATTATGGGTACTACCCAAATCAATGAGCACTATTACCTTTTTCTTCTTGATATGTCCTTCTATCTTGATAGTTTGAGGAGTGGTAATTTCTGCTAATGCATTACAAAATATGGTCAGATTCATTTCTTGATGCTCAATGTGATCTTTCACTTCTTGAACATTTTTCTTCTTGATATGTCCTTCTATATTGAGAGTCTGAGGAGTGGTAATTTTGGCCAATGCAATACAAGATATCGTTGGATTCATTTCTTCTTTCTCGATGTGATCTTTCACTTCTTGAACCTTTTTCTTCTTGATATGTCCTTCTATCTTGAGAGTTTGAGGAGTGGTAATTATTTCCAATGCTTTACAAGATATGGTCGGATTCATTTCTTCTTTCTCTGGCATGGGTTCCTAGTGTATATCCTCTTCTTTTGTTGTTTCTTGATCCTTTTCTTCCTCCTCTTCATAATCTATCTAAAATAATTTCTTCTCAGCACACTTATGACCTTTAGTGTATTTGCTATCACAATTGTAACAAAGCCCTTTTTCTCTTTTTTCTTCCAATTGCTGTGGTGTATACCTTGTAGGTTGTGGAAGGCTAGGAGAAAAAAAACTTCCATAATTATATTCGTGAGTGGTGGGATTCCTTGTTTCCATAGTTTCGCTTCCAATTTTTCTTGCCAACCTGAATGCCTTCTCCAATGAATCGGGTTCCCAAAGAAGAACCTCGTGTTGAATGTTATCCTTTAAAGTCCTTATGAAGACATCAAACATTTCCTTCTATGGAATACCATTTACCCTTAGATTCAATTTTTGGAAGTCCTCAATGTGCTCTGCCATTGAACCCTTTTGTTTGAGATTTATCAATTGGCAAAAAAAGGTATTTCTCTTTGTATCCTCATAATGTGCTATCATTTCCACCATGAAAATTGACCACGTGACAATTGGTTTATGAGAACAAAGCCCTTTATACCATAAAAATTGATTCGGTTCTAAATAACTAGATGCAATACGTACCTTTTGTAATAATGGTACACCATGTAGATCAAAATATTTCTCTAGTTGTAGTATCCAATTTACCGGATCCTTTCCATATGACTGTAACTCTATAATTTTGAATCTTTAAGTTCTACAATTTTTTTCTATATTAGCCCTCTGAGTCCTCTTTATAACTCCAAAAGGTGGATTGCAATTGCATTTCTGAAGAAATATTTATTCCTAATCTCTCGCGATAACCTAATTATAGACTAGTTCAATAGAGTGAACTTGTATGATGTTCCATGTGTCACTGTTTCAACCTTATGTTCCTAAAATTATACCCAAAGAAAATAAAATCCATCCTCTTTCTATAACTTCTTACGAAATTTCAATCTGATGCTCAGAGAGAAAGTTATGGTGATTTTCCCAAGGTCACCTATTTAGGATGTAATTCGGGAATCTGCAAAAACCCTAAATTCCTTAGATCATATATCCAAACATATAGCAAGACAAGATCTGAAATTCGGACCCAAGGTTTAGACTGATTTCTTATCAAATGCACTTTTTTTTTAGGTTTTGAAACTTCATAGCAAAAAAGTTATAGCGAAAATTCCACGATGGCATGTTTTATATGAAATTTTGGAGCTTGCAAAAACCCTAACTTCCTCATATCATATATCCTAAACTATAGTGAGACAAGATTGAAATTTGGAGCCAAGGTTAAGCGAGATTTTGTGTCAAATGGGTTTTTATTTTAGTTTCTGAAACATCGCAGAAAAGAAGTTATAGTGAAAATTCCACAATGAACTGTTTGGAGTAGTGAAACCCTAGAATTCAAAGCTCTGATACCAAATGTTATGAAACTAGCTCACAAAAAGATAGAAAATATAGATCAACACCTTAGAAATAAGCCTTTTCGAGGGGGGAACCTCCTTTATATTACACAAATGAACAATTCTTGGATGATACAAATGACAAGACCTCCTTTCTATATATAGGAGTTTAAGGGGTCATAATATAATCAGAGCCAATATAACAATAATAGTGTAAGGGCACAATAATAACAATATGGGGACTACATGGGCACAAAAATATAATAAGGGGGTTGTACTAATCACAATAAGTGGTTACACTAGTAGTATGGGGACCTAACAATTACAAATGTCGAAAATTTGGACACATAGCCAAAGACTGCAGACTTGAAAATCCTCCAGAAGAATCTTCAAAGCCACAGAACAAACGAACATGGAAGAAGAAGAAGACTGATAATTGGGCTCTCACTCTCAAGGCTCAAAAAAAAAATATGTGTGGTATGTTGATAACGGTTTCTCAACGCATAAGACTAGAGATAGAAAGAAATTTGTATCTCTGAGAGAGAAGAAGGATGGAACCGTTTCCTTTGGAAATTATGGATCTTCAAATGTTATAGGATCAAGTACCATTAGTCTCGGAAGCAAATATGCTCTAGCCAAGAATGTTCTATTGGTTGAAAACATGAATCACAATTTGCTCAGTGTTGGACAAATGTGTGATCAAGGACACACAATGCTATTCAACTCCATAAAATGTGAAATCAGGAAAGGCAGGTATGGTAGAATTGTGGCTACAGCAAGTTGAGCTCCAAACGGCATATATGTTCTGGATGAAGCAACTAAAGCATGTCTAATAGCTAAAGAAGATGAAATTTGGTTATGGCACAAACAAATGGGTCACATAAACTTTGACAATCTTGTCAGGATAAGAAAAAAGGAAGCAGTACGAGAAATGTCAAAAATATCAAAACCTTCCAACACACTATGTGAGGCCTATCGGCATGGCAAGCAGACAAAATTCAGATTTAAAACAAAAGAACACTTTTCATCACATCCATTGGAATTGATACATACTAATCTATGTGGTCCTATGAGAACAAAAGGCTTAGATGGAGAAGTATATTTCATGTTAATGATAGATGACTATACCAAGATGACAACCGTTAGTTTTGTAAAGAAAAAATCTAAAGAATTTGAGTGCTTTAAGATCAACAAGGAGTTGGTCGAAAATGAAACTAATTTGAAAATAAGTGTCTAAGATCAGATAATGGTGAAGAATTCTATTTCAAATTATTTCATCAATATTGTGACAAAAATGGAATAAAAAGACAATTTTCAACATCATGAACACCTCAGCAAAATGGAGTTGTTGAAAGAAAGAAAGAACCACACTAGGAATGGGTAGAACAATGCTAAAGATCTCAAAATTGGATGAAAAATTATGGGTTCAAGCAACTGATACGACAGTCTTAATTATCAACAAAAGTCTTCAAAAAAATAATTGCAAGAAGACCCCATATGAATTATGGAAAGGAAAACCGACTAATGTAAAATATTTCATAATCTTCAGAAGAAAATGTTATATCAAAAGAGAAGATCAAAATTTGGGTAAGTTTGAATCACATGTTGATGAAAGTATCTTTGTTGATTACTCATGCAAAAGAAAGGCCTATAAATACTATAAGCATAAGATGAAAACAGATAGTGGATATCATAAATGTTACATTTGATGAAGATGGTGTTCTAATGAAAAATGATGAGGATCTAGAATATTTGAAACTTGGGACAAAGACTGAAAAAGGTACAAAGAAAATTCTAGAACAATAAGCAACTGTCAACCGGGAAGAAGTAAGTAATGATCAACAAGATATATAGGAACAACGACAAGAAGCTCCTCTAAAGAGAAAAAAATAATGGATTGAAAAGAACCATCCATCAAATCAAATCATTAGTGACATAAATGAAGGAATTGGAACAAGAAAAGGTCGAGAACTTCATTCATCACAACAAGCTCACATTGCTTTTCTAGCAACCTTTGAGCCTAGTAGTTTTGAGGAAGCCAACCATAATGACATTAGGTAGCAGCTATGAATGAAGAATTGGACAAATCGAGAAGAATAACACCTGGGAATTAGTTCCACGACCAAAAGATAAAAATGTCATTGGGACTAAATGGGTGTTCAGGAACAAATTGAATGAAGATAGACATGTTACCAGAAATAAAGCAAGATTGGTTTGCAAAGGCTATGCACAAGTGGAAGGAATTGATTTCGACGAAACATTTGCACCAGTTGCCAAAATGGAAGCCATCCATATTTTTCTCACCTATGCATGTTCAAGAAAAATAAAATTCTACCAAATGGATGTTAAGTCAACATTTCTGAATGGCGAATTAGAAGAAGAAGTTTACATTGAACAACCTAAAGGTTTTATACTATTAGAAAAAAAAGACTATGTTTGTAGGTTAGAGAAGGCTCTATATGGTCTCAAGCAGGCTCCCAGAGCATGGTATGCTTGTCTTGATGGATATCTACATCAACAAGGGTTCAAGAAAGGTACTACTGATAGCAATCTTTACGTACAAATAGATAGATATAATTTAACAATGTTGAGGTATATGTGGATGATATAATATTTGGTAGCAATGATGATCGACTAAGTAAGAAATTTGCTAAAAAGATGCAAAGTGAGTTCGAGATGTGTTTACTTGGTGAGTTGACATACTTCTTAGGGCTTCAAATATCTTAGCAAGAGAAAGGAATATTTATATGTCAAGCCAAGTACATCAAGGAAGTGCTCAAGAAATTCAAAATGGAAGATTGAAAACCCGTCCATACTCTGATGGTAACAGGTTGCAAATTGAGCATAGACGACTCATCTAAGGATGTGGATCAGAGGTTCTATAGATCTATGATTGGTAGTCTTCTATATGTAACAACCTCTTGACGAGATGTTATGCAAGCAGTTGGAAAATTAGCAAGATTCCAAGAAGCACCAAAAGAATCACATATTATTGTCGTCAAAAGAATTTTTTGATATCTAAAGGGAACAACAGAATATGGCTTATAGTATCCAAAGGGAAATAATCTCATTATTCAAGCCTTTACAGATGCATATTGGGTAGGAAGTGTTGATGATCGTAAGAGTGTTATTGGAGGAGAATTCTATCTAGGTGGTTGTCTCGTATCATGGTTGAGCAAAAAGAAAACCCCAATCTCGTTATCTACAATGGAAGTAGAATACATTGCAGTGGCAGCTTGTTGTACTCAAGTCCTTTGGATGAAAAAAACTTTGCAAGATCTTCAAGTACAATTCGGTGAGCCTATTCCCATATTCTGTGATAACATCAGTGCCATCAACATCTCCAAGAATCCTATCATGCATTCAAAAACAAAACACATTCCGATCAAATATCATTTTGTTAGAGAACAAGTCGCTGAAAAGAATATCAAACTTGAATATGTTGGTATGAAAGAACAAATCGCTAATATCTTCACTAAATCGTTACCTCGTGAAGCATTTGAATATATTTTCCAAAAGCTTGGGATTCTCCCAAGTTCTCATTAGATTTTCCTTATTCAGAAAATAAGGGGGGAGTGGAAGTGTACAGGTTCGCAGGATGGATGTGTGTTAGGGTGAGTTACCCTTTTCCATTGATGTCAAATGGGGATAGAAGGCATTAGGAAGAGGTGCCTTGATTGTAGGGGGAGTACTTATGTTGCCATCAATGCCAAAGGAGGAGATTGTTGATCTAAACATGATCTGAGGTTGTCATTGATATCAACCCAAGGAGAACCAAGGATGACCCTAAAATTCCATGGCACATTGTGCATCATCATTCACGGTTTCTTGTCTCATAACCATTATAGGAATACTCTACTCAAAAATATCTTTATATCAATATATAGTTCTCCTTGTAATTCCTCACGGTTTGTAAGTTATTCAAGATTGAAGTTAGTAACCACAATTAGTGGGATAAAACCCCATGGGATTGTGCAATTGCATTTATCATTGATTTTGGTCATTGAATTGTCAATAATTAATTAGTTTTAAATCTCATAATATCCCTCCAACATTCTCTATAGAAGCCCCTCTCAACTCTATAAAACGAAATCTCATATATCTTCCAAAAGTACCGATCGTGGAATTTTCGCTATAACTTTATTTATGTGAAGTCTTAGATGCTGAAATTAAAACCCATTTGAGCCAAAATCTTGATGAAAATCATGACCGAATTC
The DNA here is from genome assembly GCA_031772625.1 of Pinus tabuliformis. Lineage (NCBI taxonomy): Eukaryota > Viridiplantae > Streptophyta > Pinopsida > Pinales > Pinaceae > Pinus > Pinus tabuliformis. The sequence continues at coordinate 197,174,444 of CM062813.1, forward strand.
AGATCTTAGTGCACTATATTTTTGGAGATATGACCTGTGGAATTTAGGCGTTTTGCAGGATCCCAAATTTCATCTCAAAGAGGTGACCTTGGGAAAATCATCATAACTCTCTCTCTCTAAGAAGCGGATTAGAATTTTGTAAAAAGTGGCAGATAGTACATAGAATGTAGTTTTTTTTGTATCAATTTCAGAGCTAAAGGAGGAAACAGTGACACGTGGCACATCATACAAGTTGTCTCTACTGAACTAGTCCATAATTAGGTCATTGTGAGAGATTGGGCATAAATTTTCCTGGAAGAACCCAAATCAGGTCAAATCGATGGCATTGGAAACACAACTTAGAGGGATACTGCAAGACCAAAAATCACATATTGGGGAATGTAAATCAAACAGATACATCAGATTCAATAACTTGCTCCTAGAAGGCAAGACAAAAACTAGATCAACTGTTGTCAAGGGGTGCAAAGGACCAAACTTTCTAGGGCAGCAAAGAGCAAGGTGCAGAAAAATGATGTAGCAGAGGTAAGACCCAGGTAACTATCTTATGTATATGCATGTTCATCTCTTAATTTCATTAGGTTCTTTTTTTTCTAATTTGTTTTTTTTGTTTAGCACTGACATATGCTCTACAGGATGAGGTAATTTTTGCTATTATCATGTCATGGGTATTTCCTTGAAGACTTTTTGTAGGTATTATATAATCATCAAGAGAGGACTCAATGCATAATCTAATGTTCTAAAGAGTGAGAAAGGGTAGCATGCCAAGAGAAGAAATCAAGGTGTATAATAGCAGCAAGAAGTTCACCAAATGAAGTCTTCAAGTCGGCAACACTACATACATTCATTGTAAAATTATCATTGTAAAATTTGTACAAGTGTCTATCTACCAAGAGTTGAAGAGGCAGTGTCCGAAGGTATAGGATCATCATTAGGTTGTTATGCCATAGTTGGGGTTATGGTCTAGTTTGTCTTCTTCTTCTACATCATTCTATATCATTATAAGGTAGACCATTTTCCCTGGTACGGGAGTCTATTCCATTTTATTCTTCTATAGGGTGGTAGGGTGGTGCTCGGCTGATGCATGAAGTCACCAATAGGTTCAATCTTGTGAAAACTTTAGGGTGGTAGGGTGGGGATAGGGTGAATTGTAGCTCATTGGGTGTTGGGGCATCTGTTCCATTGACTACTGAAGAATCTCAAGCGTTGGACCATCCATTGAGTGGGAGCTAGGGAAGAATGCTTTTCTAGATTCTAGGAAGTTGGAGATTTCTTTTCAATTAGAGTTGAAGATTAAAGAATTACTAGAAAAGCGTTTAGGTGGTTTTTTTCCCAGAGGGGGATTCCACCTTAAAAACTATGTGCATTTGTGTTCCTTTTATTTACTTCTATCATTGTACAAACACTGATCATAATTGAAGATTAACTAATGCTCTGAAAGAATAATAATAATACTAATTGAAAGGAATATTGATTCACACCCCCCCCCCCTCAGTATTTCCAACAATTAGTGTGTTTTTTCCTAAAAAAAAAAAAAAATTGCACAAAAAATCGATTTTACTGCCATTTTTTTTAAATGTTGAAAATTGACCCTAAAAGAACATCATTCCAATATACACACTTTTCGTTTTTAGCACTTGTTTTCATGTTTTTTTGGGTTTTTTGACTAGATTTATCATTTTGAGTTTATAGTTCCCGTTTCAAATTTTACATTTTTCAAAAATAGAGGAGACACCCACTCACTATCTGAGATGGTGTAAATGAACCCTACATCCAACAACTTCTACAGTTCTTCTTTAACTGTCTTTGAGGGATGGGTTCATTCTCCTCTAAGGTTGGTGCACTGGCTTGCAGCCTTCCTTGATGTAAATGTGATGAGTACACACCAAAGGGTGCACTCCCTTCATTTCCTTGTAAATCTAGGCAAAGGCATCGAAATGCTCTCTTAGCATATCACATAACTCCTTTTCTTGATGTGAAGAGAGAGAGATGGGTCGATTTTAAATTTTTTAGCTGGATCAAATTCTATCATCTTGACATGAGTAGGACTTGAGTCAGCTAGGCACGAATCATTCCAAGGGTTATCTTCAACTTTATTTACTAACCCATCAAGATATATGGTGTTGGGGGATGATTCTAGATTTGATCAACCAGGTCATCTTCATCAGATTGGCCCCCGCCTATAGTAGCATCTAGGGTACACCCTGGGTAAGATGTGGCATGGTATACTTCATCTTCCTCCTCCTCTTCCAACCATAAGGGTAAGTCATGCTCTAGATATGATTGAGCAGGAGGGTACAAGACCAATTGTTTGGACAAATTCCCATATTTAATGGTCATATTCCCATCCCTGCAAATTATGTAAGCATAAACAGTGGTTAACCATCACCTTCCAAGGATGATAGGATAACCATTGAACTTGGTCTTAGTTTGGAGAACTAAGAAGTCAGCAGGTTATTCCCAGGAATCAATGGAGACCATCACATCCTCAACAACGCCTTCATGAGCTACTGTGGATTTTCCACAAGATGCAAGATTGTTGTGGTCTTCCTTAATGATCCTTGGAGATTAAATTTAAGCATATTCTCCTTAGTCATCACACTTATGGAAGCCCCAAGATCAATCAAGGTATTAGATAAAATGATACCATCAATGTGCACATCTACCATAGGACTTCCAGAGTCTAGATACTTCAGGAAAATAACTCTCCCCAAAATTAAGTCAAACAATTGTCCAATGACATTAATGGTATGGGTGTATTTCTTTCTCCTCCCAGGATGTTTGAAGCATTTCTCCTTGATTAACTTGTTTTATATGGGGACATCATTGATAGCTTGGAGGAGTGGAATTTTAACACACAAGTTTTTTAATTCACCCGGAATTTTAATCTCTTCTCAACTTCGCTGGCTAGGATGGATTAGTCTCTTAGGAAAAGGAGGTGGATTGGATTGAGGAACATTCACTCCCTTTTCCTCTTCGATCTCCTTAGGTGGAGATGGAGGTTGATTATCTAGAAGCACTCTTCCAGACCTGAGGTTGATTTCTTGAATTTCAGCATCATAGGCAGGGTAGGATGTCTCTCCACTATAGACCTATTATGCATGCTTGTTGTTCAGGTTCAGATTTCACTGAGTAGGCATCTGAGGTTTCTTAGGTAGAGAAAGGTGAAGGAGTTGTGGTTGAGATGGAGGTGGAGGCAGTAAGGCTAGAGATTGGTTGTATGGGGGTCTCCACCTCGGTGATGGTGTATTCCACTGAGGTTGTGGGGGAGAATATGGATGAAATGATTGATTGGAAGGTTGGGAATGGTATTGAGGTGCAAAAGACCAAGAAGAAGGTGTGGACCATGAAGGATGTGCAGGAGGACATAAAGGGGGAACATATACATTCTGGTTAGGGTTGTAATATGAATAGGATGCCCCTTGCATGCCCCACTGGTATGGTATAGGTCCTTGAGGCCTCCTTTGGTTGATATAGTAGAGTTGTTCAGTCACACCTTTAGTTCCTTGATACATAACTTTCAATCTAGGAAGTGAAAGGAAATTTTCTGTGGAGTGGTTTTCCTCACAGACTGAGCAGATATCTTTCAGATTCAATGGAAATTCATTTCTAGGGTGCCTCCTAGTGCATCTAGGGAAAGAGACATCTAAGGATCTGTTTTCTTCCTCTTGCTTCCTCTTGATCTGCATTGTATCCATTTTCATAGCAAGCGTATGCAACATTTCACTCTTAAAGTCTTCCAACTTGTTCCCAATTTCACTTTTGATAGATGTGTTGGAGGAGGATGAACTGGCCAAAGCTTGACTAGCCCTACCCTTCTTTTTGGCTACCCTCGAATGATTTTTGAAAAATGTCTTGATATCATCATAAGATAACTAGTATATGTCCACTCTCGACAACATGTTTAGGGTTTCTAGGAGATCTTCCTTGATCCCTCTAAGAAGGACTAACTTGTGTGATTCAAGATTGAGGTTGCATTTGGCCCTTTTGTAGTTGAGTGGAACCTTTCCTCATAATATTCCAAATATTCATCATGTCCCAAGGTCATTCTAAAGATTTCCTCTTTGGTGTCTTTGGACCTACAATAATCCCTGTACTTGTTTTTGAAGGCTTGTTCCATTTGAGCCTAGCTAGTGATGTTATCCCTAGGTAAACCCATGAATCAGTGCAAGGTTGTATCCTTGAGGGTGGATGGGAACAATTTCAACTTATGGCCGTTAGAGGTATAATCATAAGTTCTATAGAAGACAACAAGCTCAAACAAAAAGGTATCAGGGTCATCTGAGGTTAAGCAATAGAAGTGAGTAAGGGTAGAGGGGCTTATGTTTTTCATCCTAGCATCTCCATTAGTTTCTCTAATGGGAAAAACAACCCCAGTTCTGTTTTCAGCTCCATTTCTGTTTTCAATCCCATTTCTATTTTCATCCATGGTGTAGGTTGGTGGAATGGTTTCTTTTTCTTCTTCCCCAATAGGCTATTCAAAGAGCTATGGTTGTTTTCCTAATGGATCCTCTAGCTCACAACCACCGAAGAAGAGGGAAGGTTGTTTGTTTGATGGTGTGGGGGTATTTGGCAAAAAATTTCCTAAGTTGTATGTACTCCTACGAGGCATGATTTTTTTTTTATTTTAGGGTTTTTTCAAAACTACTTGCAGAATGGAAAGAAAGCATAAATTGCAACTATTTTTTGAATGGAACTACTTGTAGAATGGAAAGAAAGCAGAAATTTCAACTATTTTCTAAATCGAACTACTTGCAAAATGGAAAGAAATAAAAAATTGCAACTATATACTGAATGAAAAACAAAATGAAAGAAGGAATTGCGTCTATTTACTGAATGTTGAATAGAAAGGAAAGAATAAATTACATCTACCTAGACACCTCCCCATCAATGACGCAAAAAAGTGATGAGCCCCAGTATTCCTGCAAGGATGTTGTAACTCCTAGGGTGATCAACTTTATTTTATTAGCTCGGGGTTCGTACAAACTTGGAGGTGACAGTGTTATACATACAACATATGCAACAATCTACTCTTATCACTTCTCAACTAGGGCGATAAACCACTAGGGTTTTTCAAACCAGTCTTCTATTGACTAGAAGGAGGTTGACTACTGACAGTGAATGTAAAGCTATCTTTGATGCAGAAAGTAAATGCTTGCCTATTTTAAGGAAATGAAAGTGTTGAATAGAAAATGCTATGAAATGACATGAAATTACCTAGCTAAGAATTAACACACATTACTTTGCAGAAGAGACCTAATTTAACCTTTCATTATATCATCTAGTTATCTGGACTAAGTAGGCATGGAAATTATCCTAACATTGCTATGACTGATGTATGCATGCACTAGATAAATATTGCAAAAAAGAGTCTTTTGGTTTTCAATTTAGAAATGTAAATGCTAAGCTAAACAAGCTGATCTTTTGCAGGGGAGGAAGGTATGGAAAAACTGGTCCAAAATGGCATTGAGGGTTATGGATATCAAGTTTAAGGCCTACCCTAGGCTTTGATCATCATTTCTACCCCAAAATAGTCTAAAACATGTTACTACAGGGTTTTCTATAGTTGCTACAGGATTTCGTGTAGTTACTATAGGATGTCCTGATTTACTACATAAAACTTAGGTTCAAGTTATAGGAAGGTAGAGAAGGTGAAAGGAAGTGCTGGGAATATGTATGATGGCAGAATAATGTCTAGGGAAGGTACAAACTACCCAAGGATCAGCCCAACTCTTCAGGATGGTTGGATTTGCTCAAGGTGGCTATCCACGATGGATACAAAACAGAACTCTAAATAAGTGGTTGGTAGGATTGGGCGATGGGTGGAGAAGACTTAGATGAGGTTGGTGGAATGAGTTCCTTCCTGCAAATCAGCAATTCTTGCAACAACACATATTCTTTTCTTCATTCATGCAAACTTTATGTAAAACTGGAAAAGATGAGTTGAATTTGGGAAACTGATTTATTGTTGGCTAATGGATTAAATATGTGGAATGGAATGCTTTCTAATCTACAAAAAACTCAAGAAACCAAAATGAAAATTTCAGGTGCTTCTTAGAAATCATCAACAATGATCTACTCAACAATAAATCCTAAGCTATGTAATAACCAAAGGATAAATCTGTTTCTGGGGCTATGGGAGTGGGGCCCTCAAACCATGATCCTATGAGGAGATGAGGATGAGGCCATTGTCACAAGATTTTCTAAACTCTTTTCTTTCACTACTATAACACTGATCTACTTCTCCAACTAATGGAAGAAAAACTGACCAATCATTCAAAGATTTGTAAATTAAACAAAGTAGAGATAACTTTAGTAGCTAATATATGATTCTAATCTAAGGATACATGTACAAAAATAAGAACCTCTATTGCTAGGGTTAGGCCCTAACCCATGAACTTCAGCCCTCTTAGTAAACAGGGTGCTGGATCAAAGAAACCATTTTCATTATCACCAAAATGTCAAAATTAACATGAGAATAATAGTTACAATATCTTAGCTCGAAATTGCCTCTTGGCTACCATAAAAAGTCAAATCCTAATGAGGCCCTAGGAATTCTTATTTATCCAATTAAAGCTAGCAACATCCTCCTTAAAATTAGCAAGGCTTGGCTCCCAAACTTGAGTTTGACTTGTATTCAACTATAACTGGCTTGGCTTCCAATGAACTCGGTGGACTTGGCTGCTTGTAAGTCTAAGATGATGAGATATGGTGGAGGAATCTTCGAGTGATTGAGGAGTTAAGGAGGGAGACCCAATAAAGAAATGTGAGAAAAGTTGATTCTAATAAGTTGGAGAAGTGCATTAAGGACCATATAATTTACCTATTGATGAGCCTAATCACTTTCCTTATGCATTCATCTTCTTCTTAGACACCCATTTGCTTCCAATGGTTTCCTTCCATCCGACAACTCCACTAGATCCCAAGCCTCATTTTTGTACAAAGATGCCATTTCATTAACTATGGCCTCTTTCCAGAGTTTTCCATCCTCTAAATCTACTGCCTCCTTGAAAGTTCAGGGATCATCGTCAGTAATAGACAAAACAAAACCTGAACAAAAAGCACACAAACTATACCTTTATGGCTACCTTCTTTCTTGAACTAATCTTCTCACATCTTGAGTTTGTGGCTCTTCATCTTTTGATTCCTCTTCTACTGTAAAGTTTGATTCTTCCTCCTTTTTCTCAAACTCTATCTTCTCAGGTTCCTTTGGTAGGACTTCATGTTTAATAACATATTTCATCTCTCTAAACACCACATCTTGGTTGCACACAACATTCCTTGTTTCTGGGTTCCAAAGATTATTACCTTTTAAACCATCCTTATACCCAATAAAGATGCACCTTTAATATTTACTATCCAACTTGGTTCTTTTCTGCTTTGGAACATGTACATATGCATCATAACCAAATAGAGGGTTTCTTAACAGTCCATATCTCATATGGAAACTTATCCTCCAATGTTGATGAAGGTGATCTATTAACCAGGTAACATGCAGTCTCCACCGCCTCTGCCCAAAATTCTTTTCCTAACCCATCACCACACTTTTTTTATTTCTATTCTGGGACCATCCTCGTATAGACAAGTCATCTCAATTTAGCCCTCCATATTTTTCCGTCTCATCTTCTCCGACAACAAGGATGAGACTATTTCATAAAACTTCAAGGTAGTTGTATTTCTACCTATTACAACAACCAGACTATCCCACGAATTTGTTAGAGAACACGACAAAATGATGCAGTTATCTTCATCTAAAATTTTAATATCAATAGATAACAACTGGCTTACCATAATATTGAAGGTGTTCAGATGCTCTATCACTGAGTCTTCACCCTTCATCCTCAGGTTATACAACATTTTCTATAGGAATAATTTATACCAAAGACTTATATTGGTACAAAGTCCCTAACTTGTCCCACAAAGCCTTTGTCATAGCTTCCCTTGATACATTCAATAACAATGAATCTTAGATACGCAACCATATTGTGCTCTTTGATTTCTGATCCAACTTCATCAAGTCTTCATATAACGTTGTTGTTGGATTAGTACCTGAATATACCACGATCCACTGATCCTTATCCACCAGCAGATCCTCCATATCGAGTTTCCACAACTCAAAACTTTTACCATTAAATTTTTTGATCTCTATCCTTCCACTACTCGCCATCTTCTTTCACCATAAGGATTGATCCCTCAAATCTCCCACTAAATAGGCACTTCCACAGGCCCAAGCGAAACCCCTTAGCAGCAAAGGAATCCCCTTGAAGTTGAAACAACTTTGATACCAAATGTAGGTTTTAACCCTCTACAAAAATTACTTGCATACAAATTCTAAAAACAAAAAATAAACAATGGTGAGAGCATAAAACATAAAATAGCTATACACATATATTTTCCCTGGATCCCAAAACTGAGACTACCAAATTTATCTTTCATTGAGTTCCTTTCAATGTTACAATACATATATATACATGTCGAAGCATACATAAACCCCAATCCATTAACCCTGGATTAGAACATAACCATAGTTCCCTTGATCGTATTTACAAGATACCATGGACAGAAAACCATCATGCCCAAAAACATGTGAAAAATACATGCACAAAACCATAGGTAGGTCCTTTGACCTAATATAGGGTCCAAAAAAAAAATTACCGGGTTGCTGCCCCAGACCCCATAGAGGGGGCCTACCACCCCCCTTAAACCCCCCGACAAGGGGGACTAGTCATGGAAATAATATAACACATATCAACCATTTCCAAGATATAGGACATCATGAGCTAGGTAATGTCTAATAATGTTCCTAAGATCAAGAGTTTCTTTTGGATAGCACAGTACCTATGGAAATTCATAGCCTCATTTTCAATAGTGGAAGAACTACTCCATGCCATGATGGAAAGTGGCATGCGTTTCCATTGGGGAAAAGACCAGACGAGTATTGTTGAGGTGTAAATAATAATATCAATCAAGCACCAATTATATCATTAACTAATTTGTAGCCCTTCAAAGTGGAGGAAAATGTGAGTGGGTATGCTATGGGAGTAGTCTTGATGTAGGGAGTGTTGAGCCTTAGTATTGCAACAAGATTGTTGCAACTCCCAAGGCTAACAACTTTAATTATCAATTCGGGGTTCATAAAAATTTAAGAGGTATCCAAACTATATGTGCATCATACAATGTGTCCTTCCTTCGCTGTCATGATGTAATGGAGTGAATGTAATGAAATCAAATCCTAAACTAATTACAGAAAATGAAATGCTTGAAATGGAAACCTTAACCTATTGTAGGAAAGAAAATAGAAGGAAAGAAAATCTATTCTAAATGCATAAAGTAAACATCATGGACTAAATATCAATCATTACATTTCAAATATTTCAGATCCATTGACATATTTCATTGGAGGTGGAACTCAATAAAATCATCATTGTATTATCCATTTCATAAATTTGTCCACTAACCCAAATTATTGAGATGTTTTGCCGGGGTAAAGGGCAAGTCCTAAGTGGTGTTTATTACTCCTCAATCATTTGTTTAGATCCTATCGGTTATGATTCAACCCTCTGAGACAGAAACCAACCTTTTTGAGTGAATCTAGGCAAGTACATATATTCTAGAAGAGTGCTACAGGAAGTTGCTACAAGAAATTACAAGTGTTGCTACAGGAAGTTACAGATTTTCTACAAGAAGATATAATTCACTAAATGATAAAGTAAATAAAATCAAAATTGGATGGACAAATTTTTTTATTGACTAGGATGTCTTAGTTTTCCATTCCAACTGGAATCACTCAAAAATACCTCTGTTAACACATGCTAAAAAATAGTAGAAAATTACTAGTCTAAAATCTAGAAATTCGAGAACTAGTGAGCTAGTTAATCTATCAAATGTCTAACCTAATAAAGTGTAAATGAAATGGGGTAATTTATTTTATTAAATGGAATGTTTTTTTGATCTAATTCAAATGGAAGAAACTTGACTGAAGCGCATTAGCATGTTCTAAAAAATAGCAGAAATTTAGTACTATTTGCCATAAGGGTCTTCCAGAAATTTAGATTTGGGAATAAGAACACTAATCCAAGTAGCTCAACGAGTACTGTGACTTTCAAAATTTATTCCAAGGATGAAATCATGCTTGTGATCCTACAAAAGAACTTACTTCAACCATTTAACCCAATCCTACAACAAGAAATCATCAATACTAAATGAACAAATAGAAAAAAACAAGAACAAGAGATGCATGCGAATAAGAAGCAAAAGGAAAAAAAGTAAATTATACAAAAGGGCTATGAGGATCCTAGGAAGGCCAAGCCCAAGGAAAATCATATTCCTATGAAGGAGACCAATATTTAGAAGCTAAACATGGCACCAATCTTCAATATTTCCATCAATACAATTACATCCCTACAAGAAAATGAAAGTGGAACTGCAAAAATACAAGTTTTCTCCACAAGAAGACTAAGAAAAATCAACCCCTAAAGGAAAATTTGCATTGGTACTTAAAAAATATGATGAGGAAGCATTCCACTTGAAAGGAGGAAGCTTTCCCCTCCAAAATCCCTCAAATAGTAGATCTGGTTCCCAACACTAGGAATCTGCATTAAATGATGGGGAACACATTCCTAGATTTCTCAATCATTAGAGCTCGAAAATTTGTGCAATAATTTCATAATATCTTGTTGATTTATTATCCAATATTGATCCTCCTGTAGCATGGAGCAAGTCCCTAAATTATCTCCTCCTACAAATCTTTATAATCTACCCAATATTCTCACAATATTCCACAAAAATAAATAATATTAGGCACAAATGTGAAATTATCCATAAAGTTCATTATCTAATGCAAAAAGAGAGGTTTAATGTGTTGAAGGATGGTTATATGGGCCTTAATTTATGTCTAATTTTGAGGCCCATAAGGGAGGAAGGCTTTTATGCTACCATTTTGAAGTATTTTGTGGGGTGGTTCTTAACTATCATAACTACAACATGGATATTTATGCCTTGGTGCAAGATGTGAAGAACTGGAAACACTATTTAATGTGAAAGGATATAGTAATCCACATAGATTACCAACCACTACAGTACTTGCAAGTGTAGAGTAAGCTACAGTAGGCTAAGAATTACAAGAAGATAGGGTTTCTAAGGAAGTTTCATTTAGTAATCAAGTACAAGAAGGGAAACACAAACATGTTGGTTGGCATGCTTTCAAGGCCACACACATTAAAGATCAAAACTTTGTTAACTATTATGCACATAGATCATTTCATCCATGATGCATATAGAGAGGCACACAAAAAGTATGAGGACTTGTGCTTATCAACAACCCCCCATTTACTAGTATTAGTACTAACATTAATAAATGGGGACCCTTCCAAAACATCAATCTTAGCATCTAGTCATGCCTTTTTTATTTTTAGAATAAAATAAGATGTTAAAACGGAACTTGCAAAACCATAGAAAAATTACCTTTTCATACTTTAGTGTATAAAACTTCACAAATGATGAGTTTCTTGAATAAGTGCCACATGATCAAAACAGCGTAAAAGTAGCTTTCAACCCGAAAGTCGCGAATATTAAAATAATCCTTGAAAAGACCCACTTTTAGAGGATTATTCTCACATCGCAAAATGATTACGATGGACATTCCTTATAAAAGTTACCTCACGAAATTGCACTCCGCGAAATGTGAAATTGTAAAACTCCTATGACTGTCTCACATTGCAGTTTCAACCATGCAGCGCTACTCAATAAAGCTAAGCAAACATTGCGAAATGTGATAGCATCTTGCATATCGCATGTCGCATTAACTCACACGATAGAAGTCTTAAACGAAAACGAGTTTTTGTGATATAGCGATCTGCAATATTGCGTAGCAAATCGCAAAATTGCTCTTATCGCAACTCAAAGGGCTCACTGTTCTAGGAGAGTCCTTCCTGACTTTCGACGTGAAGTAATGGATGTTAAGTTAAGGATAATGGTTCATTAGTGGACATTTATTAAAAGAATGATTACGATCAAGTGTGAAAGGCCATTTGATTCAAGTTGATATCTTCTAAAATGATTTAGAATTAAGACCCTCCGTCACCTCTATTTTGTCCTTTTATTGATTAATTTCTGCATTCGCTATCATTTTTATCCTATTCTTCTCTCCTCTTGTAACTTTCAAGAAGAACGCATAGAGCAGGACATCTGAAGAAAAGGTGAAGAAAGGAAAGGCACCCACTTCTGAGAAATCAAAGAAGACCCCCCTGTTCACAGATACTACTTGTAATCGAGATGCAGGAACGCCCACATGGGAGACTATGTGTCAGCTATTAGAGGAGGAACAACCGAGAATTATGGAAATGACAGTTACAGTGGATGGATGCGTTTACTCTAATGCTACTCTGACTAAACTTGCGTGCTCATTATTGCACCACATTGTTGCAAGACAAAAGGTACTTCATTATACCAACATGGTTAAGTGGATGATAGATGATGCAAACATATTAACAGAGAATTCAAGACAACAAGCCAAGAATTCATAGGGTTGTTTACTCTAGAAAACCTGAGACTCATGTACCATCTACCAAAGCTGCAGGCCATTTACAACAGGCAATTTATCGAGAAGTTCGTTAAATAAAATGAAGACCCGGTAGAATGCATGAAGAATTGGTCAAACAAAGAAGAAAGGCTCAAGAAAGATAAGAACTGTATGTACACCACCGATTCTCTTAGTTCCCCTTTCTGTTTTGCTACTGCTATGTTATGTAGATTGTTTGGTAAACCAGACAACACCAAATTCTCGTCAGAATGGTTACCCCTAATAGATGCAGCCGCAAATGATACAATAATGAATTAGGCTCAAATATTGTCTGATAACTTAGCTACTGCAATTTTAGAGTATAGAAGAAAAAGGAGTATTGCTTTGAGGGTTTACGCTCCATTTGTCATGACCGTCTATGTTATGGATGCTATTTGTTTTGGTTCCAAGTTCCTTCTCATGGGATGGAAGTGGACTCCTCAAGAACCACTTCCTATTCAAATATATCACAAAGTCATGTGGGAATCTAATTTCGCACCACACTTCTTCAAGAATTGTCATGGAATTATGCTTCTGATTCACAAAAATATTTACAATCAAGATGCCCCTAGGTTCTCTCAAGAAGCCGAGGTAGATATTCTCCCCGTAGCCAAATGGTTCGAGGAAGAATTATTCACATATATCAAAGTGCTCAACAGTATTGCCTCACACCATGCTCTACTTTTTTATGTCCCAGAAAAACTGCTGGTTAGGGATAGAGCCTATCAGACATGTAGTGAGGGAGGAATGAGTAAGACACTAAAAGATTCCAAGAAGGCCATTTGGCCTAAATTTCCTGTAGCATGTGGAGTATTTGCATTGCATAACTTAGGACATGCTTTTAAAGAAGTTTACAATGTAGTATCTTTGCAATTACCCAAGTTCCCGGGATGGCAATATGATCCCTTTGGTATTGTAAAAGATTTTAACACAATGGTCAAAATAAGAATATTCTCCCATGAAAAAGACCCCTTTGATGATGTTTTCCTGCAGAAAAACACCGTCAAAGAAATACAGCATATGGCACAAATTCTTTTTGATCAAGAAGGTCTCTAAACATTTTATAAATACAGGGGAAGGAGGTTATCTAGGGTCCCATTGGAGCAACTACTCATTGAGCCAATGAGAGATCCTACTTCCAGTGCAAGCATAGATGGAGAATCAAAAGAAAAATCTAAAACGAGTTCTGGAAATGAATTCGCAGAAAAGTTTGTCAATCAATCTAAGAAAACATCATAGAATGAAAATAGCAAGAGTGAGGAATCAATTAAAGACACAACCTAGTCCATGGAAAAGCCTGATCAGCAGATTTTGCTCGTAAAACAAGCCGAAACCTCAACTTCTCCCATGAAAAAGACCCCTTTGATGATGTTTTCCTGCAAAACAACATCGTCAAAGAAGTACAACATATGGCACAAATTCTTCTTGATCAAGAAGGTCTCCAAACATTTGATAAATACAGGAGAAGGAGGTTATCTAGGGTCCCATTGGAGCAACTACTCATTGAGCCAATAAGAGATCCTACTTCCAGTGCAAGCATAGATGGAGACTCAAAATAAAAATCCAAAACAAGTTCTGGAAATGAATCCACAGAAAAGTTGTCGATCAATCTAAGAAAACATCCGAGAATGAACACAACAAGAGTGAGGAGTCAATTAAAGACACAACCTAGTCCATGGAAAAGCCTAATTAGCAGACCTCACTCACAAAACAAGTCGAAGCCTCAACTCCCCTTACAAAGCAAGAAACGACACTTGTAGTTGATTTAGAAGAAGAATGGGAAAATTTCAATAAGAGACTCAACATGGAGGAACAAATCGTAGATCCACCAACAAACCAACAAAAAACGACCACAAAAATGGTAACCGAAGGATCTGTTGGCACTCAAAAAACAGAGCATATTCCCATTGCTCCCACATTTGGGATTGTATTGAGAATAGAGGAAATTCCTCCTCTAGATGTATTCTACAACCCTCAACACAAATTTGTCATTAGAAGACAAAGAAAGAAAATAAAGTTGGATTCCGTGCTCACTCCTGAGGATGAACCTCTAGATGTTCTCTGGAAAGACCCATCTACAGATCCATCAGCTAACCTCACTAGACTCTCGCAGGTTGCAGGCGCATATGCTTCAGAAACCATTGACAAGGCAGCAGAGGTACAACGGCTACTTAAAGAAAAAGAAGATATGATTTTGTTATTAGAACAACAGTTACAGTAGGTTAATATCAACCAACAAGCAGAAATGCAGTTGGCTAAACTTCAGCAAGAGTTTCAGCAAATGCAGTTGGCACATCAAAGGAGTTTATCTAGTAAAGAAGTGTAGTTACATAGCATAACAGAACTACATACAGATGATCCCAAGATTGAACAGTTTGTCATGGAAGCACTTGGCCTCAATTCCCATCTTTTACACCAGAAAGAATTATTATGCCAAAAGATTTCGCAGTGGAATTCTCACTGCGAAATGAGTGCTAACATAATGAATCAAGTTGTGGAATTATGACTTGAATATGATACAACTCTTAAGAAAGTTTTAGACTTCTTAAATTCGCAGAAATCTGAGGATGTGAAAAGATCTGATATGCCTAGATTAGATGAATCGCATAAAGAAATCTTATTTGTGAAATTGGATTCTCAGCTCAGAGAGGCAGAACAAGCAATGGAGGATGCAGTAGTTGCAGCAAACAACGTCATTGAATGTGTGAATGAGAATTTACACAATGCTAATTTGGTAGCAAAAACCACCTGTGGCTTTCTTCCAAAGGCAAAACAGCTTCAAGAAGTATGGAAACAGGTAGCGGAGGAAAGGGCAGAGGCAATTAGACGAGTAAACAGGTTGAACTGGGAGGCGTACTGGCAATACCTAGTGAAAATTCACAGCCAATGGATGACCCTGAGGTGCCTAATTACTTCCACTAAGAAAATGGTGCCAACACTCACCAATTCCATATTCGCAAGACAACTAAAAGCTGAAGTTGGCCAATCGACACTCTTTAAACCTATGATGGATATTTGCGATCTCAAGGACCAGATGCAGGATTAGTCATAGACATATTTTATTTTTGTTTTTGTTTATTTTCGCTTAAAATGAGGCAGGTCGTTTAAACCTCCTCATCTATTTTTGTAATTTCTATTTTTAGTTTCATAGATTAGTATTTAAACCCCTCTCATGCACTTAGAGAGGGGTCCATAAATTTTATCAAAAACATTCAGAACATGCACTCATGCCCATCTAAGGAGGTTTTGGTGAAATTAATGGAATGAGATTTATTTTCTACTTGAGTTTAGCATCTTCTACTGAAATTGCACTTTTGTACTCTTAGTTGATGTTAAATGATTTGAAGGTAGATCAATATTGCTAAAGCACATGAGTAGGACGTATTACAAATGGTACTTCTATCTCTTAATTCTTTTCACTTGTGTATCAAGAAATAAATAATTTTCAGTTATTTATGTATGAAATTTTAAATTCTTAGTTATCATTATTGCACTTTTGTATGATAATGATTTATTCTTTATCCTGAATATATGAATGACTCTTTATGTGATATATCTCTCATATTGTTTCGGCTAACTTTTTCTATGAAACGATCATTATTAAACAGATTCTCTTCTTATCATGATTGAATGATCTTTATTATCAATTACTTTTAGAAATAATTTTAGATCGCATATATAAATGTTATTCCCGGGATAGTTTTAAAGTTAGATGTTTTCTTTGATTATGATAGATTGCATATGATAGATAGAAGATAGATTAAGTTTAGAATAAGAATTCACCCCATAAAACCGAGAAAATAAAAACATCACCCCATTAGCACAAACATCATAAATAGATTGGGAAACTGGTCCCATCATCCCCAGTCGGAGCCACTATTCTAAATGGAAAAGGAGCTGTCCTAAGGTCTAGACTGGGTGGTTATCCCCTTTATTGGAGTCCTAATTTTTCAAGACTTCATCATATTTGGTGCTAGAAGGAGGGCATGACTATGAATGGAAAGTAAATCTTCATCTTCACGCCATTATAAGAGTAAAACTCCCTCACCATCACCCTCAACTTCTTGTTCGCATTCCAAATCTCCTATCTCTGAACCAGAAGTTGAAAAGAAAAATATAGAACACATTACTGAAATCCTAAAAAATCCAGATCATTCTCCTTCAGATCCCCCTGAATTACAAACTTTAATCCATAAGTTACAGGGGATTTCGATATCTTAAGAAGAATCTGAGCTATCCCAAGGTAGTGTCACTTCCCATCGAACCCCATCTCAATGACTGACTAGAGAACAGAGTGAAAACTAGGAATCCCACCAGTTGAGTTTCCTCTACCGAGTCGTAAGAAAGCTAGGAAAACACCCGCAGAATATCATAGTGAGGTTCTATCATCATTTTCTTCCATTGTCCCATCCATATCATCATAAGGTCACTCATCCATCCCCCAACTCCAGATCTTGGTTCATATAGGTACAAAAGCTACATCCTCCTCTACCCAATCACCTTCAACTATTGCCACACCTTCTCCTCCTCATAACCCAACGATGGCAGGAAATCCACCACCGAGGCCATGGGCCAATCTAGGGGCTATAAGAATGGCTGCACCTTTATCTCAATTGCCAGCTCATCTTGAGAAATGGTTGCCCAAATTAAATCCGGACAATGGCCTATTAGTCGAAGAACACATAAATAATTTTATGCTATCTATTAATTTGAATGGAGTAACAGAAGATGCAATTGTAAGATTATTTCCCTATACTTTACAAGGAGCAGCAAGATCATGGTATTTTTCATTACCATCAAGCTCCATTAATAACTGGGATACATTTCAAGATCAGTTTTTAACAAAATTTGGGGATGATAGGTCCACAACCACCTTAATAAATGACCTCTCCAATTTAAAACCCGAACCAAAGGAACCAATTAATGACTTCAACTCTCGCTTCAATAAGTTATTAAACAAAAAACCAACATCATCTAAGCCTAGCAATGAGGTCGAAAATGAATGGTATATTTCTGTTTTACCTTCAAATTCAACCATCTTTGTAGACAGAGTTGCCAAGCCAACATTAGCAGAAAACATGAAAGAGGCAATAGCTATAGAGAAACGTATCCTAGCCGTAGAAAATAAAAACGTTGTAGATGAAAGGAAGTCTAAAAAGTGTATTTTAGAGATGATTCTAAGAAGAAACAATCGAAGGACCCTTTCGACCTGGAAGGGTTACAAAAAGTCTTGAAGACCATGTCAAATGAAATGGTTGATATAAAGAAACAAGTAGCAGAAACCTCTTCCAAGAAAACTTTTAGACCCTATAAAATAAATCTTCCAACCGATTCTAAACATCCAAATTCCATAACAAACATTGAATCAGAAGGCGAAGAGGAAGAAGTTTCAAAAGAAGAACAAACTGACGATGAAGAAATTGTAGAACTACAAGGAATGTAGGATTTCATTCTTCCAAATGAGAAAGATCAAGAAGCATTACCTGTTGCTACTAGAAGTAGAAATCAACTCGATCCTCCACAGTCTAGTACAAAATAGAAAAAACCAATTCCACCTCCAAGGATAAAATCGTAGGCAAAAAATCCTCACCGAATTCTACTCAGACGAATACAATCCAATCTAATTCGACATCTTCATCTAAAATGCTTATCGTCTCATATGAAATGGAATACAACATTGTTGAAGATATGAATAAAACCAGAGCAAACATTACTCTTCATGAGTTCAGTAAGTTAAAACATCAATAGAAATTACTCTTGAAAGAACTCATTGCAGCACCTACTACTCCTCTTCTCGCTGTTGTGATCTCACAGGCTGCTCATGAAATGGGAAGACCTCCAAATAGCATTTCAAATAAAATCAACCCAATTGACATTGCTCTGATTGGCGAAAGATCCAAATCCCATACTCCGCCATTTCTCCTTACTTTTGAAGTTTTCAATAAAAATTTGCACAATTGTCTAGTTGATTCTAGTGCATCATCTAACATTTTACCTAAGACAGTTTGCACTAAGTTAAACGTTCAGCCTTAGAAATCTGCAGTACGAATAATACATCTAGATCGGTCTCAAGTCGAAGTTGTCGGAGAACTTAATCAAGTAACCATAAGACTTTCATCAAACCCAAAAGTGTGTCAAGTCATTGATATACTTGTGGTTGACATTTGTGAATTTTATGGACTAATCCTCAGTAGGGATTGGTCAAAAAATCTTCACGGTTACTTTGCAACTAACTGGTCTCATATGTGGCTCCCCTACAATGGCAAACCAAATTAGATCAAAGTTGAACGAGAAAAACATCAAAAGTACATAGTGATAGAGTTAGAAGGAGAAAACGAGCATGTAGCATATAGCAACAACATAATCAGAAATTATTCTGTTGAGTCATTCTTAGGAAATTTCAACACTCACATTTCACCATTTTTGGAAAATTCTGTTTTATCTCAAATAGAAATTTTTTCTCAAACTGACACTTCTAGATGTATCAATTTTGTAGATAAACCTGTAAATAAAACCTTGTTTTGGAAATTATTTTTCGATGGTTCTAAATCCAACGATGGAGCAGGAGCAGGTTGTATATTAGTTAGTCCAAAAGGAGAAAAAACCATGTTAGCGTGTAGGCTTGAATTCGATTGCACAAACAACACCACTGAATATGAAGCATTGGTTCAAGGGTTATACAAAGCAATCAGACTTAATATCAAATACCTTCAAGTATTTGGAGACTCTGAGATTGTCATTAGACAAGTAAGAAATACTATACACTGTCTATCAGGGCATTTGAAACACTATCAATCCTTAGTACAAGACCTGACCTCACACTTTACAGCGTTTAATATTTCATCTATTCCAAGACTCCAAAACGCTAGCGCTGATCTTCTTGCTAATGTAGCTTCCAAGCTTATTCCATCAGAGGACTACAACCTAGATAGATTCTCGATTGAATTAATTTTTAGACCCTCTATTCCTGATAACATTACCAACTGGAGAGTCTTCAACAATGACCCTGATATTGTGAGTTTTCTTACTTTAGAAGGTTCTTACAATAATCAGATAATTGATGAAGACCAACATGACAAACAACTAGAACAAGAAAACAACAATAACGCTATACCAAAATCCGTAGTCAAGTTAGAGGACCTATATGACTTAAAGGATAGATTTAAACAATCCACTAATTCAAAACTCCAGAGTTCGACTCTGAGATACGAATTAATCAATCTGGGGACAAATATGAAACCACAAAACGTTAACCTAGGTCTTGGCCTAACATCTGATGAAAAATCAGCTTTTATTCGATTGCTGAAATAATACAAGACTTTCTTCGCTTGGAATTATGATGATCTTAAAACCTATGACACTTCAATTATCCAGCATACAATTCCTATGATCTTCGATGAAAAACCTGTTCAACAGAAATTAAGGAAGATAAATCCTAATTTGGAAAGCTAGATTAAATCTGAGTTAAACAAATTACTAAGAGCCAAGATTATTTTTCCTGTCAGACATTCCAGATGGGTCTCCAATCTCGTCCCAGTCAGAAATAAAAATGGTGATATTCGGATTTGTATAGACTTTCACAACCTCAATAAAGCTTGCCAAAAGGATAATTTTCCATTGCCTCCCATGGAACAGATATTACAATTAGTTGCAGGGTCTAAGTTAATGTCCTTTTTAGACAGATTTTTAGGGTATAATCAAATCTTAGTCCACCCAGATGATCAATTGAAAACTACGTTCAGAACAAAATGGGGCACTTAAGCTTATCAAAATATGTCATTTGGGCTAATTAATGTTGGTGCCACGTTTCAAAGAGCCATGGACATTGCGTTTTAAGGGATTAGTAAACAGGTCAGTGGTAATCTACTTAGACGACATAACAGTATATTCTAAAAAACATAGTAATCATCTCAGAGACTTAAAACAAATCTTTCAACGTTGTCAAAAATATGGAATTTCGCTTAACCCCAAAAAATCTTTTTTTGCGTTGAGTGAAGGAAAACTTCTTGGATTCATAGTATCCAAATCAGGAATCCATATTGACCCAGATAGAATCAAGGAAATTTATGAGATATTTTTACCCCATAATAAAAAAGCAATGCAATCCTTCCTTGGTCAGATCAATTTTTTTAAGAGATTCGTCCCTGACTTCTCAAGAATTGTGTCACCTCTCCAAGCCATGATAAATAAAAATGCTCTCTTCAAATGGGGTCATTCAGAACATGAAGCATTCAGCTTGATAAAACAAGCAATTATAAATGCTCCATCTCTAGCAACACCGAATTTTTCCAATCCTCTCACCTTATATACATTCGCCTCCGAGAATTCATATGCTGCCATACTCACACAAGCGAATCAAGAGAAAGTTGAAGCCCCAATTTCCTTCTTCAGTTCAAATTTACAAGGAGTTGAATTAAATTACTCTGACGTTGAGAAACAGGCTTATGCTATTTTCAAAGCAATTAAACACTTCAGACCTTTCCTTCTCAAGACTCACACCAAAATAATAGTACCATTTCCAGCGGTAAGAAATCTTCTGGTACAAAAATATGTGGGCGAAAAGAGAGCAAATTGGGTCACAGCCCTACAAGAATATTACACTAAAACTAAACTAGCAAATATCATAAAAGGTCAAGGTTTTTGCAGGATGTTGGTAGGAGCATCGAACATATCATAATCTTGGTCTCTAGATAGTGAAGTACAAATTTATGCAGTAAGCCTAAACGACTCTGAATCAAGGTATGCCGATATCATTTTCTACCTAAAAAACAGATATGCCCCTCCACATTTGAATTACACAAAAAAAATACCCTTGAGGCTAAAAGATAAACAATATCAAATCGTCAACGATGTACTATTTAGAATGAATTATGATTATGTTCTCCTTATATGCCTTGAGAAATCTGAAGGAGAAAAAGTATTACAGGAACTCCATGACGAACCAACGAGTGGACACTATGTAGGAGATGCAACAGCACACAAAATCCTGCGTGTTGGCTACTACTGGCCAACTCTATTGAAATATGCACACAATTATGTAAGGAGATGTAAGATTTGCCAAACCGCTACTGGAAGACAGAAGAAACCATCATTTCCATTATAGCTGGTCAACATTGATCAACCATTTGAACAATGGGGATTAGATATAATAGGTGAGATCGTTCCTCATTCTTTTAAACAGCATAAATATATCCTTATAGCTACTGAATACTTTACCAAATGGGTAGAGGCAGTTCCACTCAAGACGGCCAACTCTGAGAGTATCATTGAATTTATAGATAAATTTATCATCACCAAGTTTGGACTTCCTTCTACCTTAATGTTTGATAATGCATCCTATTTCTCAGGCAATGCCATGACAGAATTTTCTCTCAAAAGAGGTTTCAAACTCAAATATTCTGCTAATTATTATCCACAAGGAAATGGGTTAGCCAAATTAATGAACAAAAACCTTACTAGAATTATTAAATAGACTATTGATCAAAATCAAAGAAACTGGCATAAGTCTTTAGTGTATCCTCTCTGGGCAGATCGAATAGCTCAGAAAACCTCCATTGGCACTTCTCCTTTTAATTTAGTTTATGGGAAAGAAGTGGTCTTACCAAAAAATCTAGCTATTCCCTCAATAGCTTTAAGTTCAATTCATTGAAGAAACTCCTTCCTCATCCATGCAATTAAGACAATTACAAATTCTTAAACTTGAAGAGGAATGAGAAAAGGCCAAAATTACCCATGTGCATCATCAACAATTAGTGAAAGCCTCTTTTGATTCAAACTCAGTGTCTATAAAATATTTTCAACTTGGAGACTTAGTATTAAAATGGGATAAAATGCATGAAGAGAAAGGCAAGCATACTAAATTCCAATGGATGTGGCTTGGACCATTCCAGATTGTCAGACTCATTGGCCCATCAACTTTCATGTTACAATATTTAGCAGGGAAAATTAAATCTTTACCTGTTAATGGACTGATCCTAAAGAAATATTTTCCATAGAAGATGATCTCTTCTATTTTTTATTTTTTATTTTTTATTTTTTATTTTTCTGTAGATCATAGTTTCAGTTAAGTCTTATTTTGATAATAAAACAAGTTGAGAATGTTCACTTTTGGTTTCACAAAAAGAATAGTTTCTCATTTCAATTTTCTTTTTTCGCTTATATAAGTAGGAATGGTTATGAAAATTAATCTCCATTTATGAAACATATGGTTAAGTGCTATTATTTGGAAAAAAATTTCCTGTTCTTCTATTTCACCTATCTGAGTTTTGGTTAGAATCAACCTTAAGAAGAAGTTTTCCTTTCATTAGTCACAAAAGGTATCAGAAACAAAGCAAAGACTCTATGTGGAAAAGCTATTTTAAACTCTACAAATGTCGTCTAGGAAAATTCTTAAGGAACCAATGACTTCCCCCCACTCAAGGAATTTGCAAGATTCGACATGTAATCCAATTATACACTTTAAACTTAAAGAATAAGAGGTCTCATCAAGAGTCGGATTATCATGATCATAAAGATTATAACTAACTAACTTGCCATACTAAATATCAAAACAGGGTAATGGCTCAAGATTGTTTGAATAAAAAGACAAGGGGTCTCATCAAGAGCGAGTTTGTTTAGTTAAGTTAAAAATCAAGTGAATGGCACTGCCAATTTTGGCCACCAAACCAAGACATTGTTATTTAAGAAATAAAAAGAAATAAGAAAAGAAAAAGCGATAAGTATATATGAAGATTTATCTTTGAGAATTGCATTTTTCTCAAGTGGGACACTAGATCAATGTTGGGTAACAGGTAACTCTGTCGAGGCTATGAACACCTGCTGGCAGCAAAGGCTCTACCTACGACAAATGAGTACACCAAAACTGATCTAACGAGATGCTTTTGTTTTATCTTTACAACCAAGTAATGACTGATGTGAGTAAAACGATTAACTCTAAGAAGAAGATAATCAGAATAAAAAATAGTTAGAGAAAGATGTTGTTATTAAAAAAAAGCACTATTTACATTAGATTTCATATGATGTAGTTTCATTTTCAAAACCATCTCTATTTTAGAAGTTTTAGAAAATTCAAAAAACCCTCACAGGTAACGGGTTCTTCCAAGTGAATCACCAATTGTTGTGCTTATCAACAACCCCCCCATTTACAAGTATTAGTAATAACATTAATAAATGGGGACCCTTCCAAAAAATCAATCTTAGCATATAGTCATGCCTTTTTTATTTTTAGAATAAAATAAGATGTTAAAATGGAACTTGCAAAACCATAGAAAATTTACCTTTTCATACTTTGGCGTATAAAAATTCACAAATGATGAGTTTCTTAAATAAGCACCACATGATCAAAATAGCCTAAAAGTATCTTTATACCCAGAAAGTCACGAATATTAAAATAGTCCTTGAAAAGACCCATTTTTATAGGATTATTCTTGCATCGCAAAATGATTACGACGAACCCTCCTTATAGAAGTTATCTTACGAAATCGTGATCCGTGAAATGTGAAATCATAAAACTCCTATGACCGTCTCGCATTGCAGTTTCAACCATGCAGTGCTACTCAATAAAGCTAAGAAAACATTGCAAAATGCGATAGCATCTCGCATTAACTCAGATGACGATACGCCTTAAACAAAAACGAGTTTTTACGATATAGCGATCTGCGATATTGTGTAGCAAATCGCAAAATCGCTCTTATCGCAACTCAAAGGGCTCATGGTTATAGGAGAGTAATTCCCTACTTTCGATGTGAAGTAATGGACATTAAGTTAAGGATAACAGTTCATTAGTGGACATTTATTAAAATAATAATTACGATCAGGTGTGAAAGGCCATTTGACGCAAGTTGATATTTTCTAACATGATTTAGAATTAAGACCCTCCGTCACCTTTGTTTCGTCCTTTTATTGATTAATTTCTGCATTCACTATCATTTTTATCCTATTCTACTCTCCTCTTGTAACTTTTAGGAAGAACACACAAAGCAGGACATCCGAAGAAATGGTGAAGAAAGGAAAGGCGCTCGCTTCTGAGAAATCAAAGATGACCCCCCTGTTCATAGATACTACATGTAATCGAGATGCAAGAACATCCACATAGGAGACTATGTATCAGCTATTAGAGGAGGAGCAACCAAGAATTATGGAAAGGATAGTTACAGTGGATGGACGTGTTTCCTCTGATGCTACTCTGACTGAACTTGCATGCTCATTCTTGCTCCACATTGCTGCAAGACCAAAGGTACTTCCTTATATCAACATGGTTCAATGGATCATAGATGATGCAGACATATCAAACAGAGAACTGAAGATGGCAAGCCAAGAATTCATAGGGTCATTTACTCCAGACAACCTAAGACTCATGTACCATCTACCAGAGCTGCATGCCATTTACAACATGCAGTTTGTCGAGAAGTTCGTCAAAGAAAATGAAGACCCGGCATAATGCATGAAGAATTTGTCAAACAACGAATAAAGACTCAAGAAAGATAAGAACAGTATGTACACCACCGGTTCTCTTAGCCCCCCTTTCTGTTTTGTTGCCGCTATGTTATATACATTGTTTGGTAAATCGGACAGCACCAAATTCTCGTCATAATTGTTACCCCTAATAGATGCAGTCGTCAACGCTACAATAATTAATTGGGCTCAAATCCTGTCTGATAACTTAGCTACTACAATTTTAGAGTATAGAAGAAAAAGGAGTATTGCTTCGAGGGTTTACGCTCCATTTTTCATGAGTGCCTATGTTATGGATGAAATTTGTTTTGGTTCTAAGTTCCCTCTCATGGGATGGAAGTGGACTACTCAAGATCCACTTCATATTCAAATATATCAGAAGGTCATGTGGGAATCTAATTTCATACCACACTTCTTCAATATTTTTCATGGAGTTATGCTTCCGATTCACAAAAATATTTACAATCGAGATGCCCCTAGGTTCTCTCAAGAAGCTGAGGTAGATATTCTCCCCGTAGCCAGATGATTCAGGGAAGAATTATTCACATATATCAAAGTGTTCGGTAGTATTTCCTTGCCCCATGTTCTGCCTTTTTATTTCCCAGACAAACTGATGGCTAGGGAGATAGCCTATCAGACATGCAGTGAGGGAGGAATGAGTAAGATACTGAAAGATTCCAAGAAGGCCATTTGGCCTCAATTTCCTGTAACATGTGGAGTATTTGCATTGCATGACTTAGGACATGCTTTCAAAGAAGCTGACAATGTATTATCTTTGCAATCACCCAAGTTCCTGGGAAGGCAATATGATCCCTTTGGTATTGTAAAATATTTTAACACAATGGTCAAAATAAGAATATTCTCCCATGGAAAAGACCTCTTTGATGAGGTTTTCTTGCAAAAAAACACCTTCAAAGAAGTACAACATATGGCACAAATACTTTTTGATCAAGAAGGTCTCCAAACATTTGATAACTACAGGAGAAGGAGGTTATCTAAGGTCCCATTGGACCAACTACTCATTGAGCCAATGAGAGATCCTACTCGTAGTACAAGCATAGATGGAGACTCAAAAGAAAACTCCAAAACAAGTTCTGGAAATGAATCCACAAAAAAGTCTGTAGATCAATCTGAGAAAATATCAGAGAATGAACACAACAAGAGTGAGGAGTCAATTAAAGACACAGACTAGTCCACAGCAAAGCTTGATCAGCAGACTTCGCTCGCAAAACAAGCTGAAGCCTCAACTCCCCTTACAAAGCAAGCAAAGCTGCTTGTAATTGATTTATAAGAATAATGGAAAAATTTCAATAAGAGACTCAACACAGAGGGACAAATCACAAAGCCACCAACAAACCAACAAGAAACGACGACAAAAATGGTGACCGAAGGAGCTGTTACCACTTAGAAAATAGAGCATATTCTTGTTGCTCACACATCTGAGATTGTATTGAGAATAGACGAAATTCCTCCTCTAGATGTACTCTATAGCCCTCAACATAAATTCGTCGTTAGAAGACAAAGAAAGAAAAGAAAGTTGGATTCCATGCTCACTCTTGAGGATGAACCTCTAAATGTTCTCTGGAAAGACCCATCTACAGATCCATCGGATAACCTCACTAAACTCTCGTAGGTTATAAGTGCATATGCTTCAACGACCATTGACAAGGCAGCAGAGATACAATGGCTACTTAAAGAAAAAGAAGACAGGATTTTATTATTAGAACAACAGTTACAGCAGGTCAATATCAACCAACAAGCAGAAATGTAGTTGGCTAAATTTCAGCAAGAGTTTCGGCAAATGCAATTGGCACATCAAATGAGTTTAGATCGTAAATAAGCGCAGTTACAGAGCATAATAGAACTGCATAAAGCTGATCCCGAGATTGAATAGTTTGTCACAGAAGCACTTGGCCTCAATTCCCAGCTTTTACACTAGAAAGAATTATTATGCAAAAAGATTTCGCAACTGAATTCTCACTACGAAATGAGCGATAACATAACGAATCAAGTTGTGGAATTACGACTTGAATATGATACAATTCTTAAGAAAGTTTCAGATTTATTAATTTGGCAGAAATCCGAGGATGGGAAAAAAATCTGATATGCCCAAATTAGATGAATCGCATAAAGAAATCTTTTTTGTGAAATGGAATTCTCGGCTCAGAGAGGTAGAACACACAATGGAGGATGCGGTAGCAGTAGTAAATTGCATCATTGAATGTGTGAATGAGAATTTACACAATGCTAATTTGATAGTAGAAACAACCCCTAGCTTTCTTCCAAACGCAGAACAACTTCAAGCAGTATGGAAACAGGCAGTGGAGGAAAGGGCAGAGGCAACTAGACGAGTAAAAAGGTTGAACTGGGAGGCATACTAGCAATACCTAGTGAAAGCACACAGCTAATCAATGACCCTGAGGTGCCTAATTACTTCCACCGAGAAAATGGTGCCAACACTCACCAATGTCGTATTCGTAGGACAACTAAAAGTTGAAGTCGGCCAATTGACACTCCTTAAACCTATGTTGGATATTTACGATCTCAAGGACCAGATGCAAGATTAGTCATAGACATATTTTGTTTTTGTTTTTGTTTATTTTCACTTAAAATGAGGTAGGTCGTTTAAACCTCCTCATCTATTTTTGTAATTTCTATTTTTAGTTTCATAGATTAGTATTTAAACCCCTCTCATGCATTTAGAGAGGGGTCCAGAAATTTTATCAAAAACATTCTTTAGAACATGCACTCATGCCCCTCTGAGGAGATTTTGGTGAAATTAATGGAACGAGATTTATTTTCTACTTCAGTTTAGCATCTTCTACTGAAATTGAATTTTTGTACTCTTAGTTGATGTTAAATGATTTGAAGGTAGATCAATATAGCTAGAGCACATGAGTAGGATGTATTACAAATGGTACTTCTATCTCTTAATGCTTTTTACTTATGTATCAAGCAATAAATCATTTTCAGTTATTTATGTATGAAAGTTTAAATTCTTAGTTATCATTATTGCACTTTCGTATGATGATGATTTATTCTTTATGTTGAATATATGAATGACTCTTTATGTGATATATCTCTCATATTGTTTCGGCTAACTTTTTATATGAAACAATCACTATTAAACAGATTCTCTTCTTATCATGATTGAATGTGTTGAAAATGCAACAAGATGATGGAGCTTACTGAAAAGAAGTCGCCTTCACTAAGTGGGCCCGCAGGCTATTTTTGGCGCAAAGTCTATTTTTAGACTATGTCTATTCTTAGACATATGGATCATGGTCTATGAGTTGCAGGATGCTATTCATGGATGATTGATCATGTTGGTAAAATAGATGGACCTCTATTTTTAGACATATGGCGGAGTCTATTTTTAGACTGCCAGTCAAAAAATAGAACAGTCGAATATTATTAGCTCTTAATAATATTTGGACGATAAACATTATCTTATCCTCTTGCAACGCTTCAGTTCAAGCTACGGATGTGGCACATGCAACTTCCAGAAGGAAACATGCTTTTCCTATGGGTTAGTTGAGCTATTGCATGATGGACTTCAGTTAGAACTCAAGTGATTGAGTTTGGTGGAGTTGATTGAGGAGTTGATGGAGTTGTGTTCAGTTTGACTTAGTTAAACTAGTTGTATTTAGTCTAACTGCAAAATACACTAGCGATGAATGTTGTGAATTAATTATTAATTAATTCACTAATTATTAACTCATAAATCAACTAACGAATACATCAGTTAACTCAGTGCATGGACAGTTCAGTGGAGACAAGTGTTAGAGGTGGGTGAAAGGGTGAGACTACTATCAGTTGTGACTATAGTTGTGCATGAGATTTGCACAATCATTGATTGGGATTTCCAATGAGGATTGCGCAGTACAAGCCAAGGTAATTCGAACTTGGATCTAATCTATTCTCAACTTGGATTGCACAGCAGAGGTAGGCAAACAGTGGAGGAGATTTCAACCCGTGACTTGTTCATATCTGAGCTAGTTTGTGTGTAGCATGTGGAGATAGTACTGAGTACTTGTGAGGAGTATTGTACTATGTATTGTTACATCTTATCTATCATTATAATATACAAATAGTTGGGGGTTTTCAGCTGTATGCTTTCCCCATTACATACTGTGTTGATATGTGTGATTGATGTTTCAATGTGCGCATGCGATTGTTTTTAATTCCGCAAATTGATGATCAATGGTAGAGGAGGTTATGTATTATGCATGCATTCCGAAAATAGTGTATAATCAAGATAATCTTTGTGAATAAGTGTTATATTATTCAAATTTCTACATGGTATCAGAGCAAAGTTGATCATCAGATCTATTATTCAAAAAGTGATTACATTTTATTTCTTCAGGCAAAGTCTATAATCGGGCCAGGTAGCCTTTGGATTCATCCTTCTTTTGAAAGGTGAGCTATCTGGTAAATGCCCATATAGTCAATATCTGTACGAGAAATACTTTGTTCTCATGAATTTTAGATCATAAGTGGTTTAGTTTTGAGCTGGTGGAATTCGAATTTGCAGCAGTGTTTTCTTGGTGTCGAAGTTGAAATTTCTTTCAACGGAATGCAATTGGAATATGCCCTTGAAGGAAGCTTGAATTATATTGCATGGAAAGACAGGATGGAGGTGGTGTTAGGTGACAATGGGTTGAAGGAGTTCATAGATGCTGAGGTCCCAAAGCCTACTGATGCTGCTAAAGTTGAGGCTTGGCAAAAAAAGAGAGCAAAGTGTCGAAGGATTCTGTTGGAGGGCGTGAAGGATCACATTGTATCCAGCCTGCATGGAAAGGATTCTCCATAATTGATGTGAAAAGAGTTGATAGATTTATTCCAAAGCAAGAGCAACCAGAGGAAGTTGGTGCTAAAGGATAAACTCAGAAACATTAAGTGTGAGAAAGGAGACAGTATGCCCAAGTATCTCACGAATTTCAGCCAATGCCGGGATGAGCTGGGAAGTGTGGCGGTGACTGTCGATGATGAGGACTTGGTGAGCTTGGCTCTCCTTGGTCTTCCAAAGAGTTGGCATTCCAATCAGGAATCTGTCAATGGTTGGGAGAAATTGCCAGGATGGGAGAGACTTTGGTCTGATCTTGTGCAAGAGGAGATCAGGCGAAATACCAGGGACGAATCTTCATCAAAGGCATCCGATGAAGAAAATTGTGCTTTGGCTGCCAAAGTAAAGAAGGGGAAGAATAAGAAAGCTTCTCATTCTGGTGCGAAAGGCAAGAAGCAGGACATGTCCAAGGTGAAGTGCTTTCACTGTCACCAACACGGACATTATGCCACAAATTGTCTGCAGAAGAAGAAAAATAAGCAAGCTGCTGGATCTACAGCGGGAGAGGCCTAAGCCTCGCAATTTAAGCTGGATTTTTCACTGATTTCATGCTTGGTATCAAGTGTGATGGGATCGGTATGGTTTTTGTACAGTGGTGCATCTTTTCACATGGCAGGAGATTGAGATTTGTTTTCTGATTTGGATGAGAAAGATCATGGAGTGCACATCAAGATGGGCGATGATGGTAGATACAGTGCGACCGGTATCGGTACCATTTCCTTTGACAGGGAGTCTGGTAAACCCTTCATATTAAAGTAAGTGTTGCATGTTCCAAGATTGAAGAAGAATATTATCTCTGTGGCAATGTTAGAAGACAAGGGATATGATGTTTTCCTTGGCGAGGGAAAGGCTTTCCTGCGCAGTAAGACAACTGGAGAAACCCGGAAGATAGCGGTTTGAGTCAAGAACCTTTATCAATTACATGTAGATGGCTGCATAGCAATGGCATGAAAGGTAGAAGGATTGCTGAGCCAGGATGATGGCGAGTTGTGGCACCAGAGATTGGGCCACCTTCACCATGGAGCATTGAAGATACTGCAGCAGATTTCTACTAGGCTTCCTAAAGGCACCCTTGTGTAGTCAGATCAGTGCAAGGGATGTACTTTGGGAAAATTTGTGAAAGCCACCTTTCACAAGAAGGATAGTCGCGCCACGACAATCCTTGAGAGAATTCACACAGATGTGTGTGGACCTTTCTCAGTAGCTTCGACAGCAAAGCACAAGTACTATGTGATCTTTGTTGATGATTTCTCTTGAAAGTGCTAGATCTTCTTCATGCAGAAGAAGAGCGAGACATACTCAAAGTTCTGTGATTTCAAAGCACTGGTTGAGAAGGAATTGGGGAAGAAGGTGAAGGCTCTTAGGAGCGACAATGGTGGTGAATTCATCTCTGGCGAGTTCAAGTACTTCTGCAGTGCAGAAGGGATTTGAAGAGAGCTCATAGCTCCCCATAACCCACAGCAGAACGGGGTTGTTGAGTGGAAGAACATAAATATCGTGGGTGCTCCACGAGCGATGTTGCATGCTCAAGGCCTACCCCTTCACTTGTGGGCGGAGGGATGCAATACTGTAGTATATGTTCAGAACCGTTGTCCTCACAAAATACTTGGCATGAGTACACTCGAGGAGGCTTATTCTGGTAAGAGGCTTGATATTTCCCATTTGAGGATTTTTGGTTCTCCTGTTTACATAAATGTGACGAAGGATGCCAGGAAGAAGCTGGAGCCGACCGCAGAGGTCGGGATATTTGTGGGGTACATTGATACACCCCACAACTATCGTGCGTATTTTCCAGATAGTCGCAAGACTGTTGTGCAATGGGATATCAAATTTCAGGAGGAGAAAGCCATGAAGTGTTCACTTGAGAGGGAGCCACACTTGCATGTAGATGAGGAGCTATTAGTTCCTAAGGATGAGCTTCAGGATGTGGATCAGCCACAAGATGAAGTTCATGGAGTGAAAGAGACCACTCATGCAGCGCCAACCATCAGAGGGAAAAAGCGCACTACAGAAGCTGAGCGACTGGCTCAAGATGCAGAGAAGGTTGTAGGACCACCTATAGCACAACGCAGAAAGAGACAGTCACCTAATCGGTACACTGGATACATGGCTCTTGTGAGAAAATGTGTCATGATTGAGCCATCCTCTTTCGAGGAAGCTGTGGAGGATCCTGCATGGGTAGATTCCATGGTGGAAGAGTATGATTCGATTGTCAGAAACAGTGCATGGGAGATTGTCCCTAGACCGGAGGGGAAATCAATGGTGGGTTCGAGATGGATCTACAAAGTGAAGCAGGCAGCTGACGGGAGTGTGGAGAAGTATAAGGAAAGATTTGTTTCCCGAGGCTTCTCATAGATAGAGGGGATCGATTATGAGGAGACCTTTGCACCTGTCGCAAGGTATTCTTCCATACGGACGATTCTTGCTCTCTCAGCACAGATGGGGTGGCACATCCATCAGATGGATGTGAAGACTGCGTTCCTCAACAGAGTCATTGAGGAGGAGGTGTACATAGAGTAGCCCGAAGGTTTCAAGATCTTCAGCAGTGAGTCGCATGTGTGTAGGCTCAAGAGAGCGTTGTATGGGTTGAAACAAGCACCTTATGCTTGGTACACATGGATAGACAGTTATTTCACCTGACTTGGATTCTCCAAGAGTGAGGCGGATCCTAACCTATACTAGATTGTGGTGGAGGGTAAGTTGCTGATCATTGTACTTTATGTAGATGATTTGATTTTGACGGGAGATGAGCTGTTTATACTTTCATGCAAGGAGGATCTTGCTAGAGAGTTTGAGATGAAGGACTTGGGCCTCCTTCATTATTTCCTGAGATTGGAAATTTGGCAGTGCAGTGATGGACTATTTGTTTCTTAGGGTAAGTATGCCCGAGAGATACTGGAGAAGTTCAACATGCATGGTTGTAAACATGTTGATACTCCTCTTCCTAGAGGTTGGAGGAAGGAGGATGCTACTTCAGCGGAGGTAGTGGATGCCACTGTTTATCGACAATTGGTGGGGTCACTTATGTATCTGGTCAATACACGACCCGATATATGCTATGCTATTAACCAGCTTTCACAAGCTATGGTTAAGCCAACCAAGCTCTTCTAGAAGGCAGGCAAGCATGTATTGCGTTATCTCAGAGGCACATCGGGATATGGATTGTGGTACAGACAGGAGGATGAGGTGAAGCTATGTGGCTTCACGAATGTAGATTGGGTAGGGAGCCCGACGAACAGAAAGAGCACATATGGAGGGATCCTCAGTATCGGGTCGACATGCAGTTTCTTGGTACAGCAGGAAGCAGAAATCCATGGCACTCAGTTCAGTAGAGGCCGAGTATATGGCAGCAAGTTTGGCTGCATGCGAGGCTATATGGATGAGGAAGATCCTAGTCAGGTTGTTCAAGTCACACTTGGAGCCTATTTTGATTTATTGTGATAACCAGAGTTGCATTAAACTCTCGGCTAATCCAGTATTTCATGATAGATCCAAGCACATCGACATCAGGTACCATCATATCAGAGATTGTGTGCAGCGGAGAATCATGTTACTTTCATACATTCCCACAGAGGATCAGGATGCTGATATCTTGACGAAGGCGCTCACCAGGAGCAAATTCGAATACCACAGAGGCAGGATAGGGGTTGTAGATAATCCATATCTTGTTGAGAGGGAGTGTTGAAAATGCAACAAGATGATGGATCTTAGTGAAAAGAAGTCGCCTTCACTAAGTGGGCCCGCAGGCTATTTTTGGCGCAAAGTCTATTTTTAGACTATGTCTATTTTTAGACATATGGATCATGGTCTATGAGTTGTAGGATGCTATTTATGGATGATTGGTCATGTTGGTAAAAATAGATGGACCTCTATTTTTAGACATATGGGCGGAATCTATTTTTAGACTGCCAGTCAAAAAATAGAATATTAGAATATTATTAGCTCTTAATAATATTTGGACTATAAACATTATCTTATCCTCTTGCAACACTTCAGTTCAAGCTACGGATGTGGCACATGCAACTGCCAGAAGGAAATATGCTTTTCCTATGGGTTACTTGAGCTATTGCATGATGGACTTCAGTTAGAACTCAAGTGATTGAGTTTGGTGGAGTTGATTGAGGAGTTGATGGAGTTGTGTTCAGTTTGACTTAGTTGAACTAGTTGTATTTAGTCTAACTGCCAAATACACTAGTGATGAGTGTTGTGAATTAATTATTAATTAATTCACTAATTATTAACTCATAAATCAAATAAATAATACATCAGTTAACTCATTGCATGGACAGTTCAGTGGAGACAAGTGTTAGAGGTGGGTGAAAGGGTGAGACTACTATCATTTGTGACTATAGTTGTGCATGAGATTTGCACAATCATTGATTGAGATTTCCAATGAGGATTGCGTAGTACAAGCCAATGGAATTCGAACTTGGATCTAATCTATTCTCAACTTGGATTGCGTAGTAGAGGCAGGCAAACAGTGGAGGCGATTTGAACCCGTGACTTGTTCAAATCTGAGCTAGTTTGTGTGTAGCATGTGGAGATAGTACTGAGTACTTGTGAGGAGTATTGTACTATGTATTGTTACATGTTCTCTATCATTATAATATACAGATAATTGGGGATTTTCAGCTGTATTCTTTCCCCATTACATATTGTGTTGATATGTGTGATTGATGTTTCAATGTGCGCATGCGATTGTTTTTAATTCCGCAAATTGATGATCAATGGTATAGGAGGTTATGTATTATGCATGAATTGCGCAAATAGTGTATAATTAGGATAATATTTCTGAATAAGTGTTGTATTATTCAAATTTCTACAGAATGATCTTTACTATCAATTACTTTCAGATATCATTTAGATCGCATATATAAATTTTATTCCTGAGATAGTTTTAAAGTTAGATGTTTTCTTTGATTATGATAGATTGCATATGATAGTTAGAAGATAGATTAAGTTTAGAATAAATATTCACCCCATTAGCAAAAACATCATAAATAGATTGGGAAATTGGTCCCATCATCCCGAGTCGGAGCCACTATTCTAAATGGAAAAGGAGTTGTCCTAAGGTCCGGACCTGGTGGTTATTCCCTTTGTTGGAGTCCCGATTTTTCTAGCCTTCAACAGGACTTTAAGTAGGTGTTATAACGGTTATGAAGAAAAATTCATTTGCACAATGGTGAGAACACAATTGATTACCATCTCCAAATGGATTGCTCTACAGGTTAGATCAGTTATGTGTTATTAAGATTAATTGGCTACAATTAATCATAGAGGCTCACACATTCAAGGTTGTAGGGAATTTTGGTGTAGGAAACCTAGTGGCCATCTTGTAGTGGTATGCGCATTGGTATATGATGAAATAATGTTTATCTAGTTTCAAAAGGCAATATATGTTTTGTTCTACTAGAAAGCCTAGTAATAGGAAACAAGGTTTATGTCATCCCTTTCCTATACCACTCATCCTTGGGAAAGAATGTCCATAGACTTCGTTTAGCAGCAACTAGGAAGGGGCATGACTACATTTTCATGTTATTTGATAGGTCTAGCAAGATGTTTGCTCTAATTCCCTCTAAAAGGGAAATCAATAGGAAAGAAGTAGTGAACTCATTTTTTTGGATAGCTCTAGGTGCACCTTAGGATAGAAGGGAGCATTGGTTTAGAAAAGGAAACAAGATTTCTCAGTGCATTTTGGACTAAATTTTAGGAGAATATGGACATAATGTTGAAGAGGTCTATAACATTCCATTAACAGACAAACGAGAAAACATAAGCACTAAATAAGGATTTGGTGCAATTTTTGAAAGGATACAATCAAAATCATATGAAGGCCTTAGATGAAAATTTGGTATACATATAACACTCTTACAATAGATCCATCCAAACTTCTGCTAGTATGTTCCCATTTGAAACTTATTATGGGTAATGGCCACATTCATTTTTTAATATTGCATATGGAAATTAAGGAGGAGTAAGCGAGGATCTTAGAAGGGATGCCTTAGGGAATAAAAAAGTGTGGAGAATATAAAAAAAATCCATCTACCTATACAAGAGACACTACTAAAGTCATAAGAAAAATACAGGGTTGAGAATGGTCAGGAGAAGACAAAGAATTCAATTAAGGTGGGGTACAAAGTTTGGTTATAGTTGAACAAGGAGAGGCCACTGGGTTCTGGTAAGAAAATCAAGGCTTTGTAATCTAGTCCATTTGAAATATTAAATAAAGTGGGATATAATTTCTAAAAATTGATTCTACCACCATACATGTGCATTTACTCATTGGTTAATGTAGAAAATCTAAAACTCTATGAGCCTTGCATGTCAGATCACAAAGGGGAACAAGGCATACCTTTCGTAGAATATTTGACACTAGATTCACACAAAGAGTAGATAAAGGATACAATTTCATATAAATTAAGGTCCATAACTATAAGATAAGTGCAAGATGACCTTTTTTATATTTGTTCTAAAGGAAAACTCCTAAGAAAAGCTAAATGATACACTTGAGAGAAGGTGCACGAAACATTTCCTCACCTCTTTTGGTAAGATATTTTTGGGACCAAAATCCTCCAAAAATGGAGAGTTACTATCTAGATTGGATAATTATATTATTTTTCATCCATCTCATTTATTTCATAGTGGAAAAACTAGAGAAATCAACTCACTAGACCATTTTTATGAGTAAGTCCCACTTTGGAAAATTACAGTTTGAAACCTTCCAGAAGAGTGTATCAAAAAAAGTTCATATACAAAAGTTAATCCACCCAAAAGTTTAACTTTCCATTTTGACCGCCATGATTTGAGGGGATTCCATGTCAACCCCATTATTCATGGAAAATGAGATGTCCACATGATCATGATGAATAATACTCTAGAAGAATCAATATTTGAGCTCTAGTTAAGAGTTGAAGGAGTCAAGCTTAAAAACTAGAAAGCTATCACATCATGTTATAATCGTGCCACTAGGAGGGAAATGGATTCCATTCTATTCAAGAAAATTTTTTCCATAGATGATAAGAGCAACTAAGAGTGGATAAATAGAGAGAAAATACAGAGGGTTTGTGCACTGTAGAATCCAACGGGCCACATGTCTCACTTCTTTGTACTTGTATCCATTTCCATTCAGAGAAAGAAACACTAGTAAAGCAACCTCACCTTCCAACTACTTTTTATCCCGAAATGGTTTATTTGGTCATATTTTGTGTTATTGTGCTTTGTGAGTGAATGATATATTTTTCTCTATTTTTTGCATAATTATTATTTATATGCATACACAATAAATAATAATTAATAGATATAGAAATCTATGGATAAATATAAACTCATAATGTAGATTACATATTTTCTAATATATTTTAGTATATATGTTGTGATGAAGTATCTAGTGGAATATCCATGGAAATTTACATATCAAATACCCTTGTAAAGGTTGGTATAGTTAAACAAAATTTCTAATGAATAATGTTGGTAGTTTTGATTAGGGCCATGTAGTGTATGGTGAACTTTCAAATTGATCCTAGCTTCTTTCTCAGTATAGGGAAAGAAGGTTGGGAATTATTCTCCCTATTTGTCTTTAAATAATTCTATTCTGTTTAGATATACATAGAGAATCCATGTCATGTTCGGAGATTCATTAGATATCCATAACTAGAATTAAACCCTCTCTCTAGAATTACAAAAGGCATAAAGTTTACCTATTATGAAACAACATCAAAAAATAGACGAAAAGATAGATCAACAACTTTAAAATTATCCTCTTTGAGGGGGAAACCTCCTTTAGATTACATAAACGAACTATTCTTGGATGATTCAATAGATAAGACCTCCTTGGTATATATATGAGTCTAAGGGGTCACAATATAATCAGAGCCTACATAACAATAATAATGTAAGGGCACAATAATAACAATAGTGGGCTTCTATGAGGCACAACAATAACAATGTGGAGGATACATGGGAAACCCAATAACGATAAGGGGCTACACTAATAATCACAATAAGGGGAATGCACTAGTATTATAGGGACCTAACATGCCCCTCTCCTTCAAAAAAGTGTTGTCCTCAACGATTGAGTAGTTCTAAATGCTTATGTATAAAATTATCAACCTCCCATGCGGAATCTTCAGCGAGTAAGTTCTTCCACTTAATGAGATACTCTGAAATTAATCGATTCTATAGTTGTTGGGTTCTTGTTTCTATGATTTGTTCAGGCTCAAATGTGTTTTTTTCCTTCTTCTTCAAGTTCTGGAAACACTATTTGAACTAGGATTTTGTCACTGATAACCTTCTTTAAGCAAGAAACGTCGAAAATTGGGTGTACTCGGGAAGATGCAGGAAACTCCAATTTGTATTCCATAGTACAAATATTGTGCAACACCTTCTAGGGACCATAGTAGTTGGGTGATAATTTATCCTTCTTAGCTTGGTTAAGGGAAATTTGTTTGTATGGTTGTAGCCATAAAAATAACCAATCACTTAAAACAAAACTTCTTTCACTATGATGTTAATTTTCTTGTTGTTTCATTTGATTATGCACCAGAGTGAGGTTATCGTTTAAGAGTTGGAGAACTTGTTGTTGATGCTCAATGTGATCTTACACTTCTTGAACCTTAGAATTTTATTTTAAAGATGATGTGATGGATGGTGGATGATATCCATAAAGTGCCATACATGGGGTCATTTTTTCTGTAGTATGGAAAGAAGTGTTATACCACCATTCAGCTAGAGATAACTACTTGACCCATTGTGTCTTTTTTATCAGATACAAAGCAATGAAGACATCTTTCCAAATATTTATTCACTATATTAGTTTTCCTGTCAGATTGAGGATTATAAGATG
Organism: Pinus tabuliformis; assembly: GCA_031772625.1. Classification (NCBI taxonomy): domain Eukaryota; kingdom Viridiplantae; phylum Streptophyta; class Pinopsida; order Pinales; family Pinaceae; genus Pinus; species Pinus tabuliformis. The sequence continues at coordinate 197,213,141 of CM062813.1, forward strand.
AGCTATGAGCTAATTGAGTACCAAGACAAGAAAATAATTTCGTCCAAAAATTTCCAGTGAAAATGGGATATTTGTCACTTAGAATAATCTCTGGGTTTCCATGTAGCTTTTGAATTGTTTCCATAATGCAGTAGCAATTGTACTATCTTTAAAAGGATCAAAAAATGCAATAAAATTGTATATACTTGGTAATTCTATAAATACCACCCTAATGACCCTCTTTCCTTAAAACTTGGGTAAACCTGTGATAAAATCCATTGAGTCCTCCTCTCAACGCTGACTTGGAATGGCTAAAGGTTGTAACAGACAGGGGGTTTTAATTGTCTCAACTTTATTTTGTTGGAAAGCCAAACATTCTGCCACAAAATTTTGAATATCATATTAAAGGCCATCCCAAAAAAAATCCTTCTTGGCCTTGTGGTAAGTTTTAAAAATCGCGAGTCCCTTCCTAAGGGGGAGGTGTGTAATTCCAAAAGGATTTTTCTCTTGAGTTGGGAATTCTTACAAAGATATAAGTGATCTTTGTACCATAATGAATCATTTTTCCAGCAAAATGTCTCAGATGTACTGGGATCTTACTGCAACTTTTGAATGAGTGTCCACTTGTTATAGACATTTTTGTGCCTCGCGACATGGAGCATGAAATGTCAATAATTACAGGGATCCTCAGTCCCTAAACATGTTGTTCTTACCCCTAAAAGAACAAGGTCATCAAACAACAGCACTTCCAATCAGTTCTCCACCTGAAAACACTTCAAAACAGGCTAATTTTGGATCATGTCAGCTGCTCCACTGAGCATCTGCGCTGGAATGCAACTGCTCTTCCTTGTACCTGCGCTGGAAGTCAAATCTAATGAAGGCTACCTGCGCTGGGCGAGATTGGCCAAGTGGCACAGTCATTCTGCAAGGTGTCAACTGCCCAGGAAGCTTCCAAACTGACACTTGGTTCATGAGATTCGCCCTGTGATGAGTAAGAGGTACTTGATCACCATGTGTAAGCAAGGATCTCCAAGTGGACTCAAGAACTAAAGATTAACTGAAGAGGGAGAGGACACAAGGCAGCTTCATGTCAGTCTCAAGCTGACTCATCCTTTCTTCTTCTATCCTATATATAGAGCTCTTCTATGAGGTCTAAGGGGGCTGGAATTTTGTGTAAAGCAAGGAGGTGCTGTTGGTTTACAGTTAGAGTTATTGGGTGATTGTTTTACTAGAGGTGGAGAGGAGAGTTCTTGCTGCTGGGGAGGTGCTGCTGGATTGGAGCCATCATTGGTTGTAACCTTCTCAGAACCCTGTTACTTCTATCAATAAAGTTTTGCATGTTCTCCTATATACTTGTATTGCATTGATGTATTGTATTTGCATGTATATTTGTTTCATCCTAATCCATGCTTCAGTTATGAGTACATGTATCTTGTAGTTTGCTCTCTTGTTTGTGCAGGATCTGTGTGTAGCTGGACCGGCAAAGAGAGCAAGGAGCTGGGAACAAGAGACAAAGAGAGAGGATAAGGATCGACTAAGCGAAAGACACCAGGTTGGTTAATCTTTCTTCATTCTCTCTGTACTTTCATAAAGGAAATCATCAAAACTTTACTTTCAGTTGTTGCTAAAGACTGTCACCTTTAGAGTAGGGATAGGGTCATCCGCATCGGATACTTTTCCCCACAACAAACTGGCGACTCCACTGGGGATCCTAGTATCTTGTTGGTGTTTGTAGTATTTTGCTATTCATTTCTTGAAGAAAAGAGTACCAAATCGAAAAGCTTTTGACTATATCAAAAGCGAAGTAGAGGGACTGCTACTCTTGCTCATTTGCTGAGCAAATTCAAGATTTAAAGAGCTTATCTACAAAAGACTCTTTACTCTTTGTGATAGATCTTCATCCTCTTGATCATCCCTTAGCCTGTACTTGACCTATAGCTTTTTATTTCAGCAAAAACAGTGCATTTTTGAGCTTTTTATGACCCGGAAAACTTTGTAGACGTAACTCTCGTGTCCCAGAGCAGGCTGTCCATAGGCAGTCTGCATTACAGCACAGGTGCTCCCTTCGGGAACTGCGCTGAGAGTCAAACTGACATACCAGAGCCTGCGCTGGTCCAGTTAGCCATTGTCTTGCTCAGTTTTCCCATTGTGTCTTGGCCCTGTTTTCACTGATTTTTTGTTGATTGCTTGCTGGTCATTGTACTTGCTGTAAACCACTTCTCCTTGACATTATTCCGCCTCAGTTGTGTGATGAAACTGTGAATGTTCTTTCAGTATTTCTTGTTTCAGTTACAGTTTCCCATTGTGAAAAGCGAACCAGTATAGCTGTGACCTCTTAGATCCTGAACTGTAAAAGTGTCTTTGCGATCTTAAGAGCTAGTTTTATTACTGTTCATGGCTGTTTGAGTTTGTTTGTTTTTCATCTTATGGTTTGAATTCATATATTTTTAGTGTTGAAACAAGTACCTGTAAGGTGTCTTTTCATTTTAGACGAAACTTGTTTGTTTACGCTTCAAATTGAATTCGAAAATTATACAACAGTTTCCTTTTGTCTACATCAACATTAAGGGAAAAGAAAAGAAATACATGCATCTTGCATTTGCATTTTTGATAAGTTTGCGTGTCTGATCTAGGAGAAAGTGCATTAGTTTGTGCTTTGTGCTCTGTGTGGAAAGATATTGTTTTTCTCTCCCCTCAGTAGTTAGGATTTTCAAAGCTAAAAAGATTATAAAAGCTTGCTTATCATTTTAGCTGCATTTAGGAATCTGTACCAATACATCTCGTGGTGATCCTGAAAGACAAACTGATAAACAAGATCAACTTAAAATATATTGAATGAATCTAAAAACGCATTGTAACATAACGCTCACAATAGAGGTCTAGGTAGAGACGTGTTCCGGCGTCGTTAAACGTAGTGACTATCGATCTCTACGAAGGTGGGTGATTCCTCCTGAGGGACGATAGCACTAATATGGACTTGAGCTCCCGCGTACCGTCGCGTATATTGGGAGACCCCTATAGGAAATTATCCTTTATCCTTAGGAAGCCGTGTCGACCGCCCTACTGATCGCGATGCAGTGAACACAGCATTCACGAAGATCGACCACCCGTACCGTAAAACGTATTCTGTGGTTTCGCGAAAGGTTTGGCACACCCTCTGCCTAGATCTCCAGAGCAGTTTCTTTTGGCCCTTTTCAAACTCTATAACTGAAAAGGTCCAACCGAGCATTTGTCACTTCGGGCTCGTTAATACATCGAAGGCGACTAGAGTCATCTTTAGCTTTTTCTCGACTCTTAAAACATGAAAAAGCAAAGTTGTGTCTAAAAGCGTCTAATAAAATTCATTCAATACGGAAACATAATTCCCCTTTTTTTGTATTTTAGTTGATCAAGTAATCCACAACCGTGGAGGAAAGTCAATTAAAACTCCGTCGTTCGGGGAGACTTGCGAGTCAACCGTCTTTGTCTCCGGAACCGAGAGTAGTACGGACGAAGCGAACTCGTTGGACCAGGTCAAAATCTCCTTTTAAAGTTAGAACGGAAGTTCCAACAACATCTGAGATTCTGGTCACTCCCAATATTTCTGGAATCCCTGCCTCTATTGAAGAAGTTCAACAGCAACAGAAGGACAGTGATACTGATCCTAGTCTGAAGACAAGTACTTGCATAACTGAACCAGTTCCATCTGAAACTGGTCCACAGAGTCTTGTTGTTCAAACGACTGTCGCTGTCGAAGCAACCCCTTCTTCGGCACCAGAAATATTTTACGGACCTGACGGTCTTCCTCTTCCTCCTGGTCTGATTGCAATAGAGGAAATCGTAGAGGACCAGCAAGCAAATACTCCAATTCATTTTGGAGTAGGTACCCCTCTTTTTCCTTCTGCAGCAGAAGTTTGTCTATTGCCACCGGAAGTTCCTGAAGAATCGTTAGGAAGTTTATTGGATAGACTTAAAATGTCTGAACAACCGTCGACATCTAGGACTGTGCCAAATGACACAGTGATAGCAGAAGCTCCTGTTGTCACTCCGACGATGTTTGCCGGCATACCAGCCGTCCCGACTAGCTCTCATCAGCTAGAAGGAGTCCACCCAGGGAATATTATGACAACTTGGTCTGTTCCAGTTTGTTCTTCCGGTATAATACCTGGTAATTCTTATGTTGAAACGAGACAAATTGATCCCTTTGGGAATCAGTTTGGGCCATCCAGTCCTCAAAGGCCATCTATACCCTTGAGCTCCGGATTGTTACCGTATGGGGGGCAATATACCCTTTCACTTCCCCTTTCGGGGGGATACCCATACGGCAGTTTTCAACCACATTCAGGTTTGACTGAAGTAACGACGAGTGGTTGGGTACCTATGTTACCCCAACAACCAAGAGTTGTATATTCCATGCAACAGTGTGTACCTATGTCTAGTATCCCGACGACGCCAGCAATTGTAACCGTGTCGCAAGTTCAATCGATGCCTGTTGTATGTCAACCCCAAGTTGTAATGCAACAACCTATTGACCCTGCAACACAACCACAATCGCCAACTGCCGGGACGACACAGATACAAACGGGAACTATAACCCCGCATCTTGGTCCGTCGGTTAGTGTCGCACAACAAAACATGGCTTCACAACCATGGATGGTGCAATACCAACAACCTCAGTTTCAACAGGTGTACCAGGGATCTGAACAACAAATATTTGTGAATAGTGGGCAACCCTATATTCAGAACGGGTTAAATCAACCACTTTACAGTGGCCAAGCCCACCAGCCGTATCAGTCATATCAACATCAGTTGCATTATGCTGGTATGCAAAGACCTACTGCTCAGGCGATTCCATCGTACCCTGGGTACGCCTCGCCAAACCTGAATCAGCAGTTGCCATTCGTGGCGACCCTAGAATTACCAGATTTACATCGATTAACGAACGATCCAATCGCCTATGCCCATTGGTGGCCAGCGATTCCTCACAAACTTCCTTCGGACATTCCTAAATTCAATGGAAATCCTGGCGAAGACCCGTCGAATCATGTGATGACATTCCATCTGTGGTGTTCATCGAATACCTTGAATGATGATTCGATAAGGCTTCGTCTTTTCCAGAGGACATTGACTGGTCCGGCGGCCAAATGGTATATTGAATTACCTAGAGCCTCGTTCGACAATTTTAGTTCCCTAGCCACAACTTTCTTAACACACTTTCAGTTACCTATAAGGTACGAAACTGGAACGGAGATCTTGACCAATTTCAAGCAGACAACGGCCACACATATATCAGATCATATACATGAGTGGCGTCGTCGTCGCAGAATGGTAAAGACCTATGTTCCAGATCAGCTATTGGCTGAGTGGTTTATAAAGTCGCTTATGCCTGCTATAACAGAAGATGTGGCCAAGGGAGGCATCGTAACAGAGGAGCAGGTTATTGCTCGTGCTCAATATTTGGACTTAGTATATACTCAGTCGGGCACGCTCTATGATAAGATACCTGACGCCCCCAGACCGGAATTTTCAATCCCTCCTCCTCCCGGATCAAATAGTGACTCTCATGCCGGTGATGGCGTGATTGGAACTGCAAATGCTAAGTCGACAAGGGATTCAGATAAGAAAGCCTGTAAGACTTCGAATCAAAAAGCAAATCAAGAGATTCTTGCTTCGGAGGTAAATGCTGTATCTACGGATAAAGGCAAAAACTCCAATCAACCAGGAAGCAAGAAGAATCAAAACAAAGGGAAGAAGAAGAAACAAGGAGAGTCATCTCCTCGAAAAACTTCTTCAAGCCCTCCTCGAGATAGTAAACCACCTTATGGGTGTCAGATATGTGATGAGGATCACTGGACGAGAGAATGTCCATACAAAGCTGATCTAAAAAGATTCTTAAAGAGTTCGCAAACTCCAGCTGTGTTAACTGATCCGTTTCCCGATCGAGGAAAAAATCTGGTTGGTAGTGGAAATGCTTCACCGTCGCAAGTGCTTATGTTATCGATATCGAAGCAACAGGATGATGCTTTAATTTCGACAAGGAACAAAGATTACGGGAATCCACAGGTGTCGAACGATAAAGGTAAAGATCAACCTAGCAGTTCGACAACAACTTCGGCAGAAGTTGTACCCCCCATCACACATGAATTAACAATAAAACCGCCAAAGGGAGTAGTACAGAAGTCGACATTTAATCCTCGTGCCAGAGCGGCACAACATTATAATATAGTGGAAGATTTGGCGCAATCGCCATCTGCTATGTCGACTCTTGAAGTACTACAACATTGCCCACCCCAAAGGCAGGCATTGTTATCAGCAATTGGTGGGGTGGATCCTAAAGATTCCAATCTTGTATCCTTTGATCACAAAGGATATGATCCTCAGTTACCAGCTCAACTAGCTTTCCTCATCCAAGTGAAAGCCCTCAACAAAACTGTTCATCGAACAATTATTGATGAGGGGGCATCGACATGTATTATGTCGATGAGTTGCTGGAAAACTTTAGGATCTCCAACCTTGACGCGATCATCAACAACATTAAAAGCATTCGACGGAAGGACATATACCCCTTACGGTATCCTTAGTAACTTGAGAGTTGAATTAGGGGGCAAAACAGTAGAAATAGATGTTGAAGTCATCGATGGCAATCTTGACTATAACATCCTACTGGGAAGACCATGGATTTATGCCATGGAAGCTGTTGTGTCGACCTATTTTAGGAAAATCGCATTCCCCTTTCAAGGAGAGATTACGATCATTGACCAACAAAATTTCCTCCCTAATGGTTCACAAGTTACAGGAAGCGTTCCTCTAATCCATGGAAGCGACCATTCGTTTCAAAATATCGGAGTAGGTCTCCTAAAAGACCCTGCCTTAATGGGTACTTTCGCCCTACCGCCTCCAATTAATCTGGCGGGAGTGGCCACGGTGGAAACCTACAAAATGAAATCTAATCCAATCTTCTGGTTGGATTCGGAAGATTCCTAGATATTTGGTCGGCTTCGAGGATAGTTCCTATCTCAGGTCCACCTCGTTAAAAAATGAAAAACCATGAGGACAGTTCTTTTACTATGTCAACCTCATTAAAAAATGAAACAATCCCCTTTCCAGATCTCAATGGTAAACCTTCATTCCAATCAACAAAGTTGAATGCAATGAAGCTTGGGGGGCATGCACCTCGGTTGCATTATTATGCTGGGGGCATAACGAGCAGTTTTAGCACATAGTTCATGCTCGTTAAAAAATAAACGCAAGATCCGAGCAGTTTTAGCGCATAGTTCATGCTCGTTAAAAAATAAACATAAGTTGTGAGCAATCTTCCCTTAGAGTTCAAGCTCACCCAGAAAAAATGAACCGGTAAATAACCTTGGTAAATGTAACCTTTGACAGCCATATTAAAGCCCTTGGTCATGTTCTTGCAGTCTCACCTCCATCCGTTCATTTGGCCAATCGTTCATCTCCATATGTTTGTTTACCCATTTTGAGGAACAGCTGCGAAGAGTGATGCCACTAAGCCATCCTTGTGACACTGCCGTGATTGGAATATTCCAACCTGTACCTGGAATCTGCTGCTGCCCTGTTAATCACTCGTTCCTCGAAAGACGAGTCGTCTTTAAGCTCTTTTCACTGACTCGTAAAATATGAAAAGATTGCCGAGTTTTGGCCTTCCAGCTCGTTAAAGCGACCGGAACGCTATCCCTCATTTAGACTTTAATCTTTTTGGACCTGAGGGATTATTACACAAAAAGATCGAGCGCTTGTCTTGTTCGGCTCGTTAAAAGTACCGAACACCCATCCCTTCTGTATTGTTTTATACTTTTTCGGACTTAAGGGATTAGATGACGAAAAAGGAATTATGGAGTTGACTTTCTGTACCTTTTCAGACTCTCTAAAAATGAAAAGGACCGAGTTTTCTTTGTCGTTAGACTCGTTAAAATGATTAAATAGCGACAAACTTGTCTTTAGACGAGAACGAGTTTCCCTATCGCTAAGCTCGTTAAATCATAGCAATAGGCTTGCCCGAAGGGCAGGTTATAGAACAAGCATATGTTATCCTCCTCAAGCTTGACAAAAATAAAGAGGTATTGGTCAGAAATGACTGGGGAAAAATTGGGAGAACATCAAAGTTTAATGGTAGCAAGTCACTCTTGAACATGACACTTTTCCTCCGTACCACATCGGGTTGGGTTGTTTCATTCACCGGTCTCATCACCATGGTCCTCGCCAAACCATCCACATTTGGGGTAATGCTACCGATCCATCGCATCAGTGTCGTTATATGTTCAAGAGGGGTCATTCTGAAAGTGTCAACCGTGTCCCATCCACTACCATACATTATCCTTCATCCATTCATGATCGCCACCCTGAATCATATGTCACAGTTTGTTTTCACCTCCACTAAAATCATTAGCTCCGTTCCGTGTCATTGATGTGGGATTCATTAAGGCCCTCCTTTGACGGATCGCTTCTTGTCGACTTCAGCTCATTATCCAAGAAGTTGATCTAGGAACAACCCCATCAGTACTTTGAAGCTTCCATGCCTCAATGGCAAGTTTCTCACTTCCGGCGACAGGTATACATCAATGACCTTCGACCAGAAGATTTCGCGTGGCGTTTGACGCCAAGTCCTTTATTCACGCCACGTGAATTGTACTGCAGTACCTTGAGGGTCATTATCATTATCGGTGATTCCTCTCGCGCTTGTTAACGGTTTTCATCATTGACCGGTAATCAAGCGATGTCTTTCCATGTTCGACTTCAGCGAAATTCTCACATGGATCGACTTGTACTTAGAGTGAAGATCGAAAGAGTTTGAAGACCCCGGATCTAGTTTCATCCATCCGGGCTGCGATACATATTCAGGAAATATAAAAGCATTTGTCATGTACATCATCGCAGCAGATGATCATCCTACTCAAAGGATGATAATTTCAGCAGAAAATTATCAGTCTACCTTCAGACGATCGTCTGTCATATGTACCAAAATGTATTTATAAAAGCTGAGCATGGGAATGCCCGCCTCAGCTAGATCATGAAAATAGAATGAAAAATAATGTATTGTATTGTATTGTATTACAGGGCGCCTCCTCAGCACTGGAATGAACTTCGGACCCTCTAGATAAAGCATTTCACCCGATAAATGGCCTCATACTTTAGGGGGCAACTGTTATAGACATTTTTGTGCCTCGCGACATGGAGCATGAAATGTCAATAATTACAGGGATCCTCAGTCCCTAAACATGTTGTTCTTACCCCTAAAAGAACAAGGTCATCAAACAACAGCACTTCCAATCAGTTCTCCACCTGAAAACACTTCAAAACAGGCTAATTTTGGATCATGTCAGCTGCTCCACTGAGCATCTGCGCTGGAATGCAACTGCTCTTCCTTGTACCTGTGCTGGAAGTCAAATCTAATGAAGGCTACCTGCGCTGGGCGAGATTGGCCAAGTGGCACAGTCATTCTGCAAGGTGTCAACTGCCCAGGAAGCTTCCAAACTGACACTTGGTTCATGAGATTCGCCCTGTGATGAGTAAGAGGTACTTGATCACCATGTGTAAGCAAGGATCTCCAAGTGGACTCAAGAACTGAAGATTAACTGAAGAGGGAGAGGACACAAGGCAGCTTCATGTCAGTCTCAAGCTGACTCATCCTTTCTTCTTCTATCCTATATATAGAGCTCTTCTATGAGGTCTAAGGGGGCTGGAATTTTGTGTAAAGCAAGGAGGTGCTGTTGGTTTACAGTTAGAGTTATTGGGTGATTGTTTTACTAGAGGTGAAGAGGAGAGTTCTTGCTGCTGGGGAGGTGCTACTGGATTGGAGCCATCATTGGTTGTAACCTTCTCAGAACCCTGTTACTTCTATCAATAAAGTTTTGCATGTTCTCCTATATACTTGTATTGCATTGATGTATTGTATTTACATGTATATTTGATTCATCCTAATCCATGCTTCAGTTATGAGTACATGTATCTTGTAGTTTGCTCTCTTGTTTGTGCAGGATCTGTGTGTAGCTGGACCGGCAAAGAGAGCAAGGAGCTGGGAACAAGAGACAAAGAGAGAGGATAAGGATCGACTAAGCGAAAGACACCAGGTTGGTTAATCTTTCTTCATTCTCTCTGTACTTTCATAAAGGAAATCATCAAAACTTTACTTTCAGTTGTTGCTAAAGACTGTCACCTTTAGAGTAGGGATAGGGTCATCCGCATCGGATACTTTTCCCCACAACACCACTCCTCTTTTTCATTCTTCTATTCATCCCTTCATTCGGTTATCCAATCAAGTTGGATAATAGAAATGACACAAAGAAAAGCTTCCACGTCCTCATCCTTTGTCGAGAGTGCATCTACACCAACATTTTTCTTCCATTTTTTGTAGATGATTTCAAATTCATAGGCCAACATATTTTTGAACCATTTTTGTTTCTCTTCTGAAGATAATCTTTGTTCCAAAAAGTATTTAAGACTATCATGATCTATTTTTACCCTGAAGTGTCTTCCCATTAACTAAGGTCTCCATTGCTTTAGTGCATGTACTATTACTACAATTCCTTCTCATAAATATATTTGTATAAATACTTTCCTTTGATTGGATGACTTTCAAAAGTAATAGGTCTTCCTTCTTGCATTATGATATCACCAATTCCATTTCCTAAGCCATCACATTCCACAATAAATTATTTTGTGAATTTTGGTGTTGCTAAGACTTGTGCCTGACACATTGCCTCTATAAGATGTTAAAAGGCATTAGTTGCTTATGGAGTCCATGAAAATGCATCTTTCTTTAGCAATGTTGTTAGAGGTGTTGCTATTCTCCCATAATTATTAACAAATTTTTGATAATACCCTGTCAACCCAAGAAATCTTCGAATTTTCTTAATGGTTGTGGGGATTTTCCATTCCTTAATGGATTTAATTTTGTTAGGGTCTACCTTAACACGATCATGAGATGTAATATGACCCAAATATGCCACCTCCTATACTTCAAAGAAACATTTGGAGGGTTTTTCATTTAATTGTTTCTCCCCAACAGTTTGAGCACCCTTTCAACATGTTCAACATGATCCTTCCAAGACCTGTTGTAGATTAGTATATCATCAAAAAATACTAATATAAATTTTCTAAGGGAGGGTTATAAAGTGGAATCCATAAAACCCTGAAATGCGGAAAGTGCATTAGTAAGGCCAAAATGTATGACCAAAAATTCATAATGACCCTCATGAGCTCTGAATGTTGTTTTTGGAATGTCTTCAATCTTCATTCTAATTTGATGATATCTTGAACAAAGATCCAACTTGGTGAAATAAAATTTTCGATGTAATTCATCCAATAATTCATCAATAATAGGAATGGGGAATTTATCTTTAATAGTGAGCCTTTTTATCTCCCTATAATACAGACACATACACCATGATCCATCCTTCTTGTGCACCAATACTACTGGAGAAGATAAAGAACTTTGACTAGGTTGAATTATACCAACTTCTAGCATTTCTGCAACCATACGTTCAATTTCATGCTTTTTGGAATAGGGATATATTTAAGCTCTAATGTTTGGAGGAAATTTTCCTAGAATCAAATGAATAGCATGATCATGATCACGAATAGGTGTCAGGCCTTTGGGAGACTCAAATACCTTGGAATGATTGTCCAATACTTTTTGGAGATCTGTAGAAATAGATGATTTCGATGCTTGAACCTCTAGTGAGCATAATTGTGAAATTATGCCCCATTGTTTTTTCTTCAGAATCTTTGTCATGCCATTAGAGATAATTACCTTTCCTGGTTTCCCTATCATACCCTTTAATTCAACTTCCTTTTCTTCCCAAAAAATTCAAGAAAATTTCTTGAAAATTAAAAGCTATCATTCCCAAATATTGTAACCATTGGACTCCTAGTACAACATAAACATCACCCATTGGAATGGGAAGCATTAGACTATTCAATACATATCCCCCCATGGTTAGCTTGATATTATGGCACTTTCCAGAGAAAATTATAGTTCCTCCATTTGAAACCATCACTTGACAATCTAGTGCTAGATATAGGGAGAAATTCAATTCCTTGGTTATATTACAATGAAGAAAATCGTGCTACTACCCAAATCAATCAGCAATATTACCTTTTTCTTATTGATATATACTTCTATTTTGATAGTTTTAGGAGTGGTAATTTTCCAATTCATTACAAGATATGGTCAGATTCAGTTTTTCTTTCTCTAGGGTTGGTTCGTGGTGTATATCCTCCTCTTTTGATGTTTCTTGCTCCTTTTCTTCCTCCTCGTCACAATCTAAGTAGAATAATTTCCTGTCAACACACTTATGACCTTTAGTGTATATTCTATCACAATTGTAACAAATCCCCTTTGGTTTTTTTTCTTCCAATTTTCATGGCATCAAACTTCTAGGTTGTGGAAGGCTAGGAGCAACAACACTTCCATCTTTTTAGTTGTCAGTGGTAGACTTCCTTGTTGCCATAATTTTTCTTTCCACCCTAAATGCTCTTGGGCACAACCCAACTTTGCCTAAATTTTGGTAAAGACTCTACATTCTGAGGAGCAAAGTGGGCAGTGGAGAGTGCAACGAAGTGTGAATTGGACCATATAGTAGAGAAGCAGAGAGCCAAGTGGATCGTGCAACAAATAAGTTGGAATATACCGCATAGTATAAGGGTGTCGGAGTGGGTTGAAGCTCCTCCATTTAGGAAAAGACATGTAATGTTGTAAAATATGAATGGTTTTTGGAGCAATGTAGATTGTTTAGGGAGTCCATGGTATATGGACCATGGTATTTTGATGATATATTCCTCAATTTAATAGTATATATAGGGATAAATAATAAAGAAGAGAGGCATCACATTGCTATGGGGTAAAATGCACGGTGTATTGTAGGATGAAAACTACCCTCAAAGGCCTTCCCCGTGACCTTTGACAGATTGTAATATTATCTGCAAAAGCTACCAAGTTACACACATGTTCATCTATCAAACAAAAATTGACAAGGTATGGAAATAGGATCACCTTTAGTTCCTTCTAGATTTGTTTGGAGATCTCTATGCGGCAAGAAGATCTCCTTTAAGACTGGCTCCAGGACAATTCCTGCACAAAGTACAAGGCAAACCAATCACAGCATATGCTCTTGAAAACTAATGTAAGAATGCACAATAAACATATATTAGTGTATAACTTAACTACTCATCTCGACAAGCATCAGAATGAACAAATAAATGAACAAAATTACCGACACTATGGAGTAGGGAACACAACTGCAGTTCTATATTTATAATGGAAGAGTGATTACAACCATCCATTGTATCAACCTTCCCTTGCCCCTTCTTCCTCTCTCTCTCTTCCTCTTTCAGCTCACTTCTTCAAGAATATGACAGTTTACAATAGCTCAATGGGCTATCCTTCCAAATGCTCTGACCCCTTTCACAATGGCCCTCTCGCTGCTTATGTAGCAATCGAATTAGGGCTACCAAGCTCCTCCTAGAGTTCACTAGCGCAAAAGTGATGAACCTACCCTGTTTTCAAGCTTTTTCCCATTTGCCTTCATTCTCATATTGGAATTTCTCCAAATATATCGATTTTTGAAGTTTCCTTGCTTTTCTTGAGCAAATTTAGGGATAAATATCTGGATATTTGTGAGTAGATTTGTTGGCTTGACCCTCTAAACTCCCCTTAGGTTCACTAATGCTCCCCCTGGTCTAACAACTTGAGTTATCAGGGTGACTAATGCTCCTGTATGCTTGGTAACAAGCTTTATAAAGTAGGTTAGCAGTGTGCAGAGAGCATTAGTGTGGAATCAAGGCCTGCAATTGTGGTCTTTGCTTCAGTCATCTTGTCTTTCACCTCTGAGTTGATGAGGAGGTCATTTTGTCCTATAATAGATGCCCCCTAAAGTATGAGATCAAAGGCAGAGACGATGGCCGAAATACTTTAGAAAAAACTGTAATTTTCTGTCAAAATTTTTGTAGAGAGAGAGAGAAGTTTCGGGTGGCAAGGAAAACTTGATACAACATATACATATATATAAATTGCTAAAATCATGTCCCGAGTCGGGCATTCCCATGCTCATTAGCTATGTCAGATTAATTTTTTCTTCTGAGATATAACAATGCTAGCCACTGATAAGCACAGAGTAGATCCAGTGTCATAATAGATCATCCTAAAATAGCTATCTCCAAAGAAAATTATCCGTAGCTTGGGAGAGGAAACAAGGCTGAATGATGCAAGCCTCTACCCAAGGTCTTTATTTCTGCTTCACTTAACAGCATAGATCAGTACATGTGATAAAATGTGTTGATGTCGAACATGCACAAAATCATCTGATTACCAGTCAATAATGGAGACCATTAACAGATGCGAGGAAGGCCACCGATAATGGTGATGGTCTCCAAGATGCACAATGCAAAATAGCGAGTGTGAAAGATTTCTTTGTCGTCGAACACTCATAGAATCGTTTAACCAGGAGCCAATAATGAAAACCCGTGATCAAACACAAGGTAACCTGCCACGACAATAGAAGGCACGACAATGGTTTTATCCAGACAACACTAGACTCATGAACACTACAAAGTGTTTAAGATACGGATATGCAATTACATCAGCGTATATAGGCTAAAAAATCATAGGTTGGTAGGGTTCATATTGAGAGGCTATCAAAATGAAGGTTTATCTGAGGGAGTGCCATGTTCAAGGGAACGATTGCTGCCAAACCACGCTTTCAAATATAGAATACAGTTGTATTGTCTACTTTCCCCGTCTGATTTTTTAATGAGTCTAGACAGGTAAACTCATCGATCTTTTCATGTTTAAAGAGTCTGAAAAGGATCGCAAAAAGAATGACTCTTTGCCCTATCTGATTAGTTTAATGAGTCCAGACAGGAAAACTCGTTGATTTTTTCATGTTTTAAGAGTCTGAAAAGTATCGTAAAAAGAACAACTCTATATCTTGTCTGTGTAATTTAAAGAGTCCAGACTAGACAACTCGGTGGTCTTTTCATGTTTAGAGAGTCTGAAAAGATCGTAAAGAGAGACTCCATGGTGGTCCCTTTGTCATAGTTGTTAACCGGGTGCGAAAAAAGGTTAATAGTATACCCAGATCGGTTACTTTTCTGTCTTTTAATCTATTGAATGCGGATAAAGAGATACCTATTTTCAATAGATGTCGACCTCATTTTGTTACGAGTACGAGGCAACGGACTAAACTCATGTTTCGTAGTGAATTTTTAACGAGCCCAGTAACAAAAACTCATGGTTTTTTAGTTTAACGAGCGAGAAAAGTACCTAAAAGAATGCTCAGGTCATCTTTGGGAAGTTTAATGAGCAGCAAGACATAGCTTGGGTCATCTTTAGCAAGTTTAACGAGTAGCAAGACATAGCTCAAGATTTTTTCAGTTTAAAGAGCAAGAAAAATACCTAAAAGAATGCTCCTTTGGTCTTTTTCAGTTTATGAGCTGGAAAAAGATCAAAAAAGAGTTGCTCAGAGCATCGTTACATGTATTTAACGAGCGTAATGATGAAAACTCGGAGATGTTTATTATTTTTTAAAGAGCAATAAAATATCACAAAAAGTTCTCTAACCATCGTCGCAAAGATTTAACGAGCTTAACGATGAAAACTCAGAAATGTTTATATTTTTTAAAGAGCAATAAAATATCCATAAAAGTGCTCTATTGATTGCGGTGTATGTTTAACGAGCCCCACAACAAAAAACTCGGAGATGTTTATATTTTTTAAGGAGCAATAAAATATCTCCAAAAGTTCTCTAATGAGAATTGCATGCAGCTTTTACTGCTTTTGATTCTTGAAAGTGCTTTCATCAAAAGTGATAAAAAGTATAAAAAAGCAGCAATTCCTATTATCTGGGTTCATGCATGATAAAAAATCATGGAGAGCCCCAAGAGTTAGCTCAATCGGTCAAATCAAGTGCCTCGCCAATGAGAGGTCACAGGGTCGAATCCCGAAAGCTCTTGGGGTTAGGTCAGTAAATAGGCCGAGGGCTGTTGATGCCTTCGGGTGCGTCCACTCAGTGTTGAAAAACCCTGGATGTAGCGGCTACCCATTGACCCGGGTATCCGTGAACCAGAAAGTGAAAAAAAAAAAAAAATCATGGAGAATGAAATACTTCCTCTTTAATGATTTTCAAAAAATCATGTCTCTCAAATTTATATAAGGAGATGCTTTGAGCTTTCACATGCATCATTTTCACTATTTTGAAGTTTGTGAGAGCTTGCTGGAGCTAAAGAGGAGCAGGTATTCCACGAACCATCCGGGCAACCACTCAACATGTCGTCAGTCCCAGGTGAGAGCTAAAACCTTGCTCTATGCCTTACTAAACCTTTCTTAACAATTTTATGGGTGGAATTTTGCAGATCTGAGGTGCCCTAGAGCCTTATTTGTGCACTAACGCCCTCCAGATGGCCAGTAGGGAGCGTTAAACACTCTGTACAAGCCACTTGAGGGTGTTAATCCTCCCTATGCAGCACTAGGGGTAGTGTTAGGGCTGTAGGGCGTAGTTAAAACCCTCATGCATGGATTCCTTAAGTGATTTTGCCCCATTTTAACTGTTTTTAGGGTTATTTTGTGCAGGTTTTAGTCTGAAATGACTCACCTATGAATAGAACAAGCCCATGATAATGAGGAATTGCTAATGCGAAATGATCCAGCATGCATATTTGCATTGTGCCACTGTGGTTTGTTGAAGTATGCAAAACTAGAGCTGATGAAAGACAGAAGGATTTACTAAGATGGATCATTCAGCGCTCGGATGAACATGAGCAAGTGTTTAGGATTGGAGATCAGGAGTTGGCGATTGACCGAGATGAAATTTAGTTTTTGACTGGTTTGTCATGCTATGGGGCATAAGAAAACCTCACCGGTGGTAGGTCAGATCCACGATCTACTTCAGAGCTGGTACAGATCTACTGCATCCCTAAGAGTGGACTAGTCAGCAATAGAGTCCCTATAGAGAGGATTTGATCTCGGTCTATGAGGGCAGTTTTATGGTTGATTGTACGGTTGGCAGGGTCAAAAGGTCCCCACGTAGTGACAAAGGCCCAACTGTTGCTTGTGATTGACTGTGTCCAGCCACAGATGTTCAACTGATGTAAAGCAGTGCTTCGCCAGTTGAAGGCAGAATTGACAACACGCAAGACCCGTACCCAACACAGTTTTGGGTACGGTACCATCATAGTCTCATTTTTCCTTGAGAGGGTACCTGTCATGTGCCCACGGATGAGCATAGGTCCCTTTGATGTGAGGGAGTCAAGGCAGGGATGTTGGTCATCACTTGATCCTCGCACAAGAGGAGGACTACTCCAGCACTTCTTTGATGAAGACTTCTTCCAGTGGCTCCGTAGTGAGATTGTGATTGTTGATGACTATGCCTATGAAGGCATGGACTTTACCAGTGACCCAGACTTGATGCTACTGCCCGGGACCAACTAGGCTCCTCAAGGTGAGAATAATTTTGCCAGTACTTAAGTATTTTTGCGCTTTTGAATGTATATGTAATGTTTTTTAAAGGTGAAATAAGAACTGACATGAAACTTTTATGCTTAACACAGATGTGGCACCAGTATGACTTGTAGGTGAATCTCACTATGTGCGACGAGGTGGCCAACTACTTGCTAGAGGGGGCAATGCCGACAGTCTCCATGAGGTTTTGAGGAACCTAGAGGGTTTAACTATGTGTGTCCCCCCGCCGATGGGGGATATTCCCGCTCATATGCAGCGGCACACCTTTGGTGTACCTGAGCAGTTTCCGGTTCCTCTTCGGAGGGTAGCTAGAGTTGTTTTATATTTTCTGGAGAAATAGGCTCATTTTAGCAGGTGCTCTAGCATAGCCATATGAGTGCTTATAGCTAGGCTTTGAGCCATTTTGTACTTAAATCATCCAAGTTTTGGAATATTTTGATGTAAAAAAATGGATTTCGATCTATATATATATACAGATATTTTTGGTATTTTGGTGGAGTAAATGTGTTTTTAAATGTTTTTTGTAACAAATTTTTAACTTTAGTAAATGTTTTACTTCTCATGCATGCTGCTATAAAGAATGAGACAAATGCCAATTCAATACATAGTTAGCTAATGAATCAACGACTGTATTTAATTCTCAAGGAACATGCTCATATATGATTATTTAAAATCGATGTTCCAAGAGTCACACCCTTAAATAGTTACGTAACAAGGTTGAATTACTAATGTGATAATGGTTTTTCAATTACATAAGGACTAGCTGGGAGTCTAACCTGAACACCAGATTAGAGATGCCCCTTGATGACACTTCTCTGAGAAGCAAAACGATGGACATGTTATTGAAAATATTTTTGGTGGCGGTACCAAGAAAGACCCCCCCCTGGAGCAAAATAGTTCCGAATCGGGTGTGTATATGACCCAAGCAGCTGATGCAATGTGCCATGTGTGACGACTGGCACCATCCGCGTATCCTATGTATGCTAAGGGTGACGACGACATTTGCATTGCGAGAAGAATGCATGAGACAAGTACTCCACTAAATAACAAAACAATCCAATCACATCAAAAAAGGGAAGCAAAACTTATGAATACATAAAATTACAAAGCACATGCCCAGTGCAATACTAGGCACAATACTTTTTTAGATAGAGCCCATCTTTGGGCTCCTTGAGTGGGATTCCGTCCTAGTCCTGTAGTTCATATGCCCCTATTGGGAGGACTTTCGTTATGACATAGGGACCTATCCAAATGGGTCGAAGCGTGCATGCCTCCAAGAGGTTATCTTTTGGATGATAGAGCGATATGAAGTCGCCCGCTTAGAAAGAACAAAACCCAACCTCTTTCGCAAATTGGGTTTATACCCGCTCCTTGTGAGCTGCGAGTGCCAAATCGGTATATCGACGGGTTTTATCCAGTTGTTTAAGGTAGGCATTCTTCTTCAATAGTAGGGTCGGGCATGGGTTCAACACCTATTTTGAGGGAAGGGATTGGCCACCCATTTCATTTTGCCTCGTCGTAAAGTTGGATCTCATGCGTGACAAACAATGGATTAAAGTTGGGCATTTCCTCATGACACCAGACAAATTCATGGTGGAATTCCTCATGTAGGCAGGTGGAGCTTGCAATTTCCTCAGGACTATAATATGCTTGCATCTAGGTTTCTTCCGCGATGCTTCTCGTGACTGAAATATCTATGGGAAATGACCTGGAAGTGTCGCCCATATTTCCTTCCGCCCCAAAAGTTTGAATGCTTGTATAGGGTGGGGAAATGATTTCATTTATGTCAGAGGACAAGACTTGAAGAGGCATCATGGCCAAATTAGATGTTGAAACCAAAAGATGTCAATCCTCCCAATGTTGCTCTCCAAAACTCATGATTTCTCGAATAACTTCATCTGTAGATGGGAGTTGTTCAAGAGGATCTAAAGGAGGAGCAGTTATGGGAAGGGCGGTGGTACCGTCAGTGATAGCCAACATGATCGGAGATGTGGATGCGGATTGGATGCCTTTGTAGGCCGATTCAGCTGGTGACAATGGCATTTGGTCTCCAAATGTGTCAACATCTGAAGGCGTCGTTAGGATCCAGGGATCGGTCTATTCATGAGGAATTGGTGAAAGCATGTTGAGCGATTGTGAAACCTGGGGAGGTTGAAGAGGAAAACAACCCATAAGGGGATAAGCCTTTAGTAGACCGGTACATATACTGACATAACTATCAGTTCCACCTCCTACTAGGGGTATGGAGCCACTTGGTAATGGTGAATAATCAGGGGTGCAGAAAGACAGCTGGTCCACTGTAATTACCTTTCCATCCAATGGAAATAGGATGATATGAAAGATAGTGGATACGACAGCTGTCATGGAATATGTCCAACTGCGACCCAGTAACAAATTATAGTCGAGTTTCTTGTCCATGACTTCTACATCCACCGTTACTGTTTTCCAATACAATTTGATGGGGAAACTGGCTAGGTATCCTTTTGGGATAAAGGTGTGGCCATTGAAAGCTTTAAGGGAGCTCGAAAGCGGGGAGAGGGTTGGGGAACCTAGGGTGAGCCAACATGAAGCCGACATGACGTAGGTTGAAGCACCTTCGTTGATGACAGTTCGGTGTATACCTTTACCTTTCGAAGTGATATGCACTTGAAACACAAGCTGGTGGGAAATGGGAGGTTTACACTTTTCCATGTTGAAAATAGCAAGCATGGAATCCGTAGGGTCAATACCTCTGATAGTCAGAAGCAAAGATTTCCATTGGCTAGGGCATTTTGTAACACTTCGAGCACCGACATAGCCGATGACACTTGCACCAAATCCTCTACGATATTGTAGTGTTGGGCGGCACGTGCAGATGTATTGTGCGTTGTGGGTCAGAGTGCCCCCTTGGGGGGTCGAATTACAAAGTCCTCAACTGACCTTTCGATATGCAGATCATTGAGCGGCGATGGGTTTTGACCTGAGGATGGTTCTGTTGCTAGAGCGATAGGAGCTCCATAATATTTGGCTCTTGTGGTGAGTTCTACCGTTTCAAATGTGTAAATGGTAGAAATTCCTTCACCAGCTGAAGGATGTTGTGAACCATCGCTACTCCCTGGCGTGGGTTACGGTTGATTGGCAACGATATTTTGCTGTTGTTGAGTAGGAAAAGGATTTCTAAGGACAGCAGGTGCCTTACCAGAATATCTTTTGGCAAGGTAATCTGTGCATTATTGAAGACGCTGACAACGCCAGGTTATGTGGTCTTCAAGAAAAACTTTGCATGGACATCTGGTGCCTTTATCCTTTTCCTCATCGGTAGGTGTAACAGCCTTCTGTTTCGGGTTCAGCTGCTTGGATGACTGCTCTTCAGAAGGAGCGATCTTGTTCTTATTCTTCTTGTTCTTGCCACTGGATTTTTATGTAGACTACACAGATTTTATCGTAGTGGCAGGAAGAGCAGTCGCTTTGGTAGAGGGGTCCATTGCTAGCTTGGCAATGGAACCACTAAGTTATTCTACAGTGACCCCAGAGGTTTTGCCAACAATCCTGTCAACGTGCACTCTAGGGTGCTGAATGGTATGAGCATTGGGGCTACCAGGAGCATTGGGGATAATGTTGTAAAGAGTGCCAAACTATGAATAAATCAAATCTAAGTGCTGGGCACGATGCATGGATTGGTCTTCTATGACCACACCACCTAGAGCGACATCTCTAGTGATTTGTGGGAGTAAGGACTTACAGAACCAATCCGTTAAGAGAAAATCAGGGATGGGAGCTTTGACCAACCTTCGCTTACGTCTCCATTCATGAATATGATCGGAGATGTGGGTGGCAATATCCTGACGAAATGAAGTAAGGAGCTCTGTCCCAGTCTCATAGTGGATAGGTAACTGAAATTGCTTTAGGAACTCCATTGCTAAAGCATCAAAGGTATTTACTGACACATGTGGTAACTCAATATACCATTTCGTGGCATTGCCAGTCAGGGTGCAGGGAAAAAGACGTAACCAGACACTATCATCCACCATAGAGTTAGAAACACACCAGAGATGGTAGGTGGTGATATGGGTGCCTAGATCCTCCCCTTGTTTTCAATCGAACTTTGGAATGTCTGTAGGTATTTTATGCGGGATCGGCGGCCATTGTAAGTTGAGGTAGTTGGGGTCATTTGTCAATTTGTATAAGTCGAGAATATCCAACGTTGCCAAAAAAGGTAGAGAGTTGGGTGCTCCTGACTCAAACCATGGTGATGACGGATGACTTGAGGAGCTTTGTGCTCCTCCCATCATTTGGTTCCCCATAGTGTACATGGGTTGCGTGGTGTAGTAGTTTCTTTGCGGTATTGTGTTGTAGAGTGGATTTCCATGAGGAGTTTGATACTGGGGTATGAAATTTCCCCCCGTATAAGCGGTGCACCCTTGACTCATTTGAGTTTGTGAGTAGGGTGCCCACATGGATTGGTTAGGAATCCCTTGTGGATTCCCAACACACACAGAACTAACCATATGGATTTGATTGACAGAGGGAACACTCATGTCAATCAGCGACTGTCCATGCATGCCTGAGAATGGAGGGGGAACTATGACATTTCCCACCAGCATGTGCATATTGGGAACCTCCCCAGATATCTGAATCTGGGGGTTGGAACTATACATTGGCAGCTGACCTTGTTGTTGGTAAACTAGAACCGCACCCATACTGCCGCATTAAGTGTTATATGGAGCACTATATGTGGCACTAGTCGAAGGTATGCATTGTGGCACCATAGGAGTGGAACCTAGCATCTGCTGGGTTCCACTTATAGAGGGTGTTATGTGAGTTGTCGTACCTAGGACAAATGAGATAGTGGGATTCCACATTACTGACGTTGTGATGACTGTTGACTGGGGAAGTGGTAGAGGACCAACAGTGTCTCTAAAATTCCACAACCCTTGAGTCGTCGACTAGATAGATGGGAAAGTTCCACCTACTGAAGAAAGAATTATAGGTACCATGGAACCATGATAAGATCTGATGGATTTGTGAGCAGAGTGTTAAAGTGAGGAAGGAATCCTTCCATGAAGAAATCCTCCAGTAAACTAGAATCGTCGGTCGTCCACACAGATCCCGTGTGAGATTTAGGAGACTGGTTCCTCGAAGATGAGGAATCTGAGTCAGTGAAATTCGATGGATCTTCCACAATGAGTGGAGTAAGTCCTAAGAATCGTCTGGAGTGACGAAGAGGCTTGAATTTAGCCAGGGTGACTGTTAAGTTTTATCAAATAGATTTTAATGTGATATTCTTTAAATTCTCAAAAATGATAGCACTCAGGTACCTAAAAATAAAAAATACACTAAATATATCAATCAACAAAAAGGGGGAAATTACCTCGTCTGATAAGCACCGATTACTGGAGATGAAACCCGGTCTCTCAATGAATAACAGAGAAGGATGGCCAAATGTACAGTTACGGTTACTTTAGAGCTTCGCCTGAACCTCAGATTGAGGGGCCAAGTACTATCGTGAAGACGAGCACCCTCCCAAAAACTGAAGACAAAGTAGATCCGTCCGTTTTAGGTACCAGGATAGCCTGTCCCAGTCACCTTGTGTAAGTACCTAGAATTTTTGGCCACTAGAGATACCTCAAATCATAGACAATACTAGGGGGAACATAGTTGTAGACAGCATGCTGTGTAGGCAGGAAACCTGAGTCCTTGACTCAGTTCTGAAATCCCCGAAGGGACCCCCAATACATAGAATGCCCAAAGGATTTGTAAGAGAAGGCGGGCTACCTTCAATTACAGTCCGATGCTGTCTTGTATTTTGCTTTGTTGTTAGTGGAGTGGTCCTGGTAATATGAGTGCAGAAGGATTTTTCACTCGTTAACGACACTAGTTTTGGTTTTCAACCTTAGGCAGTTCACTCACATGCTTATCCCAAGTTCCTAATCTAGCTAATGTTGGTTTGATCAAAAGAGTAACTGATTGATTTTAATGTAAATTTTAGTGTACTTGATTATTTGTCTTCGGTAGGGGTGTTGTTGTATGAATATGGTGAGACTCTTGACTCAATAAATCATGCAAAACAATGCTCTGATTTTTTTTTAATTTCTTATGCAAACAAGTATTATTCTACACATTCAGCTTTTCACATATTCATGGATTCATCTGTGCATATAAAGCCATTTAACACTTGCATAACCAAAAGATTATTTTCCCAATATTTCCTAACAACTGCTGAAAACCAAAATGAAGCAGCTTACAACTATTTCGATAGAAAGATGAATACAATTTATCAGTCTTTCTTTCAAAAAAAATGTATTTTAAGAGAGAAAAACTAAAACATTTTCCTAAAAATGAATTTTCAAGACACCAAATTTGTTAACATAATATAGTTGCAGATCTTACTTTAGCCCCTGAGACAAGTTTCCCCCCTTTTGGTCCACAGACTCTTCTGGAAATCATGGAAATGGGAGACTAATGCTCTGTTTCAGTGTAAACAAAGAGTTAGTTGGGCCACTAACGCTCCCTGTACACAGGAACATAGCTTTATAAAGCTCTGTTTAGCCTGGAAACCTACGTTAGTGAGGGAAATATCTCAAACGAAAGGCCTTTAGGATCAGTTTCTGAGGAGAATGCAAACTAGTAGGATGTGACAAGATAGTTGGTGGATCAAAAAAGGATTTGAAGAAGTAGGAAGCTCTTAGAAGAAAGAGAAGAACTAAGAGGAGTCCAGGTAGACCGGGAACTAGATGTATAGTCCCCAGTGGAGTCGCCAATTCTACTATGGGGTAAAATGCATGGTGTATTGTAGGATGAAAACTACCCTCAAAGGCCTTCCCGGGACCTTTGACAGACTATAAGATTATCTGCAAAAGCTACCAAGTTACACACATGTTCATCTATCAAACATAAATTGACAAGGTATGGAAAGAGGATCACCTTTAGTTCCTTCTAGATTTCTTTGGAGATCTCTATGCGGCAAGAAGAACTCCTTCAAGACCGACTCCAAGACAATTCCTGCATAAAGGACAAGGCAAACCAATTAGAGCATACGCTTTTGAAAACTAATGTAAGAATGCACAATAAACATATATTAGTGTATAACTTAACTACTCATCTCGACAAGCATTAGAATGAACAAATAAATGAACAACATTACCAACACTATGGAGTAGGGAACACAACTGTAGTTCTATATTTATAATGGAAGAGTTATTACAACCATCCATTGTATCAGCCTTCCCTTGCCCCTTCTTCCTCTCTATCTCTCCCTCTTTCAGCTCACTTCTTCAAGAATATGATAGTTCACAACAGCTCAATGGGCTATCCTTCCAGATGCTCCCCTTTCATAATAGCCCTCTCGCTGCTTATGTAGAAATCGAATTAGGGCTGCCAAGCTCCTCCTAGAATTCATTAGGGAAAAAGCCATGAACCTGCCTTGTTTTCAAGCTTTTTCCCATTTGCCTTCATTCTTAGATTGGAATTTCTCCAAATATTTTTCCTTGCTTTTCTTGAGCAAATTTAGGGATAAATATCTAGATATTTGTGAGCAGATTTGTCGGCTTGATGCTTTGAACTTCCCTTAAGTTCACTAATGCTCCCCCTGGTCTAACAACTTGAGTTAGCAGGGTGACTAACACTCCTCTATGCTTGGTAACAAGCTTTGTAAAGTAGGTTAGCAGTGTGCAGAGAGCGATAGTATGGAATCAAGGCCTGCAATTGTGGTCTTTGCTTCAGTCATCTTGTCTTTCACCTTTGAGTTGATGAGGAGGTCATTTTGTCCTATAACACACATCTTGAATTGAATGGTTGTATTCTTGTGATTTGTGGTTTGGGAAAGAAGGTGAGGCTCTACAGCTGAGTGCGCAGACAACCTAAAGTTGAGTGTGCAGGTCAAGAACTATTTGTTGTACAAAGAATCATCATATTAGCAACATTTCTTGTCGATGTAGCCACAAAATGGGGTGAACCATGGTAATTTGGTGTCTTCATGTGCATATTTTCTTATTATCTATTGTACCATAGCAGTTTATTATAGTTTCACTTTATTTCAGTACAATAATGGTTTATTTCTTTATATGGTATGTTCAAATGATTAAATGAATGTGGAAAAGTGATTAGTGAATGTTAAGAATAAAAGATAATATAAAACCCCACATCGCATCATTCTTCAAGGTTTTTTAAACCTAGTTCTGCATCCTCCCATAGTCACTTTGGGTGAGTCTGCGATTTTCCTACAGGTCATTGCTAAAAGGGCCAGTGATTGATGGTTTATTGGTGTGCAATATAGATCGAACCTGGTTCAACCCAAATTATAACCAACAAATGATTCTGTTGTCAAGATCTGACCATTTGTCAAGCTTGGAAATAGGTGAAGAACCAACCAACATAGAAGATAATATCCCTGATACGTAGTTATTTGCAATCAAAGTTGTAGATGACCATTTTGTAGATATCATTCAGTTTTTTATCACACGGATGGCTCCTTTAGAGTATACCACGCAGAAAAAGAAAGAATCGATGGTTAAGGCAGCTGACTTTTGATTAATAGTAGTAGAGTTATATAAGATGGGACTAGATGAAATATTACGCAAATATGCTCCTGAACATGAAGGACAAATGATTCTAGCAGAACCTCATGGTGGTACAGATGGTGGACACTATGCAGGAAAAGCTACTGCACAAAATATTTTGAGAGAAGGATTGTGGTGGCCTAAATTACATAAATATGCGAAGGAGTACTGTACATCATGTGATTTGTGTCAAAGAACAGGAAAACCTTCAAGAAGAGATGAGATGCCATTGGTACCACCAATTATATTGTGGGCCTTTGACAAGTGGGCTATTGATTTTGTTGGACCCATCAACCCACCTAGAAAGAGTACTGGTGTGAGGCACCTAATTACATAAACTCATTACTTGATGATCTGAAAATGGGGCTCTTAGGCTTCTTGTCCAACTTACAAGAACGTCTCCCACTTCCAAATCTTATTTATTCCCAAGTCCTTTGATTAACCAATTGCAGAATTAAAAAGTGTGCTTGAAATAGGTGTATGCTTGTGTTTATTTTTTACTGTTAAGTGGTATAATTATTATTTCCTAAGCTGATATTTTAAATACAAAGAATAGTAAATAATGCAGCAAGTAAATCACACACATAACAAAAATATTAATTAGGAGTTCACCCACAACTCTTGGGCTACATCTCCATGAGCTCTAGTCAATTCGACTAGGCTCTCTAGGATTATGGTATAAGTCCTTTTTACAAGCTCTTGACTTAACTCCTACTGTTTTTCACATAAACAGTGGGTTCAGACACCATGTTATCCCTGGCTCTTGAAGCTCTAGCTCTTGGCTCTGGCTCTTGGCTCTTGGTTCAAGCTCTTTGGCTCTGACTCTGGCTTCTCGGTCCTCCCATCCTCTGGTGGCCCTTTCCACCTCCTCTGTCCTCCGTATTATTTGTGTTTTTATAACCTATTCAGTTACCATTTTTCCTTTTTGAGTGGAAACCTGACTGTTCATATAAAGAATCAGTTCACAAATAAACGAAACGGCAGGTGCGGGTAACCCGACTGCCCTGGCCTTTTTCGTTATTAATCCCCAAATCGAATACATAACGGATTACATAGAAGACTCATGGAAATCTGACCTGAATGCCTCAAGACGGAACTCAAATGGAATTAGCCGCATCATAATCCTTTTCGGGTCCACATATCGCAAATCGCCTATCGCAAGGCCCACGGCCAAACCTGAACAAAATCCCAAATAATGGAATATATGGGAAATACAAAGAAATCCACCCGAAACGCTCAAGGCCAGATCTCAAATGGCATTTAACTACATTCATAAATCCTTTTGGGTCTGTGCATCCCCATCACATATCACAATCGCTTTGCGCATTGGATAAGAGTCATGGCCATCTCCCATGGCACATTGCAATGCGATAACATATTGCCAATCACAATCGCATATCGCATATCGCCCACATTGCATGTCACATATGTAAACGGCCCGGGGTCCATTCAACGTTCAATGGAACATTGTGATGCAATATCATGGCGATCACATATCGCAATCGCTTGAGGCCTAAAGGTCCAATCCACTCCGCTGGCTTTTCTCCGATGTGATAAAGCAGAGATCACAATCACATGTCGCTTGGGCTTCAGGATGTCTGCCCTTTATATTATTGTGATGCGATATATATATATATATATATATATATATATATATATATATATATATATATATATATATATATATATATATATATATATATATATATATATATATATATATATATATAGATAGATATATATATATATATAAAGCCCATGTTCTGCACTGTCGATTGGTCTGTTGCCTTATTAAGGTTTTCTTGTAAAAGCATTTATCTCCATGATCCTCCACCTTTGCCCTTATGTTTATCCGAACTCGGATTTACATGCATTTGCACCATTTAGCACCCCTTTTTTCCTTTGTGAAGAAGATTTTTAGACTTAGAAGTCTATGCTAGATCCATTTTGGATCACGCCTTCCCACTAAAAAGATTTTGGACTCCAAAAGACTGATATACTGATCTGAATAGTAGATGAGAGTAACTCACCCTCTTCTTTTAGCCTCCCTACACTTGCCTTTGCATAGTGCCTCTGAACCAAAGTTTCTAACCACTTACCTTCTTGAATGGGCTAGTCCTCCTGGGAAGAGTTGTCTTCCTCCTTACCTTTCTGCAGAAATTTTACTGAAATGGTCATAGAACATAGTTTGAGCTTCTCTACCTTGATCATTGATCCAAGGTGGCTCAAACAAGTGTGAAGTATATATGTTCCACAAAACTTTCATTTGTACCTGTTTGACAAGCTGTCAATAACAACTGTTAACAACAGTAGAAATACAAATAACAACTAGATGGCCTAAACTCCTGCTTCAACAAAAGAAATAGATTTCACAACTTGTGAACACCTCCATATATTCATCTGCATACAAATGATGGACTAGATAACAAGCCCACAAAACATGCCTTTAAAAAAATGACCCTTCAAGTCAAGCATGTAGAAAAAGACCATTAGGACTCTTTTTCAAAAGATGAAACACTTCATCATTATCTCCATTTGGAGACCAAGTTAAATTTTCCCAAGTCAACATGGCATCACATGCATGTCAAAGCAATCAACCCTGCAAGTTAATTACACATACATGTTCAAAAACAAGGAAATCATCAACATCCCTATGTTCATGCATCTCATGATCATTCATGCATTTCATCCTTCAACTTTCACTTAAGCACACTGTACTTTCGAAGCTAAAATGAAATATAATGTAGATGCATCAATAGACATGCAATCTCAATTAGATAAGAACTCTAACCATTCCTTACCAATCCCTTTCAAAGGTACTACCTTTGTCTGCACATCAGCATCATCATGTGAATCATTCTAAGACACATCGTTCATGGAATCATCACTTCCATTTCTACCATCTTCTCTTTCCACTTTCTTCAGCTTTGGTGGAAGCATTGCTGGATTCAGTGTCCAACATTTTGCAGCAAGATGTCCTTTCTTATGGCAGTAAGTGCACTACATGTGCATCCTCTTGACAACATGATTTGCCTTGTCCATTGGACCTTTGGCTTCTTGCTTCTTTTCCTTCTTCTGCTTCCTGTATGTGGCCATTCTCTTCAAACATCTAGAAACATTATGGTTATCCAAACCACAAAAGGAACATGAAACTCTTTCCCCATACTCATGTCGAAATTTATCATGCTTTGCAAAATCAAAAGGAATATGTTTAGAACCATATTTATACCTTTCTCTTTCACCTTTATTGCCTACATGAGGAGGTGAATCAAATGAAGAAGTGGCCCCCTTTGGAACACCATTAATCTCTTCAAGGTTGTTGGAGTCTCCCCAACTCTCTGGTTCAAGTGTATGCTTCTGAACACCTGCATCCTGCAAATGATGTTTCAAGCTATTACATTCTTCCTGAATACAATCTTCACACTCTGTAATGCAACCCCTTGGAGTTGTTTCAATGGCCTTCGTGGCAGCCATGGAACTTTCTCCATAAGCTTGTCCATAGCCAAGACCCAAATACTTAGGCCTTTCCTCAATCATTATTGGCTCAACAATACCTTGTGCATGTCTACCCAAGCCTTTTCCTTCATATCCATCTTGAACATTATGTCGGAACCTATGCCTCTAGTATGTTTTTCAAAAGAACCAATATAAGCATCCTTAGAGGAATTTGAAGACAAACTTGATTGGTTTACCTATTCTTCAAGCTGATACTTGACTAAGGCTTCTTGGGCAACAAAGAGCTATGTCTCAACTCATGCATCCTTTTTAGGTTCACATTTGCAATATGAAGTTGCCTCGCCATTTCCTGGAATTAGTCAGAAAGCAACTGCTTCTCTTCCTTCATGGAATTCAACTGCTCTCTAAGTCTGCTGCTCTTCCTTCCATCCTCATACATTTATCTCACCATATCCATCATGGTGGACAATTCTTGCTTCATGTCCTCATCAAAGAATCTTGTGAAGGGAGAAGAATTTGAGGACCCACTTGTAGAAGTTGTCATTATGCCAATGAACAAAAAAAACTTCAACAAGATAAATAAAGAGCTTATTTAGCAACATTTTTCAACAAACCTCTTGTGCTTTGGATTGCCTTGAGGTCCTTGGGATAGAAGAATGCCTTCAGCTCTCTTTCCTTCTTGTCCTTCTTGGACTGAGCTAGCAACAACTTTCCCTTTACCTCTACAAACTCAGAAAATAGTCAGTCTGCAAAACAAGCATACAATTAGCCTCTTATTGTTCAACCACCTTTCAGACAAGCAGTCTTTGCTTTGTCAATCAAGCATTCTGATATAACCTTACTTGAAGGTGGGGTTAACCACTCAGGCTCCGATACCACCTGATATGAAAATGGGGCTCTTAGGCTTCTTGTCCAACTTACAAGAACCTCTCCCACTTCCAAAGCTTGTTTATTCCCAAGTCCTTTGAATAACCAATTGCAGAATTAAAAAGTGTGCTTGAAATAGGTGTATGCTTGTGTTTATTTTTTACTATTAAGTGTTGTAATTATTGTTGCCTATGCTAATATTTTAAATACAAAGAATGGTAAATAATGCAGGAAGTAAAGCACAAACATAACAACACTATTAATTAGGATTTCACCCACAACTCTTGGGCTACATCTCTGTGAGCTCTAGTCAATTCGACTAGGCTCTCTGGGATTATGGTATAAGTCCTTTTTACAAGCTCTTGACTTAACTCCTACTGCTTTTCACATAAACAGTGGGTTCAGACACCATGTTCTCCCTAGCTCTTGAAGCTCTAGCTCTTGGCTTTGGCTCTTGGCTCTGGCTCTTGGCTCTTGGTTCTGGCTCTTTAGCTTTGACTCTGGCTCTTCAGCTTTGGCTCTAGCTCTGGCTCTTTGGCTTTGGCTTCTCAGTCCTCCCAACGTCTGGTGGCCCTCTCTGCCTCCTCTGTCCTCTGTATTATTTGTGTTTTTATAACCTGTTCGATTACCGTTTTTCCTTTTTGCGTGGAAACTCGATTATTCATATAAAGAATCAGTTCACAAATAAATGAAATGGAAGGTGTGGGTAACCCGACTGCCTTGGCCTCTTTTCCATTATTAATCCCCAAATCGAATACATAATGGATTACATGGAAGACTCATGGAAATCCAACTTGAACGCCTCAAGCCAGAACTCAAATGGAATTAGCCGCATCATAATCCTTTTCGGGTCTGCATATTGCAAATCGCCTGTCACATGGCCCATGGCCAAACCCGAACAAAACCCCAAATAATGGAATATATGGGAAATACAAAGAAATCTGCCTGAAACGCTCAAGGCTGGATCTCAAATGGCATTTAACTGCATTCATAAATCCTTTCGGGTCCGCGCATCCCCATCGCATATCGCAATCACTTTGCACATTGGATATGAGTCATGGCCATCTCCCATGGCACATTTTTACGCGATAACATATCACCGATCGCAATCACATATCACATATCGCCCATGTTGCATGCTGCATATGTAAATGGCCCAGGGTCCATTCAACGTTCAATGGAACGTCGCAATGCGATATCGTGGCGATCACATATCGCAATCGCTTGAGGCCTAAAGGTCCAGTCCACTCAACTGATTTTTCTCTAATGCGATAAAGCGGAGATCGTAATCGCATGTAGCTTGGGCTTTAGGCCTGTTGTCCGCCCTGTATATTATTGCGATGAAATATATATATATATATATATATATATATATATATATATATATATATATAACAAGCCCCTATTCCACACCGTCGATTGGTCCGCTGCCTTATTAAGGTTTGCTTGTAAAATGTTTATCTCCATGATCCTCCACCTTTGCCCTTATGTTTATCCGAACTCGGATTTACATGCATTTGTGCCATTTAGCACCCCTTTTTTTCCTTTGTGAAGAATATTTTTAGACTTAGAAGTCTATGCTAGATTCATTTTGGATCACTTGACAAGATGGGCCAAATCACAACCAGTAAGGGACTGTAGCATAGATACTGGTGTGAAGTTTATTTTTGAGTATATATTGTCCAGATTTGGATGTCAAAATATTTTGATGAGTGACCAAGGTTCCCACTTCCTAAATAAAATTATTAAATCATTGACTGAGGAATTCCAATTTTATCATCAAAAGAGCACCCTTATCACACTCAAGCCAATGGAACAGTAGAAGAATTTAATAAGATTTTGGAGAATGCATTGACTAAGGTATGAAATGTGAACAGAGATGATTGTGAGCTTAGAATCCCAGTAGTTTTATGGGATTATAAGACCACATGTAAAAATTTTACAGGTGAGACACCCTTTAGGTTAGTTTATGGGAAAGAAATTGTGGTGCCCATGGAGTACATTATCCCTAGCTTGAGGATTGCAGCATTTACAGATATGGAGGACCCTGATATAATGGAGGAAAAATGTCGTAGTTGATTGCTTCGGAAGAAGACAGATTTATAGCAAGATTCCATTAGCAGGTACAAAAGACAAGAGAAAAGGCTTGGCATGATATACATATTAATTAGAATAAGTTCCAGGTATGAAACCTTGTTCTCCTCTATGGCAGTAAGTTTGGAAAATTTCCAGGAAAATTCAAGATGCATTGGTTGGCCCATATGTTATCAAGCATATTATTGATGGAGGTGCAGTTCAATTAGCAAAGTTGAATCCTTATAGGGGTAGCCCTGCCCCTACATCCTCTCTCTAAGGAAGAAAGGAGAAAATTCCTAGTGCCATGTAAAGTTGAAAGTGGGCACTGGACTATAAACTACGCTGTAGAGAGATTCACTGTAGGAAGTTACTTCCCTACAATCTATATTATATCGAAGTACATAGGAGCTATGCTGTAAGAAGGGATGTTTGCTCCAATATGAATTTGTCGAATTTCGCCTAAAAAACAAAAATATGACCATTAAAAGGGAAAGTTAATGTTGAAACACATGGAAAGTTTAATTTATGAGGACAGATTGAGAATACCTAAGGATAGATATGCAATTAATGAACACAATTTGAACACAATCTAGATAAAATCTAAGATTCAATATTCAGAATTGCTATAAAAGGTTGTGTCCTATCGAGATTTGGAACTTTGTTGAATTGAGAATTCGAGTGTTGATAGTGTGAAGAAGTTGCAGAAATTCTCGTTGTCATATGTCGTGTGAGCGTTCTTGGGAAGAAAATATTTGTAATTTTCGTGACAAGGGCTTAACTGGAATCATGGAATCTGGTACACCTGTAGTACCCTCAATCGCATTAGCATCATCCCAAAAACAGTGGACATCTCCATGGAAGAAGCCAACCAAGGAAGAAAGAATAAAGAAGAAACATGATAAGAAACTTGTCAAACCTCAACAAGAAGTAGAGAAAGTCAAAGACAATAAGGAAGAAGTGGAGCACACAGAGTAGATGGAAATAGATGGCATAACATTTCCATCACCTCTACCACCATACATCCACTAAGAAAAAAAAAAAATTAAACTAGTGAAAGACTCAAAGGATGCGAAGTTTGGCACCTTCACACCCCTATTGCCAAATGAAGTACCATTTACTAGGGAATTACTTGGGAAACTACTGCACCTGAATTTCACAGACTACAACTTCAACGACAGGAAGAAATACCCACAGTTTGCACCAGAACAATATTTGAAACAAGTAAACTACCCGGAGAGTGGTGTGACAAGATTAGAACTATGGCAGTGGGAAAACGGATTGGCCGAGTAAGGATTAATGAAAATATTGAATGTGTCGCACTTTGGCAGAAGTCCAGGGAGCACAACTTATGTGTGACAGTTGCTCGTACTGGTGCATGATGGATCCTTATGGATAGGAAATAAAATCCTATAGATCCAATGTTGATATGGAGAATCACCGGACTTCCATATTAGGGGAAAAACCCCACGAAATAATTCATTCGAAAAGATCAGGACAATGCGATAGCCGAGAGCATGAAGAAAAAGTTTTGTCTGGTAAAAGGAAAAAGGGGATATCATATAAATTCAATCAGTGATCACTTATCTTCATAGCACACATATTAGATAGGAAGATCATGAGAAAGTGTCTAGCTAATGAAGTCCCTGTAGCATTAGTTTCATCAGCTGCACAATGCACTAATGGGGTTGAGTATAACTAGGCTAAATACCTTTGCAAATAACTTCTAGATGAGTGTCGTGAGGTCCAGGAAAAAGGTACAACATTTCATTATGATTGGCTAATTTTGATAATTTAAATGTTGGCATGGAGAGAGCCAGAGGATTCACAGTTCCCTCCAGTAGCTTTTGATGTATGTGAAGTCGTGCGTATGCCTCACTGCAGTATACCACTCAACCATTGCAAGCAATGGAGAACAAGATGCTTTTCTTGTTATATCACATGGATTTGCATATGTTGGTGAACCAACACCCTTGCCTCTCATCAAGACTATATGAATAGTATAGCATTGTTGCGAAGTTTAAGGTCATTTTTTCACAAAGTATATATACAGGCTCGTAGGCATGAAAAGAAGAAATGGAATCCCCTGCCATACTTAGTCACAGAAGATGATTGCCTCGCACTAGTACAACAATGGCCCACATAATGGATGACTTCGTTGGAGGCACAGGAAGTGCCAGAAGATAGTGCGACAGAGGAGGACACCTCACAGCATGATGAAGCAAGTGGAAAGGACAAAGATAAGGATGAGAAGGAATCAGAGGAAGAGGAGAAACATGACAAGGGTCACCAGGATCCTCTTGAAAAAGATGAGAAGAATAAGGATTCTAAAAATATAGAAATATAACAAGTTGTCACAGAAAAAAGGAAAGCACAGGGCGAATTTTCCATGAAGGTTAAGAAGAAGCAGAAGATAGATAAGACGAATGATATCATGCCAATGGTCCTTATTGATGGGGACCTGGATCTTATAGGGGACAGGATATAGTAGATGACTGTAGAATCGTGGAATAAGTTGGAAGATCGCTATGGCACACTTCTCACAGGTGTGTAGGAGCGGATCGCAAACTTCAAATTTTGGCACAGACAGTTACGCAACCCATGCAGGTAGTGGTGAGGATTGGAGAAGAAAGCAAAAGAGAGCCTAAACTTGTAGTGAGGTTAGCCCCAATACCCATCGAAGCCCTATAATTTTACTCCACCAAGGCACAATAGTAAGAAAAAGGGTGGAAGCATGTCAATATGAACATCGCATTAGTAACATTGCAAATACTACACAAGCTGAAAATAGAGATAATAGAAGGGTTGAGGATGCATGAAAAACATACCTCGTATATGAATATTCAGGTAGAGAAAGAATGGGCTTCACTTCAGCAGAAGCTTGAATAGATAATCCAGGAGAGGGATCAAGCAGTTCAGCAACAACAGAAGATCAAGGAGGCGACTGAAGCAACATTTAGAGATATTTTGTACCTTGATGTCTGAGAAGAAGAACTAGTAGAGGACAAGGTCTTGAAGATATGCCTTGCCATTAAAGGATACAAGGAGAAAATTGGAACAATACAGTTTAAATATGAAATGCAAATCAGTGAGATGCAAATGAAGTTGCAACCAACTACGCCACTGTAAGTAAGAGGGAAAAGGGAGACTAACTTGAAGACCAAATTGCTAGCATCTCCACAGTAGTAGAAAAAAATGGAAAATTGTTAGATGAGAGTTTACAGATTTGGAATTTTCTACAGGAAGATCAAAATGTGCAAAAACTGCAGGAAGAGATTCAGCAGAAGAAGGAGTAGTGGGAAGAGATTTGGGCATCTACGAAGACCTTACCAATCTCACAAAAGCTTTCCAAAATTAATGAGGGAAAGGCCCTCTAGAAGAATATTGAGGAACTGAAGAAGGAAGAACAAGTTTTAGCATAGAGGACTCAACGATGGTAAGATGAGGCTCTCCAACTTTCACAGGTAGTAGATGAGAAGCTTCAAGATTTTCGATAGTGGGAGATAGCGATGGTGCAGAAGGCTACAGAACATGTGATGGAAGTACTACTGGAAGAGGTGTGCAATGAAAAAAATTAGTTCACAGAGATCTTGCAGTAGTTCAACAATACTTACAATAGTATTCCAGCAAAAAAAATAGGTAAATAAGCTGAGTGACTTAGGACGAGTCACATGTGAGTGTTGGGGGCTTATTGGGTGCAACACAACATGGCCTAAATTTTGGTAAAGGCTCCTCATTTTGAGGAGAGGAGTGCATAGTGGAGAGTGTAGTGGAGTGCGAAGTGGACCGCGTAGTAGAGAAACGAAGCACCAAGTGGACCACGTAGCGAAGCAGTTGGAATATACCATGCGGTATAAGGACGGGTGATAGAGTGAGTCAAAGCCCCTCCTTTTTGGAAAAATAATGTAATGTTGTAAAATATTAATGGTTTTTGGACCATCATAGATTTTTTTAGGGATTCCATGGTATATGGACCATGGTATTTTGATGATATATCCCTCGATGTAATATTATATATAGGGATCAATAATAAAGAAGAGAGACATCACATCTTGAATTGAATGGTTGTATTCTTTTGATCTATGGTTTGGGAAAGAAGGCAAGGCTTTGCAGCTGAATGCACAGAGGCCTGAATCTGCAACTAAGTGCGTAGATGAACTACAGCTAAGTGCGTACGTCAAGAACTATTTGTTGTACAAAGAATCATCATATTAGCAACATTTCTTGTGGAAATAGCCCTAGATTGGGGTGAACTGCAGTAATTTGGTGTCTTCATGTGTATCTTTACTTATTATATGTTGTAGCATAGCAGTTTATTACAATTTCACTTTATTTTAGTACAGCGATGATTTATCGCTTTATATGGTATGTTAAAATGATTAAGTTAATGCGGCGAAGTCATTAGTGAATTTTAATAATAAAAGATAATATAAAACACCACATCAAATCATCCTTCAAGGCTGCAGAAACCTAGTTCTGCATCCTCCCATGTCACTTTGTGTGAGACTGTGACCTTCTTGCACGTCGTTGCCGAATGGACCAGTGGTTGAGGGTTTGTTGGTGCACAATATAGATTGAACTTGGGTCAACCCAAATCATAACCAAAAAACACCTTCTCCAATGAATCAGGTCCCCAAAGGAAAACCTCATGTTGTATGTTATCATTCAAATTCCCTATGTAGACATCAATCCTATGCTCCTCTAGAATGTTAGTTACCCTGATATTCATTTTCTGGATGTCCTCAATGTGCTCTACCATTGAAACCTTTTGTTTGAGATTTATCAATTAGATAAGGAAGGTGTTTCTCTTTGTACCCTCATAATGTGATATCATTTCCTTCATAAAAATTTACCAAGTGACAAGTGGTTTACTAGAACAAATCCGTCGATACCATACAAATTGATTGGGTTCTAAATATAAAATTGCAATGAGTAGCTTTTGTGTGTGTTTCACATCATGAATATCAAAATATTGCTCCATCTATAGTATCCATGTTACAGGATCCTTGCCATCAAACTTCCTCATATAAATCTTTGGAATGTGGTGGGTCTTATACCTAATATTGAGTATCTAAAATCATAATTCATATTCCTTTTTCCTCATCATTATTTTCATCGATTATCTTGTCGCCATTGGGAAGACTTTCTTGCAACAACTTTGTCAATCCTTCCATATTGACATTCATCATTGCTTCCACATCTACTTTTAAACTATTAATCATATTTTCCATATATGCTTTTAAACCATCCTGTAAAACTTCAATGTCCCATTTTAAGCTATCCATGTCCCCTTTTAGTTCATATTTGGTTTCTCTTTGTGAGAGAAAAATTCGTTGCACTTGGTCCTGTAATTTTGATATACCATGCTGCAATTCTTCCTCTTCATGAGTCATAGTAGAGCATTATTAGGGCTTAATTGGTGTAGAATTATTTTGTTTGGGAGGATTTTTAGAACCAAATTCTGATATCTATGATTCAATATTCCCTTTGAATCGCTTCAAATTGTTTTTTAAAACAAAAGTTATAAAAAAATTTAAAAAATACACAGCTTGTTCTTTCCTTTTAGGAGCTCGATATTGAAGTTGTTGTATCTATGTAATTTTGGATATCCAAGTTCTAAAATTTCATACTGTGGTATCCCTTTGCATATTATTTCTATGTCCACATGTCATACCAATATTGGATTCTTAAAGATAAATTTATGCCAAATCTCCCACAATGACCTGATTATGGATTGTTTCAGTATACCAAAATTGTACAAAATTCCACGTGTCATTGTTTCAACCTTCGGCCGTAAAATTGATACGTGGAAAACTATTTTACGTTCTATTTCTATCACTTTTTATGAAATTTCAATATGATTCTTGAAGCAAATGTTATGATGCTTTTCCCTCGGTGTTTCTGGGAAAACTAGTGTCTTGTCGAATGAATAGCCCTCTAGGTTTGGCAGCTACCCTAGAAACAACAGTTTAAAGAAATTCAACGATTTCTTCTATGTGTAACAGATAAGAGAAAGATAATGGAACCAACCTGGAACTTCCACTTAATTCCTTGCTTGATCTCTCTCCCCCTTGACAGAGCTTGCAACTCCTCCCCATACTTAACCCACTTGGAGAGTACCTGTATAAACATAGTAACAAAGAAGCGTCAAAGCATCTTGATCTATTACAACATAAACATTATAGAATTAGATATATAATTAATAAATGATGGCATTCACGAATGATAACATTCACAATTGCACAATCAGATGGAAGAAAACTTGAATAACTTTATTAGTAGAAGGGAGAATTACAACCTAGTTGTCTAATCCAGCATCATTCTCCCAGCTTCAATCCCTCTTCAGCTCATGAAATAGCAAGATCACACCAACAATAAAATACTCTTTCCTCAATTACAAACTATCAGCACTTCCTTGCAATTCACAATATTCCAGCCTCTAGATCTCTTAGATGAGAGATCCATTTATAGATGTGTGCAAGGGTGTGAGTCATCTCTGGGGTTTGATTAGTGTCATTCCACTTGTTACAATTGGTTCCACTTGGAGATTTCTTGGATCTCTTACTCATCCCTGGGTGAATTCAAAGAGGTAAGTGTCATAGGAGAAGTTTCTAGAAGATTCCATGAGCAACCACCTAGCAAACGGTCTCAGACATTTGTCCATCCTCGCCCATCGCACCCTATAGAAGGTCAAAACAGTATGCATCACACCATGGCAATGTAACACTCAGTATGCATCGCACTTTTCCAGTGGAGCAGTCATTATGGTTCAGTTTAGGCCATTTCTGGATGGTTTCTCAAGTGGAACTTTTGGGGAATGATGTAATCAGATGACCATGTTATTTTAGGGTATGAAACAACTCGGTTAGGGGTTGATGAGCCCTAGTTTATCAACATATAACATTGGGGTTGATCTGCCCAAATATGTCTATAACACTCGGTCACCTATTTGAGACTGAATTCTGGAGCATGAAGAAACCCTAACTTCTTCGAAACATATCTCCGAAAATATAGAAAAATAATATATGAAATTCTGGAACAAAGTTAATAAATATTTTGGATCCATGTGGTTGCAATTTCAGCTTTTGAATCTTTGTAGAATTTTTTTTATAGTGAAAATCCCATGATGACCTATTTGAAGCAGCGAAACCCTAGAATCCAAAGCTTTGATACCAAATGTTATGCAACCAAGTCACAAAATAGAAGAAAAGATAGATCAAAGACTTAAATATTATCCTGGTCGATGAGGACACCTCCTTTACATTACATAAATGAACAATTCTTGGATGATTCAAATGATAAGACCTCCTTGGTATATGTAGGAGTCTAGGGGTCACAATATAATCAGATCCTACATAACAATAATAATGTAAGGGCACAACAATAACAATAGTAGAATTCTATGGGGCACAAAAATAATAATAAGGGGCTACACCAACAATAACAATAAGGGGAATACACTAGTATTATAGGGACCTAACATTATCCATCCTAAGGAGATGACCATATAAATTAAACAAAATCTATATAAGTTCTTATGAGGCGCCAACACCATACATAGAATTGCATTCATAAATTTAGTAGAGACAAAAATAACAATCTCTCCTTTCCATTAGAATGATCAAGTAAGATAATACTTAGCTCCTAACAAGAGAATAAATGAGGTCATGCATAACATAAAGCTTGTGGCTTTGACTTCTTTTAAGCCAAGCACATTTATCCCACCAAGGAAATTTAAGATTTGTTAATATTATATTTTTATCCTAAGGTTGTTGAAGTCTTGCACCTTACATGAGGTCACTTGCATCATAAATATTGTGCATTTTCATCTCCACCCAATTTCCTTCAAGGTCTAGAGTGCACCAAAAGAATTAACACCATTAAATAGTTCACCAAGAAATGATCTCTTTGGCCTCTTGGGGTTGTAATCACCAACTAAGGAATACCAATAGGGAAAATATGTAGAGGGGGTAGAGTGACACTATATAAACCTAATTACTGAGAATAAGAAGATTTATAGGTTCTTATTAATGTAAGGTTCCATAATTTGTGATAAGTTATGAGTCATGGGATGTGAAGGATTCTTAGGTTTAAAGCCTTTGGGGATAGGTTAGGAATGGTAGGGGCTTAATGCATTAGGTCTATAGAAACTAGTGGAGATTTATCTTATATACCATTATATGAATTATTGTTTCTTTTCTTGTTGGTTCATGCACCATCTTTGGCATATTTATCCCCAAGGACCTTGGGGTCATGAATATTAGTAGGTGTGTTTGCTAGGGGCATAAGTAGAAAGTCTTAGACGTAGTTTTTTTGTCTTTAATAAAAAAGGCAGGTGTATACAAGATGACATGATGAAAATCATATTAGATAGTATGCCTCTACACTAAATAAGGACAAAATATATTACATTTAGACAGGTTAAGCTTAACATACACTAGAGGTTGCATAATAGGATTGGAGGACTTGTCAATATCCTAATTGATAAACCTCCCCAGGGGCAACTGTAAGATGAAGTTTGGGCCAAGAATTACATCAAGAGACTAAGGAATATATTTATATAAATTATATTATTTTATCCTCCTTATTAAATCAAGGCACTAAATAATTTAATTTAGCTAGGTCATCCTATTTTATCCTCCTCAGTAACTGTGAAGAATCTATAGCTATGATTTTTCACAAATTTAGAGATGCTTATGTAGCACATTCTCAGGGCTATTGCATTTGAACACTGTAAAAATAAAAAATACTTTGGTTAGAATATGATCCTAGGTAAACTTCCAAGCATATAACTCTTAGTTATCCCAAATACACGTGTTGGTGCACACAAGTGTGACCTAGGGTTCATGAATTGGCCAACAAAAACCTCTTAGACATTGTCATATTCAACACTCACTGGAAGGTGATATCTCATTTGAGGCATCAATAGAATATCACTTATTTCCTTAATTTTAATATTTCCATTTTTGGTCTTTCATGCCCCACATAGAGAATATTAAGTGACATAATAGTGAGTGGTTTCACCACCACATCTATGGTCGGATAATGAAACACTCGCTCCTCTACATGACAACCCAGTTAAGAAATAAATGTCTTCCACCTCGATGTTGAGATTGTGGGAGTCAATATGAAATTTTTTTCATTTACATTACATTCCCTCACCAAATGGTCAAGAAGTTATAACTTTTCTCTCATTCTTGGGATCATGAAAATCTTTGCTAACCCACATTTCAGAGGTGCCAACATGGTTTTGGAATCATTACTTTCAATGAGTTCTTGTGCCTCATGCTCTCTATCTCTACATTTGAACATTTTTAGGGCTGAAAAATGTGTTAAGAGCAAGAGGAAAATATGTTAGATAACAAACATAAAAAAAATTCGAGGCATTTCTATCAAAAATTCAAAACATTTTATACCCATCATGACCACCACAAACCTCTCTAATAGACAATGTGATACCATCACACCCATGCCTTATAGGCTCTACGTCAATCATGTTTTGACATAGTTCCGAATATAGCATGTTTGCGATGACTTGAGGGCAGATTTTCCCTCCTTTAATAAGCCCAAAAATGAAATTTTCACTTTTAAAATAGAAAATAAAGACTGTAGAAGTGAAAATGAGATCATCCACTATTTTTCCCAAAATCAACTCTAGAAGATCAACGGTAAAAAGGGTTTTTTTGGCTTTGCAAATTGGTAAAAGTGAAATGATAAAAGTAAAATCACTTTTCATCCTTTTATAGGAATTAAAGTTATTTATTATTATTATTTTTGCCATTTTTTTCCTAATTGTCAATAATTAATCCTTTTTTATACATTTTTTTGGGCAAATATGATGATTTTTTATCTAAATATGTAGATAATAGGTTAAAACATTGAAATATAATACTTTGGTGCGAGTATATTTTTATCTCTTTTTCGCGCTCATTAAAATTGTAAGAAAGGAACCCCCTAGAAATCTCTTTATCCACATTATAGACACTCTAAACATGAAAATATAGCAAGGTGAACTTGTTTCTTTCACAATTGAAAAAGTATTTGAAAGAACATATACCAAGTATAAGTTTAACCCCTTTTCAGACTGAGTGGACTAATTACGAAAAAGGAGCACTTTAGTCAGCCATGACTAAAAGAGTTCTCCCTTATATTTTTTTTGCCTTTTTTTAGCCTTGAAAGACTAAATTTACGAAAAAGAACTTTACAATTTTTTTATTATTTTTTTTAAACTATCTAAACATGAAAAAGAAGTTGAGTTATCCCTTCATTGGATTCATAAAATGTAAACAATGTGGGATTCATCCATCATGATGAGACTCAAGCACTCCTTCCTAGGGTTCTTTAAAAATAATCTGAAGGACGAGCTTATAGTTCAAGCATATGTTATCCTCCTCAATATTATGTAAAAATAATTAGGCACTTTATATAAATGGTGGGGGGAATTGGGAAAGAAGTATATAAATTATGTATTTTAAAAGAAAACAAGTCTCTCTTGAACATGACACCTTGTTGCTCTTCGTGTCTGGGTTGGAAAAATATGTTTGTTCTCCATATCGATCATGCCTCACTGAAAGCATTCATATTGGTATCTATTCCCATTTTGAGTCAAGTACTTCCAAGTTGTTTAGATTTCATCAATATGTTCAAGAAGAGTTCAACCTTAGTAAAATAATTTTGCAGTTCTTAAAGCCTTTTGTCGTGTTAGCTATCCTTGAGTTAGTCCTGAATCACTTATGTTTTGTTCTACTTCAAATGTTGACACATGTTTTGTGTCATTGATGGGGGATACATCAAGGTCATCCTGAGACGAATCACTTCCTCTTGACTTTAGCACATTATATAGGAAGTTTATTTTGAAACCCCTTTCAGTACCTTGGAAATTTCATGCCTCAATGATAGGTCTCCTCACTTTCGATGATAGGTTTTACAACATTAACCTTTGATCAGATGATTCTATAGGTGTGCAAATTCAGATCACTTATCCACACCCCATAGAATTTACTAGATTACCTTGAGGGCCATTTTCATTATTGGTGGTTCCTCTCACATCTGTTAATGGTTCTCATCATTGACTGGTAATATTATTGTTTCTACCATGTTCAACATCAAGACATTTATTCACATGGTTAGAATTATACTATAGAATGATATAAATGAATACCTAGGATGTTGTATGATATATCCAAGTTTATAGATCCATGATGTATGTCTAGTGGCTATGTTTATACTAATATTTCCAAGCATGGATCCACGATATATGTCTAATGGCCTTGACTTCATTTTATTTTCATAGATATTTGTACATTGCCCCACTTATTCTTAGGGTTACATGTATTATGAGTAAGAGAGTGCCTACCTCATAGATTATCATATGATGATATTGTACTGTAATCTCTTCATTATTGGCTTGCAAGTTTCCAACTAGTTCTTCCTTGATTCAAACCTTCCCATAATAAAGAACTTTAGTCATTATACATTTTTTAACTTTGTACTTTAGGGGAAAATTTGTTACACATCATTTTATCACCTCCAAGAAAATGATACCAAATCTAGATCCTTCGTCATTTGAAGAACTATTGTCATCAATCCCTAAGAAATATGGAAGAAATACCTCTCCACAAAATATAATAATCTTGGATTATATACCTTAAAAATCCTATTTTTGGAGACTGTCACAGGTACTAGTATTAAAACCTGCAACATTACACCTTGCATAGCTAACATCTTGTGATGTCGTTGTAACTTTCCTCCATAAAAGGTGTGTTAGAATATTATTACATGGGTAAAAAATTAAAAAAAGTTATGAAGCTTCCATTATAAAATCATCGTGAAGGTATATTTCCATACATTGAGGACATGGGCTCAAATTCCTGCCATAATGGATCTCTTCACTACCATAGTGTATCCCAGTCCCTCCATTATGGATCTAATTCCTACCCAAGTGGATCTCAAACTTCCATACTTGGCATACAAATATAAAGTATTCA
Source organism: Pinus tabuliformis (assembly GCA_031772625.1). Lineage (NCBI taxonomy): Eukaryota > Viridiplantae > Streptophyta > Pinopsida > Pinales > Pinaceae > Pinus > Pinus tabuliformis. The sequence continues at coordinate 197,257,492 of CM062813.1, forward strand.
AAGGAAAAGTGGTTGGATTTTTTAATTTTGAAACTATAATTCCACTCTACTAACGTATCCATTGAAGGCTTTTGAATGTAAGTTTGAAATTTAGGACTATTGGGAGGAAGTTATCAACATCAAGGCTTTGGTTGTAATTCTCTCATTTTACTTATCAATACAAATTCATATTTCTTTCCCACATTATTGTTATGGTGATTGTTATGAGATTCCTTGATCACTTGCATATATTGTGTTAAATCATTTATATCTCACATACTTTGATAATTTGTATATTTGTCTTTATAGATCTTTTCTTAGAGCATCGAGAACGAGATCAAAAGATATATCAAACAACAAAAATGATAATAATTTTCAAAAATGTACAAACCATTCATCCAATCTTACATATATGATTTAATGGTAATGAATCTAGGGAATGTTTCTATGTATTTGATTGTTTTTTTTCTAGTGTTTGGTTTCCAAACCTAGGGAGATCGCTCTTGTCTGCGAAATAGATAGGAGATAGAGCACATAGAGAGGATTTGTGCACTTTAGTATCCTATGGACCACGGGCCATACTTCTTTGTACTCATAGCCATTTTCTATTAAGAGAAAGAGAGCAAAGCGCCTTCTAGCTCGGTTTTCTTCCAAAAGGGTTAATGAGGTCATATCTTGTGTCAAATGTATTTTTGAGGTTTTATTCCATTTTTCTCTATTTTCTACATAATTTTAAGCTGCATGCATATGTAATTAATAGTAATCCATGGATCCAAAAATACAAATATAAATAAAACTGTAAAAGTGTAGATTTCAGATATTTAAATATAATTTTATCATATCTGTTGTGACAAATTGTCTGGTGGAATATCCACAAAATTTTACGGATCATGAGAGCCAACTAGTACAACCTCATCGAGGATGAAAATTCCTTCACCATGAAAGTGCACGAAGGAAACTGTAAAATCTCACTGGTGAGTGCCAACGAAGCTAAGAAAAATTATTAGTTCTAGCAAGAAGTATGCTCTACTATTTTTAGAAGAAAATCAATGTGTATAAGAGTTAGTAAGAGAAAAATCATCCTTTGAGGGGTCTAGTAAGGAATCAAAAAAACTAGAATAGTTGCTATAGGAATATGTGGATCTGCTCCAGTCGCATAAAGGGCTATCGTCGAAGAGGAAAGTGGAGCACAAAATCCAATTGTTCCCAAAATCCCCATTTTCAAACAATGGGTTTTACAATAATTTTGTTATAGAATCAAGCAAGGTGAATAAGTATTTGCAAAAATTAAGTGAATAGGATGCCATATTACCAAGTAACTCACCATGTGGGTCACCCACAATCATTGTGTCAAAAAATCATGGGACTTGATGGATGTGTATTTATTACAAGGCATTAAAAACAATAATGCTCAAGAAGAGGTACACCCTACCCATGAGTTAGAGAAAGCCTAATATTTCACCAAGCTAGACATAAAGTCAAGATATCACCAGGTTCGAGTCAAGGTAGAAGATACCTTGAAGACTAGTCCGGTGGTCGATAGTCGATGGAGTTCCATTGCGCAACTCTAGCTTCCACTTCCTTCTCCTCAACGAGTGACCAACCTGAAACAATACAAAGGAAATACAACAAAGCATGTAATCGAAAAACAATAATGATCTATTTACTCACAAAATCAAGAAGTCATGAGCTATCAAGTAAATTACATACAAGACATAGGAAAACATCATTGATTGTATTAATAATGAAATAAGAGTAAGCTTACAACCAAAGTCTTGACGTTGCAAGCCTTCTTAGAGGGATCCAGCCAGCATGTTCCTCAAGCATTCACTCTTTGAAGATGGATCTCCCAACATGCAAGTCTCTCTCACATAAGTTTTACACAAAAATAAGGGCACTTCACAACCTTCCACAAGCTATCAACAATCCCACACTTGTCACACTCACACCAGCTATCTAGCAAACTCATAAACACTAACAACACTGCTCAATCCAAGAATTTACCAACTAGCCAACTATCCAACTATCCAAAAAAAGCAGTGCATAGCAATGGTGAGTGTTTAAATAGGAGAAGGAGTCTCCATGAAAGGTGGAAGAGTGAGCTTATCTCCAAGGAAGGTAGCACAAATGACGGAACAACCACACCAGAGGAGGAAAGGTGACACAAACTATGCCAACAACCAGGTCTGGAGTCATCTAAAAGGCTGGTGAACAATTGAGCTTTAGCACTGACATCGCTAGTGAGCAATGTTGCCAGTCAGACCATCGCTAAAGATAACAAGTAACCTCATGCTGGAGCATGAAATTGGCCCATCGCGGGAATCAAATGTACTTCCGCGCTGGCAGCGTGGCTGGACTATTCATGAGCGCCCTTCAGTGCATATATTAAGTCCACAGTTGCGATGAGGCAGATAATTTAGGAAAAGTGGGTCATTTGGCAGCACAAGAGAGCATTTGTTCAGTATGAGCATGTTTGACTTGGACACATGACACAGTAGAAGGACTAGAGTGAAGGTAGCGACAAATTACTGTGTAACTGATGCCCCCTAAAGTATGAAGCCCGAGAGAGTGGGAAGGGTGAAATGCTTTACAAAACTGATTGAGCTGGAACACCATCTGGAAGAACCTACACGCAAGTACAGTTGATATCTCTGAGAGTGAAATACATGTAGTCTAGGCATGGGCACAGCAATCCAAAAAACATATGAACTAGGTCAGTTGTATGGACATAGCCATCTAGCTAATAAGACCATAATAATGATAAAGGTATGGTCACAGCCATCCATGAAGACTCAGGTATGGTCGCAACCATCCATCAATGAGTCATGTAATTATGAACCAATCCACACAGCCCGAACATGTGTAATCTGAGTTTGGGGTCTTGAACCCAACTGATCATAGTACAAATTCTAGCATGTGAATAGATGTGCTGAGGTTGAGCATGATAGAAAATCACTTGATTACCGGTAAATGATGAAAACCATTAACAAGCGCGAGAGAAACCACCAATACTGCCAATGGTTCTCAAGGTACTATCTAGCACAATCCACGAAGTGTGAAGAAGGAGATGAAGTAAAACACTCGTGGAATCACCCAATCGATGACCAATGATGAAAGTTGACCACACATGCGAAGAACTTGCCATTGAGGCATGCAAGTTCTAAGGTACCAAAGGGGATCTCTAGATCAATCTCTTGGATAATGAGCTGATGTCGACAGGAGATGACCCATCGCAGGAGGGCCATAATGTTCCCCCCATCAACAACATGAGATAAGGAACAAGTAGTAGATGGTGAAACAGAGTATCAGAGGAGGAGGTAAGGATGTAAACTGCAGAAGGATTATACTCTTGAACATGTCGGCAACATGACTCCGGAGGGTGGCAGCATTTAGGTACCAAGCGATTAGAGGCTTGATGGAGATGGCGTGAATCAGATGGAATCGCAACCCAAACCCGTGGAAGGCCAAATGACGATGTATGGATGTCCCAACCCGACAAGAAGCAAAAAGTGTCGATGTTCAAGAGTGACTAGCTGCCAATGATGATTTCGAAATTTTCCCCCACCATTGCTGGCGAGTACCCCAATTATGTTTGAAAACAAGCTTGAAGGGGACAGCATATGCTCGTAATATAAGTTCTACCGTCGGTCGAATCCAACCTAGTAATAGTTTAATGACCCCTAGGGAGGAGAGGCTCGAGTCTCGTCATGGTGATGAGTCCAATGTCATCAAGGTTTAACGAGTCCGACATAGGTAAAACTCGGAGCCTTTTTCATGTTTAGGGAGTTTGAAAAAGACACGGAAAAGAAAACTCTAGGGGGGTCCTTTTTCGTAGATTTATGTCTCTCGAGCCTGAAAAAGTATAAAACAATACTAGAAAGAACCACTTGACCATTACAATCAAGGAGTACTTTTCGTGATTAGTGACCTCAACCTGAAAAAGTAGAAAAGTGATCGAAATCACATCGTTTCGTAAGTAGTAATGAACCCGAAATGACAAAGGCCCGACAATCTTTTCGTGTTTATACGGTCAGAAAAGAACTTAAAGTAGACTGCCTCTTATTCCATTTAATGAGTTAAAAGGGAAAACTCGGCAATATTTTCATCTTTAAACGGTCATAAAAGAGCTGAAAGCAGACCTCCTTTTTTATTCTTGTTAACGAGTCAAAAAGGGAAAAAATACTCGGCAATATTTTCATCTTTTACGAGTCAGAAAAGGGCTTAAAGGTGACTCGTCCTAGAGGAATGAGTGGTATAAAGGGTAGCAACTGGTTCCAGCAATGGTGGAGCTGCTCAAAACATGTAATGGTCAAGAGGTTGGCTAGTAAAACCACTCATCGTTGCGGTTCCTCAGGAAAGGATAAACAATCAAGTGAAAGCATATGATCAGCCAAAGAGATGGTGGCGATGGAATGAAACAACCAAGGCTCATCTAGAAGAATTTAGCGGATAAAAACGATGATCATGAGGTGTAAATCAGGTATGGGTTCATTTTTACACAAGCTCAAGAACCATGGAGAACTCTACTTAGATTCGGTTTCATGTTTACACAAGCTTGAAATGAAAAACTATGCTTGTTATAATTTCACATGCCCCCAGCATAATGACGCAAATCGAGGTACATGCATCCCAAGCTTCATTGCATTCAACGAGGTGGATGGAATGAAGGTTCACATTTGAGATCTTGGAAAGACTCGACTTGGATTTTACGAGATATTAATCAAAGATTCGATGTGGAAAGGGGCGTTGTTTCATTTTTTAATGAGGTTGACATAGTGAAAAATAACTATCCTCATAACCCTTGTTTCATCTTTTAACAAGGTTGACATAAGATCAAGAACTTTCCTCAAGACTCCTTGTTTCATTATTTAACAAGCTTGGCACAAGACAAGGAACTGTGCTCCAAACTCCTTGTTTCATTTTTGAACGAGTTTGACACAAGAAAAAACTATCCTCATAACTCCTGTTCATGGGCCATATGAGAACATGGCTCCTAAGAGGTCTTCGCAGGATGGAAGAAACGCACTCTGGGAGGAATACAAGTCATGATGCACCAATGATAGATCGGGTTCCAATGCCCTGAGTACATGATGTACGATACCATCTGCATGATCATCAGTAGAGGCGGAGACGGAATGGGTAGCCACATAATTGACCTGTGGCAAAGAAGGTATTGTTTGTGAGCAAGAACCAAGAGGGGATGACAACAACGTAGGAGGCACCAAGGGACTAAAGAATGATAATTGATCTACAGTCACCATTCTTCCATCATGTGGAAAACAAACCACACGAAAAAGTGAAGAGACAAGGGCCCCCATGGCATAAACATAGTCACGGCCAAGGAGAAGACTGAAATCTAAAGCACCTTGGACAACCATGACGTCTATATAGACGGTTTTGCCCCCCAAAGTAATAGGAAGCTTCAGGAGGATCCCTAAAGGTTGACTGGTTCCTCTGTCAAACGCCAACAGATTCTGTGTAACTGGCACAAGCTGTGGGGAGCCCAAAGCTTGCCAAGTAGTGGAAGGCATAAGACTGACAGACGCACCCTCATCCAAGACAGTGCCAGGTACTGCCTTATCATAGGCATGTACTGTAATCTGGAAAGGCACATAGGATGGAAGGAGGAATGTAGTCAAGTGACTCCAGTCAAAGGAAACGACCGAACTACTTGGCAGGGGAATCGTATGATTGCCCCCCTGCTCCACAGGAACTGAAGAAGGACCCTCTTGACCAGCGAGGATAGGAGGGTCGTTTTCAGACTCAGGAGAATCTGACGAGATGAGAATAACATGAGCATGATGCTCTTCTGAAGCAGAGTGATCAATAGGTGGTGAACCCAAGTCGACACTCTCTCCGACCAATGGTTGGTCCAAAATAGGCTAAACACAGCCAGGCTCAGAAGGAGGAGGATGGACAAGAGAAGAATCTAAGTCAATCTCTTTGTCAATGGGGAGAGGGTTTGAAGAGAGCCTCTGATAACCAACGGGAAGTTGGGGTGAAGAAGCTGTAATACTTTCCAAAATGGTGGAAGCTTTATCCATGAGTGGACAAAGGTGAAGGGGATGGTTGCCTTCACATAACCTACAGGGGAATCGAATCTTCCCTTTCTTCTTACCGTTGCCAGTTAATAGGGTGGCATCGTCATGAGCTTCAGAGGACTATGAGGGATGAGCTGGATCGTGAGACCATACTTCTAAGACCCTATGAATACCAAGACAATCATGAAGAATATGGTCACCCTTGCACAATTTACAAGGAAATTTAACCTTCCGTGGAGGAGTAGAAGGTGGTCCGACCTGAGATGTACTCGGAGCAATAGCTGCACAGGTGGCCTCGCGCTTATCGAACTTCTTCTTCTTCTTCATCTTCTTCTTCTTCTTCTTAGTCTCCTGGTTACTAGATGTGAAACTTTCACCAGGCGAAGGAGGAGAGGAGGAGGAAGAAACAGGGGAAGAAGGCATAGGCTCAACCTTGGAATCATCGTACCGTGGTTCAAACAAAGGAGACGATGGAATAGGAGTCATGACACTCAGGGCAACCGAGGTTGAAAACAACCATACGGGCAAAGCGATGGTTAACCCAAGCAAAGATAATGTTGCCATATACAGAGCACCAGCATTTCCAAATGAAGGAAACAGACCAGGATTTCCATCTGGGGGAAAACCTTGGCCGGTAGACTCGGGGAATGTTGCCATCGAGAACGAGCCTGAAAAAACACTCTTCTCACAACCAAGAACTCAAACTATTACCAGGAATATTTCGTGGGCAGTAAATTTTATGATGCAGGAACAAAACTTGACCTTTTCATGTTTCAAGAGTCTAGAAAAGGACGAAAAGATGACTCTATCTCTTTCGAGGTTTAATGAGCCTGAATGGATGAGTTCTCAGATGGACCTTTTCTTTTAAGGAGTCTAAAAAGGAATGAAAGTGACTACTCTGGAGAAACTAGGCAAAAGGTTTACCAAACAACCCGTAAAACTACATATACACCTTGGCAATCATATGAAAACCAAGGACTTTTCGTACGGCAATCAATCTTCCCAAATGTTGTGTTCGGTGCGTTACAGTTTGCAAGGCGGCAGACATGACTTCCTAAGGTTAAAGGATGATAACCTAGTGGGGTCTCCCAACATATACTCGAGGGTACATGGGAGCACAATTCTGTACTAGACCGTTATTGAGTCACAGAAGGAGGAATCACCCAACCTTGAGTGCGAACAATAGTGACTAGGTTTAATGATGTCGAAGCACATCTCTAGCCTAGACCTCTAAATGACGAGCGTTATGTTCCAATGCGTTGTTAGGTTTATTCAGTTCATTTTAGAGTTGATCTTGAATTATGCTTCAGTTTCCAGGCCTTATCGTATGTATACAACAAATTCTAGGATGCAGCTAGAATGAATAAAGCATCTTTCATTTCGATGAACAACTACTTACAGAAAGGTAGAGAGTTCATTCCAAAACCATGACAAGCAAATGCAAACACTAAGAAACACAATGCATCAATAAACTAATCTCATGATGCATCAATACTACTAATGAAAGATTTAAAATTCGCTTTCCAATTTCTCAAACATGAAAATTTGAAATGCACATATACTTTCACTTTCGTATATCAAATGAATGCAAACTTTTGATTTTTTGTTTTTTTGAATTTAAAGAGACAAATAAGCAAGTGTGAACTGATCAATCCAAACAATTGTGATCGATGCTTGGTAGTGAAGAAATCGAATCAACATAAAAAATTGGTTCAATAATCGACACTAAAAATCAACCAGCAAGAAAATAAGTAGTGAAAAAGCCTCAAGAAAATCAATAAGATGGTTGTGGATGAGCCTTGAACAGACAAGTAACCCAAGAAAATAGTTTCTCGATGAAACTTCTAAAGGGCTAGGTCACATGGTCCAAAAAAACACAAGACTCACTCAATGAAATCAAAGAGACAGTGCCCTAACCAAAAGAAATTAAAAAAATCCAATGAGAGACAAGAAACAACAGGGAATAAACAAGATTGATGAATTCAGGAGGTAAAGTTGTAAAAACAAATTTACAGGAATCATTGCAAGTGTTACACTGACAACTAGAGATGTCGTCGCTAAATAGAGACCATCGCTAGTGATGCACAGACAACTAGAGATGTCATCGCTAAATAGAGACCATCGCTAGTGATGCACAGACAACTAGAGATGTCATCGCAAGTGTTACACTGACAACTAGAGATGGTTGCGGAAGTACACCTATTTTCATTAATGATCTGATTTCAATAGTCGTCATGAGAATTAAACTAGCAACCCGAGATCGTCGCAGGTACAAAGCTAGAAAGTCACGATGGCATCGCGACCGTACGCGTCTTTTCCACAATGAACCGATTTTCAGAGTCGTCGTGACTATGAGACGTTATTAAGCTACGCACAGGATCTTAGAAAAGGGTGAGTGCGATGACAGCACGACTGTTAAATTTTAATCCACGATGATGTTCAAAACAATGACAGGTGAACAAAAAACTCCCAAACCAAAAACAGTCAATCCTTCAATCAGATAGAGATATTTCCCAGATCAACCCAAGAAACTCAAAAGACTGATAGTTAATCCGAAAACTTCAAGAGAGACCAAATCAAAAGCAAAACAAAAGTGAACAGGAGAAAAACAAAGGCCAAACTCCCTAGTGGAGTCGCCAATTTGTGATGCAGGAAAGTGTTCCCTCTGCGGGCAGAGGCAACCCCTCTAGCCCTAGAGTGGGTCTAGTCACAAACAAGGACAGATCAACAATAGCTTTCCTTAAAGAGTCATTGTTGGAGGCCTACCTCAATCGATGGTCGATGGAGTTCCATTGCGCTGCTCCAGCTTCCAATTCCTTTTCCTCAACAAGTGATCAACCTGAAACAATGCAAAGGAAATACAACAAAGCACGTAATCGGAAAACAACAATGATCTATTTACTCGCAAAGTCAAGAAGTCATGAGCTATCAAGTAAATTACATACAAGACATAGGAAAACATCATTGATTGTATTAATAATGAAATAAGAGTAATCTTACAACCAAAGTCTTGACGTCACAAGCCTTCTTAGAGGGATCCAGCCAGCATGTTCCTCAAGCATTCACTCTTTGAAGATGGATCTCCCAACATGCAAGTCTCTCTCACTCATAAGTTTTACACAAAAATAAGGGCACTTCACAACCTTCCACAAGCTATCAACAATCCCACACTTGTCACACTCACACCAGCTATCTAGCAAACTCACAAACACTGACAACACTACTCAATCCAAGAATTTACCAACTAGCCAACTATCCAACTATCCAAAAAAAGCAATGCATAGCAATGGTGAGAGTTTAAATAGGAGAAGGAGTCTCCATGAAAGGTGGAAGAGTGAGCTTATCTCCAAGGAAGGTAGCACAAATGATGGAACAGCCACACCAGAGGAGGAAAGGTGACACAAACTATGCCAACAACCAAGTCTGGAGTCATCCAAAAGGCCGACTATTGGAACAAATTCGCCCAATCTGGATCATCACGGATGAACAACTAAGCTTTAGCGTTGACATCACTAGTGAGAAATGTAGCCAGTCAGACCATCACTAAAGATAACAAGTAGCCTCGCACTGGAGCATGAAATCAGCCCATCACGGGAATCAGATGTAATTCAGTGCTGGCAACATGGCTGGACTATTCATGAGCGCCCTTCAGCACGTATATTAAGTCCACAGTCGCGATGAGGCAGATAACTTAGGAAAAGTGGGTCATTTGGTAGCACAAGAGAGAGTTTGTTCAGTATGAGCATGTTTGACTTGGACACATGACACAGTAGAAGGATTGGAGTGAAGGAAGTGACAAATTACTGTGTAACAACCTCCATTAAAACTAGGCAAGGTTTGTATGAGTGGTTGGTCAATATGCTTGGCCCATGCAATTCACCAACTATGTCTATGAGGTTAATGAATGATATTGATAGACTCATTTGTTATTGTATGTTTGGATGATATACTAGTATACAATGCTACTTGGGAGGAGCATGTCTCAAATTTGATGTAGGTGCTAGAGACATTAAATAAGTACTCAATGTTGTAAAATATCAAGAAGTGTGAGTTTGCATAGAAATATTTGGGGTATCTTGGGTATGTGGTAGGTGGAAAAAAGTTGAAGATAATACTTCCAAGATAGAGGCCACCTTGAGCTAGAAAATTCCTACTAATGTTTCTAAGATCAAGATTTTCTTTGGGGTAGCACAATACCTAAGGAAATTCTTAGCCTCATTTTCAATAGTTGAAGCACTACTCCATGCCATAATGGAAAGTGGCATGAGTTTCCATTGGGGAAAGGGACAAAAGAGGGCCTTTCAGGAGTAAAGAAGAAGATCAATCAAGCACTAATTCTAACATTAACAAATTTGTCTCCATTAAAAATGGAGACAAATATAAGTGGGTCTGCTCTAGGAGTAGTCTTGATGTAGGGAGGAAGGCATGTATGCTACCATTTTAAAGTATTTTGTGGGGTAGTTATTAACTACCCTACCTACAACAAGGAGATTTATGCCTTGGTGCAAGATGAGAATAAGTGAAAAAACTATACAATGGGAAAGGGGATAGTAATATATAATAACCATCCACTATAGTATGTGCAAGCCTAGAGTAAGCTACAAAAAACTGAGAATTACAAGATGGGGTTTCTAAAGAAGTTTCATTTAGTGATCAAGTAAAATAATGGCAACACAAACATGTTGGTTGACATGCTTTCAAGGACACACACAATAAATATACAAATTTGGGAACTATTATGCACATATATCCTTTCACCCATGATGCATATAGAGAGGTATACACAAAGGATGAGGATTTGAAGGAGGTGTTTCATCAGTCGTGAAGAAAAAATCATCTACATGATGACAACAATGAAATTAAATACCATATGCAAAATGAATTACTCTACAGGTTAGATAAGTTATATGTTACTAAACGTAATTGACCACAATTGGTCATAGAGGCTCACACCTCCACTATTGTAGAGAATTTTGGTGTAGGAAAGATAATGGTCAACCTGTAGAGGTATGTGCATTGGAATATGATGCAAGAATAGGTAGATAGGTTCAAAATAGGATGTATGCCTTGTTTTACTAGCAATATTAGTAATAGGAAATAACTCTTATATCATCCCTTTCCGCTACCACTCATCCTTGAGAAATGATTTCCATGGACTTCATGGGAGGTATAAGAACAACTAGGAAGGGGAATGGCTACATTTTCTTGGTAGTTGATAGGTGTAGTAAGATGTGTGCTCTAATTCCCTCTAAAAATGCCATCAATTGGAAAGAAATAGTGGACTTCTTATTTGGACAGGTCTAGGTGCACCTTAGGATACCAAGTAGCATTTCTTTATTAAAGGAAACAATATTTTTTAGTGAATTTTGGACTACATTGTAGGATAATATATACATAGACTTGAAGAGGTCTATAACATTCCATTCACAGACAAATGGGGAAAAAAACAATCAACAAGAATTTGGTGCAATGTTTGAGAGCATGCAATCAGAAGCATATGAATAATTGGGATGAAAATTTGGCATCCATTTAACACTCTTATAATAGATCCATCCACACTTCTACTTGTAATCCCCATTCAAAACTTATTTTGGGTAATTTCCACGTTCACTTTTGAATATTTCATATGGGAATTAAGGAGGAGTGAGGGAGGATCTTACAAGGGACACCTTAAGGGAAGAAAAAATAGTGGAGAAGATAAAGAAAATCCTTATACATGTAAAAGAGGAATTCTAAAGTCACAAGAAAAATATGAGGTTGATAATGATCAACACATGATAAAGAATTCATTCAAGGTGGGGGACATATTATGGTTATAGTTGAATAGGGAGAGGCCATAGGGTACTAGTAAGAAAATCAAGTCTTTGTAATATGATCCCTTTGAGATATTGGAGAAGGTGGGCTATAATTTTTACAAATTGAGTCTACCAACATACCTATGAATTTACTCATTGGTCAATGTATAAAATCTAAAACTATATGAGCCTTCCATTCTAAATCAGGAAGAGGAATAAGTTGTACCTTCTGTAGAGGATTTGACAGTAGATGCTGAGGAAGAGTAGATAAAGGATACAATTTCATAGAAATTAAGGTCCAAAATTACAATATAGGGGCAACATGACCTTTGTTAGATTTTTTTTAAAGGACAACTTCTAGGTAAAGCTAAATTGTACACTTGAAAGAAGGTGGAGGAAAATTTTCCTCACCTCATTTAGTAGGATCTTTTTGGGACTAAACTCCTCCAAAAATGGGGAATTGTGATCCTAATTGGATCATTATATTATTTTTCATCCATATATATGCTTTAAAAGTGGAGCAATCAACTCACTGGACCATTTTTACTAGTAAGTCCCACTTTATAAAATTACAGTTTGAAACCTTCCAAAACAATGTATCAAACAGAGGCCATATACAAAAGTTATTCCATCTAAAATTTGACCTTTCTATTTTGACCACAATGATTTGATGGGATGCCATGTCAACCCCATTATTCATGGATAAGGAGATAGCCACGTGATCATGATGAAGAATACTCTAGAAGAATCATTAGTTGAGCTCTAGTTAAGAGTTGAAGGGGTCAAGATTAACCATTAGTAGGCTATGAGGTCATGTTATAATCGAGTCACTAGGAGGAAAATGGGTTCAATTCTTTTCAAGTGATTTTTTTTTCCATAGATGAGAAGAGCAATTGAGAGTGGATAAATAGAGAGAAAATAGAGAGGGTTTTTGCACTCTAGTAGCCAATGAGCCACATTTTTCACTTCTTTGTACTTGTATCCATTTCCATTCAGAGAAGGAGACACTAGAAAAGCAACCTCACCTTCCAGTTAATTTTTCTCTTGAAATGGTTTATTTGGTTGTATTTTTTGTTATTGTGCTTTGTGAGTGAAAGTTATATTTTTCTCTATTTTTTGCATAATTTTAATTTATATGAATTACAATAAATAATAGTTAATAGATGTATAAATCTAGGGAGAAATAAAAATCATAAGTTACATTACAATTTTTCTAATGTATTTTAGAATATATGTTGTGATGAGGTATCTAGTGGATTATCCATGAAAATTTACATATCAAAGACCCTTGTGAAGGATGGTATAGTTAAACCAAGTTTCTAATGAATCATTCTTGTAGTTTTGATTAGGACCATATAGTTCATGGTGAACTTTAAGATCATTCCTAACTTCTTTCTTAGTATAGGGAAAGAATATTGGGAGTGCTCCCTCTTTGTCTTTAAACGATTCAATTATTTTTAGATATACATAGAGAATCCATGCCATGTTAGAAGGTTCATTAGATATTCATTACTAGAATTATACCCTCTCTAGCATTATTAAAGACATAGAGTTTATCCATCCTATAGACATGACAATATAAATTAAACAAAATCTACATAAGTTATTATGAGGGGCCAACACCATACTTTGAATTGAGAGACCAAAATAACAACCTCTCCTTTCATTTATAATTCTCCATTAAAAAAATACTTAACTCTTAACAAGAGAATAAATGAGGTCATGCATAACATAAATCTTGTGGCTTTGAATTCTTGTAAGCCGAGTAGATTTATCCCACCAGGGAAATTCAAGGTTTGTTAAATATTATATTTTCATCCTAAGGTTGTTTAAGTCTTATACATTCCATGTGGTCACTTGCATCATAAACCTTGTGTCTTTCAAGGTTCTAGAGTGCACCAAAAGAATTAAAACCATTAAATAGTTCACCAAGAAATGCTCTCTTTGGCCTCTTTGGGTTGTTTTCACTAACTAAGGTATCTCATTATGGAAAACATGTAGAGGGGGTAGAGTGACACTACTTAAGCCTACTTCCTGACAAGAAGTTGAATTCTAGGGTCTTCCTAAGGTAAGGTTCCATAATTTGATAAGCTACGATTCACAGGATGTGAAGAGATAATTGTGTTTGAAATCTTGGGGGCTATGATAGGAATGTTAGGGGATCAATGGATCAAGTTTGTAGCAAAAGGTGGATATTTATCTTCTATAACATTATTTTACTGATTGATTCCTTACATGTTGGTCCATGCACCATCTTTGGCATATTTATCCCCAAGGACCTTATGGCCATCAGGGTTAGTGGGTTGGTTTGCTAGGGGCATAAGTACAAAGTCTTATATGTAGTGTTTTAGTCTTTAATAACAAAGGTAGGTGTTACATAAGATGACATGATGAGAAACATATTAGATAGTATGCCTCTAAACTAAATAAGGACAAAATCCATAACATATTTGGATAGGTTAATCCTAACATAGACTGGAGGTTGCATAATAGGGTTGGAGGACTTATCTAGATCCTAATTGATAAACCTCCCTAGGGGCCACAATATGATGAAGTTTGGGCTAGGAATTACATCAAGAGACTATGGAATATATTTAGATAGGTCATTCTATTTTATCCTCCTTATTAACTCAAGAGACTAAAGAATTTAATTTATATAGGTCATCTTATTTTATCCTCCTTAGTAATTGTGAAGTCTCAGTAACTAGGAGGGAATTTTCACAAACTTAGAGATCCTTATGTGGCACATTCTTAGGGCTATTTCATCCGAAAATTGTAAAATAAAAAATAATTTAGTTAGAATACAATCCTAAGTAAAATTCTAACCATATAGCTCGTAGTTATCCCAAATCCATTTGTTGGTGCACATAGGGGTGACCTAGGGTTTGGGAATTGGCCAACAAGAACACCTCATACACCATCATATTCAACACCCATGGGAAGGTGAGGTCTCACTTGAGGAATCATGATGGGATTGTTGGAATGTTTGAATATTTTGCACGAAAAGGGGAGATAGAGATGATTTGAGTTAGATTATTTCCTTTAACCACCAAGATTCAAAATATAGCATAGGTATAACTAACAAAATATAATAAAAATACCCATATTCATCACAATGGAAATATACTATGTCAAATAACTTCAAAGGCATATCCATTACACACTAAAGAAGAGAAATACATTTCTACATTATTCATTATCATTTCATTACATAGTCATAGACATAGATAACAATATTTTAGAGAAACTAGCCAATTCAAATTGTATTCATCATAGCAAAATCTTTATTACACTGCAATATGTACATCCTTCATCTTTGAATCTACAATAATACATTATTTCTCGTACATGAATCCTCTCTTTCTCATCAATCTCTCGTCCTCTCTTACAATTACAATTTTCAAGTCATCTCTGCCATTGGAAGAATAACAATCTTGATTCTCAACAGTCATAACAACTTTTTCAATAGCCTATTCACAACAATAATAATTACTCTTATATTACAACTTAATGTAATGAAGCATCCTAAAAAATATTCTACAAATAGCATAGATCTGTGCATAACATGTAAATATTAACAACTACTTTGTCGTGATGATCTAACAACAATTCAATATGGTGTAACTCACTTCTTAAGCAGCTGATTTTGTTGTTTCTGTTGCTATCCTTCATGTCTCTGTCATAGTACATCTGCGTGGTATCCATACTTACCACTACATTATGAGTGATTTTCATCATTCTTTACAGTGCATGATATCTTCTGTTTTCTTCCCTTACGTAGCCAAATTCCCAAAAGGTTACCCTCTACTCCAACACCATGCATACATCACCACCAATGAGGGAATTCTACCTATAAAATACCCTACTAGAGAACCTCTCAAAAAATACCCATAGAGATGATCAAATTCAACTTTGTTTATCTTTTTATCATGGATATCAAGTTTAGGCTTAGGGACATTACCTTATGGTACATGCTATAGATAAAAAAATTCCTTTGGGATCCCATTTTAGTTTGGACTTAAATTTTCTACCATATGTTCCAATCATAATGTATGCCCTACTTTGTGTAGATAATTTATTTTAATTCTCTTATAATTGTCGAGACATTTATTTTGTTATTGGTATAATGTTTCACATTATGGGAGATAGACATGAAATCCATTGTAAAAAGGTATAGTCGGTATTTTGGTACATCTAATGTAAAATATAGTTTAGAATATAACACATTTTAAGGAGTTTTACTTCTTTGATTGGTTTCATAGACTTTGCTTGGAATGGTGATAACAATGATTGGAATTCCACTATATGTTGTGTTTACAATCTTTGATTAAGTCATTTTTCTTGGTAATTCAAGAAACAACATATGATTTCTCTCTCTTCAATAAAGATCTAGTTATCCTTAGTATGAGTAAACTAAAGCATTAAAGCACATGCTTGCGAACACATAGATAAATATACTCTCATGTGAGATAACTTTCACCATGTTATAAATTTGTAAAACCCATGAAAATTTGTTTATGTTGTAGTTGTTTTTTTTCCTTTTTGAATAATAAAATTGATATCTTATTTAATAAAAATCAACATACTAAAATTTTCTCATGATTTATGATTCCTAATTCTTACCATCCTTACAATCAAGTACTTGTAAATTATTCTACAATTGTAAAAATATAGCCCTCCTACTATATTTTTCTCATGATTTATGATTCCTAATTCTTACCATCATTACAATCAAGTACTTGTAAATTATTCTACAATTGTAAAAAATAGGCCTCCTACTATATTTATTATAATTTTATGAGTCTTCATCTTGTCATATAGTACGGAGTTAGGTTTATTATAATTTTATGAGTGTTCATCTTATCATATACCAGGGAGCCACCTAACTCCCTTATATAATTTATCTCCCTTATACAATTTATTTAGGTTCAACACTGGTAATTACTAGTTTTTATAAAGGAAGCACAAGAAGTTCTATCTCGTAGTTAGAAAAATAAAATAAAGAAATCACTAATAAACACCCTCACATATACATATAACACAAATTTAGAGATTGAGAAAGTGTTGAACTTGACAATGATGGATAGGACATTGTTACTCTAAAAAATCATCTTATAAAATTTAGTATTTGAAAATAAAAATTATTCTATTCTATTAATAACAAGGATGATCCATCCATACCATCTTCCTTCTTATTACAATTTAATTCTTCTGTAATTATACTTGGACATAGTAAAATGTCTATGTATTTATTTCATGGATTATGTCTTCATAGGTTAGGTATAGTTTTAGTGGTAGATAATATAAAGTATGGACAATTTGCTAATTAACTATTTTATTTATCATGTATTTATTGTAGGACAGGGATCTTTTTATAAATATTAGTTTATTAAAAATATTTATTAAGTATTTAAAAAATAATTTTTTATTGAAAAAAATAATTAAAAATTATTATGTTTAGAAAAAGTCTCTAATTCAATATAGTAGAGATTATATTATATAGTAGAAATGTTGTAATATAATGTTTAACATTTTGATTAGATCAAATTACATAAAAATAAAAATAAAATTTAATTTAAAAATAAAATTAAATAAAAAGACTAACGTAATGTAAACATTTTAACTTAGTCAAAGTAAAATAAAATAAATAAAAATAATCCTATAAAAATAAAAATAAAAATGTTCCATGGTATTGTCCTATAATATTGAGAATCCATGGTATTCATCTGGAATGTAGCCTATTTAAAGGGGGAAATTAAACCAATTTAGATTCATCTTAACTATGGATCTAAGAAGGGTTGAGATGGATCAAATATCTTAATAAGAAAACCTCTTCTAGAATGAAAAGTGATTTGATCCCTCTCAATCCTTGGTAGATCCGTAGTTAAGATGGATCTTGACTGGTTTAATTTCAAGGCAAAAAGTGTTTTTTATTATTTATTATTATATAATATATATTATGTATTATATCTATAATGAAATAAGTATTAGTGTATTTATACAAACTAAATGGTTATGAAAATGTTAATAGGCATCAACACACTTATCTCATTATCTCATAATACATCCTATATTATCAAAATTAAAAAATTAGTATAATTAATTAAAATTATAACTTTACTTGAAATTGTCAATGAAATTTTCAAATCATGGCAAGTTGGTGTACTATTAAAACCTTGCTTGTATGAAGTCACTAGTTTAAATTTACCATGTTTGTTAGCCAACATAAAACAGAAATTTAATTCGGCCCAAAAGGGGGCTCTCCAACCTGTATGGTAAATATGTTGTAACATAACCTAATATAATGTGATGTCATATAAACATTTTAACTCAGTCGAAATAAAATAAAAATAAAAATAAATTATTCAATTTATTAATTTTTATGAATTATTACAGGTTGTTTTTAAGCTCCAGATTTATGAGAACCCATGGTATTCATGTGGAATGTATTCTATTTAAAGGGAGAAATCAAACTAACCTAGATCCATCTTATCTTGTGATATAAAAATAACCCTATGTTAAAACAAGAACTCTATGTTATTATTTTTATTTTTATTAATTTTGTTGGGTGGTTATGGTAAACTTGACTTGGTTGAGCCACCTTGAGTCATTGGTGGTTTTTGAGGTCTAGGTTTATTAGAACCCATGGTATTCATGTGGAATATAGTCTATTTAAAAGGGAATTAGACCACCCTAAATCCATTTTAGTTCCAGATCTACCCAGCATGAAAGGGACCAAATCTTTTACATCTCAAGAGATTTGATCCCGCTTAGAGTTAAGGTGGCTCTAGGCTAATTATTATTAATAATTATAAAAAGATATATATATATATATATATATATATATATATATATATATATATATATATATATATATATATAACTTCTTTTTATAATTATTAATAATAATTAGCCTAGATCCACTTTAACTCTTATATAATCATGAAGATTCACTCCACTTTATCATAAATATTCTTAAGTGGGTTTGATTAAAATACCATTTGCCAATGCCATGATTTATCAATACCTCATTCTTAAAAACTAATAGTTCTTTTCAAAATCCAAATATTATATGAAAGTCACTAGTTCAAATCCTCCATGGGTTAACCGAAAGAAATAAAAAATTTAGTTTTAACTTATTATTATTATTATTATTATAATAATATATATATATATATATATATGCACATGAGTGCACGGCTCAGTGGTCGGGGCAGTCAACTAACTCACACCCCGCACGCGTTGGATCCTCCATTGTGTTGTTGCGCTGCAACCTATGTTGTTCCATTGCGAATGTATTCCGGTTGATGTGACAGATTGGATGTGACAGTTGTCAGCTTGACTGATATGTATATATGTACAAAAAAGAGGGCCCAATATCGCTTCTTCTGGGAACTAGCCCCTCCCTATATATATATATATATATATATATATATATATATATATATATATAACAAGATTCTCAACCATGAATATTTACTTCGCTTTATCATAGATATTCTTAATTTGTAATTAAGCTTTATTAGAATACCATGAATTACTAATACCATATAACACATACACACATAATTTTATAATAAATCAGTATAATTATTCTTGAAGTAAATCTTAACTTTTTATTTCTAAATTTTAATAAAAATATTCCATAAATATTTTGCAAAGTTAAATCCATACTATTCATATATTAATTATTAAAAATTAATATAAAATTTAAGAAACTTCATTATAAAATTTTCCATCTATGTTTTGATGATGAACCATATTTTGTGGTTCGCATTGACCTCAAAATCATCCATGTGATTTATTTGAAATAGGTTGTCATAAACATTATGAATCCCACATGTACTATGATAACTGAATTTGATAAAAGTAAAAATATTTTACTTATAATAAAATAGAAGTTATTTTTTTAAGACGTAGTCTAATTTATAAACGAAATAAATTTTTTCACAACATTTTTTTCGTTAATTTTTTAACAACTTGAGTTTAAATTGTTTAATCTATAAAAGTACTAGAGTTTTCTACAAAATACTAAATCTATTTATGCATTCAAAAATATATTTTAAACTTATAAATTATACACTTATTTTTTAATCATTAAAAATATTATATTAATATTTAAATATAAATTAATTTAAAAATAAAAAACAAATTATCAAAATTGGGTTAAAAATTCAATTTTCCATACGAATCTGCCATTTATAATTTATAATAAAATAAATGCTAAATTTATCAGTGGCTTTTCGAAGTTACACCGATATTTGAATATAAATTTCAAAAGGAATATTAGAATAGAAGTTATCGAAAATCATATGGTTTAAAATGTCAATGTTTAAATGAATATTGATTATGTTATTATTTTAATATTTTATTTAAAAATTTTAATATTTAATTGATGAAAAATTGTAATATATATACATATATGGTTGGTTTGAAGAATCGGTAAGTAGGTTAGTGTCATATTTTCATGATAGCTGCAATTCCCAATTATTACTCTTCTAAATTCTAAGTATAGGTATATATGTTTTTTTAGGTGAATCAAAGAGATTTGATAGGGATCAGTTTTAATTGCTACACTCTAAATTCTAGACACATATATGTGTTTTAAGTGAATCAAAAAAATTTGATAGGGATTAAATCTATTGTTATTATTCTAAACTTTTTATATTAGAGATTTAAAAATTATACATCTTCATATATAATATTTCATTTTTATAATTAAAAGATTTTGTTTAATTCATTATGAATCACAGAAACTTGAATACAGAAATAACGAATATCATTTAAATTACTAAAAACTATTTATTAACAAAAATTGATTAATATATTTTAATATAAAAACATCACATTAATACATAATCATTTAACTTTAATGATGAAGATAAAATGAAATTCAAACCCATACTAAAATACAAAATAAAATTAACAATCGCATAGTTTTGTGTTTATGTTTATACAAATAAGGGAGTTCATTGACTGCCAAAAACACCCAAACATATAAAAGGCTATGAATATAATATTACCATACATCTTAATAGTTTATGTTATACATCTTAATAGTTTATGTTATAAAAATCATATTTTTATACGGTAATGTATTTTATTTGATAAGTACTAATTATGTTAAAATATATAAAATTATTAATATATTATTATCAGCGATTTAATAATATAGGTTCTAATAAAATATTATTTTGAGATATCTTCGTAGTATATTTTAATCTTTTGAGCATGGATTATTTTTAATCAAATTATATTTATTATGAATAACATCATCGCATCTCTATTGGTTGAAGATATTACCCTTTATATTCTATTAATTTAAGCATCCCCTGACTTAATGCTCATTAACTTTAAGTGAGCTCAAAAGGCTTTTCTACTTTTGAGAAGGATGGATTTTTAATATATGAAGGACAATATCAATCATTTTAATATTAAAGAAAATGTGTGTTATTAATATTTATATTTGACCCAGAAGTGAGGTGAGTCACGCCTTTGAGATATTTATAATTAATTAATATATAATATTTTACATGCCATAATTAAGGCGATGATCAATGATTTAAATTTTATTTACGCGTAATTATTACATATATTGAAGGTTATCTGGTTTCATCTACTCATTGTGATAATTAATATAAGTTATTTTAGCCCAACATAAGGGGTTGAGAAGTCCCCTCGTTTTCGAAATCTAATTTATACATTAAAAAAATAAATAAATAAAATAAAAAAATCACCACAATATATACGCTAATGATAAGTCAAGTTTGATTCGATGAAATTTACGATGTAAACGTCATAAAAAATAATATGGCTGATCGTTTACTAACACTCATAAAGAACATTAATATATTAATATATATAAAGGTTCACGATTAGAAGAAAAATCGAAAATGTTTAAATTCCTCTATTAAAATTAAATATTATTATCATTAATGTTACATTAATGATTAATATCAGATTTTTCACTTAAAGGTAATAGTGAGTGTTGAGTCCTCTATTATAGTTTTTAATGGTTTTCCTTTCAAGAAATTTCTCACTTTGAGCTTATGGACATTCTTGCCTCTCCTCTAAGTGCATTGGGTTGCTAGGATACTATATCATGATTTGTATTTTTGCATATTATTAATACTAGTGGGTAAAAGTAGGTGGTTAATGTTTAGGTTAATTTTTTTTTATTTTTTTGATCATCTGTTTAGGTTAATTTTTTTTAATTTTTTGATCATTCTTTTTCTACATTTGAAAAACATGTGGCTCAACATTGGTCAAATGAGGATCCAATGTGATTATTATTAAAAAAGAGATACAAAAATGTGAGTCATTAATAAGAGGATAATTAAACATCTTATGGGTTCCCATTTGATTTTACTCTATCAAAGAACATTGATCTAAGTAGCACGAAATCAATAATCGTTACAACATTTCATGTGCCTAATCCTTTAATGAATATTGTGTTCCATGTTCCATCTTAGTCAATCTCTTCTTTAAGCCACTTGCATTCTGCATGATTGATCTAAGGTCAATTGATGACTCACAAACCTGATGTAAAATAGATCTTGTCAGTCCACCAAGGCCCACAAGCATGACACATGTCCCTAAGTTTGAAAACGCCCATTCTAATTTCTCCTCTTGGTATTACTGATCATAACCATAGTCACTCAGATGTATGCTCCAATCAAAAATTACTAGGTGTTTTCTATGATATTCTACTCATCTTGATCTACCTTTGGGAATGCAACTTATATTAACAAGTTATCATTTCTTTGAAGTTTCTGGCATGTTAATTCTTTGGTTTACAACACATAAAAATAAAAACATAAAATAAGGGTGTAATATAGTGTCACAAAACTACTAATATATATAACCATTGGTATATTTTCAAACATTACCAACCTCTCCAACTCTATGAACATTTCATGCACCTACTTGCTAGTTATAACCTACATGTATGCTCACTATTTTTTTAAGTGATAAAAGAAACGATTTTCACTTTGAACACAATTGCAAAAATCATCTTTAAGCTAATCCTCCAAGCAACTAAAATGGATCATGATACTTGAATATAGACCATAGTCAACTTTCCAAATATGCGTTTCCCATTCCTTTCACATTTTCATCATTCATTCTTCATTGAACATAAAATTAAGCAATAACAACTCATTTCAAAAAATAATTTGTTTCACGTAAACTCTTATTTCTTCAACATTTTTGCAAGCTCTTTCTTTATGAACTACTTATCATAAATTCTATTTTAAGAATGAAATGACCATTTATTTATCATCTTCTCTTCCTTCACTATAAAATTTATATATCCCATCCATGTTAACAACATAAATATATTTTTATGCAAATCCATGTATCTGTGGCCCAAAGAGTTAGCTCAATTGATTATTTTCAATGTTGTTAGGAATTTCGTTAGTTTTGTGCTAGCATACAATTTGTACAAATTATCCTAGATGAGGTGCACTACTCTATATTGATTATTTTGCTAATGATGCCATCCAAAAACATGGAAAGCGTCCCATGGGTTTCCCTGCTAGATATTCTTTAGAAAAATACCTATCCATTCATATCATGTCTAACTTATCTTAGTTCCTCATGTAAATATCTTATGTTTCTTATTCTAAATTAAATTTTGCAACATAAACATATTTATATACAAGTGGTGATAGATAAATAGTTCACCTTCCCTGAAAGTAATAAAATTGACCTTAATCACAAAAACAATTGATATGTAAACCACCTTGAACATTATAATGTAATCTCGTTAAGAAAAAGCTAAAGATCAAGTTACTTCAGTGATATTTGAATGTGCAACTATTGTTTTGTATTTCTAATGCTATAATAAAGATAAAGCATGCCAAGGAGTTTGTTTACCTATTGTGACATAAAATTAATAGAACCACTATAGAAAACCAAAACACCTTGGAATGAAAAAATTATCCTAGAAACACATATGGGAAATAAAAAATGAATGAAGAACTAACCCCTACATTTTTTTTAACAATGGAAATTATAATACAAATCCAAATAAGAGTATCACAAAACTATGAGACACTATGCTCTAATATCGTACTCTATAGATGTCTTCTCTCTCTCTCAACTCTATTATCATTCCCTCTATGTTCCCTGACATATTATGGAGCAACCAACAACTAGTAAAAATGTGAACTATGTTCATGCCTTCTACTAGTTTTTTTTTTAATATAACTTAGAATTAGGGTTAGGTTAGGATTTCAAAACCCTGTTGAAACCTATATGATGCCTCTAAAAGTATTTACTTATTTATCACATATTATTATTGTTAGGTTACTTAGAAAATTATGAGTTAATTAAGATCAACTTCTTCCAGTGATCCTTTAAGTAATGTGTGTTCCTCCACAATGTTTTTTCGCAATTTATTAATTTGATGGACATGATTGCGTTCTAGCTAAAATGATTTAATGATTCATGTTATCCTTAAAATTAATAGAACTATATATATGGATTAGCACCTAGTTGATCTATCATATTTATTTGAAAAACATGGAGGGTCATTCATTGACATGGAAAATTTAAGGGGCTCATAATCATAAATGGGCTAATTCTCCATGCTTTTTCCAAAAAAAGAATCACCAATTTCCATTTTTCTAAAACTAATTTTCCCAAATTTTATTGGAGATTCTTTTATTTTTTTACCTTAAAAGTCACCCAAATTTTATAGAGAATATATAAAATTATTAAAAATTTGGATATTTCTTAGAAAATATCTTCATACATTTGATCCATAATCTGCCATGGATATTCCACTGGACATTTCATCACAAAAAATATGATAAATTATACTTAAAAATTCAAAATCTACACTCTTAAGGTTTACTTCTCTTTAGATTTATAAATATATAGGTTTGCGTTTATTTCATATGCACGTAATTAAAATTTATGCATAAAATAGAGAACAATGAAATAAAAACTCACAAACCACATTTGACACAAGATATATCCTTGGAAACCCTTTCAGGAGAAAACCAAACTAGAAGATGAAGTTTCTCATCTCTCTTTCTCTGAATATAAAATGGATATGAGTACAAAAATGTATGGCTTATTTCTCATGGGCTACTATAGTACTTAAATATTCTCTCTGTGCTCATTCCCTATCCCTCTTAGCTACTTTTCTCATCTATGGAATAAGATACACTCAAAAAGAATGGAACCCCATTTCCTTCTAGTAGCCTTGTTATAACACAACACGATAGCCTACTAGTTGTTAGGTTGACTCTTTAATCTCTTAACTAGTATTACAATATTGAATTTCCTAGAGTATTATTCAACATAATCAAATGGATAACCCCTTTTGCATGAGTAATGATGAATGACGTAGCATCCTCTCCAATTATGGTGGTGAAAATAGGAAGGTCAACTTCCGAGTGGAAATTTTTTTTCATATGGACTCCGATTGAGGTGATTCTTGTGTTGTTGGATAGGAGTAGTATAAGAAGTAGCAGTGCTAAAATGCTCTCTAGTAGTAGTATAAGAACAAGGTTGACTGTCAAAAAACATTATTTGATGCCTCAAAATGCTCTCAAAGGGTTTTAGAACATACTTTTCCAAACTCGTTCCCATTGATAAAAATGGTTCTATGAGCTTATTCCTCCATTTTTCCCACTTTAAAAACATTGAGATGGATGACAAACAATATAATGATCCAATCCAAATTAACATTTTATAATTTGCATTTGAGACTAGGCATATTTTCCAAAGTTTCTAAACTTTAAGATAAATTCTCATTCTTTAAATTTTCCTTGTTCATTGATGATCATTAGTGAGATGAATTCATGTAATACATTTTCCTTTTTCATTGTTATATTGTCTCAAGTGGCCATGTTGTCTGGGCTCATACAACATGTCATTATTTGAGAGTTTTAACCTCATAAACATTGGTCTATTGACATGAGGCATGATTGATATGAAATGTTTGACTTGTGTGAACATACCTTTCTTTTGAACATCATATCAAAGTTTCTTAGAAGACCCACTCGCATTGTTGATCAATATCTTAAACTTGTTCCATTGCATACATCAAATAACTTCAAAATTATCTTATTTCTATGCATTTTTGGGGCATGTGAACCACTCTATTACCTTTCGAATTTTTTTTCATTTTTTTTCAATTAAAGATATCTTGATTAACCTAAAATCCTATAATTTATTTTTAAATTAAATATATATAATATTATATTTAATTATGTTTAAACACTTTTATGTCAGATAAATTTGTTATTTTGGATTTGGGTACTCATATTATTGAGTTACTCCCTTTTCTATCCATGTATTCTCTTTTCAATTCACCTTGTGAATCTTTGTAAATAAAAAACAATGAAAAAATAATGTAGATTTTTTATATGATTTTTGTCTTTCACCATAACTCATCTTGGTAAATTAGAAATATAAAAGAAAAGTTACATTTCCAGTTATATTAACCAGAATCTAACTTATAATGTTGCAAAATTGTTTTAAAAATATTTTGAAAACCTTTATTTTTGGTGTATGGTGGCATATGAAGTTGTATATGTAACTTGAACATATAATGTTCCAAAATTATTTTGGAATTATTTTCAAAACATTTATTTTCGGTGTAGGGTGACATATGAAGTTGTTTGGAAATAAATATAAGAGATTTTGAAGGCAATCATGCACTTTGAGGAGATCCATAGTAGGAGAAAAAAAAAAGAGGGAGAAAAAAAAAATATTCTTTTATCATTTTTAACATGTGAACTAATTTATTTTATTTGCTTATTTGAAAGTTACTTTATAGAAATAGAGCTTTTGAGTTTAAGATTATTTTTTTTATTTTTTTATTTTTTTAAATGTTATAAACTATAAAGTAATTATATACATATTACTTTAAAATATAAAAATTAATTACTTAATAGTATAAAGTAATTATATTTTTCATATTTTAACTTACTTTATCTATGAGATAAAAATTAATTTTATTATAGAGGTGATTTCCACTTATCTTATAAAGTAAGTAACTTAAATTAAATAAGTAGCTTATTTATAAAAGTAAGATTATAAGACAAGGTTATAGGTTAATATTTTCTCTATTAACTTCACCACTTCATCATGCAATCATTTATGCATGGAAAACCTTTGCCTACCACATGGCATTTTGATTAATTTTCTGAACTTTTATGTTTTTCTTCAAAACTACATAATTTTGTCATCTAAACATTGTATTGTTTGTTATGCAACTTTTTTAAACTACTTTTTTTATCAACATTTTTCTATATGAGTAGTTATTTTCTACTCTCCAAACCATCGTACTTCATGCTATAATATAATTAGTCCACGTGAATTATTACCCATAATTTTAGTTATTTATAATGGAAATTCTACATGGAAGATTAAAAAGGCATGTGCTACGTTTCTTATTCATATGATACTCATAAATATATTGTTTAATGATATTTATTTTCATCTTCCAATAGGTCTCTTAGACTCATGATTCTTCACATTTGTTTTTGGCACATTCATTTCCAAGAGAATAACACATTCACCCTAATCCCTAAGTTTTCCAACATTTCCTTCTTAATCAAAAGGGGTGTACGTAGCTCTAATATGAGAACTAAAATTTGGAAATGGATAATAGCTTATCCAAATGATCCCACTACAATCATCATTGAACTATGGTATATTTAACATGTATCCTACAAAAAACTTCCATGGTCAATTGTTGCTTGGAATTTAGAGATACAAGTATAGATAGGAGGGGGTTGTAACACTTTCTTAAGGCCTAAATTACTTTAGAGATAAATCACTTTTCAAAAACTTGAATATTTGGAAGTATAAAAGATCTAAGGGTGTTGCCTGATCATGTCAATTTTAAATATCTTGAATATATGGAGGCCAGAAGACCCGGGGGTGTCACTCCACTCAATGGCTCAAATGCATCCCAACTAGATGACCTTTCAACCAAAGATTGTATTCGATATTAAAGGTAAGAGATTACATGGATAAAACACTTCATGAAGGTCGAATATAAATTTAAACTAATGCTTGAGCTTTTATTTTGATTGGATTCCACCTTACATAAAATACTATGCTTGTGAGCTCCACACTAGATAAGTCATAAATGATTATAATTTGCCTATATGAGGATATGGGGGTTAAATTGTGCACTCATTTTACAAAAGATGAATTCGTTTCGAATTAGATATGTCACAAAGGGTTTTAAACCACCTATCTGGTGATCCAAGGGTTATGATGTGCACTCGTTTTCCAAAAGCTGAAATTCTTCCACACTAGATATAAGCCAGTTTGCATTGCTATTTATTAAACCTAAAAAACTAGAAAACTTCAATGACCCTACAACCCTACAATTTCATTGCACAACAATTGTTGACAACAATATTATACAATATAAATAAAAAGAAGATGATCAATCGATTCTAGAAAGTTGAAATTAGTTACATGGTTGACATGTAGGGAAAGAAGGAAATACAAGGTTTTATTGAGTACAGTAAAAGAAGATTACAAATAGTTTACAGTTAGATAAATTCTTCCATGTGCTCTTCTTCTTGCTATCTCTCCCTCCAATCACTCCTCTCCCTTTAGAGCTTCTTCCTCCCTTTTTAAAATATTATATTACATCCAAAATAGACTCCCAAAACAAAATGAGTCTATTTTTCAATAGTCTCCATTTTTAGCTAAACTTACCCATGTTTTTAGCAACTAAGTAACCCTCATCTAAACTTCCTAATGAAAAATATTCCTTCTATATTAAACTTACGATAATACATATAAAAATAAAAAAATTAAGGGAACCAACTGCCTATGGTAAATGGAATTGATCTAAGGAGGTCAAAATGATTTAAGTGGGAGATGCTCCTACATCCGACTTTTGGGGAAGAAATGAATTGTTCATGATATCTTAAACTATTATGTGAAACTATGAAATATTTGTTGTTCTCATCCAACTAGAATCCTCCATTTGTTGGTTCTTCTTGACTAAACATTGCAAATATTCTCCTTCTCTAGTTATTTTGGTTACTATTTTCTCCACTACAACTTCAATATCCTTCTAAACTACTCTTGGTAATTGTCCTCCATTTTTTAGTCTAAACTTCATCACTTATAGGTGAATATGTTGTAACATTTCTTGTTTCCTTTAAGGGATACAATCTGCAACATTGAATATTAGCGAAATCTCAATATCATTTGTGAGCTGTAGTTCATAAGAATTAGAATAAAGTTCCCTTAGAATCCTACATGAGAAATTTTTCTTAAGATTTAGTTTATTGTATGTCCAATAGGAAACGTTTATTTCCTAAGATATTCCATTACTAAGTCACCAAATTAACAGTTAAGTTGTCATCTTCTCACATCTGCCTTTTGTTTATACTTGATACTAGTTTCTTGTAGTTGATGCTTGAATCTCTCTTGGAACACCCACATACTTGCCACAATGTCTTCATCGTCAAAACTCACAATTTCTTCTTTTCCAAAATATGTTAGCTCTTAAACTCCTCTTGGGTGCATTCCATATATAATCTGGAATTGACCCATTCATGTGCTTGTATTGGGTGGATCATTGTAAGAAAATAGAACCTCAACAAATAATTGATCCCACTATCTTCCCATCTATTTGTGGCTGGTAGGTTCAACTAAAATTCAATTTAGTGCCTGGATTCTTCCATAAGGTCCTAAAAATGGCCTACAAACCTTGTATCTCTATCTAACACAATGCTTGAAGCCAATCCATGAAATATTACAATTTATTTAAAGAAAAAGTTTGTCACACTTGTTGCATCAGTAGATTTTGTACAAGAAATAAAGTGTGACATATTTGAAAACCTATCAACAACAACATAGATAGAATCATTACCTTGTTGAGTTTGAGGTAACCCCAAAATGAAATCCATACTAAGAGAGTCCCATGGTCTACTAGGGATTGGTAGTGGTTGGTATAGTATTTCATTCTAACCCATCCCTTTAGCTTGTTGATATGCTCTAAATCCTTCAACAAATAATTTCACATCAACCTACATACTTTGGCAATAATAGAAATAAATTAATATAGCAAATATCCTATCATATCCAAAGTGTCCTTCCAACCCTCCACTATGTTTTTCTTTTATTAGATTATTCCTCATGGAACATTTGGGTAAGTAAAGGTTACTATCTCTGAACAAAAAACATTTCTAAATCATGTAACTATACCATTGAGTTATTTTCATGCTAACTAGGTTCTCACTTGCCGCATATGCTTCCTTGGAATCTACATTGCCTTTTTACATCTCCTTTAGTTCATCAAATCCTAAAATATTAATTTGGAATTCTTGTAGAATTAAATTAATTCTACTTAAAGATCAGCTACTTTATTTGATAAACTACTAGTATGTTTAATTAAAAAGGTAAAATTTTGCAAAACTTATACACACTTGGCATTTCTTTGATTCAACTTTGGTTGGCTGCTGATAAAATATAGAGCATGATTTTCATTATATAAAATAAACTCTTTGTACATAAGATAATGTATCCATTTTTTAAAGATTGAATTGTAGTGTAAAACACCTTGTCATAAGAATAATACTTATATTTTCCTCAATTTATCGCTAAATTAATCGGTCTCCCTTCTTAACTCAAAATATCTCCATAATAGTTTAGCTTGCATTTATTTACCTAATTTTTTTTTATTGAAGTTCAATACGACCAAGATAGGTTTCTTGGTTATCTTTTGTTTCAACAATTTAAAGTTTTTGTCAGCTTCTAGTCCACTTAAAAGGCTATTTACTTTATTTAATGGTTCCAAAAATGCGTGCACAAACATTGATAAATTTTTTAATAAACTTTGTACAGAAGGTTTCAAGACCATGAAGGCTTATCACTTCAAAAATATTTCTTGGAATATGTCATTCGATAATTTCTTTTATCTTTTCATGATCCATTTTTAAACCATCTCTTAAAACTACTAATCCAAAATACACAATTCCCTTTCATAAAACTACACATCTTCAAATTGTTCAACAACATTTCTTGTTGTAAGGTGTTTAAAACTAACATGTGGTGTCTTAGATGCTCCTCCATTACTTGGCTATATACCAAAATATCATCTAAATAGACATTGACAAACTTTCATGTTAACTCTTTGAATATTTCATTCATCGGTGTCATAAAGGCACTGGGAACATTTGTGAGACCAAAAGGCATAACTATTCATTCATATAGTCCATGGTTTGTCTTAAAAGATATTTTTCACTTGTCCCCTTATTTAATTATAATTTGATGACACCTACTCTTTAAATCAATTTTAGAAAAATATCTAGCACCACTCACACAATAAATTAAATCATCAATGCATGGTAGAGGAAATCTATAATTTATTTTTATTTTGTTGATGGCTCTTGAATTAGTGCACATCCTCCATTCACCATCTTTTTCTGAGTAAGTATTTTAGGGATAGTAGATGGACTTAGACTTTCCCTAATGAGACCATTTTCCAACAACTCCTAAACTTGTCTCTTCATTTCTTCATTCTCTTCTGGAGTTAGTATATATAGGTTTCTTTTTGGAAGACTTTCTTCGGGGATTGATATATATATATATATATATATATATATATATATATATATATATATATATATATATATATATATATATATTGACTTATACTTATTATAGGAGGTAAATTACTTGGTAATTTATCAACAATTATATCAAGAAACTCATTCAACATACTTTTAATTTCTTCAAACAAATTATCTAGGCTTGTGTTAGTGAGAATTACCTTGGTATTCCCAACTAAAGAAAAATGTACCTCCTCCTTCTTTACTTCTTGTAGCAACTCCTTACCACTCATCAAAAACAAACTAGGACCAACTTCCTCTTTGACTCCTTAATCTTGAAAAGATATAATGTATTCTTTTGACTATCTTTCTCAAGTTTATATGTATTCCTAATACCTATAATATTTCCATGGCCTTCCCAATATAATGTGATAGAAATCCATGGGAATTATATCATGTAATATTTCATCCTTATACCTCCTAATATAAAATTCCACCTTGGATTGTTCATTTACTAAAATTTGATGCCCTTTTTGTAGCCATGACACTTTATAAGGGGTGGGATGTGTTGTTCTTTTTAAATCAATTTTCTCTACCATATTCTTAGAAATAAAATTGTGTGTACTACCATTATTATAAATTTACAACAATTATCTCTTGACTTGCACACTATCCTGAACAAGATTTTCCTTTGATTTGGTTCCCTAGCTTCTTTCTCTAATTTGATCAAGATTCTTTTCATCAACAATGATTCTTCTCCCCCACGATTTTCTTTATTATTCATTCGATTCCCATTTTCTTCTTTACCTTCCACCACATTAGCACTCCT
This sequence comes from Pinus tabuliformis, assembly GCA_031772625.1. Classification (NCBI taxonomy): domain Eukaryota; kingdom Viridiplantae; phylum Streptophyta; class Pinopsida; order Pinales; family Pinaceae; genus Pinus; species Pinus tabuliformis. Next base: position 197,289,683 of record CM062813.1, read on the forward strand.
CTAGTTTGCTGGAGTATTTATTGGGAATTCACAGTACATATATCCCAATTTTCAACATTTGTAGCATCTAGGTTGGTAATCTATACCTATTCCTCTCCCTCTTGAGAAAGATCATCTCCCTCTAGAATACTAAAACTTCCACTTCTTCTCTTAGAGGTTGTGATTTCCTCTACCACATTGTTTTCCTTCCCTCGTACATGACATTTTCCACTTCTCTTCTGCCTATGTTTTCTATTGATATTTTCTCCAACCTTTAAAGCAATTGCGTATGCATATTCAACTGTATTGAAGGAAAAGACGCCAATATCATCTTGGATCTCATACCTCAAACCATTATATATATATATATATGTGTGTGTGTGTGTGTGTGTGTGTGTGTGTGTGTGTGTGTGTGTGTGTGTGTGGGTGTGTGTATTAGAATATATATTTATATATATATATATATATATATTATAAATTTATATTTTACAAATATATATATTTATATTTGCATATATTATATTATGTATATATATGTGTATATATATATATATATATATATATATGTATATATATATAGATATCTATCTATATATATATATATATATATATATATATATATATAGATATATATATATATATATATATATATATATATATATATATATATATATAGATATATATATATATATATATATATATATATATATATATATATATATAACATTTGTAGCATCTAGGTTGGTAATCTATACCTATTCCTCTCCCTCTTGAGAAAAATCATCTCCCTCTAGAATACTAAAACTTCCATTTCTTCTCTTAGAGGTTGTGATTTCCTCTACCACATTGTTTTCCTTCCCTCGTACATGACATTTTCCACTTCTCTTCTGCCTATGTTTTCTATTGATATTTTCTCCAACCTTTAAAGCAATTGCGTATGCATATTGAACTGTATTGAAGGAAAAGACACCAATAGCATCTTGGATCTCATACCTCAAACCATATATATATATATATATATATATATATATATATATATATATATATATATATATATTCCAAGGAAAAATCATAAATGGTGAAAAATTACATGTAGTAAATGTTGTTCAGCATATGCTAATTCTTCGTGACTTATAAAAGTCTATGGTCTTTCCTATACATGTCTCTGTCATATCCAAAAAATCATCACGCAGGATGATGCTGTTTCAAAACGTCAAAAAACACCACGCAGGGTGTATGTAAATAGGCAATATATATACTTGCATCTCGCAGGATGCTGCTAGATTTCAATTTAACAGCTTATATACATTACAAAAAAAAACAAGTATCAATGGTCGTCCACCCGAGGGTAGACTTGATCTATGTAGGGCCTGTGGAAGTATTGATAATGTGCATTGCCCCTCTGTTCGCTGATTATCCACTGTCCTGCTGGAAGGTGCGTGGCCTCCTTGGATAATCCGTCGGCACAGTGATTGTGTTCCCTGTAAATATGACGAACAATAATGGAGTTAAAATGTGCTTTGAGGTGCATCACTTCATCAAATATATTGAAGAGTGTGTGTGCGTGGCATCTAGTTTTCAGATTGATCCAATTAATGATAATGTTTGAATCTCCAAATATCTGTAACTCTCTGCAGTCATGGTTTAATGCAAAGTGCATAAGATGTTTGATGGATATAAGTTCAACAAAATTGTTTGTTCCCATGCCTAAGCCCATATTCACTTTGTAATGATGATTCGTTGTTATATTAAGAAGGAAACCCCCGCCACATCCATGTTGTTGAGTGGCTCCATCGAAGAAGGCCCAAGGTATAGATTGATCAATTAGAACCAGGTCAGCGGGTCTGCGAATGCGAGGAGGTGTGATGGATGGAAATTCATGGTATGCTGCGATAATTTTGGTGGTCACTGATTGCTAGCGAATTGATCCATTCTCAAATATCATTTTATTTCTTGCCAGCCAGATCGCCCAGCTGATGATAAGGGGAAGGCACACGCCATTTGAACCAGAGTGTGTTTGATACCAATTCTCCCATGCTGTAGAGATGGTTTCATTTTCCCATTTACTCACAATTCCTAGCTACTCTGTTACTGTCTTCCATATCTGTTTAGTGACTTCACATGCAAGGAAGATATGTGTAGTCGTTTCCGATTGCTGTTTACACAGGATGCACCAGGTGGGTCCATGTACAGCTCTGTGCATGAGTGCTTTCCCAGTGGGGATCTTGTTCCAGAGTAAACACCAAAAAAAGAGTTTAGTTCTGGGAGGGGATTTTAATTTCCAGATGATCGTCCACCAATTCTGCATTACTTCCAGCTTTTTATTTTCAATCAAAACCAGGTATCCTTCCTTTGGTGTATAAAAACCATGATCTGCCTTATCCCACATGAGATCATCTGGTCCTTCTTTGATAGGAATATGGGATTCACTTAATTCATTTTTATAGTCCTCCCAAATTTGATGCCATTCCGGAGGCAGGTTTAGTTGTGCTGTTGTTTTCCATGCCTGCATAAAAATGGAAGTATTCTCCTGGTCCGCTATGTGGGCTATAACTTTTATATTCTGCTGCTCCAGAATTTGAACGAGCTCACGTGGGAGATAACACCTCCCGCCCCCTCCTGTCCATGGATCCATACCTATTCGAGCCCTGGATCCGTCATTTATTCTCCAAGTTAAGTGGCTCCAGATGAGAGGCAGCGAAGTCAATAACGCTTTCCATACAGTAGATATACCTGTTCTGTTCCATCCAGGTAATCGGATCCAATCCATGAGGTGTAGTGGCCAGATGTACTTGTGATACGAGATTGTTGTCCAAAGATTTTGCTTTGTAAGCAAAGTCCATCCCAATTTCGCAGCCAGAGCATGAGCAAAATGTGAGAGGTCCTTCAGGCCCCATCCTCCCCACTTTTTTGGCAGAGTAATGTTATCCCAGCTGATCCAAGCAAAAATTATTTTGTCCTGTTTCCCGTTCCAGAGATATCTACAACAAATTTTCCTGAGGCGAGCGAGGATGCCTCTGGGTATCCAGGCTAAGGCCATCCAGAACACAGGTGTGGCTTCCAAAATTGATTTAATGAGAACTAACCTCCCTGCTCTTGATAGGAAGCGATGGCTCCAGTGGGATATCCGATTTTCCAATTTTGTGATCAGCCAGGTCCAGTCCGTGATCTTGTGTCCCGTCGGTTTGATCCAGTAACCCAGATATTTGAACCCCTGATCCAATGGTCGAGGATTGTATGGGAAACGCTGTAAAGCCAGTTCGGAATTCTTGAGCAGATGTAGAGACCTGTGAGATAGTTGATTTTGAATGGTTGGCCATCATGCCTGTTGCCTTTGAGAAAGAGGCAAGAATCCTGTCAAAGGCAGTCGAGTCCCTTATGCTTCCATCCAAAAATATGATAACATCATCTACAAATAGTAGGTGTGTTAAGAAACATTGTTCAGTGATCTTCAAACCTGTTAATCTGCCATTCTGTTTTTCATAATAGATGAGTCTGCTCAGCCCTTCCATAACAAGAAGGAAAAGAAGCGGGGAGAGGAGGCATCCCTGTCTGAGACCCCTTTTAGCATGAAAAAAAGGGTTGGCGGAGCCATTAATGAGCAGACTGAAGGTGGGGGAGGTTATACATGCCATTATCCAGTTTGTGAAAGGTAGAGGAAAGCCCAAATGGATAAGCAACATTTTGATATAAGTCCAGTCCACCCTATCGAAAGCCTTCGCCAGGTCAATCTTAAGAACGATGCCTTTTAGACGACGAGCTCGGATGGAATGAATGGCTTCCTGTGCAGAACCAATCGCTTCATGTATTTGGCGGTCTTCGAGGAAAGCAAACTGTTCAGGGAGAATGAACTGGGATAGAATAGGCCTGATACGATTGGCAATGATTTTCGAAATAATCTTGTAAAGACAATTGCAGAGAGAGATGGGACGGAATTCATCAAAAGAGCTAGGGGAGTCATTCTTAGGTATAAGGGCAATAAAGGTGGTATTGATAGCATTGTACATCCATCCTGATGAGCGGCATTCCTCTATGACCTGGAGGAGGTCCATGGCCATGAAGTCATAGAACACCAAATAGAACTCAATAGGCCACCCATATGGTCCCGGGCTTTTATCCTTCTTGAACCACTTCAGTACCCCCTCCAGTTCCTCCAGAGTAACTGGCGCGATTAATTCATTTGCTTCTTCTTCTCCTACATACCGGGGAAAGAGACCAGCCACCTGAATGATGTCTGCCAGGTTGACTTCTTGGGGTGCTCTGAATAAGTTCCGAAAATGAGTTGTACCCAATCTGGAGAGCTTTTGGAAATTGTCTGCCGATTCACCATTGGGAAGGGGCAGCTTCCAGATTGTATTGGTGACCTTCCTTCCTTTGGCGTAATTCTGGAAGAATCTGGTATTGTCATCACCTGCCTTCAACCAAACAGCACTGCTCTTCAATCTCCATGCCTCCTCCCTTTCCTTGAGGATCTTGTCTTTCTGGATCTCTAGCTCTATCACTCTGTTTTTCCCTTCTGCTGAGGAGAATCCAAGATTCCTGTCATCCAGCAGGGATTCCAGCTCTGATTCTATGTCCAGGATCTTCTGATCATCTTTGACCTTCTTCTCTTTGGCCCAGGTCTTGGTTATTTGTTTAAGCTTCGAAAGATTGTGACAGAAACCTTCTGCAGCCATCCTATGATTTGATATAGGATGGGACACCCAGTAGTCTTTGATCAGTTTAATATATTCCTCGTCTTGAAGCCAGATATGATTGAATTTAAAAGGAGCCCTTGGCTTTACTTCAGGTCCCAAAATTTCCAAGAATATAGGGGAATGATCAGATTTACCCCCTGCCCCTACCCATTGTCTGTATCTGGACAGTCTCTGGAGAAGGGGGATTTTGATCAAGAATCTGTCGAGTCTCCTAGCCAGGGCAGCCTCTCCCGTCCTCCGGTTCCTCCATGTAGGCATCGGCTTGTTCATGGGGATATCAGCCAAATGGTGTTGATCCAGGATGTCTCTGAAGAAATTGGACGAGGGATCTATCTGAGCGAGCGAACCCCAGGATTCCCCATAACCTATTGAGAAGTTGAGATCACCCCCGATTATCAGCTGGTCAACAGATGTCAAGTTTGTGCCTAGAAAGTGTTGCCAGAACTCCTCCCTCCTCTGGCATGGACCGTATACATTGATGATCCTCAGGGTCTCCCCTAATTCTGCCGAGAAGAAATCCATGCCTATGAATCCCACACCCCCCCAGGTAGCAGATACGTTTATTGTCTGAGGATTGTAGCTAATGGCTAATCCTCCAGCCCTACCAATGGCATCCAACGCCTGGTGATGCCATCCAGGTCGCAGGCCGGCGAGGGTGTGTTCAATGTCTTCAGCGTTTCCCAAGGTCTCTTGCAGCATAAGGATATCAATAGTTTCATTCTCAATCAACCTCCGCATGGCTAGTTTCTTTGAGGTACTAGCCAAACCTCTGCAGTTAAAGGAGAGGCACTTCATGGAGGAACCCCTCCTGGGGCTTTCAGTGCTCTAAGGACCCCTTCCATAGTAGATTGTTTGCCAGTAACTACCTCGACTCCAGCTTTCTGAATAGCTTTGGTAAGATTAGATTTGCGACCCCTGGTTGAAAGGGCAGGGGGTCCCGGGTAGACCACCCCCAGCCCAGATTGTGAGTCGGAACCCTGAGAGGGCCTCGACCGCAGGTTGTATGGGTGAGGCAAGGTCTGGCATGGCGAGGCATCTACCCCAGAGGGAATTGTGGAGGAATGGACCGATGGAGAGGGTGGAGCAATGATGGGCGGGGGGAAATGGAACATGATGCCTGAGAAACAAAAACAACCGATGGAGCAACAACGGAATTAGAGATAGTAGGAGATATCAAAGGGGGAGAAGAAGATGTACCCGAAATCCGAGCAACCTCCGCAGCCGCAGCAGCCCGAGCCCGGGTCATAGGTGGTGAGGGCATCCTGATCGATTCTCCAGCCTTCTTCGACATCCCTCCCACACTTAGATCTTTTGTAGTCACTGGCCTAGATCGCGAAGCCGAGACAGGGGCTTGTGAAACCGTCACTGGAGCATTTCCTTGATGATTTGAGGGCGGGCCCGTGGAATCCGGTGATTTCGTGAGCAGAGGGCATTCTTTGTAAACATGCCCTACCTTATGACACCTCCGACACCGAAACGGTACCCCCTCATAGTCCAATATCTGAATCCGGGTGTAATGTCTCCACTTCAGAGTGATCTTTTCTTCCAAACCCTCCCTTGTGTCCAAATGCACCAGAATTCTTGCCAGTGCCCGGTTATTTGACTGTACATATGTCTTATCATATTCCAAATATGTTCCGAGGGCATTACCAATCCTGATAAACACCGCTTCAGACCAGAATTGCAGAGGTAGACCGGGTAAGCATACCCAGATAGGTCCTGCTCCAATTTGTTCCCTTTCTGGATTGAATAATGGAGACTGATGCTTGAGGAGAACTGGGACCATCTCTATGTGCCAATATTTGGCCAGGATCAGATCCGTGTATTCTGCTCTCAAAAAATGCAGGGAAAACCAACCTCGTGCCAAGCTCTGAACCTCCGGCAGCTCCTGTAAGATGCCTCCCCATATCTCCTCTACCCAATTCGTGAGTCTAGTCGCATAGTACGCCTCCCTCTCACATGCCCAACAAGTACTCTGTTGGCCCTATCCACCACTTCTCCCATAGGAATGTCTTCGCCAAAGGTGATGGTGAGATCTTTTGAGGACTTCTTCACACACTTTATCTTCCTCTTTCCAGTTCTCAGCGCCGATGGATGCTCCGCTAGAGGATCAGGTCCCGAGTCCTTTAGGTTCGCCGCGGCTTTAGGGTTTATTACAGGGGAGTCAAAACAACCCGAGGGGATGAAGTTAGGGTTTGCCGGGTCCGGGAGTGGCGCACTCTAGGGAGGCACCGGGTTGAAGGAGGGGAGCGGATCGAAACCAGGGGAGGGAGGCGTGATAGCGGTGAGTAGGTTGAGCGTGCCAGGGGATAGAGGAGGGAGGTCTAGACCCGGGGTCTCCAGGGAGAGTGAGCCGAAACGCAGCAGCGACGAGGAGGATCCAGGGTGAACATCAGCCAGGGAGTTTGACGGCTGTGGAAGTGCAGGTTCAACAGGGCTAGGGTTATTACCGCGACCGCAAAAAATAGACTGACCTTCATACGGATCCTGCGAATAGTCTATAGCTTCCTCTTCAAACTCCATGTCTTCCATTGACCTAAACCGCCTTCGGAACCGCCAGACAGGAGTTAGTTGCCCGAGAAAGGTGGGACGACTGTCGTCCGGTTGAAAATGCAGGGAGACCGCGATCGCCTTAATTCCTGATTAACTGAGTAATGACAGCGGATTAACTCAGGCCTGAGACTTGGCATGTGTTGGAAACCTCGCTCGCCACCTGCCCGCCTGCGGCCACGTCAGAGCCCAGAAGCCCATCTTCGCCAGTCAATATGGTGTACCATATATATATATATATATATATATATATATATATATATATATATATATATATATATATATATATATATATATATATATATATATATATGTATATATATATATATATATATATATATATATATATATATATATATATATATATATATATATATATATATATATATATATATATATATATATATATATATATATATATATATATATATATATATATATATATATATTCTCAACATTTTCTTCAATATAACTAGATCTAATATTTAATTTATAAAATTCTTCAATGTATTCTTTCACTATCGTGGATTTTTGTCTAAGGTTTGCAATTTATTGAAAATGTTTAATTTATAATGATTGGGCGTGAACTTATATTTGAACAGTCGCATCTTTCTATCCCAAATTTTAATCTTTGACTTTCCTTTCCTTCTGCTATCTTCTTGAACTTCATCACACCATAAAGTTGTGTGTCCTTGCAATGTTGTTGTTGTAAAATTTACTCTTTTTTCTTTGTCAACATATTCATAATTGAATTATTTATCCATTGAATTAATCTATTCCCTTAATTCATGAAAATTCAAATTACTTTCATACACATGAAATTCCATCTTTGATTTGGAATTCATCTTATCTATCATCTTCAACATTTTCTCATCTACTAATTCTTCATTCTTCACCGAAATAATCTTCTTTTTCTTCACTGACATCCTGTATGTCAACTCCTCATTTTTGAGAATTTTCCATTGCTACCAATCTCTCTCAAATACACCTTGTCTCCTGTTGTAGGGCCACATTCACTATAGGCCTCCCTCTACCCTTTCCTTGAACTTCTCCTCAATCCCTTTTTGTCATCATTGAGGGGAAAAGTACGTTTTTCTATGATACCAAAAATTATGCCAATGATCCCACTATATTCCTCACTGAACTCTGGTGGATGCAACAGGTACTCTACAAAAAAAATTCCACAATCAATAATTGCTCGAAATATAGAGGTTCAGTTTCAGAGAGTAGCATGGTGTAACACTTTCTTAAGGCCCAATTTACTTTAGTGCCAAATCACTTTTGAACAGCTTGAATATCTAGAAGTATGGAATATCTGGGGTTGTCACTATACTGGATCACTTTTTAACAACTTGAATATCTGGAAGCCTAAAATCTAAGGGTTTCAGTCCACTCAATGGCCTAGATACATACCAAATAGATGACATTTCAACTAAATATTTTATCTGACATCTAGGGTTGGAGATTACAAGACTAACACAATTTGTGAAGGCTGAATAAAAATTTAATCTACCTCTTAAAATAATATGCTTATCAATTCCATAGTGGGTAAGTAAAAAAAGCATTTTAATTCACCTATCCAAGTATATGGGGGGTTACGATCTCCACTTATTTTCCAAAATACAGACTCATTATACACTGGATAAGTGATAAAGGTTTTTAGTTTTCCTATCTCGGGATCAAAGGGGTTACGATGTACACTCATTTTTTAAAAGTTAGATTGATTCTACATCGAATATAAACTAGCTTACTTTACTATGAATTGAACCTGAAAAAAAAAAAATAAATAAATAAATAAATAAATAAATAAAATAAAATAAAATAAAATAAAATAAATAAAATAAAATAAATAAAATTAAAAAAATAAAAAAAAATAAAAAAAAATAAAAATAAAAAAATAAAATAAAATAAAATAAAATAAATAAAATAAAATAAATAAATAAATTGAACGACCCTACAACCTTGTAATTTCATTGCATAACAACTATCCAAAACCAAATTATACTATATAAATAATAAGAATATGATCAATAAATTCTAGTAAGTTGAAATCAATTACATGGATGACAGGCAAGGTAAGAAGTAAATATGAGATTTTGTTAACTACAACAAAACCATATTACATATAATTTATAATTACAAAAATTCTTCCATGTGCTTGTCTTCTTGCTATCTCTCACTCCTGTCGCCCCTCTCCCTTCAAAGATTCTTCCTCCCATTTTTAAATATTATATTACTTATGAGGAAATTCTCAATAAATTCTCTTCCTTCATTGATTCTCCTTTGACATATTCCCTCACTTATCCTTTCCATCCATATACAACATTGAAGGGAGAAGCTGACAAATGCTCAGAGTAAGTTTTCATTGGAGGTTTACTGTCAGAGACATGGGTTGTTATGTTATAAGATTATTTAATATGGATAATATCTTAATTTAGATTATTTTGATTCTTTTGATTATAACCCCTTGAAAGTTGAACTAACATCATGTCAACTACTTCTACTTGTGGATGCAATGTTGTATATATCTTCAACCTAGTGTCCATGTTTTCCCAACATGTAGTGCAAAAGCCACTAAGAAATTTGGTATGCCTATCAAGATTATGCTACTTGGTATCCCAAAGTGAATCCATACTTGAAAAAAATGTTTTTCACTTCTTATCCTTTGATGGAATTTTTAAAAGGAATAAGAATTCACATCTTGTTAAACCTATTAACTACCATAGATAGATAGTGTTGTCGCTTTTTGGATGTCGAAAAAATTCCCACAAAATGCATGGAAACGATTTCCTATGTTAAAGAAAGTATAAGCAAGATGATATAAACCTTTATATTACTAGTCTTCCAATTATGACAAAGTATGCATCCTTTAATATATCAATGTACATATTATTACATTCTTAGCCAAAATATACATACCTTTATAAGTTGGAAACTACCTTCCCAACATCAAAATTTCCTATAACCTTGGAGGTGTGGGCCTCTAATAAGCTACAATATTTCACCTCTAGGAACATAGAGTATGTCTAGTTTTATAGAAACCCATCATAGATATGATAGTTGGACTTACAATCACCTTATTCTACATGAATTTTCCCTTGCAGCTATTGAACAAAAAATTGAACTCCCATTTTGTGTATGTATATATGTATGCATCATGGGTAAAGGATCCATGCACATAGGAGATCCCAAAGATTTAATATTATATGGGTGTGGCCTTGAAAGTAGGTTTGAAAACTTATTATTTCTTCCATCAATATATTTTATGATGACACTATTATGAAAGCCCCATCCAATTGTAATTTCTAGTTTGTTGAAGGTTATTCTAGGCTTGCATTTACTGCGATGACTAGTGATTAGTTTGGATAACAATTTCCATTCCTATTAGATAGTGTTTCCCCTTATTAATATATTGAACCTTTGTATAGAGTTCATTATCATATGTACAATAGTCCAAGACTCCCCCATGAAACATTTTGAAATGATATCATACTATCTTACCTCCCTAAATCAAGACTACTTTGACATCATATCCACATGCATCTATCTCCACTTCAAAAGGATTTTTCACATTAGGTAATGCAAGGACTAGTTCATGACTATTATTTCAATTCAACTCATAAAAATATTTCTTCCCATTCTTTTCCCACAAGAAGCTCTTACCACTAGATATTATGGCATGATGTGGCATGATTTCCATTGAAAATAATCCTATGAACTTTCATAGATACGATGTTTCCCAAAAAAACTCCCAACATCATTGGCATTATTATGAATTGGGAACTTGAGAATGGCCTCCATATTTATGGGATCAATTTGTAATGCAACCGGCTCATAAAACAAAAGAAAATATAGATCAATGAATTAAAGTTTATCCTCTTCGAGGGGGAAACCTCCTTTAAATTAAATAAATGAAGAATTATTGGATGATACAAATGACAATACCCCCTTCGTATATATAGGAGTATAAGGGGTCACAATATAATAAAAGCCTACATAAAAATAATAATGTAAGGGCACAACAATAACAATATGTGTTTCTATGGGGAACAACAATAATAATATGTGGGATACATGGGCACAACAAAAATAATAAGGGGCTACATTAAAAATAAAAATAAGGGGTATACACTAGTGTTATAGGGACCTAACATGCCCCTCTCCTTCAAAAAGGTGTTGTCCTCAACACTTGAGTAGTCTTGGATGCTTCTATATAAAATTCTTATCCTCCCATGTGGAATCTTCAACAGGTAAGTTTTTCCACTTAATGAGATACTCTTAAATTGATCGATTTTGTAGCTGCCAGGTTCTTGTTTCCATGGCTGCTTTAGGCTCCAATATGATTTTTCCTTCTTTGTCAAGATTTGGGAATACTGTTTGAATTGGGAGCTTGTCATAGATAACCTTCTTTAAGCATGAAACATGGAAAACTGGATGTACCCAGGAAGATGCAGGAAACTCAAATTTGTATGCCATAGTACCAATATTTTGAAATACCTTTTAAGGACCATAGTACTTTGGAGATAATTTATTATCCTTCTTAGCTTGCTTGAGGGACATTTGTTTGTATGGTTATAGCCATAAAAATACCCAGTCACCTACATCAAAACTTATTTCATTGTCATGTTGATCTTCTTGTTGTTTCATTTGATTTTGTGCCAGAGTGAGGTTATCCTTTAAGAGATGGAGAACTTGTTGTTGATGCTTGATGTGATATTCCACTACTTGAACCTTATAATTTTTTCTTAAAGATGATGTAATGGATGGTGGATGACATCCATAAAATTCCATAAATGCCATCATTTTTGTTGCAGTATGGAAGGAAGTGTTATACCACCATTTAGCCAAAGGTAACCACTTGACCCATTGTGCTTGTTTATCATATACAAAGAAACAAAGATATCATTTCAAAACTTTGTTCACTATATTTTCTTGCCTATCAGATTGACGATGATAAGGTGAGCTATGAGCTAATTGAGTACCAACACAAGAAAATAATTCCATCCAAAATGTTTGAGTGAAAATGGTATCTGTATCACTTACAATAATCTTTGGGTTTCCATGTAGATTTTGAATTGTTTCCATAAATGCAGTAGTAAGTGTACTAGATTTAAAAGGATGAGATAGTGAACAAAAGTGTGCATACTTGGTATTTCTATCAACTACCACCATGATGACACTCTTTCCTTTAGACTTGGGTAAACCTGTGATAAAATCCATTGAGACCTCCTCCCAACGATGACTTGGAATGGGTAAAGGTTGTAACAAACCAGGGATCTTAATTGTCTCAACTTTATTTTGTTGGAAAACCAAACATTCTGCCACAAACTTTTGAATATCATATTTAAGGCCATCCCAAAGAAATCCTTCTTCACCCTGTGGTAAGGTTTTAAAAATCTGGAGTTCCCTCCTAAGGGGGAGGTGTACAGTGCCAAAAGAATATTTTGTTTGATTTGGGAATTCTTACAAAGATATAAGTGATCTTTGTACTATAATGAATCATTTTTGTAGATAAATTCATTTGATGTACTAGGATCTTCCTGCAAATTTTGAATAAGTTTCCACACCTTTTCATTATCATTCCATTCATCACTTGCTTCAGTTATCCAATCAGGTTGGACAGTACATGGCATAGAGCAATGCTTCCAAATCCTCATCCTTTATTGGGAGTGCATTTGAAACAACATTTTTCTTTCCTTTTTTGTAGATGATTTAAAAGTCATAACCCAACATCTTTGTGTCCCATTTTTGCTGCTCTTATGAAGATAATCTCTATTCCAAAAATTATTTAAGACTATCGTGATCTATGTTTACCTTGAAGTGCCTTCCCATTACGCAGGGCCATTATTTCTTTAGTGCATGTAGTATTGCCAACATTTCCTTCTCATAAACAAGTTTGTGTAAATACTTTCCCTTGATTGGATGACTTTCAAAAACAATGGGTCTTCCTTCTTTCATTAAAATAACGGAGAAGTCCATTTCCTGAGGCATCACATTCCACAATAAAGTTTTTTGTGAAGTTTGGTGTAGTTGTTATATACCTAGGGAGGATAATATGGGGTACCAAGGGAGGTACCCAAGGTAATAATGTAATAATGGGATGGGCCATAGTAATAAATAAGGTGGTTAACCCATATCATGTAAGGGACCACAAGTAGTTAGTGATAATGTAATGGGCCCATGGTATTAGTTGATGGTATGAGGGAACCATGGTAATGACCCATGGTATTGTATGTATGAGGCCTATATAGAGGCTAGAGACTCCACATGGAGAAATAGTCAAGGATTATTGTATGAACAGGAATATGGCTTGTGGAGTGTTCTTCTTTTTTCTAGCCTGAGACCATTTGTCCAAAAAGAGTTTTTCAAATTCTGCATCTGAAAGTTTGGTCAACTGCTTGTGGTCAAGTGATAACCACCATTTTCAGCCTCATCTCTCATATTAAGCTTCATTGGAATCTTCCAATGTGTCCCATGTATGGACTTGTATCTCTGTATGAATTCTTCAATAGTAGGACCATCATCTTTCCCTGTAAAATATAGCATCTCCATGTAGAGGGTTTGAGAAAAATTCACTTACTTGGCGAAAATTTGAAATTGTCACAGTTTCGTCAATATTGCTCAAAATCCCTATTATGACCTATTTTCAGAAATGGAACAATCATTCTGCATCTGCCCATGTGATAGAAATCCTAATCCAGGCACTAGAATTTCAGATCTGCACTGCAACTCTCCCGCCATCACCAAAATTTCTGCAAAAAGCTCTGATTTTAAATCAGCGATATCTCCCTCATCCGGACTCCGATTCGACCGATTTTTTTTGAAATCAAGTATTTTTTCACATAGAATCCAGATCTACAATTATATTTTGCAGATCATGCACCAAGACATCCATATCTGCACCGCAAAATCGCTGCCCTGAAAAATTGTCTACAACCCCACTGATTTTTATATCAGCGATATCTCCTTCATCCGAACTCCGATTCAACCAATTTTTTTTTTGAAATTGGCTATTTTTTCACAAATAATACAGATCTGCAATTAGAGTTTTCAGATTTTGCACCAAAACATACAGATATGATCTGCAAACTCGCCACCCCTGAAATCCTGCAAAAAATTAAAAAAAAATTCTCCATTGTTTGCCCAAGAAAGTGCTCTGATACCACTTGTTGTAGATCTAACCCAAAGATATTATGATACATTAAATAACCCAAGGATAATAAGATCAAAATAGATAGAAATGCTTCTTTATTGATCAAACCCTTAAGGTAGGGCAACACCATACATTCACTCTTTAAGGAATGAGAACACTCCACAAGCCATATACCTGTTCATAAAATAATCCTTGACTATTTCTCCATGTGGAGTCTCTAGCCTCTATATAGGCCTCATACATACAATATCATGGGTCATTACCATGGTTACCTCATACCATCAACTAATACCATGGGCCTATTACATTATCACTAACTACTTGTGATCCCTTACATGATATGGGTTAACCACCTTATTTATTACTGTGGCCCATCCCATTATTACATTATTACCTTGGGTACCTCCCTTGGTACCCCATATTATCCCCCCTAGGTATATAACACTTTGAGTAGCTTAAGCAGCCACTAACACATGCACCAATACTATAGATTGCAGATATAGACAAAGAGTTTGTAGTATGTACAAATTCTTGCAAGAGAGGGCTTGGTGAATTCCTTATGCAAGATGGATAGGTGGTCTGTTATGAGTGCTGGAAACTAAGTGAGCATGAGTTGAACTATCCCACACATGATATCAAGTTGGAAATGATTATACATGCATTAAATATGTGGAGACGTTATCTTCTTGGTAGGAGGTTTGTTCTTATGAGTGATCACATTGGGTTGAGGTATTTGTTTGACCAGTTGAATCTGAATTCTAGGCAGACTAGATGGTTGGCCACGATCAACAAGTTTGACTTCGAGATTAGATACATAAAATGAAAGGAGAACCGAGTGGCAGATGATCTCAATAGATAGATATAGGTGAATCACTTGGCAGCTATGAGCTCTTATGGGACAGATTTACAGGATAGGATCTTGCAAGAAGGACAAAAGGATGTCAAATATATGGAGATTGTGCACAATTTGCAGTAGGTTGAAAGTATAGGTACATGTACATGTCATGGTATAATTACAGGTGTAGGTACAGGTATAGGTGCACAAGACTTGGATTACTGTCTTACGGTAGATGGATTGGTCAGGTTTCAAGACATGATATTTGTTTCAGATAATAAGGAGCTCAAGAAGGTGATCTTGAGGGAGTTTCATGCGAAACCATATTCAAATCACCTAGGTTATTAGAACACACTCACAGCGGTGAAGAGATATTACTATTGGCCGAATCTGAAGAGGGATGTAGTAGAATTTGTGGCTAGATGTTTTGATTGTCAGCAAGTGAAGTCAGACTACAAACATCCAGGTGGACTTCTACAACCAATCTCTATAATAGGGTTGTCGAAGACAATGAAGTAGCATGACTCAATCATGGTCATTGTGGATAGGTTAACAAAGGTTGCACTCTTCATTCCAGTGAAATCTGCATTCTCAACTAGTGAAGTGGCATAGGTATTTATCATAAATGTGGTTAGACTACATGGTGTCCCAAAGAATATTATGTCATACAGGGATGTGAAGTTCACTTCCAAGTCTTGGAAGGATTTATTTGCAGGTTTGGACATAGAGTTGGCCTTCAGCACAACTTATCATCTACAAACGGATGGAAAAACAGAGAGGGTCAACAGGATTTTAGAGGACATGTTGAGGATGTATGTGATGCATCAACAGTGGAAGTGGGAAGTGTATCTCCCTTTGGTCTAGTTTTCATACAACAATAGTTATCAGGATTCATTGAGGATGAGTCCTTTTGAGGCATTATATGGGCGAAGTTGTAACACTCCCATCAGTTGGAGTGATCCAGTTAGCAGGATATTGATTGGGCTAGATATGTTGGAAGAGATGGAACAAGAGATGCAGGTGATCAAGAAGAATCTTAAGTCATCACAAGATAGGAAGATGAGATCTGATGATAGGAATAGATTTTTCAAGGAGTTACAGGTTGGGGAAGATGTGTACTTATGCATCAAACCAAAGAAGAGCTCCTTGTGGATTGGATCATGTGCCAAGCCGGCACCACAATTTTTTGGACCCTTCAATATCATTGAGAGAATTGGGGCAGTAGCCTATTGACTTGCACTGCCTTCTACAATGAAATTCCATGATGTTTTCCATGTCTCATTGCTTAAGAAGTATGTTAGAGATGTTGATCATGTGATTGACTGGTCTATATTGAAGTTGGAACCAGATGGAGAATTCTAGCTGGAGCCTTAGTGTATATTGCAAAAAAAGGTGCTCATGCTCTGGAACCAAGAAATAGAGCAAGTTAAAGTGCAATGGAAGCACTTTGGGCCCGATGAAGCTACATAGGAGATGGCGGATCAAATACAGGCTATGTATCCTTCCTTGTTTTCCGGTTGAAGCACAGAGACTTGATATGGTGGTTTGGTAGTTGCTTTATGGTGGTTTAGTATTTGCTTATGATGGCTTGGTATATGATTCATGGTTAGGTAGTATTTTCTTTATTTTGGTTTAGTATATGCTTTGTGGTGATCGATATATGATTTATGATGGTTGATATATGCTATATGATGTTTTTGATATATTCCTATATATGATGTTGGTATATGTTTGATATATGTTTTGGTATATTATTTGGCTTATGTGTTTGGTATATATAATTTTAATGACGTTTCTATATGTACACCCGTGTATGGATGTAAATATCGTAACGAGTTGTGTTATAAAGCTCCACTATATGGTATGGGTGTTATTTATTATGCTATCATTATGTTATGATGCCATATGAGTTTGTCTTGAGAATGAATTTCATTGTAAATACCGTAATGAGTTTTCTTATAAAGCTCCATTATGTGGTATGTTGTCTTGGTGTCATGATGTTATGCCTTGAGTAGATCTTTCATTGTAAATGTTGCATCGAGATGTGTTATAAAGCTCCATAAGCAGTGTGTCTTCTTTCAGCAAGTTGCTGAGGTATAGTTGTGGTTGAACAAAAAGGATGGTGTCCCCCAAGGGGGAGGGTTCTGTAACAATACTGGTGAAATTTCCATGTAATAAATGTTAAAAACAATCACCATTGATGATTGGGACACTTATTCCAAGTTGAATGTTGGGCAAGACATCCTAGGTGGTGTTCATTTGGTTGTTTATGGCTAAGGAAATTGGAAAAGGAAAAGGCTAAGGCATTAAAAGGCATTTCGGCACAATTATTTATGAAATAATGGAAATTAGGAGAAAAAGTAGGTGAAAGGTCATATGTTGCAAGTGAAGAGGAAAATGAATAAATAGAGTCCTCATTCGTAAAAATGCTTCTGAGGATCAGTTGGTAACGTTTTGTCAGTTCAATGTTTGAGCTCTCTCATTTTTTTTCTCTATCTCTCATACTATTGGATACTTAGAGTTTTCTTGGAGCACTCTTGGATGGGTTGACATACTTGGATTCTTAGAGAAAGAAGGAAAAGGAAGAGTAGGAAAGTACAAGAAGGTATTGACATCAGCAACTACACCACATTTTCTTGCAAGTACCGAGTTGCATGTATGATTTATTCACTAGTTTGGACATGCATGGTAGATGCATGTGGATTCTTGGTCATGACCTATCATTGGCATGTAGTATTGCCTAGATTGACAGTGGATTTCCTAGCCTTTCCATTTCCTGGATAGCCATGGTGATTGTGAGTTTATTTTCATTGTTTTGTTTTGGTTGGTTCTCATGTTTCCTTAGCTTGGAATGAGTTGTTATTTCCTGGAGCCTTGGTTGGACAAACACTCTGGAGCCCTGTAACAGCTTGGGTTGAGTTACTAGTCCTAGAGAATTGGTTGTAGAAACACTCTGAAGCCCTTGGTGGGTTGAGTTACTAGTCCTGGAGCCTTGGTTGGACAAATGATCTGGAGGCCGACGACAGTTATGGGTTGAGTTTCTAGTCGTGGAACCCTAGTTGGAACAAACTCTCTAGATCCCTAGATGGCTAGGATGGAGACCGATCTGGTGATGGTTTTGGTGATGTTTGACCATGAGGTGGAATCACTATTTGATGGGTTGAGGTGGATGGCCTTTAGAATCCTTGGATGAGTTTTGATTGATGTGTTCTATGAGATCCCACATTCATGCTTGGAATATGGCATGGGGGTGAATGGATGAAGAGAGATTTGGCTCAGCCATTCTATAATCGAGTGGAACGTGGTAGTCACATCTTTGGTTGGTTCATTGCATTCACTAACGATAAATACTTTCCTTGATTTCCATATGTAAAGGTATTGCTATATTTATGGATTTGATGGATGTCATGTTTATTGTATTTATGTTCCTATTATGTTGGTTATAAGCACATTTTATGACAGCAGTTATGTATGGCTCTCATCATGTCTTTACTTGTATGTGAATGGATAACATGTCTATGACATAATAGATGATAATGCACTCTAGAGCCCTGTAACAACTTGGGTTGAGTTACTAGTCCTAGAGACTTGGTTGTACAAACGCTTTGAAGCCCAGTGGGTTGAGTTACTAGTCCTAGAGCCTTGGTTGGACAAACGCTTTGGATCCCGATGACAGTTCTGGGTTGAGTTTCTAGTCCTAGAGCCCTGGTTGGAACAAATGCTCTAGAGCCCTAAATGGCTAGGATGGAGACCAATCTGGTGATGGTTTAGGTGATGTCTGGCCATGAGGCGGAATCACTGTTTAATGGGTTGAGATGGATGGCCTTTAGAATCCCTAGATGAGTTTTGATTGATGTGTTCTATGAGATCCCACATTCATGCTTGAAATATGGCATGGGGGTGAATGGTTGAATAGAAATTTGGCTCAGCCATTCTACAGTCAGGTGGAACGTGGTAGTCCCATCTCTCGTTGGTTCATTGCATTCATTAATGAGAAACAATTTCCTTGATTTCCATATGTAAAGGTATTGATATATTTATGGATTTGATGGATGTCATGTTTATTGTATTTATGTTCCTATTATGCTGGTCATATGCACATTTTATGACAACAATTATGTATGGCTCTCAACATGTTTTTACTTGTATGTGAATGGATAACGTTTCTATGACCTAATAGATGATAATGAAACAAATGACATAAGGGAACAATGGTTTATAGCAATTTTCAGATAAGTATGAGATCCCTACACTTAACTCTGTTATTTACACCTGTAGATTACTTGTCGATGATATGTTTGACGAAATGTCTGTCATGGCTAGTAGGGATCTAGTCAAGGTCTTGAACATGTAATTTATTTAATGTTTTCATTTCCATGTTAATTTACTGATTAAAGAGATGGTTCAGTTTTGGGCAGTGACTTGGTCTCTGGGCCTAAAAAAGTGGCTCAAATCCCGAAGTTGCTGGCACAACACTGACAATTTGGGTCTCTTGTCACTGGCAGGCAAGCCTGTGAGAGCGACTTTGGGTTTCTAATCACCCTCATGCCTATAGCATGGGAATGAATGAGTCTTAAATTGTCCAAAAGCTCATTGGGACCCCAAGGCAAGTTGTCTAAACTATTTGATTGGTTACTAATGGTCCTGTAGTTAATGATTGATTTCTATATGGTGTGTTTCCATTGGTTCCACTTCCTTAAGGTGACTTAGGAGGTCGAATCCTATCATAGTGGCTTCTTATTTCATGTTTACCCTAGATGGCCAGTTGCTTGGGTAGATGTGAGAGGAGGGTATTACACCAACACACCCCCTCAAAGGGCGACAATATGTTGCAGCACTGCATTTTGATGAGGACCAACTTTCCTTTCGACTGTAGGAGGGTGCATTAATCCAGGGGAAAAATATTTAAGCCCTAGGACCCTTAAAAATCCAAAAAATATGCATGCAATTACAAAATTCCACTATGAAATGAAAGAGAGGTTTTTTCTCTTACCTGGAAGTGACGACACTTGGAATGGTCCACCAGATTGATATAATAAACTGTAGACAATCGAGGGCACAAAGTACTTAGAACTCTAAGATCAAAAGGTAAATGTGAAATGGTAAAAATGAATTGCCATTTTGATTACTTAAGATCATTTCTTCCATTATTTTATTCATATTTAATGATTTGACCTAGTCATAATTCAGTTTTATCATGAAACAAGTATTTTTAATCTTTTGTTGGTGTTCTGAGTAGGTCAACAATTGTTTGACGGACCTTGTCTTCTTTTGAACATATAATTTTGACCAAGGAGCATACTTTTAACACCTTTTTCGGGCTCTATAAACTAATGAAAAATGAACCCGTTGGAGTCCTCTTTCAACTCTTTTGACACTCCCTAAACATGAAAATATTGTCAAGCACTTGTCTTTTCAAACTCATTAAAGTAAATGAAAAGATGTCTACTCAATATAAGTTTAACCCTTTTCCAGAATGGGATAGACTAACTACAAAAAAGGAACACCTTAATCGAACATCGCTAAGAGGTTCTCTTGAGTATCTTTTTATACCCTTTTAGACTCAAGAGACTATCTATGAAAATGAACCTTTGGAGTTTTATTTTTCGTCTTTTTTTCAAGATATCTAAACATGAAAAATATGTCGAGTTATACCTTCGCTCGACTCGTTAAAACATCAAACAAATATGGATTCGTCATTCATGATGGGATCAAACCACTCCTTCTCATGGTTCGTTAAATATACTCGAAGGGATTCATCCAAAGGATGGACTTACAGATCAAGCATATCTTATCCTCCTCAAGCTTGTCAAAAATAAAGAGGTACTGACTAGAAATGGTTGGGGAAATTGGGAAAATAGGGTACTCCACTTATTAATGGCATCGAGTCACTCTTGAACACGATACTCTTCCACTTCATCTCTGTGGTTATTGGGTTGGGAAATATGTTTTTCTTTCGGTTCATCATACCATTTCAAAGCCTCCATTTTCGGTTTTGGGTGAATATTGCCAAATCCATTTAGTGTCGCTAGTGTGTTCAAGAGAATTCATTCAGTCAATATCTTCTATGATACTCTTAAGCCTTCATTCCATGTTTTTCGTTCATGATCTAGTTCTATATCATCATCATTCTATCTCAAATCATGATACTCGTTTCGTGTCGTTGATGAGGGATGCATCAAGGCTCTCTTGTGACGAGTCGCTTCCTATCAACATCAACTCATTATCCTGGAAGTTGACTTAGAAACTCACCCTTCTATACCTTGGTGCTTGCATACATCAATGGAAAGTTTCCTCGCTCTCGGCGATAGGTTTACATCATTGGCCTTTGACCGAAATTTTTTGTGTGGTTTTCAACTTCAACTCATTCATTCAAACCATATGGATTGTACTACAGTACCTTGAGAGCCATTAACATCCTTTGTGGTTTCTCTCACGCCTGTGAATGGCTTACATCATTTCCCGGTAATCATATGGCGCCTACCATGTTCGACTCCAGCTCGTTGATTCACATGGTTAGACTCGTACATTGGATGGTCATGAGAACGAGATATAGGACCCCAAATGTAGTTCCATCCATCCGGGCTATGATTTATGGATTAATACAAGATCACAATGCATGATGGCTATGATCATACAAACAGTCATTCAATCATGGGTCCACCATTTATCATCAGTGGAGATGTCTATTTGATCATTGTACATGTATTGTTATCTTATATGATGAGCATGGTTATGCCTCCCTCAGTAAAGTCATCATGAGATGCCATTTCTAAATTTGCGCTTTATGGGGCAATCTGTTATAAGACATTTTGTCACATATGATCAATAGGTCTGTTAATTGGATCATTCAATATCCTTTTACCCCTTTTCATCACCTTTTCACAAATCCCTAAGCATGACTCTCCCTAATCCATGAGTTTTTTGCCTTTAATTGCTTCATTTCAGTGATTTTAAAGCCCAACACACCCTACTGCCTTGAGATACTGCGTTCACCAATAGGTTAATTGTCTTTGGACCTACATTGATCACAGGTTGCCCCTTGCTTAGAGTGTGCTGATTCTAGAAAATTGGAAAAATAAAAAGAATCCCAAAGCTTCCTCTTCCAGAAGCTTCTAGAGGTTGTTCAAACCATTTACCTTGGATGAAAGTCTCGAATCCTATCCTATCCTACCTTGGATATTTCACCCCATATCCCTTGAGCTCATCCTCCCATCAAGTGTGGAACTCAAGCCTAGATTGGTAAATGGATAAGAATTCCTAAACTACCATCCTCTCCTATATATTCACTGTCATCGACAAGCTAGGGGTTGGATTTTGGAAATAGATTCTACCCTTATGTTTTTGTTGTGAGAGTCATTATTCCATGCATCAGGGTGACATAGAGATATACTTTGTGACAAGGAAGGACAAGTCAACTTGGAGGAGCTCTTCTACAATACTAACTCTATATTTAGTTGTAACTCTCTCCATTTCTATTAATACAAAGAGTTCATTGTATATGTGATGTTATGATTTCATGTATTTCAATACCATGTTGATCTATTGAATGAAGTGATTATATGATGCTACATAAATTTCATAGATCTTTGGCTTATGTTGTCTGAATGTGCATGTTCTAATTATCGTGATCAAAGCTAGGATTGGAGCATACAAGCTAAGAGAGGAACGAGGCCTACGATAGATTCCAGGTAGGATTCATTTCATTCTCCATTTATTTTAACGAAAACATTGGTTTATTTTCTTTCTGTTGTTCTAGACTAGGCCAACCAATCTAGGGAAGATACTTTTGTCCGCAGTTGTAGATTTTGTATAATAGATATGTGACTAGTGGGTAACTAGATCCTTTGCACAACGCTAATGTAGGATGCTTTCCACGTGTATTGGATGGATTCATCAATATAGCTAAGCTCATTCAACATTTTTCTTGAGATAGAGAAATTTTTATTCAACAAGAGAACATCTGGGAAAGTCAATTTGAATACCTCTCTAGCTAAGAGGGAGTGTTGAATTTTATAACTATGGTCGGTATTCCTCCTATACAAATTAGCCCTTAAAAGAAAAAATCAAAAGGAAGAATATTTGAAATTCAAAATTAAATTTATTTTTCCCTCCAAAAGATAAGTTAGTTCCTCCACAAGTTCAAGTTAGCTTAACCCATCAGTCACACCACTTGGGCCACCTTCCATCACTATAAAAAGGCCATTCAACCTCCTCCTTTGGGCATACTTTGAATCACAACAAGGACAAATCCGAGGGAGAAAAATGATGAATCTGAGGAAAAAAGAAGACGAATTTGAGGTAGAGTAAGAGGACCGAAAATTTTGGGTGGCACGATGAGTTTCTAGATAATAGAACGAAGTTTTGAGCAGAAGGATGAAATTTCATGAGGATGGATATATCTTTGTTTAACCATGATTGTCTTAGGGTTTTCCTAGGATAAAATTTGTGTCTCTTGTGTTTTCATGTCTCTTCGTGTTTCTATTGTTATTATTGTTTTGTTGTTGAATATTTTCTATGTATAATTTCTTAATGAAGATTGTAACACAAGACAAATTAATGGATAAACCATTGAAAGTAATTATCAGTCTAGGAAATCATGAAAATATTCCCAACGAGAGCATGGGCACATCCTTCTTTTCTAACTGAATTAAAAACAAAGTCAACCCATTAAAACATATCAATCAGCTTCCCTCACTAGAATTTAAATAACTAAGTTTATTAGACAATCTCCCTCCCCAAGCTCTGAAATCCATGTCCCTTTCTCTCAACCAGTTAATTGTGGCTAAATAATTCCTAGAAAATATTTATAATGTTTACAAGAGGGAATTTGCAAAATGGGTATGTGACAAAGCCCACAAACTTCAGTAGCAGACGTGGTGAAATTCATCTCCCTAGCTAATGTGAGAGAGTGTTCCAGCAACAAACCACTAGCTTCAATTTGTCTCCAAAAAACCTCTCTATCCTCATACGGCCCATAGTAGTTGAGAAACAAGACATGAGTCTCCACACCTTTGCAATGACCTTCCAAAATAATAATAGCATTCCTAAAGAAAGTTCTAAGTACAACATCATATGGATTCCATGTGACCGAGAGACCTGATCCAGGTGGATATTGGTGGCCACCTGCCAAGTCCACCTAGACCCCCACCATTGTCTTTCTCAGCATTTTCAGTTTCCTTAATTGTAGCACAACTTACTATTTTTAGCAGTTTTTCGGGTCCTGAACTTCCGGAGCCATTTTGAGGCCCTAAACGACGTTTTTTGGGGAATCTAGGGGCAACATGGGTCCATGGAATGGACCGATGTTGCATGTTCCAACAATGATAGTGCTCGGATAGATCTTTCTAATGAGCTATGGTACGCGTCAAACGGAGATCATGTGCCAAAGTTACGACCCCGGGAAGTTGATGTACCAACTTACCCCCAAACGGGGCCCATAGTTTGGCGTTTCATCTCCTAGGGTTAGGTTTTGGAATGTTAAGGGTTTTCCATTGTTTCTCAACAATAAATAGGCCTTCGAGCCTCATTGTAACACAGTTCAGAGGCATGTAGCCATCACATCTCTTCTCAGAGATAAGCTACCATCGCCCTAGCTGGTTTATTTCCATTTCTGATTGTAAGCATATTTCAGTATTTTCCATTAATGAAATGAAGTATTATTTCCGCTGCATCTTTGTGTATATGGTTATCTCTGTAATTTGTTGCGTTCCTGTTTAAATCCGGATCAGTGGTATCAGAGCGGTCTGCTTTTTCTCTGTTTTTCTTTGCATGTCCCCAACAAGGTCGGGATATAAGGAGTTAGGGCTTGAACTGGTTGAACCTTTGCAAGACCAGCCTCGCAAATCCCGACGGCCTCCCATGGCGGACGAGAAGAAAGACGAGGGGGCAGGAGATCCCATCAAAATCTTGCTCGAAGAAGCCCTCGAGCCACAACGGAACGTGATGATGGACAGCTTTGCTCAGATCCTTCAGCGGCTACCCAGAAGCAACGCATCGGCTTCCAGCAGCTACTCTGGAAATGCCACACCCTTTAAGGTACAAGTTAATTTTGAAATCCCCATATTCGAGGGTTAGATAGATGCAGATGCCGTAGATAAATGGTTAAATCTGCTAGAGGGTTATTTTTCTGTTCATGAATTTTCGAGTCGGGAAAAGATTGTTTTTGCTCTCCTCAAAGCAGCCCCCCACGTCAAGGACTGGTGGGAAACCTACTGCGAGCAGAAGGATGAAAGTACTGGCTCACTATTTTCAGCAGCACCCACCTGGGATTCGTTCCGGGATGCCATCAAGGAGCAGTACTACCCTGTCGGGAGCTATGAGGATGAATACATAAAGTGGACCACGCTGCGGCAGGGAAGGGACCAAGACGTGTCGGAGTTCACCAATCTTTTCCATACCCTTCGCACAAAGTTGGGTATCAAGGATTCAGAGCAACATTTGATACTCAAATACCGTGGCTGCCTGCACAAGTACATCCAGGAAGAAATACAATTTCTAAACATCCCCTCGCTCGGCGCAGCATACGGTATGCCGTCAGGGTCGAGCAGAAGTTTAAACAAAAGAAGCGAGACTTTGGATCTGCGAATCCAAAGCATGGGAAAGGTGCCCCTAAACCACAGAACAAAGGACAAAGCCAAGGCGGGACAGCCCAAGACAACCAGCCGAAGCTGCAAGCAAAGAACAGCGCCGCAAAGCCGAGAAAGGACACTGGAAAATGGTGCGAGTTCCATAAGAGCTCCACTCACAACACAAGTGAGTGTCGGGCCAAGCAGTCACTGGTGGCTGAGCTAAAGGTTTCAGAATCAGATGCATGTTCCGACTCTGAGTCAGAACCCGATAAGGGGTATGAAAAAGGGAAGCAGATCATTGATGCGGACCCCAGCGCCACTGTTGCTACCGCGAAGATCCAGAAGAATGAACCCGAAGATCCAGAGGAGGAGGAGCGTCTCTTCCACTCCCAGATGTGGGTAAAGGGCTCCCTGATACAGTTCATTGTTGATAGCGGGAGTCAAAAGAACCTCATTTCGGCAGAGGTCGTGAAGCGGTTGGGCTTACCGACCACAGCACATCCACAACCATACACCATTGGGTGGCTTCACCAAGGACGAGATCTTCGCGTGAGCCAGCAGTGTCGCCTTCCATACAACATCAAGCCCTTCACAGATGAGGTATTGTGTGACATTGCTCCCCTTGAAGTTTGTGATGTATTACTGGGACAACCATACTTGTGGAAGCGACATGCTGTGTATGAATCAAGGCCCCGTGCTGTTATTATTACAATGGGAAATAAGTTGTTCAGGATACCAGAGGTAGCACCACCTGCCGCCCTCTCTTTGATTACTGCAAAACAATGCAGTAAGATCATTTCCAAAACCAGGAAATTTGTTTTCCTAATGATACGCCCTCAAGGAAAGAAGAAGACAGTGGCCGCGGCCTCCAAACGGGGCCCCTCTGCACGACAACTACAGATGGACAAGATTGTGGAGGAGTACGAGGACATCTTCACCTCCCCGGCAGGGGTTCCTCTGCACTGTCAAGTCAAGCACTCCATCGATCTGACCCCAGGTGCGCCGCTACCCAATGGACCAATTTATCGGCGCTCCGTTCTGGAGAATGATGAAATCAAGAGGCAGATTCAGGAGCTCCTGCAGAAAGGTCACATCCGTCCGAGTTCATCACCCTGTGGGAGCCCGATCGTGTTGGTACAGAAGAAGGATGGGACGTGGAGACTCTGTATTGACTATCGGGTGCTGAACAAGATCACTGTCTGTAATAGGTACCCGATCCCGCGGATTGATGACCTCCTAGACCAACTAAAGGGGGTGAAATATTTCAGCAAGATCGACCTGAAGTCGGGATATCACCAGGTACCAATTGAACCCTCCGATGTGTGGAAGACTGCCTTCAAATCCAAGGAGGGCCTCTTCGAATGGTTGGTCATGCCTTTCGGATTGACGAATGCTCCTGCAACCTTTATGAGGCTAATGGATGACATCTTGCGGCCATTCACCAACTCCTTTGTAGTAGTATACTTGGATGACATTCTGATCTTCAGCCAGAGTTGGGAAGAGCACCTCCACCACATCCGACAGGTTCTCCAAACACTGCGGCAACACAAGCTATGTGCCAATTTGGAGAAATGCACTTTTGGCATGACCCAGGTTCAGTATCTGGGATACATCATTGATGAACAGGGGGTGCATGTCGATCCAGCCAAGATCCAAGTCATTCGGGATTGGCCCTCTCCAACCACTCTAACAGAGCTCCGCAGCTTTCTAGGTCTGGACAACTTCTACCGCAGGTTTGTGTTGGGGTTTTCTCATCTTTCTTGGCCCTTGAGTCAAGTCACCAAGGGCGGGGCGAAAGCCAAATTCTTTTGGTCTGAATCTCAACAGAAGGCATTCAGGGAGTTGAAGGATCGCCTCTGCACGGCACCAGTGCTCGCGTTACCAGATTTACAACAACCATTTGAGGTCGAGACAGATGCCTCTGACTATGCTATTGGGGCAGTCCTTACTCAACATGGACATCCAGTGGCATATCACAGTGAAACACTTTCAGACACAGTCCGGAAGTACCCCACTTATGATAAAGAGATGTATTCCATTGTACAGGCCTGCCGACAATGGAAGCATTACATATTGGGGAAGGAAACGGTCATCCACACAGACCACCGACCTCTGCAGTTCATACAGACCCAAGGGAAATTGCAGAATGATCGCCATCAGAAGTGGTCTACATACCTGCAACAGTTTCACTTGAATATCAAGTATAAAAAGGGCAGCACCAATAATGTTGCAGATTGCCTTAGTCGACCACCGATCATGGCGCTAACCACCGTGCTCAACTCTTGTGGGCACGAGACTTCTGATTGGCCACTTCTCTACAAAAGCGACCCAGAATTTGGCCACACATACCAGACACTCTTGGAGGGTCGGCAGGTTGCATATTTTCACCTCCAGGATGCCCTATTATGCCACCTCGGTCACCTTTGTGTTCCTTCAAGCGAGCGTGCCAAGATGATTTGGGAAGCACACTACAGTCGGGCTGCTGGGCATTTCGGGGTCGAGAAAACAGTGGCAGTACTGCAAAATTATTTCTATTGGCCGAATCTTCGACAGGATGTTGGGAAGTACATCCGATCATGTACTGCCTGTGCCATTGCCAAACCGGCCATTAAGAAGCACGGCCTCTATACCCCGTTGCCTACCCCTAGTCGACCTTGGGAATCCATCTCCATGGATTACATGTCAGGCCTTCCTTCCACTAAGCATGGAAATGACTGTGTTTTTGTGGTCGTCGACAGGTTCTCGAAGATGGCCATTATGGTGGCCTGCAAGAAGAATATCACAGCAGAAGCCACTGCTAAACTCTTCTTTGAACGAGTGTGGGTGCACTTTGGGATCCCACAGTCTATCATCTCAGATCGGGACAGTCGGTTTCTCAGCACATTTTGGTCCAGTCTCTGGTCAATGCTGGACACCAAACTCACGAAGTCCACAGCCTTCCATCCTCAAACTGATGGTCAGACAGAGGTTGTCAATAGGATGATTGTGCACATTCTGCGCATGTATAACTCAAAGCATCCACGCACATGGGACGAGAGCCTCCCCTATGTTCAGCACAGCTACAACCGAGCTCTTCACAGCTCCACTGGCCATAGCCCTTTTCAGGTGGGTTTGGGATTCCAGCCACTATGCCCCATTGATGTGGCCATGCCACTTGCAGCTACTCACATGAATTCAGCTCATGTCCAGTCCGAAACAGATAAGGCCACCAGCTTCATTGAGCGCATCCAACATATTCGCCAGCAGGTCCATGACATTCTTGAGAAATCAAATGCCAAGTACAAGCAACGACATGATCAACATCGGGTGCCACACAAGTTTCAGGTGGGCGACAAAGTCTGGTTGCATTTGCAAAAGGAACCCCTTACTGGAGCCTATCGGAAATTGAGACCACTCCGATATGGTCCTTACACCATTACTAAGGCTATGGGAGACAATGCATTTGAACTCAGCATTCCCCCATTCCTTGGCCTGCACCCAGTGTTCAATGTGGACCGCCTTCGGCCATACTTTCCACCATTGCTAGACACATCCGACATTGCAGAACAGCTCAAACCCACAGAATTAAATCCAGATTGCATGGAACAAGCTGCAACTGATCGGATCATGGACACACAGATCAAGAACACTCGCCAACAGAATATCCAACTGTATCGAGTTGTCAAAGCAGGCCAACTCCTTCAGCAGGGCAAGTGGCTCACCAGGGAACAAGTTCAGCAGAAGTTTCCTCATCTCATGGAGGAACTCAACGCAATGGGGACCATTGCTTCCTAAGGGGGGAGGAATGATCCAGGTGGATATTGGTGGCCACCTGCCAAGTCCACCTGGACCCCCACCATTGTCTTTCTCAACATTTTCAGTTTCCTTAATTTGTAGCACAACTTACTATTTTTAGCAGTTTTTCGGGTCCTGAACTTCCGGAGCCGTTTTGAGGCCCTAAACGACGTTTTTTGGGGAATCCGAGGGCAACATGGGTCCATGGAATGGACCGATGTTGCCCGTTTCAACAATGATAGTGCTCGGATAGATCTTTCTAATGAGCTATGGTACGCGTCAAACGGAGGTCATGTGCCAAAGTTACGACCCCGGGAAGTTGATGTACCAACTTACCCCCAAACGGGGCCCATAGTTTGGCGTTTCATCTCCTAGGGTTAGGTTTTGGAATGTTAAGGGTTTTCCATTGTTTCTCAACAATAAATAGGCCTTCGAGCCTCATTGTAACACAGTTCAGAGGCATGTAGCCATCACATCTCTTCTCAGAGATAAGCTACCATCGCCCTAGCTGGTTTATTTCCATTTCTGATTGTAAGCATATTTCAGTATTTTCCATTAATGAAATGAAGTATTATTTCCGCTGCATCTTTGTGTATATGGTTATCTCTGTAATTTGTTGCGTTCCTGTTTAATTCCGGATCAAGACCCCTAGAGTGTCCATGGCAACCATAGAGCAGATACACCACTCGGGACAAACCTTATGTAGCTCCTCCCTGGATTTAACAACTCACACCATAGTTTCTTGAAAAAATATTATGGAGGGTCTTTGTATACCAACTAGTCTATTGAGAGTGTGTCTTTTAGGAGGGCCTCTGACTCCCCAAATATTATAGGATTTCATGATCATGGTGAACAAACATTTGAAAGCTTCTTTGCTCTAAGTGAACTATGGCTTTTGGAAGATTTGGTGATCTCCTTAAAGAGACCTCCGTGAGCAAGCACTTTCTTATTCTTATTTTTCTTTTTAATGGTCACATTTTTTAAACAAGAGTTCATATCAGTGGAATGCAGACAGCAAGTGATAAGAATGATAAACGAGAATGGGAAAATATTTAAGGAGTCATTATAAGTAGGGTTAAAGGGATGAATACTAGATATAGAAAAGACCCCCTCCTCAAAGTGAGACCCATGTTAAGGATTTAGAGTGGAAGAAGAATGGGAAAATATTTAAGGAGTCATTATAAGTAGGGTTAAGGGGATGAATACTAGATATAGAAAAGACCCCCTCCTCAAAGTGAGACCCATGTTAAGGATTTAGAGGGGAAGAAGACGGTATGTTAAGGATTTAGGGGGAGGAACACTGTATAGGGAGGCGGATCAAGGCACCATCACGAGGGGTTTAAAGGATCATAAGATTTGAAAAGAGCCAATATAAACAACAATGTCCAAGGGCTACCAAAAATTCATAAAAGAGAATTGAGAAGTTTGAGTACCTTGACAGTGAAGGCGTTTAGTAAGAATATAGTCGCGTAGAACTAGACTTCCCTCGAGTGATCATAATATTTCCATGTACAAAATCGAGTGAAGGTGTTTAGTAGAAATATAGTGGCGTAGAACTAAACTTCCAAGACATCATAATACTTCCATGTACAAAATCCTTTACTCTCTTTTAGTTAGGGTGAGAATATGTTTACGACTTAGGATGAGGATATGTTGACGAAAAGCCTATGGAACAACATTTACAATATCTTTTACTTTCCACTAGTTATGATGACGACATGCCTTCTCGAATAGTTAGGGAGTTTAATTTATTTTTTTAAGTCACTGCACATGTATTCATGCATAAAATACTCGACTATGGTGACATGTTTATATTTTTATGTTCAGTGTAGATGATTGACCTACTCACATAAAGTATTATAATATCACATTAACTTAGGTTAGTGAATGGGACTTCCTATTATATGAAGCGGGTCCACTTAGTGGTTAAGAATTGACTACTCACATAAAACAACGACATTTTTCATGCAAACTTATTACAGGTTCATTATCTTTCTTATATTTTAATGATTGTGATCATTTTTCTTGTCATTTTAGTTTTAGTATTTTATCTTATAATATAATTTTTCTTAAATTGTATTTTTAAATATATAAATAAATTTAATATTATAAAAAGTTATTAAAATATTTATATTATGTGTTGTGAGGTATTTTCTTTAGTATATTATGAAAGAGGTTTATTTTAACATAAAATCTATTAAGTGTTAAAAAAAAAAATTAACTTAAAAAAATCAAGACTTTAAAAAATTTAATTCTTCTTAACACTTTAAATAATTGAATTTTAATAAATTTATATCAAAAATATTTAAAAATATTTATTATATTTAAATTATACAAATCAAATATATAATTTTTATAATTTAGCATCTAAATTTTAAACAAAATTAATTAGAATATAAAACAATTAACTTCATATGTGGAATCATCCAATCTTGACCTATGCTAAACGATCCTTCTGAAAAGAAAAATCCCTGTAAATTCTCCCCTGGCTTTCTCTGCATAACCTTCCAAATCTTGAGTAGCACAAAGGCATTATTCTGGAAATAAAAACTTGTGATATGCAGATTGAAGTATGGAGTGATATTATTTTGATAGGAGACTTTGTAGAAGTGATATTATTTTGATAGGAGACTTTGTAGAGGTGGCCATCTATCTAAACATGTCATTCTCATCGACCATAACCACGGCAGCGTTTGGCTGCACGATACCGTCTACACGTTAGCGTGGTCTAACCGGCTTCGTCTTTGCTTTCAAAATAATGCAAATTTCGGTATAATTTGATAAAAAATCCCCGTATGATTTTGATAAAAATCTGACGGATATTTTTAAGATCCGCGTTACAGTTATTGAGTTTAATAAAAATCTGATGGATATTTTTAAGATCCGAGTTACAGTTATTAAGTTTAAAGCATAGTTACCGAGTTCAGTAGCATTGGTTAGTAAAGTTTGAAAATAAGTTGGTTAGTAGTATTGGTTAGTAAAGTTTGAAAATAAGTTGGTTAGATTTTCCTAGAACGAAAAAATTGAATTGGTATAGTTTTTTGTATATAGAAAATTTAATATTTAAAAAATAAAAAATAAATTTTTTATATTAATTTTTCTTTTTTCTTTTTTATTTTTTCTTCTATTTCTATTTTTATATTTTTGTGTTTTTCTTGTTTTTTTCTTCATTCAACTCTATATCTCTTTCTTTCTCTCTCCTTCTCTTCTTCTCTTTCTCTCTCTCTTTCCAACTCTGTCACAACCTCTTCCCTCTCTTTCTATCTCCCTCACTCTTTCCCACCTCCATCTTTGTGTCTCCCTCATTTGATATTTAAAAAATAGAAAATAAATTTATTCATAGTAATTTTTTTATAATAAACTGTAAATTGTATATTAAAAATATTATAATGATGGATGAAATTTGGTAAAGTTTTTTTTGTTAATATAAAATTTAATATTTAAAACATTAAAAATAGAAATTTCTATATTAAAAAAAATAACAGTTGAATTTAATTTGGTAAGGATTTTTGTTAATAAAAAATTTTAATATTTAAAAAATTAAAAACAAAAATTTTTGTAATAGAAAAATATAGTAAATAGTAAATTGCATAATAAAAAAATTGCAATAACTAAAAAAAAATATTAAAATATAATAGAAAATAGTAAGTTTGTACTTGTTAAAAATAATAAATTGCTATAACAAACAATAATAATTTTTTTTATTTATAAATATTTATAAAATATATAATCTTAAATTTTTCCTATTTGAATTTAATATGGTGGTATTTTTTTTCAAATCTGGTAAGTATGTTGGGAGCACTTCAATGCTTTTCTCCACACAAAAACGAAGCACAAACTAAAGTTTGGGTGTGCTTCTCCCTTTCCGTCTATTTGTTTTGGATTGACTAGAATGTACAACCTTCAAGTGGACTTCTCCCCTTCTGTCTATTTTTTTTGGATTAAGTAGAATGTACAACCTTCAACTAGATGAACAAAATCTACACTAAAAAACTAAGTGCATTTTCAATGGGATCTACGGGAAAGACTAAATTTACCAATAAAGAATTAGGTTGTTTTAGTTATTAATTAATAATGTTATATTTTTTCATTTTTAAGCGTTATATTAAAATTTACTATTGAGGATATGATTCTTTTCTAAAAATATATTGTTTTATGGTGTTTTATTTTATAGAATTATATAATATTAGATACATGTATAATATTTTTACTTTACAAATAATTGGTTTAAGAAGATAGAGAATAAATCTAGAATTTTTTTTTTTTAATAATTCAATTTTGGAAGATCTATATTTTGGAATTTTTTGGTTCGAATTTAGTAACTATGGTTTCAAGATTGTGGGTATTGGTTCTTAATGGTACTGAATATATTTCCACCCTCAAAAACAAGAAAAAATTCATCAATATAATATTTATGGTTTCATCAATATAATATTTTGAAAGAAGCCAACAGAAAAGGTAATGGAGCCCATGAACTCATCCATACATCTTGATTGGGCCTAAAAGTTAAGAACATATGTTTCATCCTAAAAAATAAATATATAAGCAGAATAATAATAATAATAATAACCCATTTCTGGATGAAGTTAACATGGGTGTCATAACTCCGTGTTCGAGCCGCACTGCAACACGTCATCCCATGTCCTTGTCAATGATGCGCGACTCATAGGTTGCTGCAACGACATCCGAGGGAGGTATGATGTGGGAAATTTTGATACCTGCGTTTGACTTTTAATTTATATGGGGGTGCTGCATCCCCTGTCCAAACGTAAAATCATAACCCTCTGCTGCAACGACATCGGAGCGATGTATGATGTGGAAATTCTGATACCTGCGTTTGACCTTTAATTTATATGGGGGTGGTGCATCCCCTCTCCAACTATAAAATCATAACAATCCAAGCCATCCCAAACACAACAGATAGCCGCGACGGCCAACGGTGATTGCTGAGTAGAGTGTAAAGATGGTTTTCATTGACCTGGAGCGGCCAAGGGAAACATTCTCTTCCTCTGCACTGGCAGAGAAATCAGCAGCGATTTCGCTGGATTTGAGTCTGTCGTCATCCCCCTCGGCTTCTGATCCCATTGCTTTGGCTATTTCCATGGCTAATTCTGGCTTTAAATATATGCGGAAAGAGAGGCATGGTCGTTTGGGTTATAAGGACTACAAGCAAGTCGTTGGGAACTCGATATTTTCATACCCAGGAATCAGGCTAAACCAGCAGTACATAAGAGCTAGGGGAATTTCTGAACAAATTAGAAGCTACAAGAGTAGTGCTACAATATTTAACAAGAGTTTCATAGAGTCACCTCCCTATTCCGAAGAGGGATGTGAACCGCTCGTATTTCGCTGTAATTTCTGCTGGAGAAGGTTTCACAACGCTCAAGCATTAGGAGGTCACCAGAACGCGCATAAACAAGAGCGTGACTCCGAAAGAATTGCGCGCCGCAATCAAGTGGCTGGGTCAAGCAATAGGACTGGTACTAGCACTAATACTACTACTGCTACTGTTGATGATGTATCAATGCTTTCCAGTGCAAATTCAGATAACGTAATCAGCCGGAGTGGGCCTGGATATTCCTTGGCTGAGAAAAGCTGGCATGATCATGTGGATATTGCAAGTTCAGCAACCAACCTGCGACAAAGCAA
Organism: Pinus tabuliformis; assembly: GCA_031772625.1. Lineage (NCBI taxonomy): Eukaryota > Viridiplantae > Streptophyta > Pinopsida > Pinales > Pinaceae > Pinus > Pinus tabuliformis. The sequence goes on from CM062813.1 coordinate 197,324,891, forward strand.
CGTTGGCAATTGGACAGCCAATCCCAAATATTCATTTCATTTTAATGGCCACAAGGGCGAGACAAATTTGAAGTTCAATGGATACATGACTTCCGATGAGAACGCCCGTTTTCAATGGCCGGGGAATCTGAAGAACCCAAAAGAGACAACAAGTCCACAGAATCTGAAAAAGCATACAAATCTATCGGCGGAGGAGACGAGTGGTAACGCCAACTTACTGCGGAAAGCCATACGAAACAGTGAGAACACCTCTGTGTTGGATTTATCTCTGAGACTCTGATATAAAATTTCCCATGTCTTTTATGTCTTTTCCATTTCTTGAACTGCAATTTTAGGACCAAAGCAAATGAATTACTCAGTCACATTATTTTTCTTCTCTCTCATCCGAATGAAGGGGCAGATACAACTATTTCCCAAAGGAGTACTGTAAATTTAATCCATGAGACTGTCCCAGTACTAAAGTAATCGTTTAACTGTGTATTAGTTGTATTTTGATTATAAATACTTTATAGAAATGGTATTTTTATTTTTATGACATATGGAAATTATATTTTTTATTATATTCTTGGTGAAAAGAATTGGATTCTATTACGAAACCTTTTTTTTATAGGTTAATTATTTTTTTGGAAAGGAAAAAAAAATAGTTTTGCTATTTCAACAAAAATCAGAATTCAAAAGTTACAACTTTATGGCTGCGAAATAGCATATTTGTTAACTTGTATGTATATTTAGCTTAATGATAAATATCATGGCTTATATTAAAATTTAGATAAAATTTTCTATATTTTTAGAGAATTAGAAGAATAAAAAAGATTATAGAAAATTTCAGAAACTAAAATATCACCATGAAATTCTACATAAAAACCATCTCTATCATGTGGCAACTTGTTTTGAGAGTATATCTGATATGGCAGTGTCCTCCCTATCAGTATGCAAGATTTTAATGTCCTCGACTCGCTGAATCTTCCTCTGCCATGATTCTAAATGGAGAATTATGAGCTCAATCCTCCCATTAAACCAATCTACTAAGACCTTGGAATCCCCTACTAACTTAGATTTCTTTACCTTGGAATCCCCTACCAACTAGAATGTCTTTGCCTATTTCCAAATTGCTAGTCTACTAACAATCCACATTGCCATTAATTCAGCAACAAAGTTCGTTTTCTGACCTATTCCAAGCTTGTGTTTGTGCATCACATTCTTAGAGTAAAACAACCCCTGCTCCACACTTTTATTAGCTCCATCAAGAAAGAACCACACTGCTCCATGAGAAATTTCCAATTCCCTCACATATTTTTTTTCTTTCATAGGCTTTCCCTATTCTCCAGGGAACAAACCCTTATATTATGAGCAATTAAACCATAAAGAGTTGTATTCCTCCCTAACCAAATTCAAATATGAGAAGAAACTTTAGAAATGAAGACTTGAATCTCTTAACCCAAGCCCAAAGACACTCTTCCATAGATGACCCAATCCACCAACTATTTAAATTAAAGGCTAAAATCACATTTTTCTAAAGAGGCTTAACTAAGGGTCAAAAAATGAATAGGTGTTGGATAGTTTTTTGCAGCAAAAGATACACACCTCTCCATCCTTTTTTTTAGATAAAACATCCCAAGTTAGTATTTTCCTTTGAATCCCCAACTATATTAAAAAAATAAGTTTGCCTTTAAGAAAACTTTGGCCTTTCCAAACTAAGGAATACCACCAGTTAGATTACAATAATGAACTTCTCTATATTGGAGTGTCATACCCCTTTTCTAGTGTAATGTCTCCACCTTGTTTATTTTTTGGCCAATCAATTATGTCTTCTTCATTCCTTCTTACAATTATGTCTTCTTCATTCCTTCTTATACAAGTTCACGCTTTTCTTAACTTCATCAAAAAGTGATTCCACTCCTCAACATAGACCACTAGGTCATGAGAAGAAACTCACCCTTGATTATGGACCCTTGTTTCATTACCTCTTGACTCATTAGCTAAATAAATAATACCAATGGATTTCAAGTAATAGACCAAATGTTCGAGTAATAGACCAAACCTTCATTGAACTTGTGATTCCTATCACATCCTATACATGAGCCACAACTATTAGTAAAGATAACTAAACTCTCACAAAACTATACTACAACTATTAGTAAAGATAATTAAACTCTCGCAAAACTATACTACAACTTTTCTATTATATTATTGATTGAAAAAATTGAACTTTTATTCCACAACTACCTTATAATAACTTTTTTTTATGTCATATGTTAATTTTATTATATTATTGATCAAGATGACAACTATTAATAAAGATAATTAAACTCTCGTCAAAACTATACGACAATTTTTCTATTATATTATTGATCAACAGAATTGAACTTTTATTTTACAACTACCTTCTAATAACTTTTTTTATTTATGTGATATGTTAATTTTATTTTATTTTTTCCGAAGAAAAAAAAGAACTTTTTATTAAAATAAAAAGTTACAAGCATATGCAAAAAGCATTCAGTTTAGCTGTGTGGGGGAAGATCACACAGCCTGCAATATACAACACTGCCTTAAGGCAAGAAAAGGGAGCTGCTCCAAATTTCCGGATTGCAGCCCAAAAAGAAAGCCCTGCTGTTCTTCTTCTCCACTTTTTGCCAACCATCCATGTTCGGAGGGGTGTCAAGAACGGCTAGCTGGTTTTCCATCGTACACATTGGTTGCTCCTTATCTGAATCCCATCCTTCAGGGCTGTGACTTCGTTTATTACCACCTGTTTCCATCTGGGTCTCTTGTTCCTTTTCCTCATTTATCTCCTTATCCTTATTGTCCTGATTTTTATCCTTTGCTATATTTTGTTCTTCTTTCTTTGCTGTAGTTGCCTTCTTATATACTGCATCTATGTTCTGCCATCCTTTCGGCTTCCTTTGCTGTTGCTTGTTCTTATATGTTAATTTTATTATATTATTGATTTAAAAAATTAACTTTTATTCCAAAACTTTTAGGTCATACTATTGATGAATTGACCTCTTACAAAATTATAAAAAATATATATAAAGAAATTATAATTGAACTTATAAGAAATAACTATAATTGAACTTAACTTAAAAAATATTATTTAAATATGTAATTTTATTACATTTAATTAATAATTATATATATATATATTTTTAATTAAATAAAAACCTTATCCACAAGAATTTAACTATTGATTATATATTTTCTTACTCAATAAAAACGGATTTAACATGAAATCTGGGTTTGTGAGATCGTCTTAGCTTTGTATCTCATCACACATTTTTAAATTATAATTATTTTATGGAAAGTGTTTTTGGTTGACTCTATTGTCGATAATTTTGTTCTTATTTCGCCATTATTTTATGTGCGCGGGGATTTCGTTCTTGTTTTATTTTAAAAACCATGACCCAATTAATGCTTCATCTACACGTCATAAGTTGTCCTATCTGAAAGTCATAACTCAACCTTTGGTTGATATGGATTTTGTTTTGCTTTTTATTTAAAAAACACTGTTTGATGTGCAAACTCAAAAGTTGTCTTGTCTCTCTGGAAAGGAAGGTTGTCTCATGAGAACTCGAAGATTCTAGAAAGATGGAATATTTTAGGTTTCACTTTTAACCCATAGGCTTTAAAGAGTTGCATAATCTTGATATTATTACAGTCTCCAACCCTCGCATCAACACTTAATTGTAATATTAGATGAGGACATCGAACCTAGCATAACACTCAATTCTAATATTAACCAGTACATCCATGACGATCATATTCATACAAATTATTTGCACCGAGTTATTAATGCATAACACTTGATTGTAATATTAACTTAGTACATTCATGAGGAATATGAGGATCATATTCATGAAAATTATTTGCGCTGATTGATGAATGATTAATAAAGATTTCAAATTTTTAGGTTTACCCTGATTTTTTATTATTGATTTTTTTAAGTAATTAGAAAATGATTTAACTTTATTCACGATGGTTTTCTTTGAATATATATGTTTAAAATGAGTTTGAAAAAATACAAAAAAAAAAAAAAAATGTGTAAAAAAAATAACGGTTTTTATAAAATATGTGTAAATAGACTAAAGAAAATATATTTACTAGCTAACTATTTAGTATAATAGTTTTGAATAAGGGTAATCTATAAGTTAGAAATATTTCTTTTTCATCAAGTTAGTTAAAAATATTTTCTTAAAAATGTTATTACTATTATATATTTAATCAATATCATTAATAAAATTATTTTTTAAGGGTTTTGAGAATATGGAGGAATAAGGTGATGAATATCAAATCCAATTGGGATGAATCGACTTAACCATTATTTTGTGGATGAAGTGGTCCAAATGACTCAATCATCCAAATGCCATCATTCCATGGAATAAAAATAGGGCTTGGGAGTAAATTTTTTTTTTTAATAATTAGAGGTGTAATATATATAAGTTTATCAATCATCAATAATCTAGCACATAGCATTATAGATTCTAAGAAATAGTAAATGGAAGAAACAATGATTTTGTGTAAATTACTTGCCTAGTAGAGAATTCATATTTATACAATTTTGTATTTTACATGGATTACTTTTCTTATTGTTTCCATGTAAGACAAAGCCTCACCCTCGAGCCCATGGGCAAAGGTAACATATTCTACAGGGTTCAAGATATACAATAACACAACCTAAATACAACATGCCTCTTATCCATGTTGGGAGGACATCGCACTCCTCCCAAACACCTAAGATAAACCCAATTAACCACGGGCTACTTGTATTATTTAATGATGGGTGCCAATGGAAATTATGGATTTAATCAATATATCTCCTTCAATATTAATCAATTTCTTATAGTTGAAAGGACATTACATACGCTTAGCATGAACTATCTTCTTTTTCCTTATCCCCACCAGTAAATTATAAAATACAACAAAATTGAGTGCTAACTAATATCAAGTAGAAGGCATACCCAACAGACTAGATTCTCTTAGGCCTATAGAATTTTAATTTTGAAATTGATCTTTGAGCAAGGACTAATCTTCAATATTCTTTCCAACAAGTGCAATGGTGGCAATATTTATAATTTCAATGTTTCAAAGTATAAAATACTTAAAATACTTTTCCTTGGATACCCAATAAATTACTCGTTAATATTATTAATTCATGTGGCATCATTATGTTGTGGTGGCCTGGGTGTAGGCAATATGGACAACCTCTCAAACCTGGTTACAATTTCTTATTTGTCTTGTACATATTGAGTGATATTCCTCATTATAAAATGTAATTTTTACATGAATTATTTGATTGGTATTTAGTCGGATTTGAGAGAATTAGTCTAACTAAAATAGCTCTTAGTTTAATGTTTGGTTGAAATATTTTCTCAACTAGAACTGATTATGAGGTTAATATAGTATTTATATCTTAAAACAAAAATTAAAAAGAATTGATATAAAAAAATGTCACTTTAGATGTAACACCATCACAAAAGGGCCCAAGAATATTTGGAAATTGTGAGATTAATCTATTATAGTAGACTAGTGTAATGTGAGAGACTATATTACTTTGTAAGTGATTTCTGGTGTGAGTTTTACATGTATGGGGTGTGGCCACTATCCATGGCAGTGTTTACCATAGATAATTATGTTGCATTTCCTATTGCTTGTTCTGATGTGTAAAGTTGCTAAAGAAGACAACCCACCTGCAACTCGTGTGAAGGAAGAGAGAGGCCACATAGTCAACGTGGAAGGTTGCGTGAAGGGAACTCACATTTAAAAGGGATTGATTTTCCATTGGATTCAACTATCAAAAGGAAGATATTGCATATTGGAGAAGTGGTGATCACTGCATTCAGCGAGGAAGATTTGTGTGGAACTCAGAAACAAATTGTGATGGAAGAAGTATGGATCATGACTTGAAAATATAATTCCTACTTGTCTTTGATGTTCTCATCAATTCTAGAATGAGTTTGTTCCTATTAGCTAGGAGTTGTTTGAGGTCTAGTTGGTTGAGAGATTCTCTCCAAGTAGTTAGCTTCCTATATCTGTGTGTGGTTGAGATATTCCCTCAACCAAAAAATTGTATGTGCAAGATAGATTAGCTATCTCTAAACATAATTTCTTGTATTTATATTGTATTATTATTTGATGTGAATATACAATTCTGAGTGCTTTTAGAAAATCTTTGTTGGTATCGAAACTTGTATGCTCCTAGGCCTTGCCCCTTCTAGGCCAGGGAAATAAAGAGTTTAGTGAATATTGTTTGTCCATTCAATTCTTTGGTTTGTCCATTCATTCAGACCCAGCTTGTTGGTGCTTTTTTTAGTCGTAGAGATATTTTTTTGCATCCATGGGGGTTTAGGAGGTGCTTTGGGCTATCTACTACCCACACAGTAAAATAATTCTTCATTAGCATCTAAAACAGTGAAAGGATTTCATAGAAGAAGGCTTTGAGCAGATCTACGATGACTCTCAAGGATTTCCCTGGCGATTCCATCCCATTGAATCATCCTTTGCCTTCGGCCCCTGGTGTAGCGCCCTGCGGCTCTGCCTAGGCGCGCGCCCCTCCAACTCGTGAAAATGACTAAGTACCAACCACCGTCGCACGACGGGCGGTGGACGACCCGGGCGGGCGCAGTTCTGCACGACGAGCGGTGAACGACCCGGGCGGGTGCGGGTCTACACGAGCGAGTCACCCGGCGGTGCGACGAGCTGTTGGGCGCGGGTCTGGGATGAGTGCGGGCGAGCGTGGGTATAACAGCGGCAAGCGGGCACGGCGGAACAATGAGCGGGCGCCCCGGAGGGCGACCCGTGAACGATGGGCGGGCGCCCCGGGCGGGCGACCCGTGCACGAGGGGCGGGCGACCCGGGTGGGCGACCCGACCCTGCGACGAACAACCGATGTTGTTGGGAAAAGTATCCAATACGGAATGACCCTATCCCACTCTAAGGGTGATAGTTCCTTAGCAACAATCAAAGCAAAGCTATCTAAGATTACTTCTTTATGAGATGTAAAAGAGGGGAGAAAGAGATCCACTAACCGATGTCTTTCGCTAATGGTTGATCCAATCTTCTCTCCTTGTTGCTTGCCCCCAGCGCCTTGCTCTTTCACTGGCCCAGCTACACCAAGATCCTGCAAAATGGCAAGAGAGGGAAACTACAAGAAGCATACATTCATAATTGATTCAAGGATTAGAATAAATCAAATAAACAAGTATAACAATACATCATTGAGACACATGTATATAGAAGAACCTCAAATGCTTTATTAATGGAAGAAGTAAGGTCCAGGAAGTGATACAACCATAAGAGGCCCAATCCAGCATCACCTTCCCAGCAGAAAGAAATCTCCTCTTCACCTCCTTCAAAGAAAATCACCCAATAGTTCTAAACTCAAACCAACAGCAATTCTTTACATTCACAAGATTCCAGCCTCCCTAGACCTCATGAGAGAGATCTATATATAGGAGTTTTGGAGAAAGGATGAGTCAGCTTGAGGCTGGCATGAAGCTGACTAGTGTCCTCTCCCACTTCAGTTCTTAAGTCCACTTGGAGGTTCTTGCTTCCACTTGGAGATTTGGAACCTCTTACTCATCACCAGTCGAATTCCCTGATCCAAGTGTCATTTTGGAAGCTTCCTGGGCATTGACACCTTGAGGAATGACTCTGCCACATGTCCAAACTCGCCCATCGCAGGTAGCCTTCTTTGCAGTTGACATTCAACGCAGGTAGACAGTGGAGCAGTTGAGATTCAGCGCAGATGCTCAGTGGAGTAGTTGACATGATCCAGAATTGCCTTGTTTTTGAGTGTTTTCAGGTGGAGAACTTTTGTTGAGTGCTGTGGTTTGCTAGCCTTGTTCCTCTAGGGGTAGGAACAACATGTTTAGGGACTTTGGATCCCTTAGATTATGGACATTTCATGCTTCATGCTGTAAGGCACAAAAATGTCTATAACAGCCGAGCTGATTGTGACAAACAGCCGAGCTGCAGTTTTAAACTTAGAGCGAAATGGGAAAAGGGCCGAAGCCTTATACCTTTACGATGGAGGCTTTGCCAAAGGCAAGGGCCGACTTGCAAATAAGTTAAGGCATGGGCTTGTACATGAGTTTTGTGGGGGTCGGCCTAATGGTTTGACACCCCTTCACCAAAGGCAAGAAGGCGTATATATTAGAGGATGCAAGGCTTCATTTGGACAATCGATCATCAATCGCTCTCATCAAGCAGTGCGCACTTGAAGGGAAGGCACAGCAAGACGGAGGCCGAGTAGATGTGCCCGCCGAGCCAGGCGAGGACGGGCGAAGGACGAGCTGATGGTCTGGTTGCGGTGCGCACAGCGCCCGCGTTTCTGTTACATTCGGTAATCGTGTCGGTGTGACTGGTTATTGTATCGGGTGCGGGTGGTCGGTTGTGCAAGGGGTGTATACACCTGCCCGGCCAACGGTTCGTGCAGCAGATTAAGGTGTCGAAGTATTGGCGGTGGGCTGTGCACAGGGTGCGCCCACCCGCCCAACGTCGGGTCCCTGTAGAGGCACACTATATTGGTTCCTCGTGTGAGTGGCGGTGAGGTCGTGCACGGCACGCCCACCTGCCCGACGACACGAGAGTCGGTTGTATATATTATTACTTGGTTTTCGGTGGAGTCTTGGCGGACCGCCGTGCGGTTGTGCACGGGGGGTCGCCCTCCCGAGTTGTAAAATATTACCATTGTAATAAAGATGATTTTTATCATATTACTGTGTTGATATTATTATGTTGAAGTTATTATCAAGCATTGTTAATGATTTTCACATGTTAGTGTTATGAATTCATAATTACTGTGGATTGTTAAGGCGTAGTCCGTAAGGTTTGTTAATGATGGAATATCTTAATGGCTTAGGCGGTGCCGCACCCGCCCAGTTAAGAAAAAAAAAGAATTGGGGGCGTGACAGGTGGTATCAGAGCAAAGGTTGCTCATGACGAAGAAGATATGATGAAGCCTGATCAAGGAGGGTTGCTAATGACAAGTGAAACTGATAAGACTATGGAGAAATCATGGATGAACCGTCTAGAGTTCGTGTGCTTGATGGTTCATGGCAAGACCATTCAAGCCCTGGTGGACACGGGTGCCACACACAATTTTATGATGACACGGTTAGCAAAAGAGGCTGGGCTGACGATCACCCGATCGAATATGGAGGTCAAGGTAGTGAACTCTAGAGCTAAGGTGGCAGGCCTGGTACACGATGTACCTGTGCAGATAAAGGACTGGAAAGGTCAGTTGGACTTCACGGTGATGGAGATGAATGACTTTGACATGATACTTGGGCAGGATTTCTTGAAAGGCAACAAGGCTATTGTTGTCCCTTTCTGTGATGAGGTGGTGCTGGTTGGACAGTCACAAACTTGGACTTTACCCACTCATGGGCAAAGGAAGGAAGTCAAGGTGCAGCATGTTTCGGCACTGAGTTTGGAGAAGGCTATGAAGGACTCAAATATGGAGACATATGCGGTGATGTTCAAGGATGTTGAAGGTGGGGGAGCAGAAACACCTGTTCCAGCAGAAATATCTATAGTGCTTACCAAATATGCAGATTTGATGCCTGATGAGCTTCCGAAGAAACTTCCACCAAGGTGTGCAGTGGACCACAGCATTGAACTTGAGCCAGGGAAACAACCCCCGGCCAAAGCACCTTATCGATTGTCGGGGCCTGAATTGGAGGAATTGAAGCGCCAGTTAAAGGAGTTAACTGAGGCAGGTTTCATTAGACCTTCAAGGTCCCCTTATGGAGCTCTGGTATTGTTCCAGCAGAAGAAGGATTCGAATGAGCTACGGATGTGCTGTGATTACCGAGCATTGAACAAGCAGACGGTAAGGAACAGGTATCCTTTGCCTTTGGCTGCTAATTGCTTTGACAAGCTTGCGAAAGCCCGAGTGTTTTCCAAGCTGGACTTGAGGCATGGATATTATCAGGTGCGAATATCTGAAGGAGGTGAGAAGAAGACCGCGATAGTAGCAAGGTATGGTAGCTTTGAATTTCTTGTTATGCCATTCGGGTTATGCAATGCTCCTGCTACGTTTCGCACTTTGATGAACGATGTCCTACGACCATACTTGGATTCGTTCGTAGTAGTATACTTGGACGATATAGTGGTGTTCAGTGACAACATGGAGGATCATAAGAAACACTTGGCGATGGTATTCGAGGCACTGAGGACAAATCAGTTGTTCTTGAAGAAATCTAAGTGTGTGTTCGCTCAGACCGAGATTCCGTTCCTTGGGCATATTGTTGGTTAAGGGTGCATGCGGATGGAGCCAAGCAGAGTGAAGGCGATCGAAGACTGGGTTGAACCAAAGAATGTCCATGAGATGAGGGTGTTCTTGGGCATGACCAACTACCAACGAAAGTTCGTAGAGGGGTACTCCAAGGTAACATCGGCACTGACAGACTTATTGAAGAAGGACAAGAGGTGGAATTGGACGAGCAAATGTCAGGAGGCATTTGATGACTTGAAGAAGAGGATGGTTACAGCATCGGTACTAAAGTTGCCTGACTTTGAGAGACCATTTGAGGTACACATTGATGCTTCAGATTTTGCCATAGGAGGGGTTCTTATGCAGGATGGGCATCCGGTGGCGTACGAGAGTCAGAAGTTGCAGGATAGAGAACAAAGGTATCCGGTTCATGAGAAGGAGATGACCGCCATCATCCACTGTCTTCATGTGTGGAGGCATTACCTGATCGGGAAGTCGTTTGTTGTCAAGACTGACAACGTTGCAGCAAGTTATTTTGCATCACAACCAAAGCTTTCTGCGAAGCAAGCTCGTTGGCAGGACTTCTTGGCATAATTCGACATGACTATCGAGTATAGACCAGGTAGACACAATGTTGTAGCAGATGCCCTTAGCAGGAAGGGACAACTTGTAGCATTAGAGGAGGGAGAAGACCGGGCAGCAAAGGGTAGGAGTCGGGTTCAGATGTCAGAAGAGATGCAGAATAAGATCAGAGAAAGCATTGAAACCGATACTTTGGCGCAGAATATAGTGAAGCAGGTAAAGGAGGGAAAGACACGGAAGTTCTTTCTACGAGACGGGTTCTTGTTCTTTGGAAATCGACTCTATGTTCCAAAGTCATCCAGACTCAGAAGACACCTTTTGACGGAGTGCCACGATTCTCCGTGGGCTGGGCACCCAAGGCAGCGTCGTTCTTTGGCATTACTGGAGAGAGGGTTCTTTTGGGAGAAGATGAGAGAGGATGTGGAGGAGTATGTACATACGTGCATCATTTGTCAGCAGGACAAATCGGATAATCAGAGATCAGGGGGACTGTTGCAGCCTTTATCGATTCCAGAGAGACCATGGATGAGTGTCTCGATGGACTTCATCACCCAGTTACCACAGGTTCAGGGGTATAATGGGATTATGGTCATGGTCGATCGTTTTTCCAAGTATGCTGTCTTTGTTCCTACAAAGATACCTTGTGGAGCTGAGCAGATAACGGAGTTGTTCTTTAAGAACATAGTGAAGTATTGGGGAATGCCATTGAGTATTGTGTCGGATAGAGATCCGCGATTTACAGGGAGATTTTGGACCACAATGTTCAAAATGGTCGGGACAGAATTGTTGATGAGTTTGAGTTACCAATAGACAGATGGGCAGACCGAGAGGATCAACGCATTGCTGGAGGACTACTTGCGACATTATGTGACGGCTGACCAAAAGAATTGGCCCGAACTTTTGGATATTGCTCAGTTTAGCTACAATATTCAAAAGAGTTCTGCAACGGGGTATAGTCCATTTGAATTGGTAAATGGACAGATGCCGGTTGCACCACATACCGTAGTAACGGGAGGCTTCTTGAGAAGTCCTCATGCGAAGAAATTCATGAAGGCTTGGGAGGAGACCTTGGAGTTAGCACGGTTACGCTTGCACGATGCTGCAAGGAGAATGAAAAAGTATGCTGATCGTGAGAGACGAGAAGCACACTTTGGTGAGGGGGGCATGGTGTTTCTCAGGATTACCGGAGAGCAGTTTCAGCCAGCCAAGGGGAAAACAAGCAAACTGACACGGAAATATGAGGGGCCATTCCCGGTAAAAAGGAAAGTAGGGGAAGTTGCTTATGAGCTGGAACTTCCTCGCCATATGAACATGAAACACCCAGTTTTTCATGTGAGCCAGTTGAAGAAGTGTCGACTTGATTCAGACCATCCAGAGAGAGTTGAGCCAATGAGAGGACCAACTGGGATCGTGGACAGACCAGGACTAGAGTTGGAGAAGATTGTGAGTCTCTGAACTACTGCTGTTGGTTGCCACCGACGACGGGAATTCCTTTGCAGATGGAAGGATGCACCGGAAGAGGAGAGCTGGGAGACGGAGGATTCACTTTGGAGGTGGAAGGACAAGATCGCGAAGTTTGACAGGAAGTTGAGGAGAAGAGCAGGAATTGTCGGGACGACAATGACTTCCGGTGGGGGAGAATGTAGCGCCCTGCGGCTCTGCCCAGGTGCGCGCCCCTCCATCTCGTGAAAATGACTAAGTACCAACCATCGTCGCATGACGGGCGGTGGACGACCCCGGCAGGTGCGGTTCTGCACGACGGGCGGTGAACGACCCGGGCGGGTGCGGGTCTGCACGGGCGAGTCACCCGGTGGTGCGACGAGCTATTGGGCGTGGGTCTGCGATGAGCGCGGGCGAGCGTGGGTATAACAGCAGCAAGTGGGCACAGCGGAACAATGAGCGGGCGCCCCGGCGGGCGACCCGTGAACGATGGGAGGGCGACCCGTGCACGATGGGTGGGCGACCCGGGCGGGCGACCCGACCCTGCGACGAACAACCGAGCTGATTGCGACGAACAACCGAGCTGCAATTTTACACTTAGTGCGAAATGGGAAAAGGGCCGAAGCCTTATACCTTTGCGTTGGAGGCTTTGCCAAAGGCAAAGGCCGACTTGCAAATAAGTTAAGGCAGGGGCTTGTACATGAGTTTTGTGGGGTCGGCCTAATGGCTTGACACCCCTTCACCAAAGGCAAGCAAGCGTATATATTAGAGGACGCAAGGCTTCATTTGGACAATCGATCATCAATCGCTCTCATCAAGCAATGCGCACTTGAAGGGAAGGCACAGCAAGACGGAGGCCGAGTAGATGTGCCCACCGAGCCGGGCGAGGACGGGCGAAGGACGAGCTGATGGTCTGGTTGCGGTGCGCACAGCGCCCGCGTTTCTATTACATTCGGTAATCGCGTCGGTGTGACTGGTTATTGTATCGGGTGCGGGTGGTCGGTTGTGCACGGGGTGTATACACCCGCCCGGCCAATGGTTCGTGCAGCAGATTAAGGTGTCAAAGTATTGGCAGTGGGCTGTGCACGGGGTGTGCCCACCCGCCCAACGTCGGGTCTGTGTAGAGGCACACTATAGTGGTTCGTCGTGTGAGTGGCGGTGAGGTCGTGCATGGCACACCCACCTGCCCGACGACACGAGAGTCGGTTGTATATATTATTACTTGGTTTTCGGTGGAGTCTTGGCGGACCGCCGTGCGGGTGTGCATGGGCGGTCGCCCTTCCGAGTTGTAAAATATTACCATTGTAATAAAGATGATTTTTATCATATTACTGTGTTGATATTATTATGTTGAAGTTATTATCAAGCATTGTTAATGATTTTCACATGTTAGTGTTATGAATTCATAATTACTGTGGATTGTTAAGGCGTAGTCCGTAAGGTTTGTTAATGATGGAATATCTTAATGGCTTAGGCGGTGCCGCACCCGCCCAGTTAAGAAAAAAAAGAATTGGGGGCGTGACACCTGGCACCGGAGTTTTGAAGGTTGTGGATAGAGGCATCCATGAGAAGAAAAACACTGCAACAAAATGTTAAAAAAAAAATTTGTGTCGTTCAGTCAATGAGAGTAATTAGAATAATCACACATTTGAGGATTGTCGATCTGGGCATGATCGGTTTGGTTAACAAGTTGTGTCTAATCATTCTGAGGTTAACCCTGACTCTGTTGATGTTGGAATTTCCCATGGTAATACCACATCGCTTACTCGGCCTCTTCAGTATTCGCCTTGAAGCTTGACATTAATTTTCTTGTGTATTTGCTCGGCAAAGAGAAACTGTTTGAAGCAATATGGGATTGGATCAAGGTAATCAAGAATGAGGGAATGCTATCCATGGAAAGATTATGCTCTGTGTTTGGGAATTATGTGCAGGTCGGTAAGGTTAAGGAGGCGTGGATTATGCCCTACAAAGCTATTAGGCATTTGAAAGACCGTATAAAGAGTGATGATATAACAGCAGGATTACTTTGCAGGTGGGAGAGTAATGAGAATAGTGAAGGATCTAACAGAGAAGAATAGAGGATCTCAAATCCTGGTTGTCTGCAGCGAAATAATGATGGTGACATTCAGAGGGCCGAATGAAAGCCTCCTAGACAGCCTCGTCAGTCAGGCCTTCTTTGCCAATGGGGGAGTTGCAGTCATTGTGGGCCCGAACCCTACCAAGGTCTTAGAGAACTCATTGTTCTAGATTTCGTGTAGCAGTGAAAACGTACTGCCTGACAACGAAGAAGCTTTAACTTTGGGCATCATTTGCTATGGTGTGAAGGGTGTGCCGAGGTCTGGTGAAAATGCGTTGTTGTGCGTGTGGCTAGGAGTGAGCCAATATTATTTGCATTCGTTCATTGTTGCTTCTTCGAAAGATTGATATGAATCGGTCCATTCTCTCAGTTATTAAAACATAGTCGGGGATTTTTTGAGTCGTGTCATCACTCGACGATAGAAAATTCTGCAACTAGAATTCACCTCATGCTTGGGAGCTCAGCAGAATTTGTTTCGCTGTGTTTGTGTTCAAGTCATGAGATCCGTTGACCGGAGAGAGTCGTTGGGTTGATGGAGGAGCAAGACCCTTTCTGTGTTGTAATTAGATCAGGTGGATTACTGCACAGGTTTTAATCAAAGCGAGGAATATGTGAAGCATCAAGCTTCTTCATGCTTGATTTCTATGGTATTCTTGGATTCGTTTAACCAAATTTGCTCAAATTATTTCTAACCACTTAGCTAGGATGCTAGCGTACTCCGATGTAGGAGTAGAGTTGCTGCTAATATCAATTTCTCTCTTTAATGCCATATGTGGTGTTTTCGGCGTCCTCAAAATTTTTGATTGGTGTTCTATTGGTTTTGTAGCCATTGATGTTAAGGTTTTGTTGGAAGCTACAAATTATAGAGAATTGTTGTGTGTATTAATATGTCATGTCATGGTATTTTTGGTTGTCATCAGAGTGACATTGGTCTAACCAACTATTGTCACAATTATGAATGTATTGGAATTGGTCATTCCAACAATATACAAATTTGTAGGAACTATTGATTACCATATATGATGAAGACATGACGCTGAAGATGGCATCAACTAAGCTACATTAGAGATTAAAGGATGATAGAAAGCTAAGTTAAAGTTTGTGTGAGTTTGTGGAATAGACTTATGATGATGGTGTATTATGCATCACATACATTTATTAGTAAGCAAGTCTAGGATGTTTTGTAATGGTCTTTGTAAAGTATGTACTTGGTAACTTCAAGAGTTTGACTGCGTACTTTAAGCATAATGAGGCATGTGTACCCCCATAAAGTTTGTGGTAATCTTATAAACACTTTGGAAGTGCAAATTTGTGGCAAGCTGAAAGCCACTTTGCAGTGTAGGTTTGTGGTAAGTTAGAAACCATGTGATAGAGTGAAGTGGACAGGAATTGTTATAAGCATGGTTTAGGGTTAGCCGGAAAAACCCTGGGCATGGTTTAGGGTAAGTCAATAAAATCCAAAGCATGGTTATGGGTAATCCAAAAAAACCCATGTACTTTACCTTGACCTACAAAAAGAAAAGAGTTATGGGTAATCCAAAAAAACCCATGTACTTTACCTTGACCTACAAAAAGAAAAAAGTTATGAGTAATCCAAAAAAACCCATGTACTTTACCTTGACCTACAAAAAGAAAAGACTTGTATTTTACCTTGGCCTGCACATATTTGTTTCTAATAAGTTTACAACTCAAATATATAGATTAATAAAATACAATCTATTTAGAAATAAGCCTTTGAAATTGAAAATTATTGTGATACTAATATGTATCTAAACAACTAACATCAAAAACCCCAAAAATATTTAAAAACCAAGGATGATTCAATTTATATTCCCAATGTATTAGTTTAATGATGATATGTTCTTTGACCTACCTAAACAAAACAACTATAAAACATCCAAATATGTTTGTTATTGAGAATCACTTTGCAACCATTATGAAATTTGGGGCATCTCAAAATTTCAATGTGATATTTGCAATTATTCAACCATTTTCAAATTTGAGGGATTTCAAAATTTAAATAAAATAGGATCTAACTTTTGAAATATATAACTTTCCAAATTTCAATTATGATATCACTTTCCAAATTCAAATATAACAAATCTAGAGATTCTTTGCCTAGTTTATATTTAGAGTATTCTTTTACTAGTTTATATTTAGAATATTCTTTTACTCATTTATATTAGAATTGTTTTAATACCAAATATATTTAAATAAATTTTATAAGAATTAAGGTGTGACACTTTTTGAAGAGGGAAGGACTTTACTTCATGACTATTCTATATTTAGAGATATTTCTAAGAATGTAATAATCTCATCAATTAGAGTGTTTATAAAAATTATGTCTCTCAAAAGAATAAGTTGAGCTATCATATTTGATCACTCTAACATGAATTGATGTTATAATAGCCCTTGTTATTTATGCAAAATGCGTTAGGGATATGAGGACTACAAAAAAAACTCTAAAATCGTTAAAATTGTAATTCTAATTGAGAGTTAAATAATTTAATTATAAATATTATCTATTTGTTAATTTAAAATATTAAACCAATATTTTTTTATATGATATATTGATTTGTTATTAATCTTTCTATTTTATTAGGGAAAAAAATTAAACTCTTATCACAAAATTAAGACTATTGAATTAAAAATAATAAACAACATTTTTATTATTAGTTTGTGTACTTAAAATTCATTTCGTTGGTAATAAAATTATATATTAATATTAATATTGTGTTAGTGAAAATTTGTTAATTTTTTTATATTAATATTATAGAAAATAAATAATATGCATTCCATTTGGAATCGTAAATAGAATTCCATTGGTGACATGGTCAATGATTTACCAAGGTCCATTTCCGAAAATCCCTCAATGGTGCTGCAATGAGGCATTAGTGGGTTTCTCTTGATTGATGTTTAACAATTTGGGTAGATACCTGTGCTTTTGTAACCTTTGAAGCACTAAGTGAACAAGTATACCATATTTGTGATTATGGAGAAATATATTTATGCACAATGTGGTAGTAAGTACTTGTTTTGAATTATAATTTCATTTATGTTGAAATCATAGTCTGGTTCTTATTTTCTTTTGGTATTTTTTATATCAGAAATATTGAGAGTTTTATTTTTTACTTCAAAAAAAAAAGAGTTTTTAGTGGTAGTGTAGTTTTATATATATGTGAGAGATGAAGAATGTGTTTTTAGTGGTAGTGTAGTTTTATATATATGTGAGAGATGAAGAATGTTTAAAATTAAATTAAGAGATCATATTGTAAAACTTACTTCAAATGTATTTAGTATATATAGAGTTAGCTAGTACAATAATTACGAATTCATTTATCTTGATACATGGAGCATGACCATAAAATGATTAGTAGTTCAATCATTTCCAAACAAAAAAAATATTGTGGTCTTAAGCAACTGTATTTCAAGAGATTGAGTGAAAATAAAAACCAATATGGATGATTGTTTATTTATCTTGGAAGTTGTTGATCTAGGAAATAATCACTCATTAGTCATTGAGGATATTAAAATTTTCTTAGCAAGGTTATGCGAAAACTTGTGGATTTCTTTTACAAACTAAATTCAAGAGACTGTGTTTTAGGAGTTTAGGAGTGGAACTCGGGAATTCAACTTGGTAACTACACCATTGCAAAGGTTATGAGACAACTTGATGGATTTCACTTTACATGATTTCAAAAATGATTAGAAAAGCCACTGAATACTTTTCCAAGTAAAAAGATTAAAGACAAATACTGTTGGAGATTTAACTCCTACTTGTATTGTGCATATTGAATGATATTATTCATCATAAAATGTAATTGTTACATAATTGATTGTTCTATTGTTAGTTTGAATTGAGAGATTTAGTCCAACTAAAATTGCTACTAATGTAGTGTTTGATTGAAATATTTTCTCAGCTAATTGACTGTGTATTTAAGATAGTATTGTTATCTTAAACCAATACTTGATGAATTTATATGTATGTTTAATATAAGACAAAATATAGTTTTGTGTGTGAAAATATTTTGTCTAACTATTTCCCTTTGCTATGAATACAGAAAGATTCTCCATTACAAACTACAATAGAATACTTATAAGAGGAAATATTCAAGGTGTAGATTCTGCCAACATAATATGTCTCAAGGGTTAAGAAGGGAATGAAAAATTCTATATCAAGAAGCTCCATGTTTTAGCTCCAACTTTTAGAATTTAGGGACACCATCATATAATAAAAACTAATACACGTCTCCTTTGCATTGTACTTGAATATATCTTTAATGTGTTCACACCCATTTGAATGTAAATAACATGTTTTCGTTTTGAAGATATAAAATCTTACACAAAACACACATTCCAATTCACAATCATCACTAACAGTAATTAGGCTCTTTTGCATAACAAGTAAATGAACCAAATTACTATGAATCTAAGATTTAGTATATGCAACTAATGATCATTATATTTATACTTATGCATACACAATTATAATTTTTTTCCCTTTCTAATCTATTTATACCTTAGATACATTTGTTTCTACACAGCATTGTTTTTAAAAAAAATATTTAAATTTGATCACTTAAATAGTGAAGTAGATGATTTGATTAATTTCGAAATTAGATGCTAGAATATGTGCTTGAGTATTAGAGGACATCAATACACTTAAAATTTTAGAAAATATCAATTTAATTACTCTCTTCAAGCAACATTAAAATTTTATTTTATATATAATTAAAAATAATCCAATAACATTCTAATAATATGAATTTAAAAATAAAGCCTTAAGGGATAACTTAGTTTTCCGAGTTCCTGTTCCTCAGTACCTCGCCTATCAGGAGGTTACGGGGTCAAATCTCCTTGACACCCTTGGGGTTTGGCCTTGCTAGTTGGTTTGGCCTTTCTAGTTTGGTTGGCGAGTAGATCCCTTCAGATTCATCTACCTGGATTTTCCCGTGGGTGTAGCTGATCTACCTAGATTTTCCCGTGGGTGTAGCGGCCAGTCAGTTGCCATGAACCACCCTTAAAAAATATGAATTTAAAAATAAAAATATTAAAGAAAAATAAAACGCTATACTATCTCAATAGATTTAATAATCTAAACTTGAATCAAAATCCTTCATTCTCATAACAACAATGTTATTACTCAACATATGGAAAGCTATAAAAATTTTCCCATGTACTTTACCTTGACCTACGAAAAAAAAGAACTTGTATTAAAATATTAAACAGAAAAATAAAACACTATACTATCTCAATAAATTTAATAATCTAAACATGAATTAAAATCCTTCATTCTCATAACAATGATGTTATTACTCAACATATGAAAAGCTATAAAAAATTTGCACATGTACTTTACCTTGACCTAAAAAAGGACTTGTATTTTACCTTGACCGATACATATTTGTTTCTAATAAGTTTAAAACTCAAATATATAGATTAATAAAATACAATCAATTTAGGTATAACCCTTGAAATTGAAAATTAGTGTGATACTAATATGTATCTAAACAACTAACATAAAAAAACCCCAAGAATATTTAAAAACCAAGAATGATTCAATTTGGATTCCCAATGTATAAGTTTAATGATGGTATGTTCTTTGAGCTTACTAAACAAAACAACTATAAAACATCCAAATATGTTTGTTATGGAGAGTCACTTTGCAACCATTATGAAATTTGAGGCATCCCAAAAATTTTAATTGGATATTTTACAATTATTAACCATTTTGAAATTTGAGGAATTTCAAAATTTAAATAAAATATGATATCATTTTTGAAATGATATCACTTTCCAAATTCCAATATAATAAATGCCTATTTTAATTTAGAGTATTCTTTTATTGGTTTATATTTAGAGTATTCTTTTAAATGTTTATATTTAGAATTTTTTTATTACCAAATATATTTAAATAAATTTTATAAGGATTGAAGTATGAGACTTTTTGAGGAAGGAATATTTCAAGACTATTTTATATTTAGAGATATTTTAAAGAATGTAAGAATCTCATCAATTAGAATGTTTCCATACAAAAATTATGCCTTTCAAAAAATAAGTTGAGCTATTATATTTGATCACTCTAACATAAGTTGATGCCATAATAGCCCATGTTATTTATGCAAAATGAGTTAGAGACATGAGGTTTATAAAAAAATACTCTAAAATTGTAACTCTAATGGAGAGTTAACTAATTTAATTATATATATTATCTATTAGTTAAGGTAAAATATTAAACAAATATTTTTTAATATGATATATTGATTTTTTTAATCTTTTTATTTTATGGGTGGAAAAATTAAACTCTAATTACAAAATTAAAACTATTAAATTGAAAAAAAAACATAATAAAAAATTTAAAAAAATAAAAAAATAAATTAAAAACCATAAAAATAATTAAAAAACATCTTCTTATTATTTTCCTGTCCTTAAAATTTATGATCCTGTAAAAAAAATTGAACAAAATATATATATAATATGAACTACTATATTAATTATTAGTAATTAAAATTGTGTTATTGAAAATTTGTTTTTTTAATATTAATATTATAAAAATTAAATATATATATTATATTTATTTTTATTATTTAATATATATAATAATAATTATTGTTTATATTTTATATCTCTTTCCTAATTATATTTGATTTCTAATATTTTATATCTTTTTTATATTTATAATTATAATTATATATATATATATATATATATATATATATAATTTTAAAAATATGTATTTATTTATTAGCGAGTTATGAAAAATAAATTTCCATGCAACACTCGCCGATTTTGATGGATTCGAATTATCATTATTTTATGTAAAGTGATTTTAGTTGACTCTACTACTATCGATATTTTTATTTTTTATTTCGCCATTATTTTATGTGCACGGTGATTTCCTTTTCTTTGTTTAAAATGCCTTCGCCCATTTGCTGCTCGATCTACACTTCATAAGTTGTTTTATTTTAAAATTCAGAACTCAGCCTTTGTTACGGATTTTGATTTTTTATTTATTTATTTAAATGACACTTTGCAAAACAGTTCTCTGATCTAAAGCAAATACAAATCATAACTTATATCTAGAGATGAGGGATATTACACTTCACTTTTGAATCATAGACTGTATGAGTAGCATAATCTCCCAACCCTACCATCCACAGTTAATTGTAATATTAGAATAGGACATCCACGAGGAAATTAATTAGGATGATATTTATATAAATTATATGAGTTGGATTATGAATGATTAATAAAGAAAGTGTTTTGTTTTTTTTATTATTATGGTTGTTTAGCCTGATTTTTCATTGTTGAACTGTTTTTAGTAATTATATAAAGATTTATCTTTCATTATTAAGTTTTTTTTTCAAAAGTGGGTTTGATAAAATACAAGTAGATGGAATAAGCAAATTTTTTGTATTTATTAATTATTTAACATAATAATATTTAATAAAAGTAATTTATAAGTTCAGAAATTTTATTTTTTCAAATAGTTTCATCAAAGAATATTATCAACATTGTAATGTCAGTAGGGTTTTGAGAATATTGAATCTTTAAATGAAGAGTTTAAGTTATGAATGTGAATGCTAATTGAGATGTATTGACCTAATCATTCTTTTTTTGGATAAAGAGGGCTAAATATTGAACCCAATTATTTAAATTCTCATTTAATGGGATACTAATGCTATTAGGAGTGAAGAGTATTTTTGAAATCATTAAAGGTGTGATGGACACAACTTCTCAATAAGCATCAATAATTTAGCATATAGAATTATGTGTTGCAGTAACCATCAATAGTTTAGCACATAGAATTATGTGTTATAAGAAATAGTACATGGAAAGAACAATGGATTTGTCTAAATTATTTATATGTGAGAGAAATCATGCTTTTACATTTCTGTGTAACGGATTTGTCTAAATTATTTATATAGGAGAGAATTCATGCTTTTACATTTCTTTGTTTTTCATGGGCTATTTGCATATTTTTTCCCATGTAACAAAACACCCTATCCTCAAGCACATAGGAAAGGATAATGTATTCTATAGGAGTCGCATAACAATAAGGATAAAATAAAACATGTCACTTATGGAATTAAACATGGTTGAGAAGGATAACACATTGTTGAACCCAATTAACAATAGGATATGTGTCTTATTTAATAATGGGTGTCACTAGATATTATGCACTCAATCAATATAATTCCTTCAATGTTAATCAATTTTTTGGGGTTGGAAGGAAAACGCATAAGTTTAGCTTGAACAATGGACTTTCTCCTTGATCCAATATACAAAGTAGAAAATACAACATAATTGAGTGCTAAATAATAACAAGTAAAAGGCTTACACAATAGATTATATTATCTTAGGCCTATAGAATTTGAATTTTGAAATTAACCTTTGAGAATGCAGTCATGTTCACTACCACTTCCAACTAATGCAATGATAGATATTTATAAAATCAATGTTTCAAAGAATAAAGTAATTAGAGTAAAGCTCCTGAGATACCCAATAATGTACTCCATAATGGTAGTCATTATTTGGGTTACTACTATAAGACTGATTCATTCTAATTCCATGCTAAAATGGCTATAATAAACTCTATCATTCCCACTACTTTTGTGGAAAACCACATTCGGAGGAATATGCTACTTTGCAACCCATTCTCTCAATTTTAGAAAATAGTCCAGAATCACCACATTCCTTTGATGTTCACCATGCATCCAATAGTAAGCCTTTTCAAAGAGTCTTGGCCTTATAGAACTCAAATGGGATTGCAGTTCAATAATGAACCTCAACCATCTATCTTGGCCTATACTTATAAAAATTCATATGGGATTGTAGTTAAATAATGAACCTAAACCATAGATCTTGGCTTTATTGTTTCTACTTTATCTAATATCTGAGAAATAACCTTCTCACATTACTTCCATTTAAACTTTGATGATGTTCTAACAAATCCATGATTCAATGAGTCTCGAAATGGAAAAGCCATGGTCCTATCAAAATTTGTATCACCATTAAATAAAATAAGAAAATTAAACAAGATTTCCTCTATAACTTTCCAAATTAGCACCAAAAAAATGGGTCTATAACACATTCACATAACTTCTATAATTAGAAATCATTTAGTTCCAATATAATAGATTGCTAAAGCATCCTGCATTGTTCCCATTTTTTTTCTAATAAAAATAAAAGAAATGAAGTTTCACCTAATTAGAAGTCTTGGGTTCAAATAGTGTGTTATACAAGTTGGGAGAAGTTGGACATGATGAAAATGTAGTCCTACCAAACTTACAAAAAAAACAATAAAAAATTCCCTAATATTATCCCCTTGTTTACAACAATTCCACTTATCAATGAAATTTATCCCTTGTAGCATAAAAACTATGGCCAATTCTACAATACAATTTCCAAATTCAAATCATATAAATTTATACAAACCATTTTTTAAAAAATTTAACTCATATATTCAAAAAAAAACATATCTATTAAAAAATAAAATATACATAAAAACAATTGCATAATTCCTCATACTTCAATTCGTACCAAAAAAACACATTTTTTTTTTTTTTTTTCCGAGAATCAACTTCTTTATCTTGTAAACAAATAAATACATTAAAAAACAACCAGAATTAAATAAGCTACTTATTGAGTATCAAGTAAATCGAATCATAATCTATATTAAACAAATTTAGATGTGCAAAGAGTTACTAGACTCATAAAAAAAATTCATGGTGCCACAATAGTTTTTATCACATTCCAAAAGTATAAAGTTACAGAAAGGGACTTGAAATAGAGTAGTTGACCGTGGAAGTAATAACCCTATAAGAAGCCCTCTTGTTCCCTCATGCAAAATTAACCCTATAAGAAGCCCTCTTGTTCCCTCGTGCAAAATTTTCCATTTGATTTCATGTTTCAAACTTTCCTGCTTCCTAACTATTGATATATGAGCTAGCAGTTTTCCATATATGTTAGTAGAATCCAGTATAGAACAAACCCTATATCAATTACTACTATATTGTGCCAAGTGTTTTCATCACATTTATTTCTAATAATACTCAAAATGCAATATTTCCTCCGGAGACAATAAGGGCAACAATGAATGCAGAATTTGGCACTCATTCTTAGTCAAAAAGTTAATTGGGTAGTTTATGCAAATATAGTTTAGCGGCGACGGCCTACGCTGATTGCTGAGTGAAAGTGAATAGAGTGCAAAGATGGTTTTCATTGACCTGGAGCGTCCAAAGAAAACCTTGTCTTCCAATGCACTGGCAGAGAAATCAGCAGCGATTTCGCTGGATTTGAGTCTGTCGCCATTCCGCTAGTTTTCTGATCCCATTGCTTTGGCTATTTCCATGGCTAATCCTGGCTTTAAGTATATCCGGGAAGAGAGGCATTGTCATTTGGGTTATAAAGACTTCAAGCAAGGCATTGGGAAGTCAATATTTTCATACCCAGGAATCAGGGCTAAACAAGCACTACTCAAGAAGAAGAGCGATTGCTGAGAAAATTAGAAGCTGCAAGAGTGCTACAATATTTAACAAGAGTTTTATAGAGTCATCTCCTTATTCTGAAGAGGGATGTGAGTCGCTCGTAGTTCACTGTAATTTCTGCGGGAGAAAGTTTCACAACGCTCAAGCATTAGGAGGTCACCAGAACACTCATAAACAAGAGCGTGACACCGAAATAGTTGCACGCCGCACTCAAGCACCTGCGTATTTCTTGGTTGAGAAAAACTGCCATCATTTGGATATTCCAATTTCAGCAACCAACCCGCGACAAAGCCACGCTGGCTTTCGGACGGCCAACC
Source organism: Pinus tabuliformis (assembly GCA_031772625.1). Classification (NCBI taxonomy): domain Eukaryota; kingdom Viridiplantae; phylum Streptophyta; class Pinopsida; order Pinales; family Pinaceae; genus Pinus; species Pinus tabuliformis. The sequence continues at coordinate 197,350,010 of CM062813.1, forward strand.
CCAAATATTCACTTCATTTTAATGGCCACGAGGAGACGAATTTGAAGTTCAATGGATACATGAGTTCACTTTAATAAAAAGCTTTAAATTTGATATCTGAACTAGTGAAGTAGATGATTTGATTAATTCTTGAGAATCGGAGGATGCCAACACATTTAAAAATTTAGAAAATACCAAGCTAATTACTCTCTTAATTCTTTTTATATGCAATTAAAAATAATCCAATGAAAATTAAAAATAGAAATATTAAATACGACAAATGAAAAATAAAAAATGAAACACCATGATATGTCAATAGAAATATTAAATACCACAAACGAAAAATAAAAAATGAAACACCAGGGTATGTCAATGAGTTTAATCATTTTCATAATAATGATGTTATGATTCAAAATATGGAAATAAAAAAAATAAAAATAAATTTTTTTTACTTATACTCTATTTTGAGTTACAAAAGAAAGGGGTATATATTCTATTTTGATGTAAATTAATATGTGTTATTTATAAGTGTTACATAGTAACTAGTCTTTCCCTCTTAATTTAAATATAATTAAATTAATGAATCGAGACTGCAATTGTGTTGTATAGTGTTTTGAATTTAGATTGTTTGTGTGGTAAGACTTCATACTATATCATACCTCAACTAATAATGTTTAAAAAAATTAAAAAATGCATTCCCTAAGTTAAGGTCTAGATTAATGTGTGAATTGAAAAAGTCATTTTTGGTAAATGCCTAAATGCCAAATTATCTTATAGAAAAATATTTACTTTCTCAATTTATTTATTTTTTTTCGTAAAAAAAAACATGATTATTGTACATCACTAATTATTCCCAAAACAAAATCATGTTTAACTTCTGTAAGTGTTTGTAAGACATTCTACCAGAATACTAATTCACTTAAGAAATAATAAGAATTGACTCCATGTTAGTTTAAGATTTATTATATAAAAGTGCAATAGAGTAAAATTTATTTCACATTAAGATTGTTTTGAATCCCAACTTGAATTTGTAAAATATCATATATATATATATATGAATGAAATACCCTTAATTTCACTAGATTTTATTATTTTTTAATAGAAAAATAAAATATTATAATAAGCGGAATATTTTATAACAATTTTTTTTTATCAAGTTAGTGTTGTTAAATTAAATTTTATATATGTATAATTTGTTGCCATAAAACAAGTAAAAAAATAAGACTAAAAAAGTGGCAATTGAAAATAAGATAATGCCTTTGCAGAGCTAGAGGACTCCATTATATATACTACAACAACATCATTGAATTGAATTGAACTGCAATTAGCATATGACATATAAAAATAAAGTTCTAGTAATAAAAAAAACACTTGTGTAATTCTATTTGATAGAGTTTGTCTTTTCCAATGCTTTCTTATTTGTATTTTCCTAGTTGTCATAATTATTTTTAATCCACATTGAGCCTCCTCCATTGCTACATAATGCATGTTGATGTCTTCTATGCATTTTTATAGGGTGAGTAATACATGGTATCAAAGTCTTGGCTTGAGTTTGATTTACTAATGACTAACATGATACTAACCACAAATCAAGATCAAGATAATTGTGAGTGTTTAGAAATTTAAACACAACTACAAATTTGGTGTACCAAAAAACTCGGAATACCAAGAAAAGAATAAGTTAATTTTATATTAAATGTATTAATAAATATAAAATACGAATAAAATATAATCATAATTCTAAATTCATATAAAATAAAATAATATTTATAAACTTGTGTTTTAAGTTAAAATTATTTAGATTATAAAAACTTTGGAAAAAATCTACCATTTTATTTGGCTCAATTTAAATAACTCAAGATTGTTTTCAAAGGCTTATATTCAAAGGCTTATATCATGAATAGTTTTCGCTAGTGTAACGTGTTGACGGTTTTAATGCTTGTACATTCTTATCCATTATACTATGAAATGCAAGATTTATTCACTCAGAGTTATATTATATTAGGCTGGGATTAATTGATGAACGAAAAACGATATTACTCCTTAATACATCTAGGTGTGGACCTGACTAGATGGTTGTTCGAGCATGTTTGACCAGAGCGTGTTGATCGTTTTGATCTTATAGTTGACTAGCATCATTAGATGTATCTCTTGAGTTTTCCTCGTAAGTGGGTTTTTCCAAAATAAATTTTGTATTCTTTTTGTGCAATGTGATCTCTATTGTCTTTACAATTTTATGGTTGAAGTTCTAAAATGTAATTGCTTAATGATAAATTAGAATTGTTAAAAGAAGATCATTAAAAATAATTATCAATATTTCAGAAATTTATACTTATATCTATTACACTTGAAAAACCAACCTAAATCATAGTTTGCATTTTTTAAATAGCTATTTTAAATATTTTATAAGATTCCAAACATAAAAATGAATTTAATATTGCAATTACAATTTATCAGAGATGAAATATTTACAATTTATATCAATTTAAATGTTTTACTTAATTTTAATTTTACATCATATTAAAAGATAAAATAAGAATATCCACTAATCTTATTCCTATTCATTATTATAATAATAATATTTTAATAATAATATTAGTATTATTATTATCCCTAACACTAATAATGAATAAGAGCTTTACTATATCAAAGAATAAATATAGTAAAGTTACTGTACTAAATATTACTATATTCTTAATTACGTGTCGATTATAGTTCCTGATTACGTGCTGGTTATAGGTAGCACGTAATTCGAACGAAAATACAATACAAAGTCAAAAACAAATGATCTTAAAAGACAAACTGGAATTGACTTTAAAGGCTTTGATTACTTATTATTTTCGTGAAGTTTTATCCATAGACATTCACTTCATAACTTCGAAACAATAGAAATTACCTGAACCAGTACAAATAAATTGAAGCATTTTTTTCAAGAAGCTTTGAATCATCGTACTCGTAATCGCTTGACATTCAGAAAGAATTACACGACGTGCGATGCAGGGCATTTTCTATGTTTACAATTTCTTTTGTCAATCATATCTGCACAGGCGAATCTAATAGGTTGCAAGATCTGTGATCAGAACAGTGTAGAGACCAATGCGTTTAGAATAGCGCGGAGAGTAAAGTATGGAATGGTGGTACATATAATTTACGATAGGTCAGATATATGGCCGATATTAATTTTTTTTATAATTGTTGTCAGGTTATGCGTGATGGTACTTTTGTATTATTGGTTAACAACTTTATAGTTAATTAAATTAAAAATAAATAAATTTAATTATTTGGAAAAAATAAAAAATAAAAAATTAAGTGGTAAGGTTAAACAAAAAAATTTGTATTTTTTTTATGAAAATCTAATTTAATATGAGTTTGACCAAAAACCTAATACAATATCTATTAAGAAATTTAAAAATCAAATATATAAATTAATAAAATACTTCATTATAATAAATCTTGAAATTAAAATTAAAATTTATCATCATACAAGTATATATAAACACCTCACATCAACACCCCAAATTTCAAGTATATATAAACGCCTCACATCAACGCCCCAAATTTCAATGATAATATATTATTGAAGATTGAAATTGAAATTTGTCATCATACAATGTATATAAACACCCAACATCAACATCGACACCCCAAAGTTCAATAATAATATATTCCTGAAGCTACCTAAACCATATAACAAAACTATTATAAGACGTTCAAATTTGCTTGTTATTGAAAATCACTTTATTGGAAAGGACTTACTTTTATGAAAAAAACTCATCATAATATATGCATTTTCCCTTCCAAATTAAATATATGCATTTCCCTACCACCAAATTAAATATGATATTTGCAACTATGCCGCCATGACGAAATTCGAGGCAGCCCAGAATTTGAATGTGATATTTACACTTATTCAACTATTATGAAATTTTAGGATTACCAAAATTCGAATAAAATACGATTTAACCTTTCAAATGGTCTCACCTTCAAAATTCCAATATAACATATCCTATTGCAATCTCAACTTTTCTTTTACTCGTTATTTTTAGAAATCTTTTTGTTATTAAATATATTTCAATAAATTTTATGTAAAAATATAGTTTAAAAAATTTAATATAATAGATTTTCCGAGAAAAAAAAGTTAATAGAAGCTTTTCCTATTGAGTAGGAATAATTTAAATTGAGTTTATATAATTTATTTTAGAGAATTAGGGTTTGAGACTTCTTTTAGGCTATTTTGAGATTTTAAATGATAGTTTTTTTTGGGAGGGATATTTACAGATGGTTCTAAAAATATAAGAATCTCATCAATTGAGGTTTTTATATAAAAGTTAGGTTTCCCAAAAGTATGTTGAGTTAACATAATTGACTACCCTGACATGAGTGGATGCCATGATGCTATTAAGTTATGTTAATTTTTGTTATTCATGTAACATGAGTAAGACACATAAAAACTATGAAAACGACTTTAAAATTGTCAAAGTTGTAACAGTAGTTGAGAATAAGAAATGCTTTGATTATGAATATTTATCTATTTGTTAATCTAAAATATTAGATAAATAATTTTTTTTAATGATATATTGAAATTTTATTTTTTATCCTTCTATTTTATTGATATAGAAAATTGAGACTTTATTGCAAAATTAAGAATATTAAAAAAAAACAAAAATCAAATTAAAATTAATAATAATTATAAAATCAAATTAAATTAATAATAATAATTATTATTATTATTAATTTGATTTTTGTTTATTTTTTTGTTTTTTTTAATATTCTTAATTTTGCAATAAAGTCTCAATTTTCTACATCAATAAAATAGAAGGATAGAAAATAAAATTTCAATATACCATTAAAAAAATTATTTATCTTCTACTACTACTACTACTACTATTATTATTTCCTTTAAAATTCATGATATTGTATTTTCTTTTACAGCATTATACACATTACTATATATATTATAAAAATAATAATATTATATATTCAAAGCTAAATATACTCTATTGGATTACTATATTTTTATTATATTAATCACTAATATTGTAATTATATTAATTAATAATATTATAATATAATAAGTGTTTTTATTAATTAATATTAATATTATAGAAAATAAATATATATTATATAATTATTATTATTATTTTGTTGGTGGAAGTTCTTTCATTAGATTTTAAGAAAAAAATTGATTACAAAAGATGTCTCAACGACCCCTTTTCCCTCATTCCTACTAGACTTGTTGGAATTGGGAGTCGAAGGATGCCATAGATAAGTCTTTACATACTTTATTTTTGCAAGACTTTGAAGCCATACCATGCTGAAGGGAGACAGAAAGATCACTAGAGCTGGTGGCAACATCTTAAGGAGGGGGATGGGGAGAGAGTATAGGGGGAGCTACAAAATATCCAACATGATCCTGCACCCGAGCTTCTAGGTTGCGGAGGTGGTCATTCGTTCAACGATAGTTGCGGCGAAGATTATCCAGTTGTTCCAATATCTGATTTTGCTAGAATTGTATATCATTTATATAAGAAACTAGCTCATTGCAGTTGTCATACCTATGGTATCGAAGGATATCCATATTAACCTAGATGGTTCGAAGTTTCTCTACTATGGAAACCATGGTTGTTGGAGCCACGATATGGCCTCGATAACGAACTGGAGATAGTGGTACTTCACCCTCACGTTTAAGGCTTGTTGAGTTTCCAGAAGATGAGTTGTGACTAAAAGTTAGGTGGCCCGCATTGATGTGATGCACCCCACCCCCCGGCTAGGCCTCCCTTGTTGGCGCGACATTGTTTTCAATACAAAAGGGTTGGTCGATGGGTCTTGGAGTATCGTTCAAAGTTCCTGCTAGAGAAAAGATGAGGACAAACACCAGAACTAAGATATGAACTGCCTGTCCTGAAGCAGACAGGAACCCATCCAGGGAATGTTCGAGGATAGGTTGAGCGAGACTCCCCTAAAACCCAATGAATTCCCATAAAATACTCTGCCCACCAGTGCACTAACTCTCTGTTGTAGACAAAAACCACCTAAATGCACTGAGAGATATCCCAAATAATACCTACCTCGGAGTAACACCAATTCAAACAACAAGGAGCACGAGAGGGAGAAACGTAGATACCCGTGGTCAAGCAACAACCATAGGAGGCCTTTAAAGACAAACTAGAAACGAGCCACCCACAAAAGCCAAAAGGAGGAAACCCACGACTATAGCTAATAACAAAGACACAATGGGACACTTTGGAAACTAGCAGACTTGAAAACCACAATTCATAATAGACTCCGATGAGCTTCCATGGTCCCTGTCGCATGCTCTGCAGTGCTCCTTCCTTCCCAAATTCATCGCACAGAATTCCAATCACGAGCATAATGCTCTCTTACCTCTTAACATAATTGATGCACTGTCTAAAAAGTTCTTCCTCTTACCTCTTAAAATAATTGATGCATTGTCTAAAAAGTTCTTCCCATGAGTGTACTGATTGATTGAACCACTCATAAATATAAGCATTACTGCTACATGATACAGAGAAATAACCCTAAAAACTTTTGTTGTAACATGTGGTGACCTCATCAAAAAATATTATATAGTTATTATTATTATTAGAAATCTTTTTGTTATTAAATATATTTAAATAAATTTTATATAAAAATATAGTTTAAAAAAATTAATATAATAGATTTTCCGAGAAAAAAAAGTTAATAGAAGCTTTTCCTATTGAGTAGGAATAATTTAAATTGAGTTTATATAATTTATTTTAGAGAATTAGGGTTTGAGACTTCTTTTAGGCTATTTTGAGATTTTAAATGATAATTTTTTTTGGGAGAGGGATTTTTAGAGATGGTTCTAAAAATATAAGAATCTCATCAATTGAGGTTTTTATATAAAAGTTAGGTTTCCCAAAAGTATGTTGAGTTAACATAATTGACTACCCTGACATGAGTGGATGCCATGATGCAATTAAGTTATGTTATTTTTTGTTATTCATGTAACATTAGTAAGACACATAAAGACTATGAAAACGACTTTAAAATTTTCAAAGTTGTAACAGTAGTTGAGAATAAGAAATGCTTTGATTATGAATATTTATTTATTTGTTAATCTAAAATATTAGATAAATAATTTTTTTTAATGATATATTGAAATTTTATTTTCTATCCTTCTATTTTATTGAGGTAGAAAATTGAGACTTTATTGCAAAATTAAGAATATTAAAAAAAACAAAAAATAAACAAAAATCAAATTATTATTATTATTATTATTAATTTTAATTTGATTTTTGTTTATTTTTTTGTTTTTTTTAATATTCTTAATTTTGCAATAAAGTCTCAATTTTCTACATCAATAAAATAGAAGGATAGAAAATTAAATTTCAATATACCATTAAAAAAATTATTTATCTAATATTTTATTATTATTATTATTATTTCTTTAAAATTCATGATATTGTATTTTCTTTTACAGCATTATACACATTACTATATATATTAAAAAAATAATAATATTATATATTCAAAGCTAAATATATCCATACTCTATTGGATTACTATATTTTTATTATATTAATCACTAATATTGTAATTATATTAACTAATAATATTATAATATAATAAGTGTTTTTATTAATTGACAAATATCCATCGGGAGAGCACTGACGCGTTTCTGATCTCGGCAAATATGAGTTCCTCTGGTGCAATAGGAGGCCGTGGGAAGGCCATGTCTTCAAAGCCGCAGAAGGCCGGCTTACAGCTCCCGGGAGGAAGAATCGCCAGGTTCCATAAGGCTGGAAAGTATGCAGAGCGTGTGGGGGCTGCAGCTCCGGTGTACCATGTCGTTGTTCTTGAATGTCTGGCTGCTGAGATTTTGGCGAACAGGATGGCTAGGGCAAAAGCCTTACTTAGCGTCGCCGACACAAAGCATATCACCGAAGACGCAGCAATCGCAGGGAGTATCAGCACGATACCACGCGCTAGAACAGCCGAATCGTTTTCATTGCCATGGATCCGGCTCCCCTCCACGGCGGATCGGCCTTTGGCGGCAATTCAATCATTCTCCAGGTTTCAGAAGAGCCCCCTATGCCTGCACAAGGGTTTCCCATTCAATGCGCAGCGTGCAAGAGTGCTGCAAGAGTGCTACAATATTTAACAAGCTGCAAGAGTGCTACAATATTTAACAAGAGTTTTATAGAGTCACCTCCTTATTCTGAAGAGGGATGTGAATCGCTCGTATTTCGCTGTAATTTCTGCGGGAGAAAGTTTCACAACGCTCAAGCATTAGGAGGTCACCAAGCATTAGGAGGTCACCAGAACGCTCATAAACAAGAGCGTGACTCCGAAATGCCTGCACGCCGCACTCAAGGGCCTGCGTATTCCTTGGTTGAGAAAACCTGGCATCATGTGGATATTCCAAGTTCAGCAACCAAACCTGCGACAAAGCCATGTTAGCATTTGGACGACCAACCCCAAATTTTCACTTCATTTTAGTGGCCGATGGATGCATGACTGCGCTTTAAATTTGATATCTGAAATATTAAAGTTGATGATTTGATTAATTTCCAAGGTTATATTCTAAAATATGTTCTTGAGTATTAGAAGATGGAACACATTTAAAAATTTAGAAAATACCAAGCTAATTAATCTCTTCGAGTGCTATTTATTTTTTAACATTTTAATAATATAAATTTATATGTCCGAATATCAAATATTACAAATGAAAAATAAAAAAATGAAATATCATCGTAGGTCAATGAGTTTAATAATTCTCATAATAATGATGTTATGATTCAAAATATGGAAAGCTATAAAAATTTTGCACATGTATTTTACCTTGACCTACGAAAGGAAGGGACATGTACCCTATCTTGATGCACATTAATATCGGTTACTAATAAGTTTAAAATTAAAATATATAAATTAACAAGGGAAGCTGCACCACAGCTAGTTCATCCCTGGCGCTTGAAGAAAACTACGAGACCAGTATTAGGGTAATCCAAGGTGGGTTTTGGGAAAAACACACCAGCGTCGTGATTTTCCTGGCAAGACTTTTATGAGCTTCTTGAAATTGACGTCAAGGTGTCGTAAGGCCGCTTTATTGTCAAATAAAGGATTTAAGCCAGCGGAAAGAGGTTCAATATCTTAATTCAATGGCTCCGGTAAAGCACAGTCGAGCCAAAGAATTCTGGTGAAGTTTCAACCGGCTAATAAACAAGATAGGGGCAACTTTAGTTTAGTTCAAGGCCAGTGAGAGATTAAGCTCTTGGACCGGATGGTCGATTCGAAAAACCTTATAAAATGCATGTTTGAATAAAGCAAACCTTTGTTTGTAGAGGTTCCAAGTCATATTAATCAACGAGGGTTTAAAACACTATTTTTGTATAGGGGAATCGAGGTACGTAGTAATCTCTAAGCTATAAGCATTACCCTAATTAAACGTGTTGGTTGCATTGTATACGCATATTCCATGGAGAGATGTGTGTCTAACAGGAAGGGAATGGAAAGCGATTGATCAAGCTAGTCGGTTTTTTTTGTTGGTGTCTTGATAATCCAGTCTTTCCTAGCATGACGATTCGAGAAAACTACAACTACAAGGGAGCGCTAAATCGTTGAATTATGAATCTCAACATGCCAATTAATAATGGTAGATGTGCCTTTTTCATGTGCAACAAATCTATAATTTATCGAACATCTAATGACTGATGACCCAAGTCTAACTATGTATTCAGTTACTTTCACCGTTTTCTCCACACCAATAAGTCTTCTCTGCTCACGGTTTGATAGTTTTTGGGATTAAATTTGTTTATTTAATATTCATGCAGCTAGGTATGGTGTTTTGCGCACATTGCCCAACTACTTGCAGGGAATAGTCTGGAAAAACCACCCCATGAATATTGTTCACAAAGTAATTCCAATAGTAGGCTTTCGGCCTTGTATTTTGATTTTGATTTTCTATTCTTTGTAAACACAACCAATAGACTATGACAAATCCTATGATACAAATCCATGTGCTTGGGTTCCTCGTGGAGTTCAGTTATGTTATAATACATATGTCAACACGACATGCATGTTGCCCATCTGTTTGAACTCGGAATAACATTATACATTAATTGTCGGGTATGCATCCAAGATTGCATGCAAGCCATGTGCCCGTGTGCCATTATCCACGAGTATTGGTAAATTATATTCATTGTTTGGCTCTACTCTATTTTTACTGGAAAACCCTACCTTCTTTATATTTGTAAATTGAATGTGGATTCATTCTATTTTTATGACTTAGGGTGTACTTTTGTAAATTAGGCGTTGTTGTTTGTACAATAAAATAAAAGAGGGAGAGCTTAATCTTGCGGAGGACGATGGAATGAGAGAAAAAGAGGCTTGAAGTCAAGCTCGTTCTGACGGATCCATTTCACGCCCATGAACCCTGATTCCAAGCTATCTCTTTTCTTGTGCTCTGGCTGCTTCTAGCTTTGTCTTTCCTCCTGCTGTCTTTGCTGGTTAAACCTGTGCTTCTTCAACGTGTGCTTCAATCGACTCTCCATATCTATTATAGGTAAACGAGCGGGTAAAATTTATCTCGGACTGCGACTGATGATTATGGGTAAACGAGAAAAACTCCAACTACTTATAAAATTTTCTTTCCCTTCGCTACTGATTAGTATGACTTTCGATATCGCTTTCGAACTGATGGTGGTGGGATTGTTATTGTCTTTGTCTCTCATGCTACCTATGATTTTTTCTTTGTTGCTACTGGATTGTATGTTTGTATTACCTTTGTCCTCGCGGTCTTTATATCAATCTATAATTAGATTCTATGTAGCATGATTTCAAACTGCTACTTTATATCGATCTAGTGGTTATGGATTTTCTCCTCGCACTGAGTCAACTACTTCTCGCTATGGCTTTGGATCTTTATATGTAAATAGATCAGGGACTAGAAGGGGCGTTGATGAGGGGTAGTGTTACTTTTCTTTGTTTGAATTCAGGGCGATGGTTCTTACTCGATCACCTATTTGTTCTGTTCCAATTTCAGTTAAGTTTCAACCCATTCTTTCCTCAACCAAGGGGGGGAACCTACATTATCATCTGCTCTGTCAAAAGGAATGGACGCTACTAATTGTGTCGATGTAGGTACATGTTTGTTTCTATCTCTCTTGATTCCCTACCCCACGACAAGGAAAGGGTGGAAACTGGCTACCTTCGTTTCTCTCCTCGACTTTCTTGCTTGCTTGAATGAACGGTTGGGGTAGATCTCAACAAGGGGCTGCAAAGGGGAACGTTTCCGAGCTAGATTTCTGTTTTTTCTACTTGGTTTGAAATGTTTCTCAATATTTTTTTGTCTCTTAGTCTAATTGCATACTCTGTGCTAATTGTTGGATTGTTTAGCAGTTTTACCCAAAAGATACGAATATGAACAATCTTTTATTGTTTACCTTATCTGAAGATGGTATAAAGTCACTTCATTTTATTTATAGGTGCCAAATCACTTTCAAAGTGTCTTCGATGTTGAAATGTTAATTTCCCCTGCTGCATATTGTTTCTAGAAAACCAGTATGCTTTCCCGCACCAATTAAAACAACAGATCGAGACTAGATTTTTCCTTACACGGTGTAGATTTTGTTTTTCAGGATCAAGGACATCAAACATTTAAGAACACAAAAATCATGGCAAAATTGGTAAAAAAAATAAACACCGGGTTTTATTGCGGACATGGAGAATGTACCGCAACATCCAGAAATTTCAGGAATTAAACTTATTTGTCTGCCCCTCCATACCTTGTTTTAATTGCTAGTCTTGTCATAAATATTTTAAGTAGTTTTCTGTTGTGTTGATGAATATAATGTTTTTGTTGTTGTCCATTGAGAAATGTAAGTGAAGCGCAAATGAAAAAGAGGGCAAAACGCACCAGAGCGTGAATGTCCGGTTTTTGTGAATGTAATGAAAAGAGAAACTCGTCGCAGCGAATGTAAGGAGAATTATTCCAGCAGGTTGAATGTAATACACACAGCAGTGTGGATGTAATGCAAAGAATACGCAGCAGCGTAGAATTACATATGTAAGGAAAGCACGCAGCAGCGTGAAGTTCGTTTTTGTTGTTGAATGTGAAAGGAATGCGTAGCAGTGCGAGGGTAATTTTGTTTTGTTGAGAGAACATGAAATGTAATGCACAGTAGCGCGAGAGTAATGTAAGAAGTTGTTTTATGCACAACAGTGCAGTGATAGAGAGGTGATGTGAGACGCAGCAGTGCACATGTATTGAAAGTTTTACATACAATAGTGTAATGTTAATTTTCAGGAGAAGACAGAGTCTGTAATGCACAACAGTGCAGAGATATTACAGCTTGAGCGCCATTGTGAAGAGCAACGCGAATGAAGAGATTTTTACATACAGCAGTGTAAAATTTCAAAACAGAGACAGAGTATTTTTCTTTTTTGTAATGCACAAAAGTGCAGACACAGTAGTGTCAATTTGCAAGCATAGACAGAGTGAAATCTTTGGAACATGATATGAAGCATTCCTACTGTAATCCCTCCATGAGAGGAAGAATTTTGTAACAACAGTCTTGTTAATTAATACAAGTTTTTTTGTGTGTTGCTGAAACACCGTATTCAGAAAATAGTTTCTCGGCGTCAAAACAAAGTGTTGTTGAAACTCTAGTTTTAGCGTTGCTGAAACACCGTTGCTGAACCTTTGTTGACGAAACTGCGTTGCTGAAACACTGCATTCAACAAACGATTTTTAGTTCCGCTGTGTTAAAACAAAGCATTGTTCTGTTCTGTTCGTTTGTTCTAGAATTATCAGAAATTCTCAACATGGTATCGGAGCATCTTTCCTCTGTATATTTGTTTTGGAATTAAACAGAAAATTCCCATCATAGTATCAGAGCTTGTCCAGGCTCTTTGAAGGTGTCAAAGAAGCTGAAGGAAGGATTTCTTATCGCAGAAGCTTCTCCAGCAAAGTGAAGACTCAATCAAGAAAGAATCCAAGGTATTTCTCAAGTTTGTTTTTGTGTTACTGTTGGGGACAGTCAGTTTAGATACAGAGTCAAGTATTTTGAAGCACAATTAAGAGTGCAAGAATGGCGAGGTCAAGGAAGAAAGTCTCCAATCCTCCTAAGGATGTGTCTCCCTCTACTACTAAAATAGAAGACAATCAATTTGATGAGGCTCCAAGACTCAATGGGAACTTTAATATATGGGAAGCAAGAATGAGGACTTTCTTATAGTCTCAAGGGATTGAAATTTGGGAATCAGTGATTGATGATGGCAGGATGGATAGAGAATCCAAGGAGTAAATGCAAAAGTAGCAAAAACAATCTTGAATGGGCTACCTGATTCTGTAAAGAAGAATCTACGAAAACATTCATGAGCAAAGGATATATGGGACAAAATTCATGACCTTCACTCAAAAGGAGCGCTGACCATGACCATCAATCAAAAAGCAGATCCTGAACCCATCATAGAAGCTGAAAATGAGAATGATGACATCAAGGCTGAAGCAGACCTAGAAGATGAAAAGAATGAAAAGGACTTTGTAGAAGAACTCCTCGCTCAACTTATGACTGCCATGGAAGAGATTAACAATTTGAAAAAGGAAAATGAGGCACTTAAGAAGATAGCTCTAGTTGGTAACCAAGATAAAACAAGGAAGAAAGTTGACCTCATCAAGCTTCAAGTACAAGAAAGGGATGAAGAGCTTGCCAAACTTAAGAAGGAATTTCATCAAAGCAAAAGGAAGCATCATGAAGAAGTCATATCCATGAAAAATCAATTGAATAAAGCAAATAAGCAGGAAAATACCTTGTCAAGTCAACTTGAACAAAGGCGCAAGACTGTGAACAAACTTGAAGAAGAGATTGGTCAGTACAAGGTAGAGGTCTCCTCCCTTAAGTCTCAATTACAAAAAGCCAGGAAACAGGCACAAGAAGCTGAGAAGAAAATGGAGAGCAGTCAAGCAAAGAATGAAGAAATCTTCAAAATGAAGTCAGATATCATCTCCCTTAAAATAGTAGCAACTGAAGCTAATCGTAGCAAGGAAGAAACTAAGGAACAACTTGCAAAGAAGAATAATGAGTGTGAAGATTGGAAGAAGAGATTGTCCTCCTCAGAAAAGTGTTGAAGGGATGAACAAAATCATGAAGAGCTCTCAAGCCTTGGATGACATGCTCAGCTATCACAAATGTCCATATGATAAATCGGGACTTGGGTATGCAGGTGAACCCTCAAACAAGAATGAAAATGCTTTAAGCAAAAGAGATGTGAAGAAGCCAGAAAGAAATTGTGATGCTCCTAGTTCCAGCAAAGGCAAGGAGAAAAATCAAGGCTACAATAGAAGAAATCTTGCTCCAAGTAGAAAACCAGCTCCAAAAAGAAATGTAGATGATATCAAAGAGGCAAGAGGCAATGGTTATCATCAAAGGATCTCAAGGCAGAAAGGCTTCAGAAGTACATCAAGGAAACCTCCATCTCCCAGGTACCAAAGTTCATTTTTTGGTTATTGTTATTCTTGTTCAAACTTTGGTCATATGGCAAAAGACTGTAAAGCATCTCATAGAGATAGATGTTATAGTCTCCGACAACCTCCAAGAAACAATTTTACAGGAAGAAATCATGAAATCGTATTCATGAACAATGTAGAATGCTTCAATTGTCATAACATTGGTCATATGGCACGTGATTGTAACTTAACATGGGCTCTTACACAAGCTAGAACCATGCAAAAGAAGAAAGTTACACAAGTATGGAGAAGGAAGGAAATACAGTCTGAAAGTCTCTTGAGCTCCCCAGCCAATCTAAGTTTCTTTTAAGAAGACTCTGCCAAAAAGAGACGATGCATACAGTTAGGGAGAGCTTGTAATTCTTGATCACTATTGTTGAAGCTATTAGTGAACGGGTCCTTATGAAATCCTTGCTGAACTATATTAACAGTCATTCTTCCCATGAATGGGAGAAAGGAATTGAAGTCCCTTGAAGATCTTCTTATAAGGAAGAGATATGGAATTAAATCTGCCATAAGAGCAGAGAAGAAAAGGTTGCAGGATAGCTTGGAGATGCAAAGGTTGGAAACCTTGTCTGAGGCACAAAGAAAGAGGATATTACATGATGATCAAAATACTTTTGCAGCTGCTATGGCATCCGAAGGAACATCTAAGGAATTGAGAGCAAATAACCCACTGATTTTCCCAGAAAGCACAAGTGCAGATCATGCCCCAATGGATATAGCCAGGTGCAAAGACAGTACTCTCATTCTCCAGAACAATAACCAGGCACAATTTTGTGGCTCAAGATTGATTGGAGTGCCTGAGAACAACAATGAGAGCGATGAAAGGAAAGGTAATACAAATAGGGAGAAAAGTTTTGAGTTTTGAGGAAATGTCTAGCTATGACTGATAACCCAGCAGTTGAAATTAAAGGGGAGTGTTGAGATGTTAATTTCCCCTACTGCGTACTATTTCCAGAAAACCAGTACGCTTCCCCGCACCAATTAAAACAGCTGATCGAGACTAGATTTTTCCTTACAAGGTGCAGATTTTGTTTTTCAGAATCAAGGACATCAAACATTTAAGAACACAAAAATCATGGCAGAATTGGTAAAAAAAATAAACACCAGGTTTTATTGCGGACATGGAGAATGTACCGCAACATCCAGAAATTTCAGGAATTAAACTTATTTGTCTACCCCTCCATACCTTGTTTTAATTGCTAGTCTTGTCATAAAAATTTTAAGTAGTTTTCTGTTGTGTTGATGAATATAATGTTTTTGTTGTTGTCCATTGAGAAATGTAAGTGAAGCGCAGCTGATCGCAAATGAAAAAGAGGGCAAAACGTAGCAGAGCGTGAATGTCCAGTTTTTGTGAACGTAATTAAAAGAGAAACTCACCGCAGCGAATGTAAGGAGAATCCTTCCAGCAGGTTGAATGTAATACACACAACATTGTGGATGTAATGCAAAGAATACGCAGTAGCGTAGAATTACATATGTAAGGAGAGCACGCAGCAACGTGAAGTTCGTTTTTGTTGTTGAATGTGAAAGGAATGCGCAACAGCGCGAGGGTAATTTTTTTTTGTTGAGAGAACATGAAATGTAATGCGCAGTAGCGCGAGAGTAATGTAAGAAGTTGTTTTATGCACAGCAGTGCAGTGATAGAGAGGTGATGTGAGACGCAGTAGCGCACATGTATTGAAAGTTTTACACACAGCAGTGTAATGTTTTTCAGGAGAAGACAGAGTCTGTAATGCACAGCAGTGCAGAGATATTACAGCCTGAGCGCCATTATGAAGAGCAGCGCGAATGAAGAGATTTTTACACACAGCAGTGTAAAATTTCAAAATAGAGACAAAGTATTTTGCTTTTTTGTAATGCACAGAAGTGCAGACACAACAGTGTCAATTTGCAAGCATAGACAGAGTGAAATCTTTGGAACAGCATCTGAAGCGTTCCTATTGTAATCCCTCCGTGAGAGGAAGAATTTTGTAACAACAGTCTTGTTAATTAATACAAGTTTTTTTTTTGTGTTTCTAAAACACCGTATTCAGAAAATAGTTTCTTGGCGTCAAAACAGAGTGTTGTTGAAACTCTAGTTTCAGCGTTGCTGAAACACCATTGCTGAAACTCTGTTGACGAAACTGCATTGCTGAAACACTGCATTCAACAAACAATTTTTAGTTTCGTTGTGTTAAAACAGAGCATTGTTCTGTTCTGTTCATTTGTTCTAGAATTATCAGAAATTCCCAACATGGTATCGGAGCATCTTTCCTCTATATATTTGTTTTGGAATTAAACAGAAAATTCCCATCATTCGATGGTAAGGTGAATAAGTCTTATACACTTAATATATAGTTTCTTGAGAAAAATCAATGATCTAGTTATTACTGGGCACTCTCACCTGATGTTCTATTCTCTAAATGCCTACCAAAATATGTTCTATCTAGCATATCTTCTTTGTCTAGTTTCCTGTGTGTTGAGCCAACCACTAACTGTTTCTCTCGTTTCAAACTCGCATCCCTGAGAATATATGAAAATGGATAAGTTGTTATTATTGCATTTGTTCAAGTATCTAACCCTCAGGTGTAACTTACATTGGATGGAGCTGTTGCTTAACCTTAAACGACGTAACAAATAATCAATTCTCTCTTACTAACCTAGTCCTAGCACCCAGTAGAGCTAGTCCCAACGCCCATAGGTGTATGTCTAATTGACCTAGTAACAGTTCCTAAAAAGACAAATACAGTGGTTTCAGCACCATTCAGAGAGGAAGAAGTGACATCAAGAATGGCAGATGAACAGGCTTATTCATCAATGAAATGGTTCTAGAACGAGATATGTTAAAATGACATTTATACCCTGTGTAACATTTAGTTACAATCCACAAAATTTACAGGTATCTTATAAACCGATGCATAAATTTTCCTGCCAAACTTTAAAATTGAAAACGTTTTGCAAAATTATTTCATTGTATATCAAAATATGTTGGCATTGTATATCAAAATATGTCCACAGTTCTCTCCAAAGGGTTTAATTTGAAAGTTTCCCACACCTTCCCATTTAGAGAATTTGTTAAATGCCTGTAAACTTATGATTACTAGAAAAATGAAAGCAAATCGATTTTATTGAGAAGGAAATGCACAATGAGTTAAATGTTTTGGTATTTTCTTATAAAATTCATTTACTATCATTTTTGAGAAAATTTATATACATGTACTTTGCATTGATTTTCTTTAAAGAAGTCCATGTAAATAAGTCTTTTCCTAATGTAAGTTCTACCAAGTCTAGATATATTTCTTTTACTATCAAGCGTTAGATTTATTTTAAATAAGTCTTTTCCTAGTGTGAGTTCTACCAAGTCTATATAAATTTATTTTACTAGTAGGCGTTAGATTTCTTTTAAATAAGTCTTTTCCTAGTCTGAGTTTTAGCAAGTCTAGATAGATTTCTTTTACTGGCAGGCATTATAGAGGTAATGATTCAATTAAAGGAGGTGATAATTCAATAATTGGTGTGTTGCGTATAGTTAGTTTCCTTAAACCCTATATGCCCTAATAGCATTGCATAATAAACACTATAAAATTCTAACTATGCTAATACATAATACCAATTTGTATTAGTAGTATCATCATTGAATCCTCTTCTCCGTGCGAGGAAGAAGCTACCTGCAGAAAGAATACAGGGAAGCAAGCTTAAGGACTAAGAGCAACTGAAGTACCACCGATGCATTGTATGATCCTCTTCCACACAGTATTGAGCACTCCTGAATGACAACATAGAAATGGAAGAGATTTTAGTGCCATGGAGCAAAGATCAGGTAAATCTTAGGTAATGCAGCTTCAGGTAATGCTCATAAGCTTAGGTCCGCAAAGTGAATGAGCAAAGCAGTTATACATGGGAGGCAAGTGTTGGCTTTACTCATAACTTAACAACACACCTGTAACTTGAAAGCACACCATTACATACACACAATCGTGTCCTCATCTACATATACATTAGCAAATACTCGAGACATTATCCGAAATATTATCCCAAACATTTAATTCTTGCTAACTAATGCTAGCATTAGTTTCTATTTCAGACTACTTGGAAATACCGAAAAAATAATATATGATTAAATCGAAGTTATATAAGGAAACATGAAACATATAGCCTCTCTGCCTCGGGAAGAGGCCAAATAAGACGATCAAAATATATAATTGGTCCTGAAAATCATTGCCTCAATTTCATAGGCTAAGCAACATTGGTTTTATGAAACAAAGTTAAAAACTTTAAGTTAACGATAGGCAGTAATAATGCTTCTGCCTCATTTCGATCAAAATATGTAATTGGTCCTGAAAATCATTCCTGCAATTTCATACACTGAGCAACATTTGTTTTATGAAACAAAGTTAAAAACTTTAGTTTAACGATAGGCCGTAATAATGCTACTGCATCACTTCGATTACTATAATCCGCTGCTGCTAATAAGATACAATCAGCTTCGCTATAAATCTTGAAATTGAAATTTGTCACCATACAATGTATATAAACACCCAACGCCAACACATTTCCATGATGATATATTCTTGAAGCTACCTAAACAATATAACAAGACGTCCAAATTTGTTTGTTATTGAAAATCACATTATTGGAAAGAACTTACTTTATGAAAACAACTCATCATAATATATGCTGTTCCCCTTCCAAATTAAATATGATATTTGCACCTATGCCTCAATTACGAAATTCGAGGCAGCCGAGAATTTGAATGTGATATTTACACTTATTCAACTATTATCAAATTTGAGGGATACCAAAATTTGAATAAAATACGATTTAACTTTCGAAATGGTCTCGCCTTGCAAATTCCAATATAACATATGCCTATTACAATCTCAACTTTCCTTTTACTTGATATTTTTAGAAATCGTTTTGTTATAATAGATTTAAAAAATTTAATATAATATAATTTTTGAGAAATGAAAATAAAAAGTTAATAGAAGTTTATACTTTTGAGGATGAATGATATAAATTGAGATTGAGTAGTTTATAGAATTTAATTAGGGTTTGAGATTTTTTTAGGTTATTTTAAGATCCTAAATGATATTATTTTTTTTTTCGAGGGACCGGTATATTTCATAACGTTATTTTATACTTTGAGATAATTTTAAAAATATAAAAATCTTATCAATTGGTTTTTTATACAAAAGTTATGTTTCCCAAAATTATGTTGAACTATATATTTGACCATTTTTGCATGAGTGGATGCCATGATGCCATTAAATCATGTCAACATTTGTTATTCATGCAAAATTAGTAAGACACTTGGGGATTATGAGGACAATTCTAAAATTGTCAAAATTGTAACTGTAATGGACAGTGGGAAAAATGTTTTTATTATAAATATTTACCTATTTATTAATCTAAAATATTAAACAAATATTCTTTTATTTATATATTAAAATTTTATTTTTCTATTTTATTGATTTAAAGAATTAAATTCTTATTACAAAACTAAAAATATTAAAAAAAATAAACAAAAAATAAATAAAAAAATAAAAAATAAAATTAATAAAATAATAAAATTAATAATAATAATAATAATAATAATAATTATAAATTTTTTTTATATTATATTTTGTGTTACAACATTATACACATTAATATATATATATTATAAAATAATAATACTCTATATTAAAAGCTCTATATATCCATAGTCTATTTGAATTATTATATTAGTCGCTAATATTGTTATTATATTAATCACTAATATTATATTATAATAATTTTTTTATTAATTAATCATAATATTATGTTAATTATTAATATTTTTATTATATTAATTAATAATATTATATTATAATAATTTTTTTATTAATTAATATTAATATTAAGAAAAAATATATATATTACATAATAGAGGATTTGTTGGAATTGGGAGCTGCCACAAATAACTTTTTACATACTTTATTTCCATTTGACTTTGAAGACATACCATGATGAAGGGAGGCAAAAAGATTACCCAAACTGAAAACAACATCTCAAGGAGGAGGATGGGGAGGGAGTATAGGGGAGCTGCCAAATATCCAGCATGGTCATGCATATGAAAATCAATATGTTCCACCCGAGCTTCCAGGTTGCAGAGGTGGTCATTCGTTCGATGATGGTTGCGGCGAAGACTGTCTAATTGTTCCAATATCTCATTTTGACTTAATTGTATATCATTTATATAAGCAACTAGTTCATTTCGGTCATCATATCCGTGGTCTCGAAGAATGCCCGTATGAACCTGGATGGTTCGAAGTTTCTCTGCTATGGAATCCATGGTTTCTGGAGCCATGATACGACTTGTAGAATGAGCAGGAGAGAATGCCACTTCACCTTCACATTCTAGGATTGTCACATTTCCAGGAGATGAGTTGCGACTAGAAGTTTGGCGGCCCACATTGATGTGATTCCCCCCCCCACGGCGAGGCCTCCCTCATTGGCGCAACATTGCTTTTACTTCAAAAGGGTTGGCCGTTGGGTTCTTGGAGCACCCTTCAAAGTTCCTGCTAAAGCAAAGATGAGGACAAACACTAGAACCAAGATACAAATTGTATGTCCTAAAGCAAATAGGCACCCAACCAGGGAATGTTCGTGGTTAGGTAGAGAAGAATTCCCCTTAAACCCAACGACTTCCTAGAAAAGACTCTTCCCAACAACCCACTAACTCTCTGGTGTAGACAACAACCACCCAAACGAACTGAGAGTGATCCCACAAAATACCTACCTTGGAGTAACACCAATTCAAACAACAAAGAGCATGAGAGAGAGAAACATAGATAGCTATGGTCAAGCAGCAACCATAAGAGGCCTCCAAAGGAAAACTAGAAACTGACCATCTTCAAAAGCCAAAAGAATGAAACCTGCGGTTGTAGCTAATAACAAAGACAGAATGGGACACTTTGGAAACTACCAAACTCAAAAACCACAATTTATAATAGTCCCTTGCCAAAGACCCCCAAGGATGGCTTGGGTGGCATAAGATAGCCCACTTAGCTAGGAAAAAACACTATGACAGAGTTACCTACTTAACCTTAGTGGAGAAGACCAAGCAGGATCCAGCTACTCCGAATTGAGCATGGGTGCCGAAACTTCCAACCGGAGGCTATGCCTAGACCCAATTCTCTGCCCAGGGGTGTTTCAGGATCCAATATACTTGATTGAGAGTCGAATTCATACCAAACTAAGGTGAAATGGGCTACCACTTTGCTACTCATCTAGAGCCAAGACCTTGATGGGCTTCCACGGTCCCTGTCGCACACTCTGCAATGCTCCTTCCTTCCCATATTCATCTCCCGAAATTTCAATCAGGAGTGTAACACTCTCTTACCTCTTACCATAACACTCTGCAATGCTCCTTCCTTCCCATATTCATCTCCCGAAATTTCAATTGGGAATGTAACACTCTCTTACCTCTTACCATTCCCAATACACCATCTGGAGAGTTATTCTCACGGGTATACTAATTGATTGAACCACTCATTAATATAAGCATTACTGTTACATAGTAAAAAAAAAAACCCAAAAAACCTCTATTCTAATATATAGTCACCCCATAAAAAAATTATTATATAATTATTATAATAGATAATAATAAAATGATATATATATATATATATATATATATAATTTTCTAAATATTTTTTTATTTATTATCTAATTATATTAATTGTCACTATTCAATCTAAGTTTTTTAACATTTTTATGTAAACTAAATTGCCATGCAACACTCATTGACTTTGATGGATTTCTCAGTTATTATCTCATCACATAGTTTCGAATTATAATTATTTTATTTAAAGTGATTTGAGTTGACTCTATTACTATCGATATTTTTATTTTGTATTTCTCCATTATTTTATGTGCACGGTGATTTCGTTTTTCTTTGATTAAAAAACCTTAACCCAATTGCTACCTGATCTACACGTCATAAGCTATTTTATTTAAATGTCAGAATTCAACGTCAATGGGGAAGCATCAACCTAATCACTTTTTTTGTTTTTAAGGTAGAGGGGAAAATGTTGAACTCTATCATTTAAACTCTTTGTTTAATGGGATTATAATGTCATTGGAGAGTGATGAATATTTTTTTTATGTACATAACTTCCTAATAATTATCAATCCTATACCATATAGGATACGATAACGAGAGGTAGAAAATAGTAGGTGGGATAACGAAAGTAGAAAATAGTAGGTGGAAAGAACAATTAGGTTTAAGAGTGGAAGAAACTAGTAAGGGAAAAGAATAATGGGTTTGTCTTACATTTTTAAGGAGAGAATTTAAGTTTTTATATCTTTGTATTTGTATTTTTTTTAATGGATTATTTATTTATTTATTTTTTCCATGTAAATAAAGCACTTTATCTTTATGTTTATAAACAAGTATAACATATTTTTGTAGGGTTAAAGACTATATAACAAAAATGATGAAATCTAACATGGAAATTATGATAATTAAACATGGGAGAGGAGGATAACACATTCTTCCCAAACACTCAAATAAACCCAATTGAGAATGGGATATCTGTCTTATTTAATAAGAAGGGTCAATGGAGATTATACACTCAATCAATATATCTTATTCAATGTTGATCCAATTTTTGGGGTTGGAAAGACATACCATAGGCTTAACACTAATTATGGGCTTTTACCTTGGTCCCATCAACAAAGTAGAAAACAAAAGAAAATTGAATGCTAACTAATATCAAGTAGAAGACTTATCGAATAAGCTATATTCTCTTAGGCCTATAAAATTTGAATTTTGAAATTGACCTTTGAGCATGTACTCATCTTCACTATTCCTTCAAACTAGTGCAATGCTAGCAATATTTATAAACCCAATGTTTCAAAGAATAAGGTACTTAGAATAATGCTCCTCCGATACCAAATAACATAATCCTTAATGGTAGTAATTCTAGTGGCATCCTTGTAAGGTTACCACTATAAGACTATGATTCATTCTAAATCCATGTTGAAATGTCTACACCTAAACTATATCATTCCCACTACCTTTTGGGAGAACCACCTTGGTTGGAATAAACTACTTCAAAATCCATTCTTTCAATTTTAGAAATCAGTCATGTATCACCACATTTGTTGGATGTTCACCATGCGTCCAAGTAGTCAACCATTTCAAAGGTTGTTAGCCTTATAGAACTAATATAGAATTGTAGTTCAATAATGAAACTCAACCATCAATCTTGGCCTTATTATTTCTACTTGATGTAAGGTTTGAGCAAACACCTTGTCACACATCACTTTCATTTAAGTTTTGATGATGTTCTAACAAATCCAAGATTTTAGGGGTCTTAAAATGGCAAAGCCATGGTCCTATCATAATTTATATCACCACTAAAGAAAATAAGAAAATTAAATATGATTTCCCTCTATATTTTTCCAAATTTGCACAAAATTTTTGGACTATAACACACTCACATGACATTTATCAATTATCAATCATTTAGTTCCAATATAATAGATTCATATAGATGCATCCAACATTATATCGATTATGATTTTTATAAGAATAAATTTGTATGTTTTAATATCCACCAAAGTTAGGAATAACTGAATAGATTCTAATGCTATAGAATAATAATAAGAACTTATTCATTACTAGCTACTTATTTGCAACTAGTCCAAATCCCACATTCTTGAAATTTATTGCTTGTAGCATAAGAACTAGGGCTAATTCTGTAATACAATTTCTAAGTTCAAATAATTTAAATTTATAAGAAATCATTGTTCACAAAATGTAGCCAATATACATTCAAATAAGAATATATATTAACACATGTACATTCAAATAAGCATATCTATTAAGAAATAAATTATGAATAAAAATAATTTCATAAATAATCTAATAAAAAATATTCTTTATTCTTTTTTATGGCTGATATTATTAAACACATTCATGTAAATCCTTGGTTCATCATTTTCTGATTAGCCAAAAGAAACACAATGATTTGTTTTTCAACAATCAACTTCTTAACTTAGGAACACATAAATACATTTACAAGAGTTAAATAAGGTACTAATTGGGTATCAAGTGAATCAAATCTTAGTTTATATTAAAATATTTTACATGTGAAAAGAGTTCTTGAACTCAAAACATACATTATTTGGAAAAAAATAATGATCAAGATAAATTTTATGGCATTCTAAAAATATAAAAATATAAAATATATATATATATATATATATATATATATATATATATATATATATTAAAAATAAAATATTTTATTATGGAAATAATAACCTGATATTTTT
Source organism: Pinus tabuliformis (assembly GCA_031772625.1). Taxonomy (NCBI): domain Eukaryota; kingdom Viridiplantae; phylum Streptophyta; class Pinopsida; order Pinales; family Pinaceae; genus Pinus; species Pinus tabuliformis. Next base: position 197,374,770 of record CM062813.1, read on the forward strand.
TTTGTGTTACATTTAATTTTATTTTTCAAATTTTACTAATTATTTTCTATTTTTTTATTATTTTAAATATATAAACTAGTAATTTTCCACCTATATTATTTTTGAAAATTTCATTCCGCATTATGCATATTACCATAATCTCCAAAATGGAGAAAACTCTATATCAACAAATACTGTATTCGGTCATGTGTTTTCATCACATTTATTTCTAATAATACTCGAAATGAAATATTTCCTCAAGAGACTATAGGGAAACAACTCTATATCAACAAATACTATATTCGGCCATGTGTTTTCGTCACATTTATTTCTAATAATACTCGAAATGATATATTTCCTCAAGAGACTATAGGGAAACAATGAAGATGGAATTTTCCACACATTTTTAGTAAAAAGATTAAGTAGATATTTTATGAAAATATAGTTTAGAGACAAGTGTCCTGACAGAGAAATAAATATCCTTAAACAAGTGTCTTTAAAGAGAAATTAATATCCTTAAAGTTAAAATTGCATTCAAACAAAATCACCTTTAGGAAAGGAAAGGACAGGACACTACATTTATAGAAAAGAAAAAACATGATTTAAATCCTTATCGCACTGTATGTGCAATACATTCAGAGGGTATTATCCTTATAGAACTCATATTGGATTGCAGTTCAATATTGAACCTCAACTAGTTATCTTGGCATTATAGTTTCTATTTGATCTGACGTTTAAGAAATTGCCTTTTCACATCACTTTTGTTTAAATTTTTATGATGTTTTAACAAATATTCAATGAATTTTGAAGTGGAAATATGATGGTTTTATCAAAATTTATATTAGTATAAATATGTTTTAATCATAGATTTAATATGAACAAAGAGGGATCAAATTTCTTTATTTGCAAATTTATTTTAGAGTGCAAAAATAATTTGTATTTTTTTATTGTTTAAATTGTATTTTTGAATGTTATAGAGATTACATAACATATACATTGATTCATTTTATCACTACACATTAAACTGATTATTTTTGTTATTAATATGTAAGTCAATACCATTTCATATTAAAATATTTTATTCATAAACTCACATTGAATATTTTATTCTATATAATATTAAAATATTTTCTTTTAGCATTTTTTTCTATATAGATATATATGAAGTTGATATCACATGTTAAAACCTACATATATATGGTATTTTTTACTTCTAATTACTTTACATGAAATTATATTAAGTCATATGGATAACTAATTAAATATGTATAGTATATATATATTTTATTAGAGCCAACATTTCTTTTCTATTTAGAGAATATTTTATTTTTATTTTAAGAGGGATGGACATACTTACACACTGCCTTCACACCGGGTTATAGAATGAGCCTCTCGGCTCAATCACTCCTAAATAAAATTAGAAAATTAAACAAAATTTCCTCTATAACTTTCCAAATTAACACAAAAAATTTGGATTATAACACCTTCACATAACATCTATTATTAAAAATCATTTAGTTTCAATATAATAGATTGTTAAAGCATCTTGCATTATTCTCAATTTTTTAATAAAAATAGATTTATATATTTTGATATCCACAAAAAGTATGAATAATTAAATAGACTCTACTTCTATAAAATAACAATAAAAACTTCCGTAATATTGTCATCTTATTTGCAATAATTCCACTTACACTTAAAATTTATCCTTTGTAGCATAACAACTACGACCAATTCTGCAATACAACTTCCTGGTTCAAATAATTTAAATTTATAAGAAACCAACTTTTAGAAAATATAACCCATGTATATTCAAAGAAAACATATCTATTGACAAATAAAATATACCTAAAAAGAAATATACATAGAAACAAGTGGATAAATGATTTAACAAAAATCATTCTTAATTCCTTATTTATTTTTGAGATTATTGAATGCAATGATGTAAAGCCTAAGTTCCTCATACTTTCAGTCACTCCAAAAAAAGAGGTTAAAAACACAATTTTTGTTTTTTGTTTTTTAGTTTTCCTTTTCTTTTTCTGTCGAGAATCAACTTCTTAGTTTGGAAACATACTTTCAGTCACTTCAAAAAAAAAGAGGTTAAAAACACAATTTTTGTTTTTTGTTTTTTTCGTTTTCCTTTTCTTTTTGTGTCGAGAATCAACTTCTTAGTTTGGAAACAAATAAATACAATCAAATACCATCAGAATCACCCAAAAAAAAGAGTTAAAAACACAATTTTTGTTTTCTTTTTTGTTTTTCCCTTTCGAGAATGAACTTCTTAGCTTGGAAACAAATAAATACTAAATACAGTCAAAGACCATCAGAATTAAATAAGCTACTAATTGATTATCAAGTAAATCGAATCGCAATCTATATTAAAAAAGTCTACATATGCAAAGGGTTATCGGACTCATAAAAACACATGATTTGAAAAATAAAAATAGTCACAATAGTTTTTATCACATTCTAAAAATATAAAGTCAGAGAAAGAGGCTTGAAATAGAGTAGTTGATCGTGAAGTAATAACCCCATAATATGCGAATTTTCCATTTGATTTCAGTTTTCAATTTTTCATACTTCCTTACTATTGATATATGAGGTAGCAGTTTTCCATATATATTAGTAGAATCCAGTATAGAACAAACCCTATATCAATTACTACTATATTGAAGTGTTTTCATCACATTTATTTCTAATAATACTCAAAATGCAATATTTCCTCATTAGTAAAATGGTTAATTCGGTAGTTTATGCAAGTATTGTTTAGCGGCGACGGCCTACGCTGATTGCTGAGTGAAAGTGAATAGAGTGCAAAGATGATTTTCATTGACCTGGAGCGTCCAAAGCAAACCTTCTCTTCCTCTGCACTGGAAGAGAAATCAGCAGCTATTTCGCTGGATTTGAGTCTGTCGTCATCCCCCTGGTCTTCTGATTCCATTGCTTTGGCTATTTCCATGGCTAATTCTGGCTTTAACTATATCCTGGAAGAGAGGAATTGCCGTTTGGGTTATAAAGACTTCAAGCAAGGCGTTGGAAAGTCAATATTTTCAAACCCAGGAATCAGGCTAAACAAGCACTCCTTAAGAGCAAGGGCGATTTCTCAGAAAATTAGAAGCTGCAAGAGTGCTACAATATTTAACAAGAGTTTTATAGAGTCGTCTCCTTATTCTGAAGAGGGATGTGAGTCGCTCGTAGTTCACTGTAATTTCTGCGGGAGAAAGTTTCACAACGCTCAAGCATTAGGAGGTCACCAGAACACTCATAAACAAGAGCGTGACACCGAAATAGTTGCACGCCGCACTCAAGCACTGCGTATTTCTTGGTTGAGAAAAACTGCCATCATTTGGATATTCCAATTTCAGCAACCAACCCGCGACAAAGCCACGCTGGCTTTCGGACGGCCAACCCCAAATATTCACTTCATTTTAATGGCCACGAGGAGACGAATTTGAAGTTCAATGGATACATGAGTTCACTTTAATAAAAAGCTTTAAATTTGATATCTGAACTAGTAGATGATTTGATTAATTTCAAGATTAGATTTTAAAATATGTTCTTGAGAATCGGAGGATGCCAACACATTTAAAAATTTAGAAAATACCAAGCTAATTACTCTCTTAATTTTTTTATATGCAATTAAAAATAATCCAATGAAAATTAAAAATAGAAATATTAAATACGACAAATGAAAAATAAAAAATGAAACACCATGATATGTCAATAGAAATATTAAATACCACAAACGAAAAATAAAAAATGAAACACCAGGGTATGTCAATGAGTTTAATCATCCTCATAATAATGATGTTATGATTCAAAATATGAAAATAAAAAAAATAAAAATAAAAAAATTGTACTTATACTCTATTTTGAGTTACAAAGGAAAGGGGTATATACTCTATTTTGATGTAAATTAATATGTGTTATTTATAAGTGTTACATAGTAGCTAGTCTTTCCCTCTTAATTTAAATATAATTAAATTAATGAATCGAGACTGCAATTGTGTTGTATAGTGTTTTGAATTTAGATTGTTTGTGTGGTAAGACTTCATACTATATCATACCTCAACTAATAATGTTTAAAAAAATTAAAAAATGCATTCCCTAAGTTAAGGTCTAGATTAATGTGTGAATTGAAAAAGTCATTTTTGGTAAATGCCTAAATGCCAAATTATCTTATAGAAAAATATTTACTTTCTCAATTTATTTTTTTTTTTCGTAAAAAAAACATGATTATTGTACATCACTAATTATTCCCAAAACAAAATCATGTTTAACTTCTGTAAGTGTTTGTAAGGCATTCTACCAGAATACTAATTCACTTAAGAAATAATAAGAATTGACTCCATGTTAGTTTAAGATTTATTATATAAAAGTGCAATAGAGTAAAATTTATTTCACATTAAGATTGTTTTGAATCCCAACTTGAATTTGTAAAATATCATATATATATATATATATATATATATATATATATGAATGAAATACCCTTAATTTCACTAGATTTTATTATTTTTTAATAGAAAAATAAAATATTATAATAAGCGGAATATTTTATAACAAATTTTTTTTATCAAGTTAGTGTTGTTAAATTAAATTTTATATATGTATAATTTGTTGCCATAAAACAAGTAAAAAAATAAGACTAAAAAAGTGGCAATTGAAAATAAGATAATGCCTTTGCAGAGCTAGAGGACTCCATTATATATACTACAACAACATCATTGAATTGAATTGAACTGCAATTAGCATATGACATATAAAAATAAAGTTCTAGTAATAAAAAAAACACTTGTGTAATTCTATTTGATAGAGTTTGTCTTTTCCAATGCTTTCTTATTTGTATTTTCCTAGTTGTCATAATTATTTTTAATCCACATTGAGCCTCCTCCATTGCTACATAATGCATGTTGATGTCTTCTATGCATTTTTATAGGGTGAGTAATACATGGTATCAAAGTCTTGGCTTGAGTTTGATTTACTAATGACTCACCTAGTTAGTCCGAAACGTCGGTTTCTTAAATTTCTCACAGGTTTTTCCATTAACAAAAAAAAAAAAAAAAAAAGATCAAGATAATTGTGAGTGTTTAGAAATTTAAACACAACTACAAATTTGATGTACCAAAAACCTCGGAATACCAAGAAAGGAATAAGTTAATTTTATATTAAATGTATTAATAAATATAAAATATGAATAAAATATAATCATAATTCTAAATTCATATAAAATAAAATAATATTTATAAACTTGTGTTTTAAGTTAAAATTATTTAGATTATAAAAACTTTGGAAAAAATCTACCATTTTATTTGGCTCAATTTAAATAACTCAAGATTGTTTTCAAAGGCTTATATTCAAAGGCTTATATCATGAATAGTTTTCGCTAGTGTAACGTGTTGACGGTTTTAATGCTTGTACATTCTTATCCATTATACTATGAAATGCAAGATTTATTCCCTCAGAGTTATATTATATTAGGCTGGGATTAATTGATGAACGAAAAACGATATTACTCCTTAATACATCTAGGTGTGGACCTGACTAGATGGTTGTTTGAGCATGTTTGACCAGAGCGTGTTGATCGTTTTGATCTTATAGTTGACTGATGTATCTCTTGGGTTTTCCTCGCAAGGGGGTTTTCCCAAAATAAATTTTGTATTCTTTTTGTGCAATGTGATCTCTATTGTCTTTACAATTTTATGGTTGAAGTTCTAAAATGTAATTGCTTAATGATAAATTAGAATTGTTAAAAGAAGATCATTAAAAATAATTATCAATATTTCAGAAATTTATACTTATATCTATTACACTTGAAAAACCAACCTAAATCATAGTTTGCATTTTTTAAATAGCTATTTTAAATATTTTATAAGATTCCAAACATAAAAATGAATTTAATATTACAATTACAATTTATCAGAGATGAAATATTTACAATTTATATCAATTTAAATGTTTTACTTAATTTTAATTTTACATCATATTAAAAGATAAAATAAGAATATCCACTAATCTTATTCCTATTCATTATTATAATAATAATATTAGTATTATTATTATCCCTAACACTAATAATGAATAAGAGCTTTACTATATCAAAGAATAAATATAGTAAAGTTACTATACTAAATATTACTATATTCTTAATTACGTGTCGATTATAGTTCCTGATTACGTGCTGGTTATAGCTAGCACGTAATTGGAACGAAAATACAATACAAAGGCAAAAACAAATGATCTTAAAAGACAAACTGGAATTGACTTTAAAGGCTTTGATTACTTATTATTTTCGTGAAGTTTTATCCATAGACATTCACTTCATAACTTCGAACCAATAGAAATTACCTGAACCAGTACAAATAAATTGAAGCATTTTTTTCAAGAAGCTTTGAATCATCGTACTCGTAATCGCTTGACATTCAGAAAGAATTACATGACGTGCGATGCAGGGCATTTTCTATGTTTACAATTTCTTTTGTCAATCATATCTGCACAGGCGAATCTAATAGGTTGCAAGATCTGTGATCAGAACAGTGTAGAGACCAATGCGTTTAGAATAGCGCGGAGAGTAAAGTTTGGAATGGTGGTACATATAATTTACGATAGGTCAGATATATGGCCGATATTAATTTTTTTTATAATTGTTGTCAGGTTATGCGTGATGGTACTTTTGTATTATTGGTTAACAACTTTATAGTTAATTAAATTAAAAATAAATAAATTTAATTATTTGGAAAAAAATAAAAAATAAAAAATTAAGTGGTAAGGTTAAACAAAAAAAATTGTATTTTTTTTATGAAAATCTAATTTAATATGAGTTTGACCAAAAACCTAATACAATATCTATTAATAAATTTAAAAATCAAATATATAAATTAATAAAATACTTCATTATAATAAATCTTGAAATTAAAATTAAAATTTATCATCATACAAGTATATATAAACACCTCACATCAACACCCCAAATTTCAAGTATATATAAACACCTCACATCAACGCCCCAAATTTCAATGATAATATATTATTGAAGATTGAAATTGAAATTTGTCATCATACAATGTATATAAACACCCAACATCAACATCGACACCCCAAATTTCAATAATAATATATTCCTGAAGCTACCTAAACCATATAACAAAACTACAAAACTATTATAAGACGTTCAAATTTGCTTGTTATTGAAAATCACTTTATTGGAAAGAACTTACTTTTATGAAAAAAACTCATCATAATATATGCATTTTCCCTTCCAAATTAAATATATGCATTTCCCTACCACCAAATTAAATATGATATTTGCAACTATGCCGCCATGACGAAATTCGAGGCAGCCCAGAATTTGAATGTGATATTTACACTTATTCAACTATTATCAAATTTTAGGATTACCAAAATTCGAATAAAATACGATTTAACCTTTCAAATGGTCTCACCTTCAAAATTCCAATATAACATATCCTATTGCAATCTCAACTTTTCTTTTACTCGTTATTTTTAGAAATCTTTTTGTTATTAAATATATTTCAATAAATTTTATGTAAAAATATAGTTTAAAAAATTTAATATAATAGATTTTCCGAGAAAAAAAAGTTAATAGAAGCTTTTCCCACTCAGTAGGAATAATTTAAATTGAGTTTATATAATTTATTTTAGAGAATTAGGGTTTGAGCTTCTTTTAGGCTATTTTGAGATTTTAAATGATAGTTTTTTTTGGGAGAGGGATATTTACAGATGGTTCTAAAAATATAAGAATCTCATCAATTGAGGTTTTTATATAAAAGTTAGGTTTCCCAAAAGTATGTTGAGTTAACATAATTGACTACCCTGACATGAGTGGATGCCATGATGCTATTAAGTTATGTTAATTTTTGTTATTCATGTAACATGAGTAAGACACATAAAAACTATGAAAACGACTTTAAAATTGTCAAAGTTGTAACAGTAGTTGAGAATAAGACAATGCTTTGATTATGAATATTTATCTATTTGTTAATCTAAAATATTAGATAAATAATTTTTTTTAATGATATATTGAAATTTTATTTTCTATCCTTCTATTTTATTGATGTAGAAAATTGAGACTTTATTGCAAAATTAAGAATATTAAAAAAAAAACAAAAAAAAAACAAAAATCAAATTAAAATTAATAATAATAATAATAATTATAATAATAATAATAATTATTATTATTAATTTGATTTTTGTTTTTTTTAATATTCTTAATTTTGCAATAAAGTCTCAATTTTCTACATCAATAAAATAGAAGGATAGAAAATAAAATTTCAATATACCATTAAAAAAATTATTTATCTACTACTACTACTACTACTACTACTACTACTACTACTACTACTACTACTACTACTACTACTACTATTCCTTTAAAATTCATGATATTGTATTTTCTTTTACAGCATTATACACATTACTATATATATTATAAAAATAATAATATTATATATTCAAAGCTAAATATACTCTATTGGATTACTATATTTTTATTATATTAATCACTAATATTGTAATTATATTAATTAATAATATTATAATATAATAAGTGTTTTTATTAATTAATATTAATATTATAGAAAATAAATATATATTATATAATTATTATTATTATTTTGTTGGTGGAAGTTCTTTCATTAGATTTTAAGAAAAAAATTGATTACAAAAGATGTCTCAACGACCCCTTTTCCCTCATTCCTACTAGACTTGTTGGAATTGGGAGTCGAAGGATGCCATAGATAAGTCTTTACATACTTTATTTTTGCAAGACTTTGAAGCCATACCATGCTGAAGGGAGACAGAAAGATCACTAGAGCTGGTGGCAACATCTTAAGGAGGGGGATGGGGAGAGAGTATAGGGGGAGCTACAAAATATCCAGCATGATCCTGCACCCGAGCTTCTAGGTTGCGGAGGTGGTCATTCGTTCAACGATAGTTGCGGCGAAGATTATCCAGTTGTTCCAATATCTGATTTTGCTAGAATTGTATATCATTTATATAAGAAACTAGCTCATTGCAGTTGTCATACCTATGGTATCGAAGGATATCCATATTAACCTAGATGGTTCGAAGTTTCTCTACTATGGAAACCATGGTTGTTGGAGCCACGATATGGCCTCGATAACGAACTGGAGAGAGTGGTACTTCACCCTCACGTTTAAGGCTTGTTGAGTTTCCAGAAGATGAGTTGTGACTAAAAGTTAGGTGGCCCGCATTGATGTGATGCACCCCACCCCCCGGCTAGGCCTCCCTTGTTGGCGCGACATTGTTTTCAATACAAAAGGGTTGGTCGATGGGTCTTGGAGTATCGTTCAAAGTTCCTGCTAGAGAAAAGATGAGGACAAACACCAGAACTAAGATATGAACTGCCTGTCCTGAAGCAGACAGGAACCCATCCAGGGAATGTTCGAGGATAGGTTGAGCGAGACTCCCCTAAAACCCAATGAATTCCCATAAAATACTCTGCCCACCAGTGCACTAACTCTCTGTTGTAGACAAAAACCACCTAAATGCACTGAGAGATATCCCAAATAATACCTACCTCGGAGTAACACCAATTCAAACAACAAGGAGCACGAGAGGGAGAAATGTAGATACCCGTGGTCAAGCAACAACCATAGGAGGCCTTTGAAGACAAACTAGAAACGAGCCACCCACAAAAGCCAAAAGGAGGAAACCCACGACTATAGCTAATAACAAAGACACAATGGGACACTTTGGAAACTAGCAGACTTGAAAACCACAATTCATAATAGACTCCGATGAGCTTCCATGGTCCCTGTCGCATGCTCTGCAGTGCTCCTTCCTTCCCAAATTCATCGCACAGAATTCCAATCAGGAGCATAATGCTCTCTTACCTCTTAACATAATTGATGCACTGTCTAAAAAGTTCTTCCTCTTACCTCTTAAAATAATTGATGCATTGTCTAAAAAGTTCTTCCCATGAGTGTACTGATTGATTGAACCATTCATAAATATAAGCATTACTGCTACATGATACAGAGAAATAACCCTAAAAACTTTTGTTGTAACATGTGGTGACCCCATCAAAAAATATTATATAGTTATTATTATTATTAGAAATCTTTTTGTTATTAAATATATTTAAATAAATTTTATATAAAAATATAGTTTAAAAAATTTAATATAATAGATTTTCCGAGAAAAAAAAGTTAATAGAAGCTTTTCCTATTGAGTAGGAATAATTTAAATTGAGTTTATATAATTTATTTTAGAGAATTAGGGTTTGAGACTTCTTTTAGGCTATTTTGAGATTTTAAATGATAATTTTTTTTGGGAGAGGGATTTTTAGAGATGGTTCTAAAAATATAAGAATCTCATCAATTTAGGTTTTTATATAAAAGTTAGGTTTCCCAAAAGTATGTTGAGTTAACATAATTGACTACCCTGACATGAGTGGATGCCATGATGCAATTAAGTTATGTTAATTTTTGTTATTCATGTAACATTAGTAAGACACATAAGGACTATGAAAACGACTTTAAAATTTTCAAAGTTGTAACAGTAGTTGAGAATAAGAAATGCTTTGATTATGAATATTTATTTATTTGTTAATCTAAAATATTAGATAAATAATTTTTTTTAATGATATATTGAAATTTTATTTTCTATCCTTCTATTTTATTGAGGTAGAAAATTGAGACTTTATTGCAAAATTAAGAATATTAAAAAAAACAAAAAATAAACAAAAATCAAATTATTATTATTATTATTATTAATTTTAATTTGATTTTTGTTTATCTTTTTGTTTTTTTTAATATTCTTAATTTTGCAATAAAGTCTCAATTTTCTACATCAATAAAATAGAAGGATAGAAAATAAAATTTCAATATACCATTAAAAAAATTATTTATCTAATATTTTATTATTATTATTATTATTTCTTTAAAATTCATGATATTGTATTTTCTTTTACAGCATTATACACATTACTATATATATTAAAAAAATAATAATATTATATATTCAAAGCTAAATATATCCATACTCTATTGGATTACTATATTTTTATTATATTAATCACTAATATTGTAATTATATTAACTAATAATATTATAATATAATAAGTGTTTTTATTAATTGACAAATATCCAACGGGAGAGCTCTGACGCGTTTCTGATCTCGGCAAACATGAGTTCCTCTGGTGCAATAGGAGGCCGTGGGAAGGCCATGTCTTCAAAGCCGCAGAAGGCCGACTTACAGCTCCCGGGAGGAAGAATCGCCAGGTTCCATAAGGCTGGAAAGTATGCAGAGCGTGTGGGGGCTGCAGCTCCGGTGTACCATGTCGTTGTTCTTGAATGTCTGGCTGCTGAGATTTTGGCGAACAGGATGGCTAGGGCAAAAGCCTTACTTAGCGCCGCCGACACAAAGCATATCAACGAAGACGCAGCAATCGCAGGGAGTATCAGCACGATACCACGCGGCAGAACAGCCGAATCGTTTTCATTGCCATGGATCCGGCTCCCCTCCACGGCGGATCGGCCTTTGGCGGCAATTCAATCATTCTCCAGGTTTCGGAAGAGCCCCCTATGCCTGCACAAGGGTTTCCCATTCAATGCGCAGCGTGCTTTTCATTCAACAGGGCAGGGCAAGGTCGCTGCAGACTACCACCACCCAGATCTGCTAATCAAAACAAGGAGGCTCCGCAAAGTAATCAACGAGAAGAGATCTGAGTTTTCTCACACAGATCTGCTAACTGAAATCAAAGAAGGGGTCATGCATGTAGCAGATCCGACTCCTTTCATTACAGACTGGGTCAGATCTTGCAGATCCGGGATGGATCTATCAGATCTAGGGTTGTATAAGAGCAAACCAATGTGCAGGGGTACAGATCTGGCTCAAAAAAGACTCCACAGCACCGATCTAATTCATACAGATGCAGATCTGATTCAGATCTTCATCAAATTGATTGAAGGAAAACACTACTGCGTGCGGCTCAGAACGACAACAAGCATCCATGAATTAAAAAAGGAAATACAGGGTCGCCATGGAATCCCAGAACGACTACAAAACCTCATTTACTCAGGGTTCAGTCTGCAAGACAACAAAACCCTGCAGCATTATGGCATAGCCAATGATTCAACTATTAATCTAACTCTTCGACTGCGTGGCGGAAGCTCTGGAACCAGCTCTAAAAATACAGGTTCCTTTCGGGATGCAGTAAAAGGAAAGGGAGAAAAAATGAAAAATAAAGCAGCACCAACATCAGAATTGCCAGGACCCTACATCGTCGAACAAAAGCCAGAATCACCAACTCTGCAAGTCTCTATACCGGAGGTAAATGAACTATACACTGATTTATCTAATACTACAGTTATATGTAGATTCAATGGCTTCTGGCCAAAATCAGATGCCCTGCATCAATGGATCTACTCAACCTGGACACCTAACTGCGAAATTTATCTCTGCCCTAAAGGGTTTTTCATAGTTAGATTTGATACAGAACAGGAAAGGGACAGCATTATCAAACAGGGGCCTTGGTTCTGGGGCAGTGCTGGCCTCTTCACCACACCCTGGTTCTCGGACTTTGATGCTACTACAATGATAGTCTCAACCATGCCAGTATGGGTGAGGCTACATGGGTTCCCCTTGCACTTCTGGCATCAAAAAGTGTTAATCGCCATTGGGAATTCTCTAGGGAAATTCCTAAAAACGGATGAAGACAGAGCAATCAGGGGAATCTTCACATTTGCCAGAATATGTGTAGAAGTGGATTTGAGTCAGGGGCTACCTGACCACATCGCGCTAAACTTCAATAATACTCAATGGAAACAGCAGCTTGACTACGAAAACACAGCATTCTGTTGCAGGAACTGTATGCAGACAGGGCACCTTCAATATGATTGCCCAACAGCTCAAAAGGACCCTAGGAAAAAACAACAAAAAAAGCCCAAAGGCTGGCAACACACAGAACCACCGGAAGAAGAGGGCATAAAGGAGGAACCCACAGAGAACCAGATGGAACCAGAATCTCAAATGGGACAGAAACAAAATCAGGAAGCGAATACCCTTTCTACTCATACGGGGCTGATCATTACAGATCTACATCAAGAGTTGAAAATGGAAATAAGCGGCATAAAGAGAACCCATGGATCGGAGGGCTCAGAATCAGACAAAGAACAACAAATGATCACAATGGACAACCAGCTAGCTACAATTACACCCACAGCTGATTCGGGAGGATGGCGCCGGGTGGAGAAGAAGAAGGGAAGAAAAGAATAGGCTTGCTGGAACATAATTTCTTTTTCTGTTACTCTGTTGGATCCTGTCATTACAGGAATTGTTCTTTTGCTATTTAGTGTTCTTTCTTTGTTTACTGCTTGTCAATACAGGTTCAGCCATCTGCATATGCCTATGGCATCTACAAAATGTAATTTTATCAATTATGAATAAAATTACGACTTTTTCCTAGGGGAAAAAAGTGTTTTTATTAATTAATATTAATATTATAGAAAATAAATATATATTATATAATTATTATTATTTTTTTGTTGGTGGAAGTTCTTTCATTAGATTTTAAGAAAAAAATTGATTACAAAAGATGTCTCAACAACCCCTTTTCCCTCATTCCTACTAGACTTGTTGGAATTGGGAGTCGAAGGATGCCATAGATAAGTCTTTACATACTTTATTTTTGCAAGACTTTGAAGCCATACCATGCTGAAGGGAGACAGAAAGATCACTAGAGCTGGTGGCAACATCTTAAGGAGGGGGATGGGGAGAGAGTATAGGGGGAGCTACAAAATATCCAACATGATCCTGCACCCGAGCTTCTAGGTTGCGGAGGTGGTCATTCGTTCAACGATAGTTGCGGCGAAGATTATCCAGTTGTTCCAATATCTGATTTTGCTAGAATTGTATATCATTTATATAAGAAACTAGCTCATTGCAGTTGTCATACCTATGGTATCGAAGGATATCCATATTAACCTAGATGGTTCGAAGTTTCTCTACTATGGAAACCATGGTTGTTGGAGCCACGATGTGGCCTCGATAACGAACTGGAGATAGTGGTACTTCACCCTCACGTTTAAGGCTTGTTGAGTTTCCAGAAGATGAGTTGTGACTAAAAGTTAGGTGGCCCGCATTGATGTGATGCACCCCACCCCCCGGCTAGGCCTCCCTTGTTGGCGCGACATTGTTTTCAATACAAAAGGGTTGGTCGATGGGTCTTGGAGTATCGTTCAAAGTTCCTGCTAGAGAAAAGATGAGGACAAACACCAGAACTAAGATATGAACTGCCTGTCCTGAAGCAGACAGGAACCCATCCAGGGAATGTTCGAGGATAGGTTGAGCGAGACTCCCCTAAAACCAAATGAATTCCCATAAAATACTCTGCCCACCAGTGCACTAACTCTCTGTTGTAGACAAAAACCACCTAAATGCACTGAGAGATATCCCAAATAATACCTACCTCGGAGTAACACCAATTCAAACAACAAGGAGCACGAGAGGGAGAAACGTAGATACCCATGGTCAAGCAACAACCATAGGAGGCCTTTGAAGACAAACTAGAAACGAGCCACCCACAAAAGCCAAAAGGAGGAAACCCACGACTATAGCTAATAACAAAGACACAATGGGACACTTTGGAAACTAGCAGACTTGAAAACCACAATTCATAATAGACTCCGATGAGCTTCCATGGTCCCTGTCGCATGCTCTGCAGTGCTCCTTCCTTCCCAAATTCATCGCACAGAATTCCAATCAGGAGCATAATGCTCTCTTACCTCTTAACATAATTGATGCATTGTCTAAAAAGTTCTTCCTCTTACCTCTTAAAATAATTGATGCATTGTCTAAAAAGTTCTTCCCATGAGTGTACTGATTGATTGAACCACTCATAAATATAAGCATTACTGCTACATGATACAGAGAAATAACCCTAAAAACTTTTGTTGTAACATGTGGTGACCTCATCAAAAAATATTATATAGTTATTATTATTATTAGAAATCTTTTTGTTATTAAATATATTTAAATAAATTTTATATAAAAATATAGTTTAAAAAATTTAATATAATAGATTTTCCGAGAAAAAAAAGTTAATAGAAGCTTTTCCTATTGAGTAGGAATAATTTAAATTGAGTTTATATAATTTATTTTAGAGAATTAGGGTTTGAGACTTCTTTTAGGCTATTTTGAGATTTTAAATGATAATTTTTTTTGGGAGAGGGATTTTTAGAGATGGTTCTAAAAATATAAGAATCTCATCAATTTAGGTTTTTATATAAAAGTTAGGTTTCCCAAAAGTATGTTGAGTTAACATAATTGACTACCCTGACATGAGTGGATGCCATGATGCAATTAAGTTATGTTAATTTTTGTTATTCATGTAACATTAGTAAGACACATAAAGACTATGAAAACGACTTTAAAATTTTCAAAGTTGTAACAGTAGTTGAGAATAAGAAATGCTTTGATTATGAATATTTATTTATTTGTTAATCTAAAATATTAGATAAATAATTTTTTTTAATGATATATTGAAATTTTATTTTCTATCCTTCTATTTTATTGAGGTAGAAAATTGAGACTTTATTGCAAAATTAAGAATATTAAAAAAAACAAAAAATAAACAAAAATCAAATTATTATTATTATTATTATTATTATTAATTTTAATTTGATTTTTTTTATTTTTTTGTTTTTTTTAATATTCTTAATTTTGCAATAAAGTCTCAATTTTCTACATCAATAAAATAGAAGGATAGAAAATAAAATTTCAATATACCATTAAAAAATTTATTTATCTAATATTTTATTATTATTATTATTATTATTATTATTTCTTTAAAATTCATGATATTGTATTTTCTTTTACAGCATTATACACATTACTATATATATTAAAAAAATAATAATATTATATATTCAAAGCTAAATATATCCATACTCTATTGGATTACTATATTTTTATTATATTAATCACTAATATTGTAATTATATTAACTAATAATATTATAATATAATAAGTGTTTTTATTAATTGACAAATATCCAACGGGAGAGCTCTGACGCGTTTCTGATCTCGGCAAACATGAGTTCCTCTGGTGCAATAGGAGGCCGTGGGAAGGCCATGTCTTCAAAGCCGCAGAAGGCCGGCTTACAGCTCCCGGGAGGAAGAATCGCCAGGTTCCATAAGGCTGGAAAGTATGCAGAGCGTGTGGGGGCTGCAGCTCCGGTGTACCATGTCGTTGTTCTTGAATGTCTGGCTGCTGAGATTTTGGCGAACAGGATGGCTAGGGCAAAAGCCTTACTTAGCGCCACCGGCACAAAGCATATCAACGAAGACGCAGCAATCGCAGGGAGTATCAGCACGATACCACGCGCCAGAACAGCGGAATCGTTTTCATTGCCATGGATCCGGCTCCCCTCCACGGCGGATCGGCCTTTGGCGGCAATTCAATCATTCTCCAGGTTTCGGAAGAGCCCCCTATGCCTGCACAAGGGTTTCCCATTCAATGCGCAGCGTGCTTTTCATTCAACAGGGCAGGGCAAGGTCGCTGCAGACTACCACCACCCAGATCTGCTAATCAAATCAAGGAGGCTCCGCAAAGTAATCAACGAGAAGAGATCTGAGTTTTCTCACATAGATCTGCTAACTGAAATCAAAGAAGGGGTCATGCATGTAGCAGATCCGACTCCTTTCATTACAGACTGGGTCAGATCTTGCAGATCCGGGATGGATCTATCAGATCTAGGGTTGTATAAGAGCAAACCAATGTGCAGGGGTACAGATCTGGCTCAAAAAAGACTCCACAGCACCGATCTAATTCATACAGATGCAGATCTGATTCAGATCTTCATCAAATTGATTGAAGGAAAACACTACTGCGTGCGGCTCAGAACAAGCATCCATGAATTAAAAAAGGAAATACAGGGTCGCCATGGAATCCCAGAACGACTACAAAACCTCATTTACTCAGGGTTCAGTCTGCAAGACAACAAAACCCTGCAGCATTATGGCATAGCCAATGATTCAACTATTAATCTAACTCTTCGACTGCGTGGCGGAAGCTCTGGAACCAGCTCTAAAAATACAGGTTCCTTTCGGGATGCAGTAAAAGGAAAGGGAGAAAAAATGAAAAATAAAGCAGCACCAACATCAGAATTGCCAGGACCCTACATCGTCGAACAAAAGCCAGAATCACCAACTCTGCAAGTCTCTATACCGGAGGTAAATGAACTATACATTGATTTATCTAATACTGCAGTTATATGTAGATTCAATGGCTTCTGGCCAACATCAGATGCCCTGCATCAATGGATCTACTCAACCTGGACACCTAACTGCAAAATTTATCTCTGCCCTAAAGGGTTTTTCATAGTTAGATTTGATACAGAACAGGAAAGGGACAGCATTATCAAACAGGGGCCTTGGTTCTGGGGCAGTGCTGGCCTCTTCACCACACCCTGGTTCTCGGACTTTGATGCTACTACAATGATAGTCTCAACCATGCCAGTATGGGTGAGGCTACATGGGCTCCCCTTGCACTTCTGGCATCAAAAAGTGTTAATCGCCATTGGGAATTCTCTAGGGAAATTCCTAAAAACGGATGAAGACAGAGCAATCAGGGGAATCTTCACATTTGCCAGAATATGTGTAGAAGTGGATTTGAGTCAGGGGCTACCTGACCACATCGCGCTAAACTTCAATAATACTCAATGGAAACAACAGCTTGACTACGAAAACACAGCATTATGTTGCAGGAACTGTATGCAGACAGGGCACCTTCAATATGATTGCCCAACAGCTCAAAAGGACCCTAGGAAAAAACAACAAAAAAAGCCCAAAGGCTGGCAACACACAGAACCACCGGAAGAAGAGGGCATAAAGGAGGAACCCACAGAGAACCAGATGGAACCAGAATCTCAAATGGGACAGAAACAAAATCAGGAAGCGAATACCCTTTCTACTCATACGGGGCTGATCATTACAGATCTACATCAAGAGTTGAAAATGGAAATAAGCGGCATAAAGAGAACCCATGGATCGGAGGGCTCAGAATCAGACAAAGAACAACAAATGATCACAATGGAAAACCAGCTAGCTACAATTACACCCACAGCTGATTCGGGAGGATGCCGCCGGGTGGAGAAGAAGAAGGGAAGAAAAGAATAGGCTTGCTGGAACATAATTTCTTTTTCTGTTACTCTGTTGGATCCTGTCATTACAGGAATTGTTCTTTTGCTATTTAGTGTTCTTTCTTTGTTTACTGCTTGTCAATACAGGTTCAGCCATCTGCATATGCCTATGGCATCTACAAAATGTAATTTTATCAATTATGAATAAAATTACGACTTTTTCCTAGGGGAAAAAAGTGTTTTTATTAATTAATATTAATATTATAGAAAATAAATATATATTATATAATTATT
This sequence comes from Pinus tabuliformis, assembly GCA_031772625.1. Taxonomy (NCBI): domain Eukaryota; kingdom Viridiplantae; phylum Streptophyta; class Pinopsida; order Pinales; family Pinaceae; genus Pinus; species Pinus tabuliformis. Next base: position 197,393,167 of record CM062813.1, read on the forward strand.
ATTATTTTTTTGTTGGTGGAAGTTCTTTCATTAGATTTTAAGAAAAAAATTGATTACAAAAGATGTCTCAACAACCCCTTTTCCCTCATTCCTACTAGACTTGTTGGAATTGGGAGTCGAAGGATGCCATAGATAAGTCTTTACATACTTTATTTTTGCAAGACTTTGAAGCCATACCATGCTGAAGGGAGACAGAAAGATCACTAGAGCTGGTGGCAACATCTTAAGGAGGGGGATGGGGAGAGAGTACAGGGGGAGCTACAAAATATCCAACATGATCCTGCACCCGAGCTTCTAGGTTGTAGAGGTGGTCATTCGTTCAACGATAGTTGCGGCGAAGGTTATCTAGTTGTTCCAATATCTGATTTTGCTAGAATTGTATATCATTTATATAAGAAACTAGCTCATTGCAGTTGTCATACCTATGGTATCGAAGGATATCCATATTAACCTAGATGGTTCGAAGTTTCTCTACTATGGAATCCATGGTTGTTGGAGCCATGATATGGCCTTGATAACGAACTGGAGAGAGTGGTACTTCACCCTCACGTTTAAGGCTTGTTGAGTTTCCAGAAGATGAGTTGTGACTAAAAGTTAGGTGGCCCGCATTGATGTGATGCACCCCACCCCCCGGCTAGGCCTCCCTTGTTGGCGCGACATTGTTTTCAATACAAAAGGGTTGGTCGATGGGTCTTGGAGTATCGTTCAAAGTTCCTGCTAGAGAAAAGATGAGGACAAACACCAGAACTAAGATATGAACTGCCTGTCCTGAAGCAGACAGGAACCCATCCAGGGAATGTTCGAGGATAGGTTGAGCGAGACTCCCCTAAAACCCAATGAATTCCCATAAAATACTCTGCCCACCAGTGCACTAACTCTCTGTTGTAGACAAAAACCACTTAAATGCACTGAGAGATATCCCAAATAATACCTACCTCGGAGTAACACCAATTCAAACAACAAGGAGCATGAGAGGGAGAAACGTAGATACCCGTGGTCAAGCAACAACCATAGGAGGCCTTTGAAGACAAACTAGAAACGAGCCACCCACAAAAGCCAAAAGGAGGAAACCCACGACTATAGCTAATAACAAAGACACAATGGGACACTTTGGAAACTAGTAGACTTGAAAACCACAAATCATAATAGACTCTGATGAGCTTCCATGGTCCTTGTCGCATGCTCTGCAGTGCTCCTTCCTTCCCAAACTCATCGCACAGAATTCCAATCAGGAGCATAATGCTCTCTTACCTCTTAACATAATTGATGCACTGTCTAAAAAGTTCTTCCTCTTACCTCTTAAAATAATTGATGCATTGTCTAAAAAGTTCTTCCCATGAGTGTACTGATTGATTGAACCACTCATAAATATAAGCATTACTGCTACATGATACAGAGAAATAACCCTAAAAACTTTTGTTGTAACATGTCGTGACCGCATCAAAAAATATTATATAGTTATTATTATTATTAGAAATCTTTTTGTTATTAAATATATTTAAATAAATTTTATATAAAAATATAGTTTAAAAAATTTAATATAATAGATTTTTCGAGAAAAAAAAGTTAATAGAAGCTTTTCCTATTGAGTAGGAATAATTTAAATTGAGTTTATATAATTTATTTTAGAGAATTAGGGTTTGAGACTTCTTTTAGGCTATTTTGAGATTTTAAATGATAGTTTTTTTTGAGAGAGGGATATTTAGAGATGGTTCTAAAAATATAAGAATCTCATAAATTGAGGTTTTTATATAAAAGTTAGGTTTCCCAAAAGTATGTTGAGTTAACATAATTGACTACCTTGACATGAGTGGATGCCATGATGCTATTAAGTTATGTTAATTTTTGTTATTCATGTAACATTAGTAAGATACATAAAGACTATGAAAACGACTTTAAAATTGTCAAAGTTGTAACAGTAGTTGAGAATAAGAAATGCTTTGATTATGAATATTTATCTATTTGTTAATCTAAAATATTAGATAAATAATTTTTTTTAATGATATATTGAAATTTTATTTTCTATCATTCTATTTTATTGATGTAGAAAATTGAGACTTTATTGCAAAGTTAAGAATATTAAAAAAAACAAAAAATAAACAAAAATCAAATTAAAATTAATAATAATAATAATAATAATAATAATAATAATAATAATTATTATTATTATTATTTCTTTAAAATTCATGATATTGTATTTTCTTTTACAGCATTATACACATTACTCTATATATTATAAAAATAATAATATTATATATTCAAAGCTAAATATATCCATTCTCTATTGGATTACTATATTTTTATTATATTAATCACTAATATTGTAATTATATTAATTAATAATATTATAATATAATAAGTGTTTTTATTAATTAATATTAATATTATAGAAAATAAATATATATTATATAATTATTATTATTTTTTTGTTGGTGGAAGTTCTTTCATTAGATTTTAAGAAAAAAATTGATTACAAAAGATGTCTCAATGACCCCTTTTCCCTCATTCCTACTAGACTTGTTGGAATTGGGAGTCGAAGGATGCCATAGATAAGTCTTTACATACTTTATTTTTGCAAGACTTTGAAGCCATACCATGCTGAAGGGAGACAAAAATATCACTAGAGCTGGTGGCAACATCTTAAGGAGGGGGATGGGGAGAGAGTACAGGGGGAGCTACAAAATATCCAACATGATCCTGCACCCGAGCTTGTAGGTTGCGGAGGTGGTCATTCGTTCAACGATAGTTGCGGCGAAGATTATCCAGTTGTTCCAATATCTCATTTTGCTAGAATTGTATATCATTTATATAAGAAACTAGCTCATTGCAGTTGTCATACCTATGGTATCGAAGGATATCCATATTAACCTAGATGGTTCGAAGTTTCTCTACTATGGAATCCATGGTTGTTGGAGCCACGATATGGCCTCGATAACGAACTGGAGAGAGTGGTACTTCACCCTCACGTTTAAGGCTTGTTGAGTTTCCAGAAGATGAGTTGTGACTAAAAGTTAGGCGGCCCGCATTGATGTGATGCACCCCACCCCCCGGCTAGGCCTCCCTTGTTGGCGCGACATTGTTTTCAATACAAAAGGGTTGGTTGATGGGTCTTGGAGTATCGTTCAAAGTTCCTGCTAGAGAAAAGATGAGGACAAACACCAGAACTAAGATATGAACTGCCTGTCCTAAAGCAGACAGGAACCCATCCAGGGAATGTTCGAGGATAGGTTGAGCGAGACTCCCCTAAAACCCAATGAATTCCCATAAAATACTCTGCCCACCAATGCACTAACTCTCTGTTGTAGACAAAAACAACCTAAATGCACTTAGAGATATCCCAAATAATACCTACCTCGGAGTAACACCAATTCAAACAACAAGGAGCACGAGAGGGAGAAATGTAGATACCCATGGTCAAGCAACAACCATAGGAGGCCTTTGAAGACAAACTAGAAACAAGCCACCCATAAAAGCGAAAAGGAGGAAACCCACGACTATAGCTAATAACAAAGACACAATGGGACACTTTGGAAACTAGCAGACTTGAAAACCACAATTCATAATAGATTCCGATGAGCTTCCATGGTCCCTGTCGCATGCTCTGCAGTGCTCCTTCCTTCCCAAATTCATCGCACAGAATTCCAATCAGGAGCATAATGCTCTCTTACCTCTTAACATAATTGATGCACTGTCTAAAAAGTTCTTCCTCTTACCTCTTAAAATAATTGATGCACTATCTGAAAAGTTCTTCCCATGAGTGTACTGATTGATTGAACCACTCATAAATATAAGCATTACTGCTACATGATAGAGAGAAATAACCCTAAAAACTTTTGTTGTAACATTTGGTGACCTCATCAAAAAATATTATATAGTTATTATTATTATTAGAATTTTTTTTGTTATTAAATATATTTAAATAAATTTTATATAAAAATATAGTTTAAAAAATTTAATATAATAGATTTTCCGAGAAAAAAAAGTTAATAGAAGCTTTTCCTATTGAGTAGGAATAATTTAAATTGAGTTTATATAATTTATTTTAGAGAATTAGGGTTTGAGACTTCTTTTAGGCTATTTTGAGATTTTAAATGATAGTTTTTTTTGAGAGAGGGATATTTAGAGATGGTTCTAAAAATATAAGAATCTCATCAATTGAGGTTTTTATATAAAAGTTAGGTTTCCCAAAAGTATGTTGAGTTAACATAATTGACTACCCTGACATGAGTGGATGCCATGATGCTATTAAGTTATGTTAATTTTTGTTATTCATGTAACATTAGTAAGACACATAAAGACTATGAAAACGACTTTAAAATTGTCAAAGTTGTAACAATAGTTGAGAATAAGAAATGTTTTGATTATGAATATTTATCTATTTGTTAATCTAAAATATTAGATAAATAAATTTTTTTAATGATATATTGAAATTTTATTTTCCATCCTTCTATTTTATTGATGTAGAAAATTGAGACTTTATTGCAAAATTAAGAATATTAAAAAAAACAAAAAAATAAACAAAAATCAAATTAAAAATAATTTGATTTTTGTTTATTTTTTTGTTTTTTTTAATATTCTTAATTTTGCAATAAAGTCTCAATTTTCTACATCAATAAAATAGAAGGATAGAAAATAAAATTTCAATATACCATTAAAAAAAAATATTTATCTAATATTTTATTATTATTATTATTATTATTTCTTTAAAATTCATGATATTGTATTTTCTTTTACAGCATTATACACATTACTATATATATTATAAAAATAATAATATTATATATTCAAAGCTAAATTTATCCATTCTCTATTGGATTACTATATTTTTATTATATTAATCACTAATATTGTAATTATATTAATTAATAATATTATAATATAATAAGTGTTTTTATTAATTAATATTAATATTATAGAAAATAAATATATATTATATAATTATTATTATTTTTTTTTGACGAAGTTCTTTCATTAGATTTTAAGAAAAAAATTGATTACAAAAGATGTCTCAATGACCCCTTTTCCCTCATTCCTACTAGACTTGTTGGAATTGGGAGTCGAAGGATGCCATAGATAAGTCTTTACATACTTTATTTTTGCAAGACTTTGAAGCCATACCATGCTGAAGGGAGACAGAAAGATCACTAGAGCTGGTGGAAACATCTTAAGGAGGGGGATGGGGAGAGAGTACAGGGGGAGCTACAAAATATCCAACATGATCCTGCACCCGAGCTTCTAGGTTGCGGAGGTGGTCATTCGTTCAACGATAGTTGCGGCGAAGATTATCCAGTTGTTCCAATATCTCATTTTGCTAGAATTGTATATCATTTATATAAGAAACTAGCTCATTGCAGTTGTCATACCTATGGTATCGAAGGATATCCATATTAACCTAGATGGTTCGAAGTTTCTCTACTATGGAATCCATGGTTGATGGAGCCACGATATGGCCTCGATAACGAACTGGAGAGAGTGGTACTTCACCCTCACGTTTAAGGCTTGTTGAGTTTCCAGAAGATGAGTTGTGACTAAAAGTTAGGCGGCCCGCATTGATGTGATGCACCCCACCCCCCAGCTAGGCCTCCCTTGTTGGCGCGACATTGTTTTCAATACAAAAGGGTTGGTCAATGGGTCTTGGAGTATCGTTCAAAGTTCCTGCTAGAGAAAAGATGAGGACAAACACCAGAACTAAGATATGAACTGCCTGTCCTGAAGCAGACAGGAACCCATCCAGGGAATGTTCGAGGATAGGTTGAGTGAGACTCCCCTAAAACCCAATGAATTCCCATAAAATACTCTACCCACCAGTGCACTAACTCTCTGTTGTAGACAAAAACCACCTAAATGCACTGAGAGATATCCCAAATAATACCTACCTCGGAGTAACACCAATTCAAACAACAAGGAGCACGAGAGGGAGAAACGTATATACCCGTGGTCAAGCAACAACCATAGGAGGCCTTTGAAGACAAACTAGAAACGAGCCACCCACAAAAGCCAAAAGGAGGAAACCCACGACTATAGCTAATAACAAAGACACAATGGGACACTTTGGAAACTAGCAGACTTGAAAACCACAATTCATAATAGACTCCGATGAGCTTCCATGGTCCCTGTCGCATGCTCTGCAGTGCTCCTTCCTTCCCAAATTCATCGCACATAATTCCAATCAGGAGCATAATGCTCTCTTACCTCTTAACATAATTGATGCACTGTCTAAAAAATTCTTCCTCTTACCTCTTAAAATAATTGATGTACTGTCTAACAAGTTCTTCCCATGAGTGTACTAATTGATTGAACCACTCATAAATATAAGCATTACTCCTACATGATACAGAGAAATAACCCTAAAAACTTTTGTTGTAACATGTGGTGACCTCATCAAAAAATATTATATAGTTATTATTATTATTATATGCAATAATAAAATCATTCATATTTATATATATATATATATAATAAATAAAAAATATAATAATATTTTTCATATTTATTTTTTATTTATTATCTAATTATATTATAACTAATTTTCACCATTCAATATAAGTTTTTAAACATTTTTATGTAAACTTAATTGCCATGCAACACTCGTTGATTTCGATGGATTTCTAGTTATCTCATCGCATAGTTTCGAATTATAATTATTTTATTTAAAGTGATTTGAGTTGACTCCATTACTATCGATTTTTTTATTTTTTATTTCGCTATTATTTTATGTGTACGGTGATTTCGGTTTTCTTTGTTTAAAAAACCTTAACCCAATTGCTACCTGATCTGCACGTCATAAGTTGTTTTATTTAAAAGTCCGAATTCAACTTCAATCGGGAGGCATCAACCTAATCATTTTTTTTTTGGGATAAGGAGGGAAAATGATAAACTCAATCACTTGAACTCTGGGTTTAATTGGATTATAATGTCATTGGAGAGTGATGAATATTTTTGAAATCATTAAAGGTGTGATGTACATAACTTCTCAAATAATTATCAATAAAATATTATATAGAATTATTGGTGGTAGAATATAGTAAGTGGAAAGAACAATTAGTATTACTATCAATATCAATAGAAACTAGTAAGTGGAAAGAATAATGGATTTGTATAAATTACTTTTTAAGAAAGAATTTAAGTTTTTATATTTTTAAATTTTTTTATGGGTTATTTGTTTTTTTATTTTATTTTCCCATGTAACAAAGCATTTTACCATTAAGTTTATAGGTATGTATAACATATTGTGTAGAGCTAAAGACCGTATAACAAAAAGGATGAAATATAACATGGTAATTATGGAAATTAAATACGAGAGAGGAGGATACCATATTCCTCCCAACCACTCCAAATAAACCCAATTGAGAATGAGTTGTGTGTCTTATTTAATAACATGTGTCAATATAGATTATACACTCAATCAATATATCTTATTCAATGTTGATTCAATTTTTGGGGTTGGAAAGACATAGCACAGGCTTAACACGAACTATGGGCTTTTACCTTGGCCCCATCAACAAAGTAGAAAATACAAGAAAATTGAATGCTAACTAATATCAAGTAGAAGACTTATTGAATAGACTAGATTCTCTTAGGCCTATAAAATTTGAATTTTGAAATTGACCTTTGAGCATGTACTCATCTTCACTATTCCTTCAAACTAGTGCAATGCTAGAAATATTTATAAACCCAATGTTTCAAAGCATAAATTACTTAGAATAATGCGGCTCAGATACTAAATAACATACTCCTTAATGCTCCTCACATACTAAATAACATACTCCTTAATGGTATTAATTCTTGTGGCATCCTTGTAAGGTTACCACTATAAGAATATGATTCATTCTAAATCCATCTTGAAATGTCTACACCTAAACTCTATCATTCCCACTACCTTTCGGGAGAACCACCTTGGTTGGAATAAACTACTTTGGAATCCATCCTTTCGATTTTAGAAATCAGTCACGTATCACCACATTTGTTGGATGTTCACCATTCATCCAACTAGTCAACCATTTCAAAGGTTGTTAGCCTTATAGAATTCATATGGAATTGTAGTTCAATAATGAACCTCAATCATCGATCTTGGCCTTATTGTTTCTACTTGATGTAAGGTTTGAGCAAACACCTTGTCACCTCACTTTCATTTAAGATTTGATGACGTTATAACAAATTGGTGGCAATACCGAGGAAAGGAAACGTGTCAACAAACTGCTTAACTTCGTAGATCTTCCGAATAAAAAATCAGGGTTTTAGGTGTGAGGGTTTAATTCACTTTTAATTGTTTTGGCCTGCCCCTTTGTACTGGCCTTGGTTTCGAAAATGTATCTAATTCACATATGCCGAGGGAAAACTAAGAGTCGGCCTCGATTCTTGCATCCATTGTTGGTCTGGTTCGGCTCTGTGTATGCGTTGTGCCTTCGCTTGTTTCTTGTGGTGGTTTGTTTGTTGGTCCACGGAGGCTTCAGGTCGACTTTCAATCTGCAATTTTTCACTTATTCTTTGCTGCATGGATTATGCTTCGTTTTTTTTCTACTCGTGGTGGTGTCTGATGTTAGTTCTCGTGTTGACTTGGCTCTGTGTATCCACAGGTTCTTCCCTTGCTACTTCTGTGGGTGGCTCAACAAACACTATTTCAGGTAATTTTTGTTCTGGTTTCATTTCTGTATTTCATTATTTTTGTGATTCTAACCCTTTGGCCCCTTGGTGAGCAGGTAAACTTACCAATGGCGTTCTCGTTGGGAGAAACCCTCTGGCTAAGGATTCAGTTCTCGTCCTCTGACTTAGAGACAATCTTTTTTTCAGGTAAACCCTTGTTCTTCCCTTCTTTTATCTTCTCTTTTTCACCTTATTTTACTTGCCTTTCCGGTTTTTGACTACCCATCTCATTTTCGTGGTGATGTGCAGGTCGTACCTGGAGATTGCTACTCCATGGCCTCATTCTTGGGAGTCTTTGTGGCTTGGGGAAATAGGGTAGGATCCCTCCGTGATTGTCTTGTTGTTTTTGCTTGCGTTATCCTTAGTCAGGCATAAACCCCTGGGGTTCCGTTTTCTCAATTATGTTTTGTATGGTTTTATGGGTTTCAGACCCTCGCTATCATACTGGTCTTGGCCTGCAAAACGTTGTTTTCGACACTTGTGGGTTTCGAAACCCTCTACTGTTTTGGTTTCATAAATGTATATTGAACTATTAAAATTTTGAAATGTAAAAAATGCAAAGGTGTGCTTGAATACTGGATGTAAATTTACCTTAGTTTTTGAGAAAGAATGTGATATCTTTGTTGGATTTGCCTTTATCTAGTTTCTGGTATGGAATCCCTTCAGTCACGAGATTTCAGTCGATGTCATTCGACCTCTTTAATGAAATACTTCAATATTTTGCTTAACAATATTTGAAGCACTAATGCATAGGAAAAATATTTTTTTTTTCTTTATGACAGAGATTTTAAATTCATTTACTTTCACATATACTCAAGAAAACAAATTGTAATTTAAATTTCTGTATTCTTTCTTCTCTCTAGATGGCAACCCCTCACAGTAGGGGTCTGGTTTTTCTTTTATGCCTTACTAGTAGTCCCTTACAGTGGAGAAACTGTCCTTTAGTTACCTTACAATTATCTAACAGTTTCTTTAAACATACTCTTAACTAATCCTATTTTACTGGCTTTCTTAATTTTTAAAGGACAATGGTTGTATTAGCCTTAATTTAAATAAAACAAAATTTGTAAATTTTTCTTCCTTTCCAGTAGAAAGTAAAAATCCATTTCCAGTTGTTGCCTTTTCAGTCTGATGCTCCTGCATCAGGCTCCTAGGGTAAATTAAACTCATGGCCCCTGTCTATGAGCTCTTCAATAGAGTACCTAGCGCTTTGAATCTGGCCAGCATCTAAGCAAGAACTATCCTCAATAGGATGGTCCTTCCACTTGACAAAGTACCACAAATATTCTTTTCTTCAAGTCCGTCTGGCCACCTGGGTGTCCAGGATCTGTTCGATCTCTAAAGGCTTTGCTGGAGGCATCTATTTAATCCACGAGTTGTTCTCATTCTCGGTGTCCCGTGTTCATCTTTCTGAATTGTTTTCTTCATTAGTAGCAATGTATGGGTACAGATCTGCCACATTAAAAATGGGCGAGATTCCTATACTTGGAGGTAACTGCAACTCATAAGCGTTCGCAGAAAACTTTCGAAGACCCATGCAAGGCCCAATTTTCTTCAGTTTTAACTTGTTGTATTCGCCTTTAGGAAACCTCTCCTTGCATAGGTGTGCTAGTACTAGGTCCCCTACGTTGAATTCTACCTCCCGCCTTTTCAAATCTACTTTCTGTTTGTATTTTTGGTTGTTGTCTTGTAATTTTAATTTTACTTGTTCATGAAGATCGTTGATTGCCTTTGAAAAATCTTCACCATCAACACTCTTGCGCTCCAGCTGACCCAAATCCTGCAACTCATGTACTCCACGTGGGTGCATTTCGTATAGGACCTGGAAAGGACTACTGCCCGTGCTTTTGTTGGGCGAATCATTATAAGAAAATTCTTCTTGTGCAATTACACGATCCCACTGTCAAGAATTTTCACCAACCAGACTCCTTAGTAGATTTCCCAGACTTCAGTTCACCACTTCAGTTTTCCCATCAGTCTGCGGGTGATAAGTTGAGCTAGAGTTCAGTTTGGTGTCTAACTTTTTCCATAAGGTTCGCCAAAAATGACTTGTAAACTTTACGTCTTGGTCCGAAATAATAGACTTTGGCAAGCCATGTAATATCAATATCTCTGTGAAAAACAAGTGTGCTACATGTGTGGAATCACTAGTTTTCCTGCAAGGAATGAAATGTGCCATTTTGGTGAAACGATCCAGCACCACCATGATGGAATCGAATCCTCATTGTGTCTTCGGCATAACTAAGACAAAGTCTAAACTAACTGAGTCCCATGGTTTGTTCGGGATAGGTAAGGGTGTATACAACCCTATGTTCTGGTTGTGTCCCTTTGCAAGCTGGCACACTTTGCACCTAGTCATAAACCTCTGTACATCTCTACGCATCTTCGGCCAATAGTAAAAGTGGCTCAATTGATCCAATGTCTTGTCTATGCCAAAATGCCTAGCTAAACCTCCATTATGCTTTTCCTAGATTAATTTCTCTCTCATAGAACATTCTGGGATACGCCACTGCCCTCCTTTGAACAACAACCCCTCCTGCATATTATAGCCTAGCCATGAATTGTTATCCCTCAATAGTGGATTTTGGAAAGCTTCATAGGCTTCATTAAATTCTGAATCTGTTTCATACAAGTCCTTAAGATGTTCAAATCCTAATACTTGTATCATAATTTCCTGTAGGATCAAATTCCTCCTGCTTAATGCATCTGCCAATTTGTTGGCTTGACCGTTGATGTGTTTCAACACAAATGTAAAACTCTGCAGGTACTCCACCCGCTTCGCATGTTTATGGTTCAGCTTATGCTATTGCATAATATACTGTAATGCATAATTATCTGAGAATAAGACAAATTCATTGGCCATTAGATAATGTCTCCAATGCTTTAGTGCTTGGATGACTACATAAAATTCTTTGTCATAAGACGTGTACTTCTGCCTACCTTCATTTAATTTCTCACTGAAGTAGGCTACTGGCTTGTCTTCTTGGCCAAGTACTGCACCAATGGCTGTCCCACTGGCATCACAACAGACTTGAAAACATTTGTTAAACTCTGGTAATATTAAAATTGGTTTTTCAGTGATCTTCCTTTTCAGCAGCTGAAAACTCTTCTCAGCCGATTCTGTCCAATGAAAAGGCTAATTTGCCTTATTAATGGTGTCCACCATGGGTGCACAAATTCCACTAAAATGTTTAATGAATTTGCGATAAAAACTCGCCAATCCATGAAAAATCTGTACCTCAAACAAACTCTTGGAAGACGGCCAGCTAACTATGGCTGCAACCTTATCCCGATCCATTTTTAGTTCATTCTCGGAAATAAAAAATCCCAAATAAATTGATTCTTTCTTGAAAAAATAACATTTCTTCAAAGCTATCAGCAACCTATTTTGCTGCAATTTTTTTAATACATACCTGACATGTCGAAAATCCTCTTCCTTCGTTTTGCTGAATATAAGTATATCATCCAGATATACAATCACAAATTTGCCAATGAATTCTTTCAGCATCTCGATCATCAAATGCATGAACGTGTTGGAGGCATTTCTTAGTCCAGATGGCATAACCAACCATTCATATAAGCCTTCATTAGTCTTGAAAGTTGTCTTCCACTTGTCACCTTCTCGAATCCTGATTTGGTGGTATCTGTTTTTCATGTCTATCTTTGAAAAGTATGCTGCTCCACTCAAACAATCCATCATATCATCCATCCAAGGTAAAGGAAACTTGTACCTGATAGTGATCTTGTTATTTTCCCAGGAACCAGTGCACATCCGCCACTCACCTCCTTTCTTGGGAGCTAAAACAGCCGGAACCACACAAGGGCTTAGACCTTCCCGTATCAACCCTTTATCCAACAACTCATGCACCTGCTTCCCGATTTCCTCATTGTCCTTCGGACTCATCCGGTAAGCAGCTTTGTTTGGAAAATTGGCTCCTAGAATGAAATCAATATGGTGACTAATGCTACGCTTTGGTGGCAATTTGTCTGGTAGATCATCTACCACAATATCACTAAATTCTTGTAGCATGTCTTGTATCTCTACAGGAAAGTCAGTAATCTTAGTATGTATCAATATTGTTTTTGGCCTTCGTACAACTCCATATTTTACCTCATTATCCTCAGTATGTCGTAGAAGCTCTTTTCCACCTAACAGTAATGGTTTTGTTCCACTGGTTTCTGCAACATCCTCTTCCTTCATGGGCACTAGCGTATGATTTATCCCATCTTTAACAAACCTGTAACAATTTATTTCCCCATCAGGGACGACCTTCCTATCATACTGCCATGGTCTGCCCAACAAAATATCACACATGTCCATCGACATGATATCGCAAGTCACCTTGTCCTTTTACTTGCCAATATGAAACTATACTTCGCACTGCTCATCGACCAGCAGTTGGTGTCCTTTCTACAACCAAGACACCCTATATGGAGTTGGCTTCTTCAACTTCTTCAAACCCAATTTCCCCACCATTTCAGTAGTTACCACATTATCAGTACTTTCAATGTCTATATTTGTAGCTTTTGCCATGTGACTTGCACACAGTTCGAAACAATGCTTTCTTCTGTGTCTGATCAACTACCTCCTTAGCTGGTTTCAATAACACCTTGTTCAACACTAAGGCTTCCCCTGTTTCAGGCATATTTTCCACCTCTTGTGGTGGTGCCTCTACTTCATCGGGTTGAGCAAAATATTCTCCCCTTTGTCTAGTTTGTTCATTTTCAGGACATTCAAAGGACCAGTGTCCCCACTTGTGACACCTGTAACACTAATAGGCATTTCCTCTGCCTCTGCCATTACCTCTTCCTTGTTGGTATGACCTTCCTCCTCTACTGTTACCTTCCCTTTCAGTTTTTCCTGAAATTTCAAACTGCTACCCTCTTCATTGTTGTTGGCAGTCCTACCTCTGCCAAAACCATGTCCTCTTCTAGAATTCTATTTCCTGGCAATCTTTTCCTCTGCATTCAAAGCACTTTGATAGGCTTCCTCTATGGTCTTAGGGGAAAGAATACTAATTTCGTCTAATATCTCCATCCTTAGGCCATTTACAAACATCGTTGCTTTCTCAGGGGTATCTTCAACATGCCCAACTCTTAGGTTTACTTTATAAAATTCTTCAGAATATTCCTTTACAGTCATCATTCTTTGTCTTAGGTTCTGTACTTGTCTATAAAGGGAAATTTGGTAATCTTTAGGCATAAATTTTCTCTTCATCTTAGCAATCATCCTATCCCATTTTTTAATCAATGGTTTGTTCAATCTTCTCCTTTCTGCCTGCACACTGTCCCACCATAGTGTTGCATGTCCTTTCAATTTGGTGACAACAAACCTGATCTTCTTGTCTTCGCTAATTTCTTCATATTCAAAATATTTATCTAGTTCACTTATCGAGTCCAATAATGCCTCTGTGGAAAAACTGCCATCATAATTAGAAAGCTCCAGTCTTGGCTTGCTACTAGCCAACAAAACTGATCTCAACAGTTTAATCTCTGGTCCCTCTTCATCTGACCCATCTATTGTGGCTGCGTTTTCTTCCTCACTGTCATCCCCACCTTCCATATCTCTGCGCCTTCCAGCTTCCACTGCTGCTAAACATGCAATTAAGGTCCTGATATCTTCTCTTAGCCCTTCATCTGCTACTCTTCAGATGACTCTACCTCGACCTCTTCTACCTACCTCCATATTTACTAAGAAAATGAACTAACTTGCTCCGATACCAAAAAATTGGTGGCAATACCGAGGAAAGGAAACATGTCAACAAACTGCTTAACTTTATAGATCTTCCGAATAAAAAATCAGGGTTTTAGGTGCGAGGGTTTAATGCACTTTTAATTGTTTTGGCCTGCCCCTTTGTATTGGCCTTGGTTTCACAAATGTAGCTAATTCACATCTGCCGAGGGAAAACTAAGAGTCGGCCTGCATTCTTGCATACGTTGTTGGTCTGGTTCAGCTCTGCGTATGCGCTGTGCCTTCGCTTGTTTCTTGTGGTGGTTTGTTTACTAGTCCACGGAGGCTTCAGGTCGACTTTTAATCTGAAAGTTTTCACTTATTCTTTGTGGTGGTTTCCGATGTTAGTTCTAGTGTTGACCATGGCTCTGTGTATCCACAGGTTCTTCCCTTCCTACTTCTATGGGTGGCTCAGTAAACACTATTTCAGGTAAATTTTTGTTCTGGTTTCATTGCTGCATTTCATTTTTTTTTGTGATTCTAACCCTCTGGTCCATTGGTGAGCAGGTAAACTTACCAATGGCATTCTCGCTGGGGGAAACCCTCTGGCTAATGACTCGGTTCTCATCCTCTGACTCAGAGATAGGATTTTTTTCATGTAAACCCTCGTTCTTCCCTTCTTTTATCTGCTCTCTATTACCTTATTTTACTTTCCTTTTCGCTTTTTAACTACCCATCTTGTTTTCGTGGTGATGTGCAGGTCGTACCTGGAGATTACTGATCCACAGCCTCATTCTTGGGAGTCTTTGCAGCTTGGGGAAACAAAGTAGGATCCCTCTGTGATTGTCTTGTTGTTTTTGCTTGTGTTATCCTTAGTCAGGCATAAACCCTTGGGGTTTCATTTTTCAGTTATGTTTTGTATGGTTTCATGGGTTTCAAACCCTTGCTTTCAGATTGGTCTTGGCCTACAAAATGTTGTTTTGGTACTTGTGGGTTTCGAAACCCTCTACTATTTTGGTTTCATAAATGTATATTGAACTGTTAAATTTTGAAATGTAACAAATGCACAGGTGTGCTTGAATACTGAATGTAAATGTACCTCGGTTTTTAAGAAAGAATGTGATACCTTTGCTGGCTTTGCCTTTGTCTGGTTTCTAGTATGGAATGCCTTCAGTCACGAGATTTCAGTCGATGTCATTCAACTTATTTAATGAAATATTTCACTATTTTGCTTAAAACAATATTCGAGGCACTAATGCACAGGAAAGGAAATTGTCTTTCTTTCCTTATGACAGATATTTTAAATTCATTTTCTTTCACATATACTCAAGAAAACAAATTGTAATTTCAATTTTTGTATTCTTTCTTCTCTCTAGATGGCAGCCCCTCACACTGGGGATCTGGTTTTTCTTTTATGCCTTACCAGTAGTCCCTTACAGTTGAGAAACTGTGCTTTAGTTACCTTACAATTATCTAACAGTTTCTTTGAACATACTCTTAACTAATCCTATTTTACTTGCTTGCTTAATTTATAAAGGAAATGGTTGTATCAACCTTAATTTAAATAAAACAAAAATAAAAAAAAATCATAATATTTTCTTCCTTTCCAGTAGAAAGTAAAAATCCATTTCCAGCTGTCGCCTTTTCAGTCGGATGCTCCTGCATCAGGCTCCCGGGGTAAATTAAACTCATGGCTCCTGTCCATGAGCTCTTCAATAGAGTACTCAATGCTTTGAATCTGGCCAACATCTAAGCAAGAACCATCCTCAATAAGATGGTCCTTCCACTTGACCAAGTACCGCAAATATTCTATTCTTCGAGTCCGTTTGGCCACTTGGGCGTCTAGGATCTGTTCGATATCTAAAGGCTTTGCTGGAGGCAACTGTTTAATCCACAAGTTGTTCTCATTCTGGGTGTCCCGTGTTCATCTTTCCAAACTGCCTTCTTCATTAGCAACAATGTATGGGTACAAATCTGCCACATTAAAAATGGGCGAGATTCCTATACCTGGAGGTAACTGCAACTCATAAGCATTTGCAAAAAAATTTCAAAGAATCCTGAAAGGCCCAATTTTCTTCAGTTTTAACTTGTTGTATTCGCCTTTAGGAAACCTCTCCTTGTGTAGGTGTGCTAGTACCAGGTCCCCTACGTTGAATTGCACCTCCCGCCTTTTAAATCTGCTTTCTGTTTGTATTTTTCGTTGTTGTCTTGTAATTTTAATTTTACCTGTTCATGAAGATCGTTGATTGCCTTTGCGAAATCTTCACCATCAGCACTCCTGCGCTCCAACTGACCCAAATCCCACAACTCATGTACTCCACATGGGTGCATTCCGTATAGGATCTGGAAAGGACTACCGCCCGTTCTTCTATTGGGTGAATCATTATAAGCAAATTCCTCTTGTGCAAGGACACGATCCCACTGTCGAGAATTTTCACCAACCAGACTCCTTGGTAGATTTCCCAGACTTCGGTTCACCACTTCGGTTTTCCCATCAGTCTGCGGGTGATAAGCTAAGCTGAAGTTCAGTTTGGTGTCTAACGTTTTCCATAAGTTTTGCCAAAAATGACCTGTAAACTTTACGCCTTCGTCCGAAATAATAGACTTCGGCAAGCTATGTAATCTGACTATCTTTGTGAAAAACAAGTGTGCTACATGTGTGGAATCACTATCTTTCCTGAAAGGAATGAAATGTGCCATTTTGGTGAAACGATCCACCACTATCATGATGGAATCGAATCCTCATTGTGTCTTCAGCATACCTAAGACAAAGTCTAAACTGACTGAGTCCCATGGTCTGTTCAAGATAGGTAAGGGTGTATACAACCCTATGTTCTGGCTGTGTCCCTTTGCAAGCTGACACACTTTGCACCTAGTCACAAACCTCTGTACATCTCTATGCATATTCGGCCAATAGTAAAAGTGGCTCAACTGATCCAAAGTCTTGTCTATGCCAAAATTCCCAGCTAAACCTCCATTATGCTTTTCCTGGATTAAGTTCTCTCTCATAGAACATTCCAGGATACACAACTGCCCTCCTTTGAACAACAACCCCTCCTGCATATTATAGTCCAGCCATGAACTATTATCCCTCAACAGTGGATTTTGGCAAGCTTCATAGGCTTCATTAAAATTTGAATCTGTTTCATATAAGTCCTTAAGATGTTCAATTCCTAATACTTGTATCGTACTTTCCTGTAGGATCAAATTCCTCCTGCTTAATGCATCTGCCACTTTGTTGGCTTGACCGCTAATGTGTTTCAACACAAATGTAAAACTCTTCAAGTACTCCACCCACTTCGCATGTTTATGGTTCAGCTTATGCTGTTCCATAATATATTGTAATGCAAAATTGTTTGAAAATAAGACAAATTCATTGGCTAGTAGATAATGTCTCCAATGCTTTAGTGCTTGGACGACTGCATAAAATTATTTGTCATAAGACGTGTACTTCTACCTACTTTCATTTAATTTCTCACTGAAGTAGGCTACTAGCTTGTCTTCTTGGCTAAGTACCGCACCAATGGTTGTCCCATTGGCATCACAACGAACTTGAAAAAGTTTTTTAAACTCTGGTAATATTAAAACTGGTTTTTCAGTGATCTTCCTTTTCAGCAGTTGGAAACTCTTCTAAGCCGATTCTATCCAATGAAAAGGCTAATTTTCCTCCTTAATGGTGTCCACCATGGGTGCACAAATTCCACTGAAATTTTTAATGAATTTGCGATAAAAACTCGCCAATCCATGAAAACTTCGTACCTCAAACAAACTCTTGGGAGACGGCCAGCTAACTATGGCTGTAACCTTATCCAGATCCATTTTTAGTTCATTCTTAGGAATCACAAATCCCAAATAAATTAATTCTTTCTTGAAAAAAGAACATTTCTTCAAAGCTATTAGCAATATATTTTGCTGCAATTTTTCTAATACATACCTAACATGTCGAAAATGCTCTTCCTTCGTTTTGCTGAATATAAGTATATCATCCAGATATACAATCACAAATTTACCAATGAATTCTTTCAGCATCTCATTCATCAAACGCATGAACGTGCTGGGGGCATTGCTCAGTCCAAATGGCATAACCAACCATTCATATAAGCCTTCATTAGTCTTGAAAGTTGTCTTCCACTAGTTACCTTCTCGAATCCTGATTTGGTGGTAGCCGATTTTCAAGTCTATATTTGAAAAGTATGTTGCTCCACTCAAACAATCCATCATATCATCCATCTGAGGTAAAGGAAACTTGTACCTGATAGTGATCTTGTTAATTTCCTGGGAATCAGTGCACATCCGCCACTCACCTCCTTTCTTGGGAGCTAAAACAGTCGGAACCGCACAAGGGCTTAGACTTTCCCGAATCAGCCCTTTATCCAACAACTCCTACACCTGCTTCTTGATTTCCTCATTGTCCTTCGAACTCATCTGGTAAGCAGCTTTGTTTGGAAAACTGGCTCCTGGAATGAAATCAATATGGTGACTAATGCTCCGCTTTGGTGGCAATTTGTATAGTAGATCATCTACCACAATATCACTAAATTCCTTCAACATATCCTGTGTCTCTACAGGAAAGTCAGTAATCTCAGTATGTATCAATATTGTTTTTGGCCTTTGCACAACTACATATTTTACCTCATTATACTCAATCGGTCGTAGAAAATATTTTCCACCTAACAGTAATGCTTTCGTTCCACTAGTTTCAACAACATCCTCTTCCTTCATGGGCACTAGCATATGCTTTATCCCATCTTTAACAAACCTGTAACAATTTGTTTCCCTATCATGGGCGACCTTCTTATCATGCTGCCATGGTTTGCCCAACAGAATATGACACACATCCATTGGCATGATATCCCAAGTCACCTTGTCCTTGTACTTGCCAATATGAAACTCTACTTCGCATTGCTCATCGAAAATAGTTGGTGTCCTTTCTGCAACCAAGACACCCTATATGGATTTGGGTGCTTCAACTTCTTCAAACCCAATTTCCCCACCATTTTAGTAGCTACCATATTATCAGTACTTCCACTGTCTATGATTAATTTGTAGTGTTTCCCATGCGACTTGCACACAGTTCGGAACAATGCTTTCCTCTGTGTCTGATCAACTACTTCCTTAGCTGGTTTCAATAACACCTTGTTCAACACCAAGGCTTCCCCTGTTTCAGGAATATTTTCCACCTCCTGTGGCGGTGCCTCTGCTTCATCGGGTTGAGCAACATATGCTCCCCTCTGTCTAGTTTGTTCATTTTTAGGATATTCAAAGGACCAGTGTCCCCACTTGTGACACCTGTAACACTGATAGGCATTTCCTCTGCCTCTGCCATTAAATCTTCCTCATTGGTATGACCTTCCTCTGCTAGTGTTACCTTCCCTTTCAGTTTGTCCCGAAGTTTTCGAACTGCTACCCTCGTCATTTCTATTGGCAGTCCTACCTATGCAAAAGGACTGTCCCTTACCTTTGCCAAAACCACGTCCTCTTCTGGCATTCTGTTTCCTGATGATATTTTCCTCCACCTTCAAAGCACTATGATAGGCTTCCTCTATGGTCTCAGGGGAAAGAATGCTACATTCATCTAAGATCTCCATCCGTAGGCCATTTACAAACCTCGTTTTTTTCTTAGGGGTATCTTCAACATGGCCAGCTCTTAGTTTACTTTATAAAATTCCTCAGTATATTCCTTTACAGTCACCGTTCTTTGTCTCAGGTTCTGTACTTGTCTATAAAGGGAAATTTGGTAACTCTTTAGGCATAAATTTTCTCTTCATCTTAGCAATAATCCTATCCCATTTTTTAATCAATGGTTTGTTCAATCTTCTCCTTTTTTCCTACACATTGTCCCACCGTAGTGTTGCATGTCCTTTCAATTTTGTGACAGCAAATCTAATCTTCTTGTCTTCGTTGATTCCTTCATATTCGAAATATTTATCTAGTTCACTTATCGAGTCCAACAATGCCTCTGTGGACAAACTGCCATCATAATTAGAAAGCTCTGGTCTTGGCCTACTACTAGCCAGCAAAACTGATCTCAACAGTTTAATCTCTAGTCCCTCTACATCTGACCCATCCGTCGTGGCTGCGTTTTCTTCCTCAGTGTCATCCCCACCTTCCATATATCTGCGCCTTCCTGCTTCCACTGCTGCCAAATGTGCAGTTAAGGTGATGATCTCTTCTCATAGCCCTTCATCTGCTACTCTTCTGATGGCTCTACCTCGACCTATTCTACCTACCTCCATCTTTAATAATAAAAGGAACTAACTTGCTCCGATACCAAAACATTGGTGGCAATACCAAGGAAAGGAAACATGTCAACAAACTGCTTAACTTCATAGATGTTTTGAATAAAAAATCAGGGTTTTAGGTGTGAGGGTTTAATGCACTTTTAATTGTTTTGGCCTGCCCCTTTGTACTGGCCTTGGTTTCACAAATGTAGCTAATTCACATCTGCCAAGGGAAAACTAAGAGTCGACCTCCATTCTTGCATCCATTGTTGGTTTGGTTCGGCTCTGTGTATGCGCTGTGCCTATGCTTGTTTCTTGTGGTGGTTTTTTTGTTGGTCCACAGAGGCTTCAGGTCGACTTTCAATCTTCAAGTTTTCACTTATTCTTTGTGGTGGTTTCCGATGTTAGTTCTAGTGTTGACCTAGCTCTTTGTATCCATAGGTTCTTCCCTTGCTACTTCTGTGGGTGGCTCAACAAACGCTATTTCAGGTAAAAAAATTTCTGGTTTCATTTCTGCATTTCATTTTTTTGTGATTCTAACCCTCTAGCCCCTTGGTGAGTAGGTAAACTTACCAATGGTGTTCTCGCTGGGAGAAACCCTTTGGCTAAGGACTCGGTTCTCATCCTCTGACTCAGAGACATGCTTTTTTCAGGTAAACCCTTGTTCTTCCCTTCTTTTATCTACTCTCCATCACCTTATTTTACTTGTCTTTCCGCTTTTTGACTACCCATCTTGTTTTCATGGTGATTTGCAGGTCATACCTGGAGATTGCTGCTCCACAACCTCGTTCTTGGGAGTCTTTGCAGCTTGGGGAAATAGGGTAGGATACCTCCATGATTGTCTTGTTGTTTTTGCTTGTGTTATCCTTAGTCAGGCATAAATCCTTGGGGTTTCATTTTCTCAGTTATGTTTTGTATGGTTTCATGGGTTTCAAACCCTTGCTTTCAGACTGGTCTTGGCATGCAAAACATTGTTTCGGCACTTGTGGGTTTCGAAACCCTCTACTGTTTTGGCTTCATAAATGTATATTGAACTGTTAAATTTTGAAATGTAACAAATGCACAGGTGTGCTTGAATACTGAATGTAAATGTACCTGGGTTTTTCAGAAAGAATGAGATATCTTTGTTGGCTTTACCTTTGTCTGGTTTCTGGTCTGAAATGCCTTCAGTCACGAGATTTTGGTCGATGTCATTCAGCCTCTTTAATGAAATACTTCACTATTTTGCTTAAAAAAATATTTGAAGCACTAATGCACATGGAAAAGAAATTGTCTTTCTTTCTTTATGACAAAGATTTTAGATTCATTTGCTTTCACATATACTCAAGAAAACAAATTGTAATTTCAATTTCTGTATTCTTTCTCCTCTCTAGATGGCAGCCCCCCACAGTAGGGATTTGGTTTTTCTTTTATGCCTTTCCAGCAGTCCCTTACAGTTGAGAAACTTTCCTTTAGTTACCTTACAGTTATCTAACAATTTCTTTAAACATACTCTTAACTAATCCTATTTTACTTGTTTAATTTTTAAAGCTCAATGGTTGTATCAGTCTTAATTTAAATAAAACAAAATTCGTAATTTTTTCTTCCTTTGCAGTAGAAAGTAAAAAACCATTTCCAGTTGTCGCCTTTTTAGGTGAATGGTCCTACATCACAAAACCAAGATTTTATGGCTCTTAAAATGGCAAATCCATGGCCCTATCATAATTTATATGACCACTAAATAAAATAAGCAAATAAAATATGATTTCCCTCTATATTTTTCCAAATTTGCACAAAACATTTAGCACTATAACACACTCACATGACATCTATCATCATCAATCATTTAGTTCCAATATAATATATTCATATAGATGCATCCTACATTATATCCATTATATTTTTATAAGAAGAAATTCACATGTTTTAATATCCACAAAAATTAGGAATAATTAAATATATTCTACTGCTATAGAATAATAAGAAGATCTTATCCATTATTGGCCACTTAATATTTGCAACTAGCTCAAATCCCACATCTTTGAAATTTATTCCATACAGCATAAGAGAAGAGGTAGAGTCAATTCTGCAATATAACTGCTAAGTTCAAATAATTTAAATTTATACAGACAATTTAAATAATTTAAATGTAACTAATATACATTTAAATAATCCCAGATGCAGGTGTATGTAGGGACTGAACTGAAGGTAGGGGAATGAGATAGCAAGTGGCATAGCCACATGGCCACCCGTAAACCCACACACAAAGCCATAAAACTGCTTAACAGCAGCAGTAAATGCCATTTAATTTGGCACTCGCATCAACTCGCCTGCGCCAACCTGCCTCGGCTCTACATCATGGCACCCTCACGTAATATACTACCCACCTCCTTTGTCTCTAAGCCTATGCCTCTGAACGACCAATGGCCCCTAGCTGCAGTGGATCCAAGTTCACGCACTGCTACGGGCAGGCGCTGCAACATTCTCTGCTGCATCGAGTTTGGACAGGGTAACCATTATTCTCAGAGTATAATCTGCAACCTGATTCTCAATTCTAAGTCTGCTGAGCCTTCTACCTCTGAGCCCCACTCAGTGCTGACCTCTTGCAGGCATTCTCTCCGTCCCCACGCCATCATGCCTCGACTGCGCCACCGAATGCGTAGTAGAAGAGGTAGCAGCAGAGGCAGACTGCCTCGCTCTCCACCTTCACCAGTCTCAGACTCCTCCTCCCCCTCGGCTAATTTCATCCCAGGCCGTTATCCAGATACTCGCAGTGGCAAAGGCTGCACACGAGCTATCCACTCCCACCCTTCGCAAAATGCCCTTCCAGCCATTGACATCCCCTCAAGCTCTCAACAACCCCATCATTCGGCCCAATTCATCTATCACTGCTCTCTGAACCAACCACTCATCAAAGCCACCATCACAATCACCTTCCAAGAGGAGCCATTAGGTGACGAAGGACGCCCAATCTGCGCAACGGAGAAGAGGGACAATGCTCAAAGCAAGACTTTTGTAGAGGAGAAAAATCAAGAACCTCAGGTAAAGGACGACACAGGTGCGATGCAGAACGATGAGGATGACCTCGAAGATTACAGATGTTTCATCACTGAAGAACACCCGTCAGCACCGCATGACACATGACTTGCTACGAGTCTTCGTTTTTCAGGTTTTTGGAAATCATGTCTATAGGTTTATTTTAAGAATTTTTGAGCAATTCATTAATCTTGAAAATGAAGTCAACAGAATTTTGCTACATTTTCATATGCCGATTTCCCCTGCTTAGGCAGCAAATTCTTTTCTGGACTAGACTGGTTTCCTATTCTTGGGCTGTCTCAAACTTGTTTTTGATGTTCTATGCCATGAACCATGCCACTGAACTGCCGAGACTAAAGCCTCCTTGTATCATTATGTTATAGTAATAAATTTTAGACCTATTTAGAAAAAAAAGATATATCTATATATAAATATATATAAATATCAACATATCTATTAATAAATTTACGTTCAAATAATAACATCTATTAACAAATGAATATAAATAAATATACATTCAAATAATCTTATCTATAACAAATGAAATATGAATAAAAATAATTGCATAAATAATCTAATAAAATTCATTCTTTGTCCTTTTTATTGTTAATATGATTAAACACATTCATGTAAAGCGTTGCTAAAAAATACAATAATTTTTTTTTAATACTTCTTAATTTAGAAACACATAAATACATTCAAAGACTCGACAAAAATTAAATAAATTATTAATTGGGTATCAAGTGAATCAAATCCCAATTTATGTTAAAATATTTTACATGTGCGAAGAGTTCCGGGACTCAAAAAAAACATGATTTGGAAAAATTATCTTGATCAAAATAGTTTTTATCGCACTCCAAGAATATAAAGGTTAAGTGGGTAGTTTATGCAAATATAATTTAGAGACAAGTGTCCTTAAAGAGAATTAAAAATCCTTAAAAGATAAAATTGCACTCAAACAAAATCATTTATTGAAACAACTAACACGTTTTAAATCTGATTTATATCCTTATCCCACTATATGGGCAATACATTCAATTAATATTTTAGCCTAACAAATAATATAGGCAATGAATAAAAAATCATTGTATAATGGTTTATGAAAATTTTGATAAACGATACTTATAGTTAATAATAATAAAATATATTAACATTTGAAGTGCGAAATCCAAGTGGATCTCGAGTAAATTATTTTTCTCGCAATTAATCGTACATTTGTTTCTGATATTGATTACTATTTTTTCTTTTTAACCACAAAATCCTTTATTAACCCATATATGTTCAGTTATTATAGTTATATTGTTATGTTGAATATAATTTTTTCATTTAAATATTTCATTATAATTGTATTATTTATTTTCTATATACATATTTAGGAGGGCTAGTCTTAGGAGAATGAAATGTTGTCTTATACATTGTGCTAATTGTAACAACAGGTTTCACGTTCAAAGTAGATTATAATTATTGGATTCTTATCATTTTTAAGACATATGGTTTATAAAATTTGCTATCAGTGCATATGTACCTAGGGTTTCACTGCTTTAGATAGTTCATCTTGGAATTTTCCATATAACTTTTTTTTCTAGATATTTGAAATGGTAAAATTTTGAGCATATTGGGGAGAAATATCATCTAATATTAGGTTAAATTTTTAGATTTTAGTTTTGTATACTTTTAACTATATATGTTATTTAAGTTAGGGTCTGTGATTGGTCTTAAAATCTTCTTCAAATGAGCCATCTTAACATTTTCATTATAATTTTATTTAGAGAATGTTTCCATTCATGAATTTTTTATCATATTGAGAAGAAATCACAAGGTACAACTAGTAAAAATTGTAGATTCTAGTTTTGATTCGTAAACTTCGATGGATATTCTATTGGATAATTCGTCACAAAATATTTTCTAAAATATATTAGGAAATATGAAATCCACATGATCAGGGTTGATTTCTCCTTATATTTCTCAATATATTATTTATTATTATTATATATGTATGCAGCTTATAACTATGCGGAAAATAGAGAAAAATTAAATAATCACTCACAAACCACAATAACAGAAGATATGACATAGGGAACCATTTCGTGAGAAAAAATAAATGAAAGGTGAGGTTTCTCTACCCTCTCTTTCTCTAAATGGAAATGGATACAAGTGAAAGGAACTCAAGCTTGTGGCTCATGGGTTGTTATATTGAACAAACCATCTATGTTTTCTCTCACCTTATCCACTTTTAGCTACTATGCTCATTTATGGAACAAAATGCACTTGATTAAAATGGAAACCATTTTCATCCTAGTGGCCTAGCTATAACACAACTCAATAGCCCACTAATTGTTAAGTTTGACTCCTTCAACTCTTAACTAGAGTTACCATATGGATTCTTCTAAATTTCTCTTAATCATGATCATGTAGCTAGCCCATTTTCCATGAATAATGGGAGATGATGTGGAATCCTCTCCAATCATGCTGGTCAAAACAAGAAGTTCATCTTCCAAGTGGCATAAATTTTCCATATAGGCTTCAGTTGAGGCAATTCTTGCGTCCTTGGAAAGTTTCTATGTGCAGAATAACACTAGAAGGTGAAAAACTTAAATGGTAAACTTTTACCTGTAAAAAAATATGTTTGATGTCTCAAACTGCTTTTGGAAGGTTTTAGACCCTAATTCACCGAATTGGGAGCCACCGAAAAAATGGTCTTGTGGGTTGATTCCTCCATGTTTTTCACTCTCAAATTATCAATGTGGATGAACAAATATATAATGATCCAATCCAAATCAGACATCTCTATTTTCATAGGCCTTTTTTCCCGAAACCCATGTACTAAATTAGGAAAGGAAAAATTTCCTCCACCTTCTCTCACATGTAACATTTATCTTTTCTTGGAAGCTACCCTTTTAACCCATTCTACCAAAGATCATGCTATCCCTATCTTATAATTTTGGTACTCTTACGTAAAATTATAACCTTTGTTAGCTCTGCTTGAGAATATGGTGTTGAATCCTCTATAGAATGTTGGTCTTGTTACTCTTCCTAATCTAGCATGGAAGGGTCATAGATTTTTAGGTTCTCTACATTCACCATTGAGTAAATGTGCATTTACTGGAGTAGATTAAGTCTATAGGTGGAATATCCTATCTTCACTAATATCTCAAAGGGGCCAAGTTGTATAGCCTTAATTTTCTTACTAAGACCCTGCAACATCTCCTAGTTCAATTGTAACCATACTTTGTCTCAACCCCCTTGAAGGACTTCTCTATTCTATGTTGTATGTTCTTGTATTTTTCTTGTGACTTTACAATGTCTTGTGCACCTGTAGATGGATTTTCATAATCTTCTCAAAAAACAATTCTACCCTTAAGGCATCTCCTATAAGTTCTTCCCTCACTCCTTGTTTTCCATATCCAATATCCAAAGATGAAGGTGGAAATATCGAAAACAAATTTTAAATGGGGACCTACCAATAGAAGTATAGACTGATTTGTTATAAGAGTGTTCTCTCTCTCTCTCTCTCTCTCTCTCTCTATATATATATATATATATATATATATATCTTCATCATCTTAGGTATTTACATGCTTTTGATTGCATCCCATAAAATATACACCAAATTCTTGTAGAGCACTTTTGTTTTCCCATCTGTCTATGGATGGAATGTTGTAGACCTATTCAATTTAGTGTCCATATTCTCCCACAATGTAATCCAAAATGCATTGAGATACCTTGTGTTCATATTTGAAATGATACTCCTCAATATCTGATCCGGATTTAAACAGGAACGCAACAAATTACAGAGATAACCATATACACAAAGATGCAACGGAAATAATACTTCATTTCATTAATCGAAAATACTGAAATATGCTTACAACCAGAAATGGAAATAAACCAGGTAGGGCGATGGTAGCTTATCTCTGAGAAGAGATGTGATGGCTACATGCCTCTGAACTATGTTACAATGAGGCTCGAAGGCCTATTTATTGTTGAGAAACAATGGAAAACCCTTAACATTCCAAAACCTAACCCTAGGAGATGAAACGCCAAACTGTGGGCCCCGTTTGGGGGTAAGTTGGTACATCAACTTCCTGGGGTCGTAACTTTGGCATATGATCTTCGTTTGACGCGTACAATAGCTCATTAGAAAGATCTATCCGAGCACTATCATTTTTGGAACGGGCAACATCGGTCCATTCCATGGACCCATGTTGCCCCCGGATTCCCCAAAAAACGTCGTTTAGGGCCTCAAAACGGCTCCGGAAGTTCAGGACCCGAAAAACTGCTAAAAATAGTAAGTTGTGCTACAATTAAGGAAACTGAAAATGCTGAGAAAGACAATGGTGGGGGTCCAGGTGGACTTGGCAGGTGGCCACCAATATCCACCTGGATCATTCCTCCCCCCTTAGGAAGCAATGGTCTCCATTGCGTTGAGCTCCTCCATGAGATGAGGAAACTTTTGCTGAACTTGTTCCCTGGTGAGCCACTTGCCCTGCTGAAGGAGTTGGCCTACTTTGACAACTCGATATAGTTGGATATTCTGTTGGCGAGTGTTCTTGATCTGTGTGTCCATGATCCGATCAGTTGCAGCTTGTTCCATGCAATCTGGATTTAATTCTGTGGGTTTGAGCTGTTCTGCAATGTCAGATGTGTCTAGCAATGGTGGAAAGTATGGCCGAAGGCGGTCCACATTGAACACTGGGTGCAGGCCAAGGAATGGGGGAATGCTGAGCTCAAATGCATTGTCTCCCATAGCCTTAGTAATGGTGTAAGGACCATATCGGAGTGGTCTCAATTTCCGATAGGCTCCAGTAAGGCGTTCCTTTTGCAAATGCAACCAGACTTTGTCGCCCACCTGAAACTTGTGTGGCACCCGATGTTGATCATGTCGCTGCTTGTACTTGGCATTTGATTTCTCAAGAATGTCATGGAGCTGCTGGCGAATATGTTGGATGCGCTCAATGAAGCTGGTGGCCTTATCTGTTTCGGACTGGACATGAGCTGAATTCATGTGAGTAGCTGCAAGTGGCATGGCCACATCAATGGGACATAGTGGCTGGAATCCCAAACCCACCTGAAAAGGGCTATGGCCAGTGGAGCTGTGAAGAGCTCGGTTGTAGCTGTGCTGAACATAGGGGAGGCTCTCGTCCCATGTGCGTGGATGCTTTGAGTTATACATGCGCAGAATGTGCACAATCATCCTATTGACAACCTCTGTCTGGCCATCAGTTTGAGGATGGAAGGCTGTGGACTTCGTGAGTTTGGTGTCCAGCATTGACCAGAGATTGGACCAAAATGTGCTGAGAAACCGACTGTCCCGATCTGAGATGATAGACTGTGGGATCCCAAAGTGCACCCACACTCGTTCAAAGAAGAGTTTAGCAGTGGCTTCTGCTGTGATATTCTTCTTGCAGGCCACCATAATGGCCATCTTCGAGAACCTGTCGACGACCACAAAAACACAGTCATTTCCATGCTTAGTGGAAGGAAGGTCTGACATGTAATCCATGGAGATGGATTCCCAAGGTCGACTAGGGGTAGGCAACGGGGTATAGAGGCCGTGCTTCTTAATGGCCGGTTTGGCAATGGCACAGGCAGTACATGATCGGATGTACTTCCCAACATCCTGTCGAAGATTCGGCCAATAGAAATAATTTTGCAGTACTGCCACTGTTTTCTCGACCCCGAAATGCCCAGCAGCCTGACTGTAGTGTGCTTCCCAAATCATCTTGGCACGCTCGCTTGAAGGAACACAAAGGTGACCGAGGTGGCATAATAGGGTATCCTGGAGGTGAAAATCTGCAACCTGCCGACCCTCCAAGAGTGTCTGGTATGTGTGGCCGAATTCTGGGTCGCTTTTGTAGAGAAGTGGCCAATTAGAAGTCTCGTGCCCACAAGAGTTGAGCACGGTGGTTAGCGCCATGATCGGTGGTCGACTGAGGCAATCTACAATATTATTGGTGCTGCCCTTTTTATACTTGATATTCAAGTGAAACTGTTGCAGGTATGTAGACCACTTCTGATGGCGATCATTCTGCAATTTCCCTTGGGTCTGTATGAACTGCAGAGGTCAGTGGTCTGTGTGGATGACCGTTTCCTTCCCCAAAATGTAATGCTTCCATTGTCGGCAGGCCTGTACAATGGAATACATCTCTTTATCATAAGTGGGGTACTTCCGGACTGTGTCTGAAAGTGTTTCACTGTGATATGCCACTGGATGTACATGTTGAGTAAGGACTGCCCCAAGAGCATAGTCAGAGGCATCTGTCTCGACCTCAAATGGTTGTTGTAAATCTGGTAACGCTAGCACTAGTGCCGTGGAGAGGCGATCCTTCAACTCCCTGAATGCCTTCTGTTAAGATTCAGACCAAAAGAATTTTGCTTTCGCCCCGCCCTTGGTGACTTGACTCAAGGGCCAAGAAATATGAGAAAACCCCAACACAAACCTGCGGTAGAAGTTGGCAAGACCTAGAAAGCTGCGGAGCTCTGTTAGAGTGGTTGGAGAGGGCCAATCCCGAATGACTTGGATCTTGGCTGGATCGACATGCACCCCCTGTTCATCAATGATGTATCCTAGATACTGAACCTGGGTCATGCCAAAAGTGCATTTCTCCAAATTGGCACATAGCTTGTGTTGCCGCAATGTTTGGAGAACCTGTCGGATGTGGTGGAGGTGCTCTTCCCAACTCTGGCTGAAGGTCAGAATGTCATCCAAGTATACTACTACAAAGGAGTTGGTGAATGGCCACAAGATGTCATCCATTAGCCTCATAAAGGTTGCAGGAGCATTCGTCAATCCGAAAGGCATGACCAACCATTCGAAGAGGCCCTCCTTGGATTTGAAGGCAGTCTTCCACACATCGGAGGGTTCGATTGGTACCTGGTGATATCTCGACTTCAGGTCGATCTTGCTGAAATATTTCGCCCCCTTTAGTTGGTCTAGGAGGTCATCAATCCGCGGGATCGGGTACCTATTACGGACAGTGATCTTGTTCAGCGCCCGATAGTCAATACAGAGTCTCCACGTCCCATCCTTCTTCTGTACCAACACGATCGGGCTCCCACAGGGCGATGAACTCGGACGGATGTGACCTTTCTGCAGGAGCTCCTGAATCTGCCTCTTGATTTCATCGTTCTCTAGAATGGAGCGCCGATAAATTGGTCCATTGGGTAGCGGCGCACCTGGGGTCAGATCGATGGAGTGCTTGACTTGACAGTGCAGAGGAACCCCTGCCGGGGAGGTGAAGATGTCCTCGTACTCCTCCACAATCTTGTCCATCTGTAGTTGTCGTGCAGAGGGGCCCTGTTTAGAGGCCGCGGCCACTGTCTTCTTCTTTCCTTGAGGGCGTATCATCAGGAAAACAAATTTTGTGGTTTTGGAAATGATCTTACTGCATTGTTTTGCAGTAATCAAAGAGAGGGCGGCAGGTGGTGCTACCTCTGGTATCCTGAACAACTTATTTCCCAATGTAATAATAACAGCACGGGGCCATGATTCATACACAGCATGTCGCTTCCACAAGTATGGTTGTCCTAGTAATACATCACAAACTTCAAGGGGAGCAATGTCACACAATACCTCATCCGTGAAGGGCTTGATGTTGTATGGAAGGCGACACTGCTGGCTCACGCGAAGATCTCGTCCTTGGTGAAGCCACCCAATGGTGTACGGTTGTGGATGTGCTGTGGTCGGTAAGCCCAACCGCTTCATGACCTCTGCCGAAATGAGGTTCTTTTGACTCCCGCTATCAACAATGAACTGTATCGGGGAGCCCTTTACCCACATCTGGGAATGGAAGAGACGCTCCTCCTCCTCTGGATCTTCGGGTTCATTTTTCTGGATCTTTGCAGTAGCAACAGTGGTGCTGGGGTCCGCATCAATGATCTGCTTCCCTTTTTCATACCCCTTATCGGGTTTTGACTCAGAGTCCAAACATGCATCTGATTCTGAAACCTTTAGCTCAGCCACCAGTGACTGCTTGGACCGACACTCACTTGTGTTGTGAGTGGAGCTCTTATGGAACTCGCACCATTTTCCAGTGTCCTTTCTCGGCTTCGCGGCGCTGTTCTTTGCTTGCAGCTTCGGCTGGTTGTCTTGGGCTGTCCCGCCTTGGCTTTGTCCTTTGTTCTATGGTTTAGGGGCACCTTTCCCCTGCTTTGGATTCGCAGATCCAAAGTCTCGCTTCTTTTGTTTAAACTTCTGCTCGACCTTGACAGCATACCGGTATGCTGCGCCGAGCGAGGGGATGTTTAGGAATTGTATTTCTTCCTGGATGTACTTGTGCAGGCAGCCACGGTATTTGAGTATCAAATGTTGCTCCGAATCCTTGATACCCAACTTTGTGTGAAGGGTATGGAAAAGATTGGTGAACTCCGGCACGTCTTGGTCCCTTCCCTACCGCAGCGTGGTCCACTTTATGTATTCATCCTCATAGCTCCCGACAGGGTAGTACTGCTCCTTGATGGCATCCCGGAACGAATCCCAGGTGGGTGCGGCTGAAAATAGTGAGCCAGTACTTTCATCCTTCTGCTCGCAGTAGGTTTCCCACCAGTCCTTGACGTGGGGGGCTGCTTTGAGGAGAGCAAAAACAATCTTTTCCCGACTCGAAAATTCATGAACAGAAAAATAACCCTCTAGCAGATTTAACCATTTATCTACGGCATCTGCGTCTATCTGACCCTCGAATATGGGGATTTCAAAATTAACTTGTACCTTAAAGGGCGTGGCGTTTCCAGAGTAGCTGCTGGAAGCCGATGCATTGCTTCTGGGTAGCCGTTGAAGGATCTGGGCAAAGCTGTCCATCATCGCGTTCCGTTGTCGCTCGAGGGCTTCTTCGAGCAAGATTTTGATGGGATCTCCTGCCCCCTCGTCTTTCTTCTTGTCCGCCATGGGAGGCCGTCGGGATTTGCGAGGCTGGTCTTGCAAAGGTTCAACGAGTTCAAGCCCTAACTCCTTATATCCCGACCTTGTTGGGGACATGCAAAGAAAAACAGAAAAAAAGCAGACCGCTCTGATACCACTGATCCGGATTTAAACAGGAACGCAACAAATTACAGAGATAACCATATACACAAAGATGCAGCGGAAATAATACTTCATTTCATTAATGGAAAATACTGAAATATGCTTACAACCAGAAATGGAAATAAACCAGCTAGGGCGATGGTAGCTTATCTCTGAGAAGAGATGTGATGGCTACATGCCTCTGAACTATGTTACAATGAGGCTCGAAGGCCTATTTATTGTTGAGAAACAATGGAAAACCCTTAACATTCCAAAACCTAACCCTAGGAGATGAAACGCCAAACTGTGGGCCCCGTTTGGGGGTAAGTTGGTACATCAACTTCCCGGGGTCGTAACTTTGGAATATGATCTCCGTTTGACGCGTACAATAGCTCATTAGAAAGATCTATCCGAGCACTATCATTGTTGGAATAGACCGATGTTGCCCCTGGATTCCCCAAAAAACGTCGTTTAGGGCCTCAAAACAGCTCCGGAAGTTTAGGACCCGAAAAACTGCTAAAAATAGTAATTTGTGCTACAATTAAGGAAACTGAAAATGCTGAGAAAGACAATGGTGGGGGTCCAGATGGACTTGGCAGGTGGCCACCAATATCCACCTGGATCAATATCCCAAAATGTACCCAGACCTATCCAAAGAAAAACTATGTTGCTTCTTTCCCACAAATGTCCATTTTACAAGGCATTAAAAAATGTTTTTTGGTGAACTTGTCAACTACCAAAAACATGTAGTCATGTCACTTCCTCGTTTCCGGTAAACCTCCCACAAAGTCCATGGAAATGATTTCCCAAGGAATATTGCGTATAAGAAAGGGATGATATACACCCTCCATCTTATTAAGCTTATTGGTACAATAACACATGCATCGTATTATGAACATATTTACATGTTCTTATGTCTTGGGCCAATACACATACCTCTACATGTTGGCCACTATCTTCTCTGCACTAAATTTCCCTGCAACCTTGGAGGAGTGACCCTCTCTAATCAATTGAAAATTATTAGATTTAGGAACACACAAATTATCTATCCTAGAGAGTAATATGTCCTAGAGATGGTTGTCAACTATGATATCACCATTGTGCACATGAGATTCAATTTGTAACTACTAGAATACCTCCTTGAAGTCCTTGTCCTTTGAATATGCCTCTTTGTGTGCATCATGGGTGAATGGCCCCATGTGCATTAGAGTTACCAAATTTGTGATCTTTCATGTGGGTGGCCTTGAAAGTAAGTCATCCAACTTGTTTTTATTGCACATATTATACTTGATTACTCAATGAAACTACTATAAAAGCCATATCCAGTTGTAGTGCCTAGTTTTCCATATCTTACTATCGGCCTATAAGTACTATAATGGTTGTTGATCTATGCGGATTACTGTATCCTTTCCCATCAGATAATTTTTGCACTTCATCATAGCTTGCACCAGGGCATATAACTCTTTGTAATAGGTAGGGTATGTGAGGATTCCAAGAAACTCTCCTAGGTTGTAGCTCGGATATGCCTGGTAACATATAAATTCAACTATTGTTGCAGGTTTAATGGAAGGAATGATGGTTTAGTTCAAGCCAGATAACCACTTCTACTTGGTTTCACTCCAGACATGTGTGAACACCCCCAAACTACAAGGATTTAGACCACTAATTGCTCACAGATCAGATATAAGATGAGTATGGAGAATACTAACCACACCAGCAAATTCACAAGACCATGTGATGGCCGACTGCAACTAGTAAAGAAGTTTGTAAATCTAATCTACTAATGCACAGACAGGATGACAACTCTCCTGCAATAGATAGAAAGAAACCTGGACAAGCTATTCAATGATGCATACAAGATTCTAGCACAGAGATAAGATGACAGTTATGTAATGCTAAACATCAAGAGGATCAAGAACATAGCATATCAGGCACAACTTAGAACACAGGAAAATGGAAAGTGAGCAGTTAACAACAAAAGAATCTTGTATTAGCTAAAAATGAAGATGAGACGCTGCAAGCGACAAAATATCTATAGTCTCTAGAAGTTGAACTTCACATCAAATGCCAACCCTGATTACATCTTGTTTCTGAGTATTTATAGATTTACATTACAAGGGCACTTGGCCACTTAGGTATGGAGGGGTCATAATTGACCACCAACCACAATTAACTGCCTAATGGAGTCCCTGAACGTTTTTTCTTGCTTCAGTGGATGAATTCGATCTGCTTAGGTGTTGTGATGACCCTTTTGGCTGTTGGAATGCTCGTACCAGTGGAGTCCATGAATGATAAATTCAGTTAGAGGGTCATGCTTATCCTTTTCTCCCATGCTTTCGGTAATTTATGGTGGTTGTGAGTTTGACCGTGACTGGTACTGGCAGGCTGGTCATCTCCTTGCTTGGGAAACAGAATGGTCAGAGGACGTGGAGTGCATGGGCAGGTGGATGATTTGGGTGAACAGGAAGGATGGCTGTCGGATCGCAGAAATGGACGACGAGGATGGCTCAGCGGAGGCTATCGGCTAAGGTGGGAGAGGGGTGAATTGGGGCCATCAGATCTTCAGCAGATAGATCGAACGATGATCAGGCTATGGAGCTGCATGGTCATTATTGGGCAGGCAGATTAGTCAGGTGGTAAATGGTATTCATCGCACTGCTTTCAGGCCCTAAGCAGTAAAATCCAGAGGTCACGCGATTCCATTCAGCAATCGACACATAGCATTGGATGAGAGAGAAAAATTGTTGTCATCGCACTCTATTGTTCGATTGAGTTGTGAGCGCAATAAAAGAGAAGGCCGTCAAATATTTACGGAGATGATCTGACGGTGGGAAATGATTGAGCGGGTCACTTTATCGGGTGCAACGGGAGCCGTTGGATTGGTGGGGTGATCAACGGTAGGGATGAAGCGCAATGAGTTATGAAAGCACGAAGACATATGGTGAGGTTCTATGAGGGCTTTGGGGTTGGGCACTTGGGGATGAGGCCAAAAGGTGCTTTGTCGGGTTTTGGAAAGGCTTATTTAGGGAATAAGGAGAGTTCAAAGGTGAGTGAGGTGAAAGAGGAAAGAGAAAATTGACCATTGTGAGCCTCCTTCGGACACAACCAATAGACCATGATCCTTTCTGACCTTGGAAAATCAACATTGCATAGCAGAGCTAACAAGGTAGTTTAGAAATGCACAATGAAGTAATTCATAATGGTAGCATACAAACCTTCCTCCTTGTATAAAAAATGCTCCCATAACATACCCACTCGTATCTGTCTCCACTTTGAAGAGTTGTTATAATTTCAGTAATGCTAGAATTAATATGGACTAAACTTCTTCTTTAACTCCTCAAAGTCCCTCTACTAACCCTTTCCCCACTAGAAACTCTTTCCACTCATTGTTATGGCATGGGGTGGTGTTGCTGCTACTCAAATTCCTAAGGAACTATGCTACATAAAAAAAAACTACTAACTTAAGAAACATTACTAAGCATCAACCACTTCATGATGGATACCATCTTCATACGATCTATATCCATCTCTCCTTCACGTACCACATAGCCCTAATACACCAAATATTAAAGTGAAAACTCACACTTCTTGAGATTTTTTAGTAGATGGTACTTCTTTAATGTATCTAGCACCTGCATCAGATGTAATATGTGCTCCATCCATGTATAATTTTATACTAGTATATCATCCAAATACATAATAACAAGTGAATTTATAAAAGGGAAAAATTTATCATTCATTAACCTCATAAACATAACTGGTGCCTTGCATCAGCCAAATGACATGATTAAAAACTCATAAAAACCTTGTCTAGTTTTGAATGATGTCTTCCATGTATCTTCTTCTCTGGATCAAACCTAATGATATCTACACTTTAACTATACCTTGGTGAAATATGTGGCTTGTTGCAATTAACCCAGTAGATCATCTATCTTAGGCAGGAGGTACTTTTTCTTGAGTGTAATTTTCATTAATGCCATATAGTCAATACACATTTTCCAAATCCCATCCTTATTTTTCATAATGATGATGTGAATTCACATGGCGAGGTACTTAGTCGAATGACACCCTGTTCTAGTAGCTTCTACAACTTATTTTTAACCTCACTTGCTTCTATGAAGGACAATTTGTACAACCCGATATTTGGTAATAGGGATTTGTTGAAGGCTCAGGATGTACTTGCCTCAACATCATGGAAAACACC
Organism: Pinus tabuliformis; assembly: GCA_031772625.1. Taxonomy (NCBI): domain Eukaryota; kingdom Viridiplantae; phylum Streptophyta; class Pinopsida; order Pinales; family Pinaceae; genus Pinus; species Pinus tabuliformis. Next base: position 197,429,919 of record CM062813.1, read on the forward strand.
CGGTCGGGAACTTGAATACCGTTCCTTTTCCATTTGGGATATAGGGACCAATTTCTCATTCAAATATGTGATGGAGTTTGAGGTGTGATATAGATGTGGTGAAAACGATTTGATAGATTAAATAAGAATCCAAATAAGTAAATCTATATCTATCTGTCTAATTTTTGGGATATGACTAACTTTGCATATGCGATTTCATAAATATTTCTTTATAAATGAAAGACAATATAGACCATCAAACATTTAAAAGAGTTAAAACAAATTAAAGATAATTAAATTGATTAAATAGTTAATCAATTTAATTATTAAGCACATATCGCATAAAAATTATACCATTTCATACATACAACTAAAGATAACAATTAATACACTTTTCAATAGTGAAACAATGCTTAATTGAGTTGTGATATTGCATATAATAAAACAATAATAAAACTTGAATGACTTTTAAACATAAATCATAGCATCAATATAAAGATAATAGTACCACATATATCAGTGCTTTGCTTATGGAAGAAGACAGTCTCTGGCCCAGCCTTTCTATTAAAATTATCAAAGAAATACAGAAGTGCAAGTTCCTTGAGTCTTCTTACAAAAATTTTGAACCCCTTCTCTAAAAACATGAGAGGGTATTTATAAATAAAAGTTATACTATCAAAATAGAAAATGCATATTTTTCTGAGGAGGTTGAAACAAACACTCCTCGAAATAGGGAACAAAAAGATAAAAATAAATTCTGTTTTAACAAGAAACTAAAGATGGGAAGTTGACTGCTCTCCCATTTTCTCTCATAACTTGTAAATAGCTTCCATCGACTTCAATTCTGGGGGATGAGCTAGCCTCATCTGCGTCTATCTTGCAAACAAGGCATATGAAAGAGGTGGGAGCATGTATTCAGTTGTATTAACAAGGTTGCGAAGAACTAACCATTGACCATAGGGATTTACCATTGACCATAGGTCTCTTGCTCTGTAAATTCCTTCTTCAACCTACTTTAATCTAACATCCCAATCACTGAAAATAAGATATTTGTATGATTCTTTTATTTTGGGAAGATTTTATTTTATTCCATCTGAACTTTCCTGCCATGTGATGAAATCAGAAATCTTGTTGTTGATATCTTTATAGTATGTTCTTAATTCAGACATTTGATCAGTCAATGAGTCACTGTTTTTGTAGAGGTCGTTGATGATCTTCAAATTCTTACAGAAGTTCACTTGTTGTTAAGCGAGGAGAGCATTTATCTCTCCAACTTCTTTTCTAAATCCTTCAATATCAGTGTCCTTCTGTATCTGATTTATTCTAAATTGAAGCTGGTCAATCTATGCATATCAACTTCATTTTGAAATTTCAATTGATTAAACTCGGTTTGTAATTTTGACAACCTAAGTTTCCATTCCTTCTCAATATGATGTCTTGAATTAAGTAATGTTTGTTCTAATTGCAAGATTTTTTAATCTTTTTCTTTAACGAGTTGTTGAACTTTAGTAGCTTTAAAAATGGTGGTTGTAGCATAGGCTCCTGCCTAGTGTGAAATATTAGTTAAATCACCAGAGGAATTAACTTGATAATCTTTCCATACCACATCTAATGGAATGATTCGAGGAAGAAGTTCATGAGAATGTTCCATTCTTATTTTCTTCTTCTATCGACTCACAACAACATGATGTTCAGGACTGTAAAAAATATCAAGAGGTAGAATCTCTTCTACTCTGAGAACAATATCAGAGGTGGAGATTGCGGGGATAACTTAATTATCCATTATTTGACTTGACGACTCATTTACAGGAGACTTTGTATTACTGGCTACGGGAGTCTTATTTATCTCCATTGAAGCTGAATCCTACACTTCCTTCTCTTGTGTGCTATTAGTTCTTTGTTGAATTGATCCCATAATTTATCGAGCTCTCTAGTAGACATGAGCTCTTCTATTTTTTTCTCTGAGAGTGCAATAGTGGGTGTCTTTTTTGTTTCTTTTTTAGCCGACGACAAAGATTTTCCTGTAGTAATTCTGGTTGTAAAGAAATCAGGCATTCAGAAGACAATTTTTTTCTAGCCTTTTATTTATGTACTCTTGGAATAAGAAAAAATCCTCAGGGCCCAGTCGAATATGTGCTAAATGTTCCACCTATCTATATGATTCACATGTATAAAAGTAATCATGAAAACAATCGGGTTCATGAACAAATGGCCTTATTTTAACTTGAGTAGTGAAATCATGAATGACCTTTAAAGGGTTGTACTGTGAAGGATGAATAGTGGGGAGATACATGCCCCCGATTTGTTTGATTTATAGGACAACATGATTGTAATTGTCAAGAGAATAGACTCCACATTGAATAGTAAATTGTGGCCAAATAGAATTTTTTGAGTCTTTCAAGACTTTAGTTACACCATGACCTACGGTCTAATAGGAAACTTCTCGGGCTAGAAGATTATCGGGAACATAAGTAGGAAGAACGTGTGGGGCTGAAAGACTCCCAAATACTTTGACATAAGTGAAATTTTCTTTAGTAAACCAACTGTCAATAGCAGTGAAGTCTGTTGTGGCTTCTTGAGAAAACCTGGGGGTGTTTCAATAAAAACTTTCTTTGTATAAGAGCATCATTACCTTATTGCGAATTCTTTAAAAATGATGTGGGTACTTATATTCCCATATGATATCATGATATAAATAATTTGGTGTAGGGTCTTTGAGTGTCCATTTCCATCCCATTGAAGGAAAATCAAAAGAGAAACAAATGGAATCCATAATATAGGCACTCATATAAAAAGCTGGCATGATTCTCTCTGAAACATTGTGCTTTTGCCTATATTCTAAGATTTTGGATGCAATATTGTTGGACAAGATAGTAGCCCAATCCATAACTTCAGAATTAGAAGCAACTTGAATCAAGGGAACCCATTCAACTGTAAATTTTTGTGTGTTCGGAGAAGCGAGCATCATAAAAAAACAGACCAACGAGAGAAGCTAAAGAATACATACCCTTACCATCATGCATGTGCTTGCTTGGGTCTTATCTCCATTGTTTAATGGGCTTTGATTATAATTTGTTCTCTGTAAATATTTTAAGAAACTGTTTGTCGTAGATCTTTTGAGGGTCTGGGAAATGATACACCCTCTTCAAATCTGTAGCTTTGAAGGATCCTACTATTGTTTGCCTTGACGTCAAGAACATCCTGTCTTCAATATTCACATTATCAATCATACACTTGCTCATATCTGCATAGGGTAAGAATTTAGGCCGCGCAACAATTCGATGAAGAAAGGAATTGGCGACATCAGAGAAGGTAGCCTCGGATGATGATGAGGCGTCAACTATTTCTTTCTTAACCACTACTACTCGGGGGTTTTCTTATTCAAATAGATTTTACATTGAATCCTAAGAAGAAGTACCAGAATATGCCGTGCATGTAGTGTCTGTGAATAATGGAGCCATCTCTGTTACTTTTGGTTTGAATTGAGTTACTTCAGTTTGAACAGACGACCCTTTTCCTTTCTAACCTGCTTTGGAAATTTCAACTAAATGTCCTTTATTAGTATTAGCCTGCAGAAAGGAAACACAGAGGGATGTTTTATATCTCCAAAGACAAAAGGACACATGGGAAAATACATACCTTTCAAATAGAAACCTACCAATTAAATCAATTTCGTCAAACGAGGAACATTAAAACCATTAGATATGAAATTTAATGAAAATCCAAGTACACGCGAATCCTCATTAAGTGGATCTTAGTCAGCAATTTCGCATCGCAAATCTTCTTTGGAACTATTTCATTTGAAGTGACGCTAGGATCTGCGATGTGCAATTTGTGAAATGCAATATTGCATACGTCGCATCAGAGGTCAGATAGCGTTTATTTTATATCACAATCACAACATAAAGATGTTTGAGCTAATAAAGAGTTGGTAGGGATGTGTGACTCATGATCTACAATCTATGATAATGATGTATCTCTATGGCGGGTCCAATGAAGCTTTATGTGTGGGAGAGCATTTTTTCTTTGTTTTCTTCGTTTTATAAAGAGAAGCTTTATTTGCAAACAATATCTCGCATTGCAACATTTGATAAGGGATATTATCACAACTTCTAAACATTTTTCAAGACAAGATTTTATTTAAAAAGTAAACCTAAGTTATTCAACTACGACTTAAACATAAACGATAAGCAAAAATGGCATATTTTGGGTTTTTTGGATTTTTTTGGAATATAAATCTATTATGATTAATTAATTTATTATAAAACCTAGAGAAAAATTTAAAAGGGTCCCCATTATTTAAATGTTCTAACTATAAATAATAGGGGATTGTTGGGTACCACAACAATTGGCAATTCACTGGAAGAACTAGTTATCTCTGAAAATTTGTAAAACAAACTTTTAAATTTAAAAGTAAGGACCCTAAGCAAAAAAAAACAATTTTGAAAATGAGATAAATAAAATTACTCTGAATCAAAAGTTTCACTTAATTGTAAGGTTCCTTATCACTTTTATAGATACAAATATTTAATCATTAAAATCAGTGATTAATTGGTAATAAAGATAAAGAAAAGGAATATATGAAACTTACCTTTTGATGAACTTATTTTGTCATAGATAGAGCCATCGTTGTGAGCAGGCGTCTATAGCCTCGAAAGGGTTATCTTTTACCAAATGGTGAACCAGTATCCCATCCATGTTTGTAAATCTTTAGAGGTAATTTTGAGGATTCATTTTCCTTTTCAAGGATCTTTAGAAGCCATTGTCCTGGTTTGGTGGCTAGATAATGACAATGCCATTCACAAGTGATAAAAGAATTGAACAAGCCAGCTCGTGAGGAGACTCCTTGTCTTATACCTTTTGTTTTTTTAAAAGAACAAGCCACTATCATGGTTTGGTGGCCATTAATGACAATGTCAACTAGTTATTTCCTTATGATCATGGTAAGTAAGCTCATGATGAGACTTCTTATCTTCTAAGTTTCTTATATTTTTTAATTACACTCTAAAAATACATGAACAACGAGTGGGGAGGTCTACCTACTCCTTAAGACTAATGGATGAATATTGAAGCTAAAGATACTGAGATTTCAACGTAGCCTTTTACTTTGTTAAAGGAACCTTTCTTGACTGATTATCAAGAGTGAAGATTTAATGAAGTTTGAAGTGATAAGGATTTACAACTTTAATGTATAAAAAGTTATGAGTTTTAAAGTATTTATCTGATCTTGAATTTTGAAATTTCTTTCTCTTAGAATCGATACCTTTCAAGGTCAAAATCATAAATGAATAGAGAGTTTTTAATGAAAGCCACTAATGTGTTACTCAATCTTATTTATAACAAAAACATGGATATGTACATATAATACAGTAAAACAGAAGTCCTACGAAAAGAATTGTTTGAGAATTAGTCCATTGACAGGAAGAGCATCTATCTTACCTTGTAGATCTTATAAAACAAAAGTTGATGGACCTAACTGTTCAATGATTTGGAATGTTCCAAACCACAATTTCTAAAATTTGGTGTGTTTTCCTTTTTCCTCATGTGCCTTTTCCCATTTCAAAACTAAGTCACCAATTTGAAAAGATTTTTTGCTAACTGAGCTTGCATCAAAGGAAGATTCTACTAACCGTTAATGATGTGCATGGGTTTTTTTAGCCTTTTCCCTTTCTTCTTCTAATTTTAGAATTTGAGACATCCTTAGTTGCATAGAAGAGGAGGGTTGTTCTTCAATAAATTGTACTAAGGTCAATGAAGGAAGAGCTATATTGGGAGGGAGAATAGCTTCTTTTCCATAAATTAAATTGAAAGGAGTAGTTCCGATAGAAGCTTTCATAGTTATCCTATTAGCCCATAAAGAAAACATAAAATATCTATGCCAATTATTTTGACTTTGATCAAGAGTACGCTTGATAATCCTAATGAGGTTTTTATTGGTAGATTCTTCTAAACCATTTCCTTGAGGATAATAATTAGTAGAGTATTTTAGCTTAAATCCTCTTTTTAATGAAAACTTAGTCACATTGTTTCTTGAGAAATAAGATGCATTTTCAAATATGAGTGCATTAGGTAATCCAAATTTGGTAATAATAAATTGATTGATGAATTCAATAATGTTATCAGAATTATTTACCTTCAGTGGAATTTCTTCTACCCACTTTGTGAAATAATATGTGGTAGTTAAGATGAACTTATGTTGCTTAGAAGAGTGAGGAACAATCTCACCTATTATGTCTAGTCCCCATTGTTCGAAAGGTTGTTCAATGTAAACTGGTTGGAGTGGTAGGGTTGGTTTCCTTTTTCTTCCTCCAGCAGTCTCACAAATTTTTCATTTTGTCACGTAGGTATGTGTATCTCTGAACAATGTTGGCCAATAATATCCGGAATGAAGGATTTTATGTGCAACAGTATCCCCTTGAAAATATCCTCCAGCTGGTCCGTCATGGAGGTCCTGCAATTTTTTTTTTGCCTCATATTTTTCTATGTATCTTAATAAAACGTAGTCATAATTTGTTTTGAATGACACACCATCAATGATCTCATACTATTTTTCTTTAATTCTTAGAGCCATTTTTCTTCTATAATTAAGTTCTGGTGGAGCATAACCATTTTTTAAATAGAAAAAAAAGATCAACATATTGAGATTCAGTGTTAGTAAGACATAGCTTAGATATTTGAACTGTATTACCTAAATCTTCATTTTCTGAAATATTTTAGGCTCTAGTAATCAGTATGCAAAAATGTTGTCCTCTAAAAATTTTCACAGGTTTAATGTCAATATCATATTCTTGCAGAGTTGTTGCCCATTTTTCTCTTTTCTCACCTAACTCTTTCTTTACAAGTAATTGTCTCACTGCTGAAAATGGGACAATAAATTTTATACGAGATTTAATTAAAAAAGGTATAAAATGTTTGATAGTCTTGAAGACTAAAAAGGCATGTTTCTCTACTTCAGAATAATTGAGTTCTGCTCCTTGAAAGTTCAAACTGAAGAAAGAGATATGCGCTTCTAGATTTTGATCATTGATTTGTGTTAGCACTGCAACATAATACAACTCAGAAGAAAAAGTATACAAGTGAAAGGATCAACAAAAATTGGGAGTGATTAAAGATGGTGCATCAATTAGAGCTTGTTTGATTGCTTGAAGGATTCCCTTTGATTATTTCCCCATTTATAAACATAATTTTTCTTGATCATGATCTGCAAAGGTAAAACAATTTGGGAAAAATAAGGAACAAATCTTTTCAAAAAATTAATTTGTCCTAAAAAAGATTGCATCAATTTCTTGTTATGGGGTAGAGGGATTTCTGAAATAGCCTTAATTTTGTATGGATCTATACATATTCCTTCTTTAGAGACAATGAATCCTAGAAGTTTTCCTTCACTTAAAGCAAAGTAGGACTTTTTAGGATTAAGAGAAATCCCATATCTTCTGCATCTCTCAAATATTTGTTTAAGGTCATGATAGTGATTGTTTCTCTTCTTAGAATATATGGTAATGTCATCCAAATAAAAAAAAATGTTTTGTTAATCAGACCTTTGAAAGCAATGTCCATATCCCTTTGAAAAATAGCTCCTGCGTTTATTAATCTGAAAATAATTTTCTAATATGCATAAGTTTCCCATTTAGTTCTAAAGTTAGTATTTAATCTATTATCTGGATGAACAAGTACTTGATTGTAACCTGAGAAACCATCAAGAAAAGACATAAGCTCAAAACCAGTGACTGATTGCAAGATTTGTTCCATAAGTGGTAAAGGAAAATTGTCTTTTTCACAGGCTTTATTCAGATTGTGAAAATCTATACAAATCCTAATTTCACCATTATTTTTCCTAACTGGTACTAAATTAGATACCCATTTGGAATGCCTCATGACAAGGCTCGTCAATGGGTAAATTATATGGACCTTAATGCACCTCCAACTTACTAAAATCAACTTTTCTCATCATTCTTTACATGTTTTAATTATGTTTTGCTTAATGAGGAGAGTAAAGATGAGATGTCATGTCTAGTGGTCTAATGTGCATTGATTGCAGGTTTTGGAGAAAATTTTGGCTAATTAAAGTGCAAGAACTCGAATGGAGACAAGCAAGAGGGATTCTAGGAGACAAGATCTCCCTCCTTAACTCCTCACTCACTTGAAGATTCCTCAATCAAATCTCATCAGCACGGAGTTACAAGCAATTGAGTCATGAAGTTCATTGGCAGCTAAGCTAGTGACAATTGAAGACCGGTCGATATCGAGATTAGAGCCAAGCCTCCCTAAATTTAAGGAATTTGTTAGTAACTTCAGTCGCATAAATCAAGAGGCCTAGGGCCTCATTAGGATTCAAATTTTTTGTTCAAGACAACTAAGCAATTTTCGAGTTGGAGCATTATAACCAAGCACTCTTATGTATTTCTGATTTATTTAATGAAAATGAATAACATTCCCTTGATCCAGCACTGAGTTGACTCAGAGGGCTGAAGCTCTTGGGTTAGAGCCCAACCCTAGCAATAGAGGATCCTCTTATTGTATATGTATGCTTAGGTTATCTCATAGTTAGTTGTTAAACTGATTTTTGTATTGTTAATTTGCAAGTATTGGTAGATTTGATTAGTTTGCTTCCATTTGTGCATAGTTATAACAATAGCATTGTAGTGATAAGAATATATTCCAAAAAGGCTGATAGCAACTGGTACCTCATTTCTCCCTTTCAGGGATCATGGTTTGAGGAACACCTCTCATACAACCCAAAAAGACAGAATTCTTGCTTTTGTGAAATCTAGGGTTTTCTTGCTAATTAGGTCATGATCTTTTAGTTTCATAGATAAGTTTCAATTGTTATTTTCTAATCACTTAATTTTTGCACTGATTTCATCTCCATTTCGTATTAGTTCCAAGCATTTCTATGCATGAGCTTAGCAAGTACATGGTGACAAATCTGTTTTCTTTTATTTGAATAAACCCTTATTGTCTTTGATGAGTTTATATATATGCCAAGAATGATGTTTGTTGTTGTAGGAGTTTCTGAATTGCAGGGAGACCTCATCTCATTAGCCTCACTGAAGCCATATCCACCCATGATTGCCTAAAGTTATTAAGGCCTCAATTTGAATTCTTTTCTTATGAGGAAAACTTGCCATCTCCATTGAGAAAATCCAACCATCTTAAAGTTTTGGTTTGAGTTCTAAGTGAGTGCCTACCACTCCCATGCATTATTCATTCCTTATTCACCTTTTCCAAGCTCTATCCAACCTTCTAGACCAGTCCCTAAGCTTTCATCCTGTTCCTGTAGTAAAATAGGGGATCCTATAGTTGAACTAGTACCTCTTGTAGACATCTTGTAGGAAAACCTATAGTATCCTGTTTTGAGCCCTATCACAGAATTTTGTCACGCCTCTTGCCCTTCCCTATGACATGCCCTAAAGTGCTTGGAAAATGATTTTTATATAGTATACTCATCCATGTAGACAGTTCATATCCCTCCTTTAGCTTTGCTTGGAAAATGTTTGGAGCTTTCCCTGAAGAAATAACTCTTAAAACCCTAAAATGAGGATC